>CM077560.1:31945873-32556835 GCA_039657345.1 Stephania japonica
CAACTGTAAATGTAAACATCCAGAATAAAACGAATAATCAACTAAATGGCTCGAACGTAAACTCAACAGTAAATAAATCATCACTCGTTTAATCACAATAAAACCATGACCCGCCGGTCATATGATAACAAAACAGAGTTCTCAGCACAAACCAGTGTTTAATAACAGGCTTACAATGATCTACACCTCAACTCAGTAACCGGGCGTACTCCTTTCCAAGCTTTTTAGTTCTAAGAGTACCCTTAATCCCTCGAGACAGTTGTAGATACATTCTACCCCTATCTACACAGTCGCCGTCGCAGACTAGCCCATGCTCAAGCGTGTAGTCATAACCAAGATAAAAAACTATGCGTGACCACCAGCAGTCATCGCATACGATAAGATAGTCGATAAAATACACGCCATTAATTTGAAATGTAACTTTCTCAATGGTTTTACACACCTGAAATACGTTCTCCGACTTCCAGACCGGCCAATTCGACTCGCCTAGCTCTCCGATGCCCGAGCTATGATTTCCCAGTCCCTGAAGTCCATTTATAGTGTTTTACATTATTTAAAAACATATTATATAATCTTTATGTTTTATACCATATTTCAAATTTTCATTTGTGGTACCTCTTCGGGACAATGTCGGGGTTCCAAGAATACCCGGGAAGTCCCAAAACTACTTTTCTACCTTTTTCTTAATTTTCTATATTTTTCTAGAATTTTTCCCAATTTTTTGATATTTTTAAATTATTTTTCCTATTTTCCAGCAATATAATATAATATATATAACATATATATTATTTAATTTTAAAAAAAATTATTATTTATTTGGGTAGGGCCCACCTGGACCGGCCCGCTTCGGGCGACGCATGCACCACGTGCGTGCGTCCCCTTCCCAGAGACGGAATCGTCTCTGGTTTACACCAAAGACGATTGCGTCTCTTTTTTTTTTTTTTTTTTTTCTTCTCTTTCCCTTTTCTCCACTCCTCTCCTCTCTCAATCCATTGGAGACCCTAAGAATCTCAAAATCTCCGCTCAAATCAACACAAACTATACCCAATTCTCGAATTTCATGCATGTAACCCAAAATCCAAAATCACCAAATACACCTCCATTTCCCACAACTTTGATCCAAATCAACAAAGTACCAACAAACCAACCACAAGAACATCTAATTCATCAAAAACAGTTGTAAATTTACTCCAAAATCCGAATTTATCAACAACCCATTTTAATAGAAATTTAACCAAAATGAGAGTTTATTACCATTGATCTCACATTTTGACGCCCAAATCTCTTCTTCAAGCTCGGATTCGTCCCCTCGAACCCTCAAATTCACTCACTGATCTCCCAACGATTTTTCAGAAAATGGATTTATTTGCATGTTCGATCAATCGAATTGTATTATATATGTGGTTGTCTAATCTACGTGCATACGCATCTCGAGGCTAATCCAACAGGTAGTGATCACCCTATGTCACACAACTTCTGAACACCCTATCATGAAACTATGTATCTCGAATTTCCTTATTGTGCATCTCAAGGATTATCCTATGCATGCTGATTTTTCCTATCAAACTATAGGACTTTAATTTATTCATTAATACATTAATTCAACCTTAGGTTAAATCACCTAATAAATTATATAAAATTCATAAGTGCGTCACACTAGCACTCAGCTACCCGACAACCTATGCCCTGTACCCCGGCTACCCAATACCCGGTACACGGTACCCGGTACCCGACATGCACTTCGGGACATATACCCGACTCGTCGCCTTGCTCGATGTCAACTTGCACACAAGTGATGTTTATATAAATAAATAATAAATTCTCAAATCACAATAATAGACATACAACATACACAAATAACATAATATGACCTGGGTACTCATATTTGAGTCAACCCAGCTGTCCACGTAACGCCCGAATTACCCGTTAATCTGCGCGATTAACACTAATCCTGATTAAATTAATTTGGGCCGTTACAATTCTTCCCAACTAGGAGAATTTCGTCCTCGAAATTGATCAATCCCGAGTAACATCCCAGGTTCACCGAACCGCACACTTCCTCGGCAGTTCCACCACTGACTAACTATTTTACAGTTCCTTGGACACTACTGCACCCATTCACAGGGTCGAACAATAACTTCTCGCTCCCACTCACAGGGTCGAGTCTTCACACCGAGCTACAGGTGCATGTCGCACACGCGAACCTGGTTACGACTTTTTCCCGACATCACCGCCACCTGTACTCAACCAAAACCTATGTCTAAGAAACCCTAATCCAGTCACCCATCCCGGTCAACTGACAGTTGTTTACCCATCGTATATCTCCACATGATAACTCCGTTTTAGCCATAATACAATGGCACATCCTTCCATATAAACTGACAACACCATTATGTGGCTCCACTGACCACACACTCATAAATCGACCATGCATCAACTAAGTCATGCATGCTTAACACATACCATACATATAATTATGAAAATAAGTAAACTTACCCTGAACCCTGCGCTGGGATGTCTCCCTGCCTGGCTCAGTCGCTGCGTGCACCGGCTCTCGAGTCTGCACTGGTCTCCTAGGTACTGGAGTCTCTAGTTCATATGTACAATCACGTCTGATGTGGCCCTCCTGTCCACATCGCCAACACACAACCCCCTGTGATCTCTGGTTTCTGCTTCGTTGGTCCTGAGTGTAATGATGTTGTGGTGCCGCTATCGCTGGTACTGCATATACTCTGTCATCACCTCTGTGCTGTCGATCCCGTGGTCTGTCGTCATATCGTGGTCTACTTTCGTTGTGATCACTCCTACTATCTCCATCTGATGGGTCTCTCTGTCTCTTCGGTCCCTGATCGGACCGAGAACCTTGCCCCGACCTGTCCATCAGCTCACCCCTAGATCGTTAGTGCGTCTCACGTGACAGTGCTCTATCATATACAGCATGTAAAGTCTCAGCTCCACTCGCAACTATCACGCCACCAATCCTCTCATCCAAACCCCTGATGAAATAATAGACCTGGAGTCTCTCGGTGTTCGCCACGTCCATGGCATACATCATAAGGTACCTGAATCGATCCATGTATTGTGATACCGTCATGCTGCCCTGTCTCAATGCTAAGAACTGCTCTCTAAGCCTCAACTGCACCTCGGTGGGAATATACTCATCCAGAAACAACTGTCGAAACTCAACCCATGTAGTCGGTATAGAATGGATATCGGTGTAGGTTGTCCACCATACGGCTGCCTGGCCTCTCAAACAATAACCTGAAATACGTGCCTCATCAGCCTCCGGTACCTCTAACAACTGATGTAGACGTCGGTGCGTCATCAACCACCGTCCTACAACCTCTGGATCACTAACCCCAGTAAAGTAGGTGGGCTGAATCTCATAAAATCTTTCACCATCTTGGTTGCTTCTGACATCTTACTCCTGCTAGTCGAAACAATTGTCTGCTGCTCCGTAGTAGTAAGCGTCACCTCAGTATTATTTGTTGGTACCACAACATGCTCAGTTCTCTCTATCACTGTCTCAGTCCTTGCTGCTTGTGTGTCAACTGGTGGCGCTAACACGGCTGGAGGGGTAGGTGTAACTAACTCAGCAATCAGTGCTACTGTAGGTATCCTCGAGCTCCGTTTGTACTCCATGAGCTCAACCATCTGTGCCTATTGTACTAACTGTTGATCCGTAACTCTCTGCACCATGGCTCGCAAATCAGCTATCTCTCTAGTGGTATGATCACTGGTCTCTCCAGCCTCCTGGTGCGTAGTCGGAGAGGTAGTGGTAGGAGTTTGTCCGTCCATAGTAGTCTGCATCGATTTTCGTATCCTGATCAGTTCCCAATATACGTATGCGTATAGTATATACAAATACAACAATACATATATCACATAACAATCCTAACTCTACCCACTTCCATTGCTTCCCAACTAAAAGTTCTAGGCAATTCATCGGGTTTCCACATTTAATTTTGTTTTAAAGTTTATGCTCTTTCTTTAACTTATTTTATTCAAGGCCCTAACGACCTTGCTCTAATACCAACTGTGGCGGCCTCAATTTCTGAGGCCGCCCCGTGTCCCATGCCCTCTGCTCGCAAGCCCAGCAGTGCCTATCACGTCACCGGACACGTCATCACTGCTGCCACGTCTACAGCTCTGTGAAGTGATGTTTCGTGTAACTAATCCTACTATTTTAAGTTATCTGACACATCTAGCAGGTTAGTTAATAATTTCAATTACATCATTAGCGGAAGCATTTAATTCGTATTTTATGAGAATTCATTTAACCTAAGTAGTGGAAAACCCAGATAGAAACACCATGTATATAACTGAGATGAACTAAACCGTAATCCATATACATGTGATAAAGTTCTAAAGTCCCCAAAACCCAACAAAATAGTATATACATACATGATATCAAAACACGAGCTTTCAGCAGCAACGGCTTCAGAGATAGTCGCCTAGTACCTCATTCCCCTTGCTCTTGCTCGTACCAAGATTTGCGCTCAGTTGCCCAACACATACAGCAACGAGCCCAGTGAGTAAATTCCCAAGAGAAGTCTACACGTTAATCATGAAAACATCGATAACCTGCGAGGCATGTGAATATGATCCTAGCAATAGGAAACATATTCCCATGACAGGCAGTAAATAATCATCACAACATCACATTATTCACACATCAACTGCAAATGTAAACATCCAGATTCCAACGAATAATCAACAAAATGGCTCGAACGTAAACTCAACAGTAAATAAATCATCACTCGTTTAATCTCGATAAAACCATGACCCGCCGGTCATATGATAACGAAACAGAGTTCTCAGCACAAACCAGTGCTTAATAACGGGATTACAATGATCTACACCTCAACTTTGTAACCGGGCGTACTCCTTCCCAAGCTTTTTAGTTCTAAGAGTACCCTTAATCCCTCGAGACAGTTGTAGATACATTCTACTCCTATCTACACGGTCGTCGTCGCAGACTAGACCATGCTCAAGTGTGTAGTCATAACCAAGATGAAAAACCATGCGTGACCACCAGCAGTTATCGCATACGATAAGATAGTCGATAAAATACACGCCATGAATTTAAAGTGTAACTTCCTCAAGGGTTTTACGCACCTGAAATACGTTCTCCGACTTCAGGACCCACCAATTCGACCCCTAGCTCTCCGATGCCCAAGCTATGGTTTCCGAGTCCCTGAAGTCCATTTATAGTGTTTTACATTATTTAAAAACATATTATATAATTTTTATGTTTTTATACCATATTTCAAATTTTCATTTGTGGTACCTCTTCTGGACAATGTCGGGGTTCCAAAGATACTCGAGAAGTCCCAAAACTACTTTTCTACCTTTTTCTTAATTTTCTATATTTTTTCTAGAATTTTTCCCAATTTTCTGATATTTTTAAATTATTTTCCCTATCGACCTTGCTCTGATACCAACTGTGGCGGCCTCAATTTTCGAGGCCGTTCCGTGACCCATGCCCTCTACCCGCAAGCCTAGCAGCGCCAGTCACGTCACCGGACACGTCATCACTGCTACCACGTCTACAACTCTGTGAAGTGATGTTTCGTGTAACTAATCATACTATATTAAGTTGTCTGACACATCTAGCAGGTTAGTTAATAATTTCAATTACATCATTAGTGGAAGGATTTAATTCGTATTTTATGAGAATTCATTTAACCTAAGTAGTGGAAAATCCGGATACAAACACCATGTATATAACTGAGACGAACTAAACAGTAATCCATATACATGTGATAAAGTTCTAAAGTCCCCAAAATCCAACAAAATAGTATATACATACATGATATCAAAACATGAGCTTTCAGCAGCAACGGCCTCAGAGATAGTCGCCTAGTTCCTCCTTCCCCTTGCTCTTGCTCGTACCAGGATCTGCGCTCAGTTGCCCAACACATACAGCAACAAGCCCAGTGAGTGAATTCCCAAGAGAAGTCTACACGTTAATCATGAAAACATCGATAACCTGCGAGGCATGTGAATATGATCCTAGCAATAGTTATCATATTCCTATGACTGGCAATAAATAATCATCACAACATCACATTATTCACACATCAACTGTAAATGTAAACATCCAGAATCCAATGAATAATCAACTAAATGGCTCGAACGTAAACTCAACAGTAAATAAATCATCACTCGTTTAATCACGATAAAACCATGACCCACCGGTCATATGATAACAAAACAGAGTTCTCAGCACAAACCAGTGCTTAATAACAGGCTTACAATGATCTACACCTCAACTTAGTAACCGGGCGTACTCCTTTCCAAGCTTTTTAGTTCTAAGAGTACCCTTAATCCCTCGAGACAGTTGTAGATACATTCTACTCCTATCTACATTGTCGCCGTCGCAGACTAGCCCATGCTCAAGCGTGTTGTCATAACCAAGATGAAAAACCATGTGTGACCACCAGCAGTCATTGTATACGATAAGATAGTCGATAAAATACACGCCATGAATTTAATGTGTAACTTTCTCAAGGGTTTTACGCACCTGAAATACGCTCTCCGACTTCAGGACTAGCCAATTCGACCGGCCTAGCTCTTCGATGCCCGAGCTATGGTTTCCCAGTCCCTGAAGTCCATTTATAGTGTTTTATATTATTTAAAAACATATTATATAATTTTTATGTTTTTATACCATATTTCAAATTTTCATTTGTGGTACCTCTTATGGACAATGTTGGGGTTCCAAAGATACCCGGGAAGTCCCAAAACAACTTTTCTACCTTTTTCTTAATTTTCTATATTTTTCTAGAATTTTTCCCAATTTTTTGATATTTTTAATATTTTTTTCCTATTTTCCAGCAATATAATAAAATATATATAACATATATATATTATTTAATTTTAAAAAAATTATTTTTTTATTTGGGTAGGGCCCACCTGGACCGGCCTGGCTGGCGGGTCCAGCCGGCCTGGTTCGGGTGACGCACGCGCCACGCGCGTGCGTCCCCTTCCCATGGCGCGTGCGTCCCCTTCCCAGAGACGGAATCGTCTCTGGTTTATACCAGAGATGATTACGTCTCTGTTTTTTTTTTTCTTCTTCTTTTTGCTTCTCTTTCCCTCTTCTCCACTCCTCTCCTCTCTCAATCCATTGGAGACCCTAAGAATCTTAAAATCTCCGCTCAAATCAACACAAACCATACCCAATTCTCGAATTTCAGGCATGTAACCCAAAATCCAAAATCACCAAATACATTTCCATTTCCCACAACTTCGATCCAAATCAACAAAGTACCACAAAACCAACCTCAAGAACATCTAATTCATCAAAAACAGTTGTAAATTTACCTAAAAATTTGAATTTATCAACAACCCATTTTAATTGAAATTCAACCAAAATGAGAGTTTATTACCTTTGATCTCACGTTTTGACGCCCAAATCTCTTCTCCAAGCTCGGATTCGTCCCCTTGAACCCTCAAATTCATTCACTGATCTCCCAATGATTTTTGAGAAAATGGATTTATTTGCATGTTCAATCAATCGAATTGTATATATATGTGGTTGTCTAATCTACGTGCACACGCATCTCGAGGCTAATCCAACAGGTACTGATCACCCTATGTCACACAACTTCTGAACACCCTATCAAGACACTATGTATCTCGAATTTCCTTATTGTGCATCTCGAGGATTATCCTATGCATGCTGATTTTTCCTATCAAGCTATAGGACTTTAATTTATTCATTAATACATTAATTCAACCTTAGGTTAAATCACCTAATAAATTATATAAAATTCATAAGTGCGTCACACTAGCACTCAGCTACCCGACAACCTATGCCCCGTACCCCGGCTACCTAATACCCGGTACCCGACACGCACTTCGGGACATATACCCGACTCGTCGCCTTGCCCGATGTCAACGTACACACATGTGATGTTTATATAAATAAATAATAAATTCTCACATCACAATAATAGACATACAACATACACAAATAACATAATATAACTTGGGTACTCATATTCGAGTCAACCCAGCTGTCCACGTAACGTCCGAATTACCCGTTAATCCTCACGATTAATACTAATCCTGATTAAATTAATTTGGGCCGTTACAAATTCAAAATGCATTGAAGGTTCATTTAGGAGGGTCAAATTCTTGTGATCTAAGAATTAGGTAAAAACCTTTCCATACCTAGTTAAATTTCAGTATTTTAAGCCTATGTGTGTGTGAATTTGACGTATCTACATATAAAACGAATTTGGGGAGTTTATTTCAGTAAATTTTAGTTATTCCTTATGATGATTGAGCTCTTTTATAGCTATCAAACTAGTTTTGTAACTAGATTGTGCATATATAGACAATTTAGTTGTTAAATGATGAATGCATCTAAATCCTTATAATTTGATGAATAATTGTGTAATTGGCCTCTGACATTGTTATTGGAGGTTTGCGAGTTCCCCCTCGAGTCGAGGATGAGGTTGATGGTGATGGAGAGGGCCTCACGGCATTGGGGAGTAGAATTCTCGATTCTAGAACCTCCACCCAAAACACCCTAACTAATCTAAAACACCTATAATGTGACTCCAGGTGAGACGGGGTCTATACCAAGATAATCGAGGTGTTACAAGGTTAGACTAGGGTGTTTTCGAGTTATTGGAGTGCGATTTTAGGTGCTTAAACTCCTTAAGAAACATTTGCGTGTATTTATCTTAGATCATATCATTGCTAGCTATTTCCTTGTTGTTTCACTCTCCTTATGATGTCATGTTTAATTAAATGGTCAGTTGATTTGTTTCACTGCCGAGTTCAATTCGAGCTACATGCCTCATCAGTGTGCGTGTTTAGTGGGGTTGTGATATGACCAAAACTCAAAACTAGTAGTCCGAATGTGGCCAGCGTGGTAGGACAGCTGAGAATCATTCGGAGCGACGTAGTATGGCCAAGTTTACTAGATGACTACATGCACTTTGCTTATCATTATGTTATTTACTCATTTGACGATTCATTTACAGTTGTTAGTTTACATTTCGCATGTTTATATAACATTATTTATTGGTTTTCCTTATAAACGTTTAGTGATTTTCTTCTAAGGATTTATACTAGTGCGTATCCACTTTTGATATTTTGTTTACTTTGGGTATCAGGGGACTTTGGAGAGACATTCTACACGTATAAATTACTTTTTGAGATATCCTGTAGCCTTATATATAGTGTTCTCTTTACTGAATTTTCCACATTAGGTCAATATGACATGACTTTATATATATATATTGTTTTCATGATTATTAACTCTCCCATTTTAAATTATGATTTCTATATCCCGTAAAACTTTATAAAAAACAACACAACTATCAATTTGTATAACTCAACCGAATAACTGGTAAATCTAACAGAATAAAAAAGGATAAGTGATGTAATCTAGCATAACTAGTCATTTACAAGTTACTATAATACAAGTTAACACAAAGTTTGAGAGATTTGATGTAGCGACCCTAAAATCTAACTCGTGCTACGTGTCATTTTAGGTCGTATGTGGTCCATTTGTCGTGATACGTGTGAACAATTCTCGGTCGTCGAAACTGAGGTATGTTATTATTGTTCGATGGTTGTATTATTATTCTATTTACCTGAATTAGAATTTCAATGTCCCAAATGTGTGAGGACGTTTATATGTAAGCATTAATGTCAAGAAATGAGTTTGGCTCGGAGAATGTGTTTTACGAGCGCCAAGGCGAACGATGGTCTTGTATTTAGCTGTCCGAGGGACAAGTATAATTAAAACACTAAAAAAATATATTAAAATATAATAGTTAAACATGTTCGGTACCTTGGTAGGTTCGGAGGCACACGGCGGTGCAAGTCGTGTTACGAACCTGGTCTGAAAATGCGGGGAAACTTATATGGAATAGTTTGCGTGGGAGGGAGTGTCCCAGCGGTGTCAAAGTTTTGTGTTAGCTGCTATTTAGATGAGTTGATTGGAGTGGATAAGAGTCAAAAGATGAAAAGATATATATATATATATATATATATTAAGTTTTCTTTTCATTTCTTCAATCGTTGTTCATTCTCTTATTCATTTTGTATGTGTGAAAACGAAAGGAAATTTTCTCAATGGGATTTCGAGCTCGGATTAACACCAAGAGCTACCAATAGTGGAAATAAAGGTAGTATTCCTACTCATCGTGAGGTTCTCGTCAGTTTGACGGGTATATTATATGTTTTCGTCATGGTATTTTCAGACACCATTTTGGAGTTTTGGTTTTTCGAATGTTTTGAAGGCTTATATGAATTGTTAGGTCGGTGTGGAACACATCCATGTGCTAGTTTTAGGTGTTTGGATTGGTTTCATATTTTTGGTGATTTTTGGTGATTTTTGAGTTAATTTCCACACCGGGGTTGTGACAACAATTTTGATCGATATGGCTGAATTTGGTGTAAATGAGCATCCTTATAAGTTTAGGATAGGCTCGGAACGGGGCGAAACGAGCCGGGGTGTCGAAAAACCTCAGATTCTAGAACAACAACCGACTCTACAAAGGACGTTGTGAAGCATTTCACCCTACGACGTCGATCACGACGTTTGAACAAGAGACGATGGTGGTCTTACACTTTAAGTGACGCCGCCAGGGAATTCTCCCATGGTGCCACTCACGGCGTGGGACTGTTCATCATACCAATTTTTGAATTTTTGTCGAAAACTTCGAGAATCTCTTTGGTATATAAATGGGTTTGAATACAGACCAGTACTCGAGTGATTGACCTAAATACATAAATGAATGAAAATATGGAAAATGGGGTAACTTGGAGGATAATTAACAGATTTTGTAATCAATGGTCAACAGGGATTGTAGGACATTAATAGTCACACGTGTGATTCGTAAGGGATGAATTAAGGTCGTATGTATGCGTAATAGCGTTGGACACGGGTAAGCAAACAATTGGGGAAATTTATAGTTATTTCTTTGAGCTTTAATTTGTTATTGTTATTGTTGTGTCCTGGTTTGGAATTCTATTCTAATTGAGTGGCTTAAGGGCAAGTGAGTTAACCTGATCCTTGAGAGTGCAGGTTATTTGATGTAATATACCACATCTAGGAGCTTGGGATGCACGATATTGTTTGGGTTCTATATGGGGTGAGAGTTCTTCGCTAGATTGTCGGAGACTCTACATCCGCGTAGATTTTAGGATTGTATGAGGGTACAACATCCTAAACTTCGAGTCTTGGAGGTAATTTTTCCATGACTAAACGACTTTCTTTTTGGTCGAGACTACTTCTGCCTTTTCTATTATTTTCCTGAACACTCATTTTCTATTGATTTAGATTTATTTCCAGTATTTATTTATTCATGCATTCCCTGCACTTTCCTTTGTGTTGGCATGAATACTGTAAACATCCACCTTGGTGTTACGTACCTGGGACTCGCCATTCTTATGTTTGACTAAGTGCAGATCCACAATCGAGCAAAGGAAAAGCTCCTCAGCTTGGTGACCTTATTTGAGGATAATGGAACTGTTCATGTTTTGGTCTTAATGTAGGTTTGAAATTTTGTATTACTGTATATGTTGTTTAACACTGGGATTTGGGTATGAAAGATCTTGGGCATATATACTTGGTTGTTACTCTCCTGGATATGACATATGGTTGATGGTATACATCTGCAGGGTTTTCACACTCTAGGTTGTTTTAACTTGTGTCTTGAGGTTGTTTTTATTAGTTTGAGGATTTGAAATGCTTTTGCTTGTCTTTGAATAACTCACTAATGTTAATAACACTCATTTAAACTATCTAATAAAGGATGAAAGGTACGATAAGTCAGACTAGGCTTGCATTGACTGCGTGAGGGCTGACTCGAGGTCAATGTAAGTCTTGGCCGGGCAGGGTCCAGTTTTAGGGTTGTGAAATTGGGGCCGTCACATCTGACGTGACACCGGACATCAGAGGCACATGGCGGACAGCGGGACTTTGACATGATATGGTTGTGGGACCTATGGCGCACCACATGGTGGCTTCAGGATCGAGGGCCGCTACAATTGGTTTAGAGAAATGGCAATAAAAACCTAGGGAATTAAGGAAAGAACATAAAACTTTACAAACAAACCTTAGATATGGAAACCTGATGTACTTACCCTAAGACTTTTGTTTTGAAGTGATTGTGAGAAGGGTAAAGTTAAGGTTTATGTACGTGTTATGTTTTACTACATATTATATACTATAAGCGTACGTACACCGAGACTGATCCCAACGCTCGTTTCTCGATGCAGATTATGATGGACAGATAGCCCTCTAAATAGCTAAAGATAGGACACACTATTAATCTAGCTAGAGACACACCCATTACTATTACTACTACCATTGCCAACGTCTTCATAAAAAGTGTTGACGACTACTTTGCTGCAGATAAGGTCGTACTTACGAAGATTCTTTAGTTACTTAGAGCTCAGGCAACAACTACAACAACTCCCACCATAGTACTAGTCGCACCTACTGCTCAGGCTGTCGTTTCTTCAATTATTCTAAAAACACCTATTCCGGTGGTGATTCAGGAAACACTAACAGAGGGGGATATGATGGGGATTGCGCCTGTTGAGACACCGACTCCTACACCAACATCCACGGAGCAGCAATCGACCACGATGACTTCTGGGAGTGCCTTGTCAGTTGAAGTAAAACAAATCATGAATTTTATTATATTTAAGCTCGAATTCTTCTACTGAGAAGATGACCTAACGACAATCGAGAGATGGTTATTATGACATCATCCACTTCATAAGCTGCTAAAGGTGGAGGAGAGGGATCAGGTACGCATCTCGAGTTACTGTTTTAGAGGCAACGCAACGGTCTGGTGGAGGACCTACTCAGTCACTCATTCAGATCATACCACTAAGGCTAAATTTAGCCAACTTTTAATGACAAATACATGCCAATCGAGGTTCAACTGTGATTGAGAGAGCAATTACTGGCCCCGACAAGGCACCGATCAATACTATAATATGTGGATAGACACTAGTATCTGCTATAATTCACTATGGACGTTGTTGGTATTGAGAAGCTACAGGGCTTCTACTTTGTTTGGGGATTGGTCGAGATCATTATCAGCGCCATCGTATATACCGAAGCCCAACTTTATAGGAGATGTACGATTGGACCCTAGTAGACAAGATCTACCTTCTTTAGAGGGATAGGAAACGACCAACGACTAGTTCATAGGATCAGTTAGCGTAGAGTTCTCAACTGGATTACAGGCTGAAGTGAAGGCAAAATGATTAGGACAGGTTGGGGTAGAGGGCACGTAGAGATGATGGGCAGTCAGATCAGGGTCATATAGATGACCGAGATCAGAGAAATTGTCAGCTCAGGTATGATGACAAACAGGCAACTCATGTAATGGCACCCGCACAGGTAGTGAAGCTGAAACAACCTTACAAACAGGATAGGGATCAGGGAGGACATGATAGGGACCAGGACCAAGGTCAGGGATTAGTGGCCAGACAATTTGGAAGTCAGCATAGACAAGTTTATTTCTAGTGTGGATAAATGGGTTACATAAGGGCAGATTCTCGGTGGTCATCGCCACCACCATAACTAGAGTACGTTAAAGAGAGGGCTGATGCAGTTGCTCAGCCAGACAGAGAGGCTACCAACCATCTTTTCGAGGGTATGTTATTCATTTATTTTAGAATGATGCATGCGATGATAGATTCTCGTAATACATTATTGTTTATTTTTGGATGCATAATAGGAGAGTTAGGGTTATCTACATAAACTTTAGACACACACATTTTCTTTAGTACGGTTGTTAGGGAAAAGATATACCATAACTAGATTTTTCAAGACTGCACAATAGAGGTAGAATGACACCAGTTACCTACCGATATATGCGTATTATAGTACCTCGAGTTCGCCACATTTTTTTGGGGTGGATTGGTTGGCAACGTACCATGCGTGATTAGATTGTTTCAGCAAAATCGTCACGGTTCACCTTTCGGGGATTTCAGAGTTTACGTTTACTCGAGCTGGGATAACGTTACCTATAACTAGGGGCAGATTAGCTACAACTCCAGAGATGAAAGCCTTTGCTGCAATAGTTCAGCCAAAGCCAAGAGCAGTAGTTAAGATTGAGGATATTCCGATGGTTTGGAATTTTTAAGACATCTTTTTAGATGATTTTCTAAGATTACCACTGCCACGAGAGATCGAGTTCCTCATCAATTTACTATTAGGCACACAGCCAATTTTTAGTCAACGGTTAAGGATGTTTGTTTTATAGTAAAAGGAGTTCAAGTCACATTTATAGTATTTATCACACAAGGGATTTATCCATCCGAGCATGACTATTTGGGGAGCGTTGGTGCTTTTAGTAAATAAGAAGGACGTCACTATGAGGATGTGTAACGACTATAGGAGGCCGAATAAGGTAATGATCAGGAACCGTTACCCACTTCCAAGATCGACGATCAGTTTGACTAGTTGGCATGCGCCAAGTTCTTCTCAAAGATAGATCTACGTTCAGATTACCATCAGTTGAGGATTCAAGAAGAGGACATTAAGAAGACCGCCTTCAACACAACATATGGGTTGCTCGAGTTCACAATCATGCCATATGGGCTAACTAATGCCCCATCGATCTACAACAAGACTCGTATGGAGCATGAGAGTCATCTCAAGACAGTTTTGGTGACACTAAGAGTGCACAAGATGTATGCCAAGTTTAGTAATTATGACTCCTGGCTGAGTGAGGTGAAGTTTTTGGGTCACTTCATCAGCAATCAGGGCATATCTGTGGATTCAGACAAGATTCGGGCAATTATTGACTAGAAAACGTTCGAGTCTGTTTCAGACATTCAAAGTTTCTAGGGGCTAGTAGGGTACTACCGGCAGTTCATGCAGGACCTTTCCTCGATTGCAGCGTCGATGACTAGATTGATAATGAAAGATGTCCGATTTGACTGGTCAGATGAGTCAAAAAAAGCTTTTTTTGAGTTGAAAAAGAAGTTGACTAGTACACCAGTGTCGACATTACCAAATTCTAGAAAGGGATTTTCAGTCTACACCAACGCATCAGGCATTAGGCTAGATTGTGTATTGATGCAGGATGGCCAAACAGTTAGGTACTCATTGATCAGTGCAAAAATCAACTATCTACAAGTATGACAGTTCGCTTGTTGTAATAGTGTGATCAACAAAGGTTATTGATTACGGATATCGTTCCTTTGGTAAAGGTGTAAATGGATACAAGCACATAGTAAAACTCATTATGTTGTTAAGAAGATCCCTTTTTTGTTATTTAAACTAAAAAACCAAATCTAATCTATGAAAACAATGTAAATTGGTTGTGTTCTTATTTAAGAGAAAACTCTTAGTTCATATCTTCAGCTAGATAATTAATTCTATGCTTTTGAAATCCAACTTCCTTCATCACTTTTATATGTGTGTAATGTATAATTAGAATAAACAGATTTTTTTAATATTCACTTTACCTAACTGTCATGGTAAGAAAGATTCTAATGTGCAAACTAGAACTCCACCTATCGGTGTGAATAATGTAAGCTACACAAAACATTAAGTAACAAGTCATTAGATTCATAAACACTTAAGTTTACTATCCATGTCTCCCTAATCAACAACTATCTATCGATGTTATATGTTTCATAGTTGTATTGTTCAATTCTTATTTAAAAGTTCCACGACCATGGTTACTTATAGTACCCCTAATCAACAAACAAGTGATCAAGTTGTTCATAGCATTAAGTATAGAATCAATACAAATTCTAACTATTACACATCTAAAACATTATAATCATTACTTTTGCATAGCATTCATACTATAGGACTCATTGATCCCTAAGATAAATAGACTACTCACTAATTATTATTAAAAACACACAAATCATGGAAATTGTAATCAAAGATATAATCAAATAATATTTTAATTAAATCAAAGAAAACAATACTGAATTACCAAACTTGGTATCTTTAGTGTATTCTTCTTCAATTTCTCTCAATAAAAACTCATATTTCTCTTTTAAGATCTCAAAATAAGGGTTTGTATGATATTCTATGCTGGCATCTCAAAAATATGCTAATTGTATCAAAAGTATGTGTTAACCACGTCCTAATACTTATTTATGCTCCTAAACTTACCAAAAGTATAATTAGAAACTCTAAGTAGCAATTTCAATTGCATTAGAAGTCCAAAACTTTCTAATTTCGTGCATTGACATTGTTCAGAAATGGGTTGCTGCCGTCTCTATTGGCCATGGTGTCGTCACAACATCAGTTCTCTTCTCATTTTCTCCTCTCCATGCACTCCACACACTGGTAGCACTACCTTTACTTAGCCACAACGCCATGACTGCTTCAACTCTGCTATATTTCTTCACCATGTTGTCAGTTCTCATCCCACGCCACAAAGACCAGAGTGTCAACTTTGCTACCTACGGTGTAACTTTGCGTTTTGTGTTTTTTCTCTTCTTTTCTTCATGAAATCCTTTATTTGGATTGTTTGTCTTGTAGACCTGAATACACCTAATTACCATCAATTAGATCTAATTTCGGGATATTTAGACCAATTATGCAACTAATCTAGTCCTATATGGACTTATCAAATACCCCAAACTTAGGATTTTGCACGTCCCGAGCAAAAGTGTACTCTTCTAAGTCTATTTAAAATGAATACTAATACTTTTCATTAATTTATTACCTCTATACATTATTCATGGAGTATCCTTTATTCAACCTAAGATATCTAGTTAATAATTCACTGAAGAGTTTTTCATAAAAACTTATATTTTGAAGACGAGTAGCTTATACAACAAGTGTAATTAACTTTTGAAACTCAAAAGATAGTTCACAATCAATACCATCACCGCTCACGTCATATAAATATTTGTTTTTAGAAAAGACTTAAAAACGTTTCAAAAAAATTCAATGATCTCATGTTGTTAATTTATTTTTTCAATTCAATGATAGTCACTGATTGAATCAAAGCCTCTCAGGTGAGATGACAAAGATATCATTTGCCAAAAAGGCAAGACCAAGAGAGATCATAGTTCGATTCTCACTTATGTCAAAAAAATTTATAGTAAATGATTCATGTTCATTAGTGTTCTATATTAAGTAATAAAACCAAAAATTAGAGAATGACAATCAAACTTTTTATGGCTATTAATATTCAACTAAATTACACTTTTGCAATATCTATACAACTAAATTACACGTTATGGTTATTAATTTTCAACTAAATTACACTTTTTAAGGCTATCCAATCCACTAAATTACACTTTTTAAGGCTATCTATTCAACTAAATTACACTTTTTAAGGCTATCTATCCAATCATGTGGAAAAACATGACTCGTTATCATTGCCGCTTGGTCCATGCAAAGGGCCATTCTTACTCCTCATCCTACCAAGAGTGTGACCCGGTTACATGCGCATCATCGAGCCTGCCCTGCAGCCGAATAGGGATACAAAATCGACCACTCGCTATGAATACCAAGTGAAACGCCAATCAATAGAAGAGACAGTAAAGAAATGAATATTTAACATTTTAACTTGTATGAGAGATTCTTAAAAAAAAATTAAATTGTAAGAAAAAAATTGACTTATAAAATAATTGAATACCTAAGAACTTCAAAGAAATTTATTGTCTACCCATTAAAACTCATCCCTTAGCATAATCACCATTTCTCATCTCTGCAGCAGCAACATCCTTCCCACCAAGATGGATTGAGTGTGCCATTGGAATCTACCCTTGCAAAGACAATGAATCATTGATTTCTTACACAATTGAAAGAGAAACATTTTTATAAAATAAGAAAGAAAATTTTTTTGCCAAGCATGGGGTAAAACTGATTAAAGGAGTGAGTGGTTAATGAGATTAATGAGAGATCGAGCGAGAGAGACGGTTAAGAGCGAAACATGGGTGAGAGAGAGACGTGCTTGTAATTGGGAGAGATAACGGTTAAGAGAAAAACGTGGAAGAGAGAGAGAAACGTGGCGGAGGGAGAGAGAGATAATTGAGAGGAAATCAAGGAGAGTTATATTAAGTGCCAACAACGCGTGGTACGTTTCCATCCAAAACGGGGATGCATGTATATTTTCATAAAATATGTTGTTTGACTACAATACCTTCAATGTGTATTTTTGCCTTTTTATTCTAGCCAATAAATTAATTTTGGCTTTAATGGGAACCGTAGGAGGATTGACATTATATATAGTAAAGATTACTACTTCAAGAGTTCATAAAACTTCATATAGCTCGAAAGAAAACTAACTAAACTAAGTTTTTTTTTTTTTTTATGTCCTAACTTAACTAAATTGCTTGTACTCAAACTAAATCTTTTTATTTTGAAGAGTTTTTTATATATACTTCCTCCCTCATTTTTTATATATCTTTCTTTTCTTTTCTTCTTGTATATATATTTTTTAGTTGTACAGTCCCTCCATTTCTTATGGATTCCGTTTTTCTCACTTTTTTCAACCACGAAGTTGCCTGTTCCATTTCCTTTGGAACTTGTGGGATTCTCTATTTTAAGAACTCTTGTTAGCACTTCTCACTTTTACTTTCATTAAGCAAGTTTTAATTCCATCTTTTCTTTATAACACATTATGCATATCTCTTCCACTTTAAGCATTAAGTCTTTTTATTTTATACTCAAATAAGATTCATACTTATTATAGAACTCTTTAGAGATCTAACTTTTTCCCTAAGAAGTGTTTTGGTTTTCTCATTGCTTTTGTTTCAAGTACATGATCTTCCCTATCTCTAAATCTCTAATAATGAAATTATACTGTTGTTTACTACAAGTCTTATTTTCTTCAAAAATAATAATACTCTCTTGAGTTTCTTATTAACGAGATACTTTTATTCTTACTCTTCCTCAATCAAAGACATAAACTCTGCAAATGGTATTTTCTACCCCATTTTATACTACTATGTACTATTTATATCTAAATTTATACTACCTTTATGCATGCAATTCATGTATCAATTAATGCTAATGGAATGATAAGAAATGAAAAGAACATGATAAGTGAATGAAATACACTACCATATATTCTTCTTTAACTTCTTGAAAAATAAAATTTTACGATCATACCTGCAGCGTCCTTCTTACCATTCCATAGTGTTGATACCCTCATACTTAAACCAAACCTTGTCCTTAAGGTTTAAAGATAAGCCTAAAATATCAAAAACACTAAAAACACAAACATATATAATATGATATGATTAAAAGTGCATAATAATCAAAACTAAGAAATGCATAAAAACATGTCTAAAACTACTAATGGTTCAAATATCCCTAAAATAATTGTAAAAATGTATCCTCACATTTCTCTAACATCTAGAGAAAATCGTAAGACTTAGACTCTAGGACCGTGCATCGTTTAAATCATCTTCATCAGCATCAAGAGCTCCTACAAAAAAGATGGGGTTAAAAAACGTTCCATTCTTCTGTTCTGCACCACTTCTGGATCAAGCACATAGTTCGATGCCTCTGGAAATATGATAGACTTATTATGTCTTTGCTCCTATAGTATCTTGCTATGTCTTTCTGTTAATTAGCAAATAACACAAAATCTCTCGGCCCGTTCAGTCTATCCTGAATCCTTCTCTGCCTTTCTTGGTCACTTTTTGTCTTCCCTATACTGTCATCTCATCACAGTAATCCCCAATCTCTGTTGTCTCGAAGTCAAATCCTCTAGTGGTGGTATAGGTGCCTATGGGGGTGAAGGTGGGGCCAGAAAAACATCAGGACCATCCAAGTCATGTTCTCCTATTGTAGGGTCTACAAACTCGTAGCCCTCAGCAAAAGGCTATTGTTGGTGTTTTTTCTCCTATTCCCAATAACCTTCCTCTTTCATTTCTCCAACAAATTTTGTAGCTACTACTGTTTCGGCCTCTTCTCGAGCTCTTAACTCTTCATCTTCTCTGGCTGTCTTTTCTCTCTCGTTCATCCTTGGAGTCCCTATATCTCTCAGGTGAATGCAAAGTATACATAAACTCTTGATCCAGCCTTTAAGCATAATTGGGTAATCAAAATTGCAAATATTATATTGTTGTCTTATCCAGTCATTATTGCATCTCTCAGACTCCTAAAGATAATTTCCCCCACGTTGATCTTCCTGTTCTTCGTAATCTCATATAAACAAGCAGCCTTGTTTATCTCACCCTGCTCAAAAATTGGATAGACTGAAACAATCATAAAATGCTGCCACAATTTATAAACTTTTCGCACACTCCCCTTATAAATCTTCGTCGGCACATTACCCGCTCCCATTACCCATCTCCTCTGACCGAGTACTACTAAAGTTCTCTCTATGGCCCAGTTGGATAACGGGTGTAAGGTATCTCATACTTAGCTCTTGGGTAGGTTTGGGGGTCTCCATTCAAATTCAAATTGTTTAAACCATAAAATTAGTTTATTGCCTGCCTATAAAAATGGACTAACAATCTGCTTACCCAAACTAGATCTCATTCCTTTATAAACCTTGCATTTGCACAAAATTCTTAAATGATCTCACACACACCATAAACTTCATTGACCCTATAATCTTTCGTGAGTTGTTGCCATCCCCATAGCCTAATGGAATTATTGGCTCTATTGTCATATTTATCCAGGATGCTAATTCCTCTCTCTCAAAGAAACTCCTAGTTTAAATAGCCATTATCTCTCCTTTGCATCTTGGCCAATATAATACTTCGACCTAAGTCAATTTGGGACACTTTTCGTTCTAACCTCGAAAGTAGATGCCTCATGATCATTCACTCTAGCCTCATTAACTTGGCTTAATTATTTTCTTGTTCTAGCCATTCTTCCTAAAAACACATAACACTTCAATTCAATAATACGACTTCAAATCTTCTAAATATATCAAAACTTTTCAAACAAGGGCATTCACATGCCACACATTAATAGCCCACAATTATGCTCTAAATCCATAAATAAGTTTTATTCAATCCTCAAAACCCAATTTTCCACAATATATTCAAATTTTATCCAAAAATCCCAAAATTCAAAGCAAAAATCATGAAACTGAATTTTTACCTTAATGTCGAACTATTTTTTGGTGTAGACTACTCCTCTAAGCTATAATCGATCAAAGCCCTCTCACTTTGTTCACAAATATCTTCCTTTTTGCCCATTTAATCAAATCTATGCCCTAGCTCTATAAATTGTGCAAATCAACAACGTAGCTTCACTTTTCACTTGTAATAACTAGGAACACTCTAATCTCACTCAAAATCACTCAAACTAGGGTAATAGAAGTTTTTGCTTGATTCGTAAGGTTTAGAAAGGGTTTGAAATGTGTTCAAATTGGTTTGAATATGGTCTGAAAACCCTTTTTCATGGTTGACATTGGTTGTTGTACTAGCGCTATCTCCACTATGCCGTTGGTGTGTCAAGTCCACCAAGAACCTTATTTTGTTTAAGTTTGGTGTTGTCATGACGCCGTTTGTGTATTTTCACAGCACCGTGACAACATCAGATGTCCTTAACTAAAAATTTAAAAATTTACACTTACTTACTTGTGGTGCTATCTCGATGATGTGTGTTTAAAAACACGGCGCCATGACAACGTATAGTAACCCGTATGCAATAAAAAATTTACCCGTTTTCTTAGTGTTGTTCTTATCCTATACAACTTCGAGTCCTTGGTACTAGAACTATATTGCTGAGTTGGTAAAGACTTTTCTATTCTAATGAAAAATCATCCGATAAATGGTCATTTCCACACAATTAGAACAAAAAATTCTTAAATTTATAAAAAATAAAACTAAGATGATTGGATTGTTAACTAATACTTAAAAAATATTTAAATATTGAATTTGAGAAACTAAATTTAAAAACTTTAAGGCCACCTCCCTGTAGTATTTTTATAACGTCATTAGTCCGACGCCTTTTTGCTTGTTTAGTTCGAGTATAAATCGAGGAAATCCATCTTCAAATCGAAGATAATGATATCTTTCCCGTTTGGATAGACTTCTTGTCTTTCTACCAAAACAATTTTCTCTTCATCCTCAAGATCATCTATACTCATGGTGATCATCCTTTTTCTCGTGTTCATAATGATATTTGTTGTGTTAAAAAATGGTCGTCCAAGCACAATAGATACATCATCAAGAACTTTAATGTCCAACACCTTAAAATTGGTAATGAATATGAATCTTCCCACTTTGACATGCACATTCATTATAAGTCCTATAGTAGGAACCAAATTTCCATCATCCACTTGCAATTGTGTCTCATCCTCATAGTTGATCTTCAGATCCGCCGCCACCATAACACTCACTGACATCACATTGACTAAAGCTCTTGTATCATACAGAATGTCTATAAGTCTTGCTTTGTCTATGTTGATGGGTATCGATATGCCTCCTAGGTCTCCTTGTTTTATTAGCTGGATTTGAGACAAAATTTTGAACTTTGGCTCAATTCTCTTTGGTATCACCCTGATGATATTTTCTTTAAAAGATTCAATAGGGGCTCCTTCATTAGTATGTTGACAATATTTAGCTTGCCCATCACTTGTATAGAACTTATGTTTTCTTTTGGATTTATAGCCATGTTACTTGGAAACTATCCTTCCTTTATTGAGTTTAAAGCTATAGCAAGTTGCTCGATTTGTCTCTATAGGTTCTTGATAGACTGAGTCTTCTCACCATCCATTCGTTTAAGAGTCCACCTCACATTCTCCATCTCTTTCTCGTTCTTCTTATGACGTTCTTTATTATTGATGTTCATGGCTTGTAAGAATCTATCAATTGACTTCAATGAATTCATCTCTTCACTCTGTCCTAGCTTCCTTTATTGGAATTGTTGATCAAAACCTGGAGGTTGCTTTAGTGCATTATATGGGTTTCCATATGAAAAGTAAGGGTTCGTAAACACTGTATAGTATCTCTGAGGAACCATTCCCCTCTGCTTGAAGTTGTTTCCATAATTCTGATTGTTCATGTAGTTGACATCTTCAAACTTCACTCATTGTTGCACATCCAATGGATTAACCACCATTACTAGGTGATTACAAGGTTGTTGAATTGCTTGCATCTGCAGACTAGATTGTCCAATATGTAACTTCACCATTTGACTACTCAAGTTAGATGATTGTGCCATGATTGCTTTTCGTGAAACAATCTCAAAAACACCTGCTAATTTTTAGTCATGGAACGATTCCCCTACGTTGAATTCTCTGACATAAGATCAAGAAGCTCTAGAGCTCCATCTTCATTTTTTGTTAGTACAGAACCACATGCTGCAACATCCACTAATGTTCTCGAAGTATGGTTCATTCCAAAGTAAAATATCTTCAGTTGTGTCCATTTAACATATCCATCTCCTGGACATCTTCTCAACATCTCTTTAAATCTTTCCCAAGCCTCTCCAAGCATCACATTATCATCTTGCTTGAATTCATCGATCTCTAGTTTCCTTTCACTGACTTTCACTGGGGAAAGAATTTGTCTAGGAATCTCTCATTAATATCCGCCCATGAAGTCATGCTTCCAGTATTCAGGCCTTGAAACCAAGATTCGACTTTTTCACCCAATGAGATTGGGAAAATTCTATCCTAATTATTTCTTTATTGACTACAGTAATGTGAATAGTATCACACTTATCCAGAAACATTCTCCACATGTGCAACTGGATTTTCCTTTAGTAGCCCATTGAATAGGCTATTCTACATAATGTTGACAAGAGACGGTTTTAGTTCAAATTCAGTGGTGTTGGCTGAAATCCTCAGTACTCCATTATATATCTCTTGCACTTTCGATTTGATGTAATCACGAAAACATATTTGTCCTCTCTCCCTGTCTTGCACTACCACATCGCCTTCACATCTATTGTTCAGTTGTCTTTGATTTTGATTTTGGTTTCTTTGTTGATCGTCCACCATCTTAGGTCATTTATTTTTCTTTTTTTTCTTGTTGCTCTTGTATGTTCTATTAATTTTAGGATTGTAAGGTGCTACGTCTTGGTCTCCCTGACTTTTCATGCACTATCTGAAATATGAGTGAGAAAACACGAAAACATCAGATGTAGATTGTCCATCAAGAAACTAAACAATTTTTTCTAAACTTGAAAGAAATTAAATTTGGAATTTAAATTCTTAACAACTCCGTAAATTAAACTACTTATGGCTACCTATCCCCGGCAACGGCACCAAAAACTTGATGTGTGCAAAACCGACTATCCGCAAGTATGACGGTTCGCTTGTAGTAATGGTAGTGTGATAAAAAAAGGTTGATTACGGATATTGTTCCTTTGGGTAAGCTGTATGTGAACACAAAAACATAGTAAAACTCACTATGTTGTTAAGAAGATCTCTTTTTTGTTATTTAAACTAGAAAACTAAATCAAATCTATGAAAGCAATGTAAATTTTTTGTGTTTTTATATAAGAGAAAACTCTTAGTTCACAATTTCACCTATGTAATGAATACTATGCTTCTTAAATCCAACTTTCTTCATCTCTTTTACATGTGTGTGTAATGCATAATTAGAATAGACAGATTCCTTAATATTCACTTTAACCAACTCTCGTGGTGAGAAAGATTTTAATGTGCAAACTAGAACTACACTAGTTGTTGTCAATATTGTAAGTTTAACAAAGCATTAAATATCCAATCATTAGACTCGTAAACATTTAAGTTTACTATCTATGTCTCCCTAATAAACAACTATCTATCGATGTTATATGTTTCATGGTTGTATTGTTCAATTCTGATTTAAAAGCTGTATGACCATGGTTACTTCTAATACCGCAAATAAAAAAATGCGTGATCAAGATGTTCATAGCATTAAGCGTAGAATCACTACGAATTCTAACCATTATACATCTATAACATTATAATTATTACTTTTTCATAGCATTCATACAATAGGATCCATTGATCCCTAAGATAAATAGACTACTCAGTAATCATCATAAAAACACACAAATCGTGGAACTTTTTGTAATCAAAGATAGAATCAAATAATAATTTAATTAAATCAAAGAAAACAATACCGAATTACCAAACTTGGAGTCTTCAATGTATTCTCTTTCAATCTCTCTCAATAAAAACTCATAGCTCTCGTTCAAAATCTCAAAACTAGGGTTTTGTATGCTATTCATTGTTGGTATCTCAAAAAGTATGCTAATTGTATTAAGAGTATGTGTTTACCACACCGTAATACTTATTTATACTTTTAAACCTACCGAAAGTACAATTAGAACTTTTAATAACAATTCCAATTGAATTAGAAGTCTAAAACTTGTTACTTTTGTGTCTTTACGTTGTCCATAAGTGGGTCCCCCTGTGTTAGCCATGACACCTTCACATTGTCAGTTCTTTTCTCATTTTCTCCTCTCTATGCACTCCACGCTCTGCTAGCGATGCTTGTACAGAGCCACGTTGCCATGACTGCGTCAACTCTGCTACATTTCTTCTTTACGCAATCAGTTCTCATCCCATGCCGCTGATTAAAACACCATATCATCAACATTGCTGCCCATGATGTCACTTTAACATTTTTGGTTTTTCTCTTCTTTTTTTAATGAAATCCTTCCTTTTGGCTTGTTGATGCTTTGTGGACTTAAAAACACATAATTACTATCAATTAGATCAAATTTTGGGATATTTAGACCAATTATACAACTAAACTAGTCCTTTATACAAGTCTATTTATGGACTTATCACTTAACAAAATAGTTGATAACCACGAGGGTAATTATCCAGCGTACGACTTGGAGATTGCGGTAGTTGTTTTTGCATTAAACGCTTGGAGGCACTATCGCTACGGAGTGAAGTTTGTTCTTTACACTAAACATTAGAGTCTGTAGTGCCTTTTCACACAGATAGATCTGAATATGAGGCAGAGGAGATGGCTTGAGCTTCTGAAGAACTACTTCACTATCGAGTATCATCTGGGTAAAGTGAACGTCATTACCGATGCATTGAGACTTGGATTAACAATCGGATAATTGTTCATCGTATGACGCACGAGCACGGGTTACTTGAGGACGTTTTAGTAATATGCGTGACAGAGACCTCTGTTACTGTTGAGCAACTATTTTGTTACCAGATGAAGGTTCTGACGATGTCTATTGAGCAGATGGACGAGTGTCAGAGGGCTGATGGGCTCTATAAGCAATTTAGTGGGTTGGCTCAAGATCTAGAGTGTCATGATTGGTCAGATTTGTTTGATCGGTATTTGAGTTGTTGGTTTTAGATACCTACGATACCAGAGGTTCGGGATGGCATTCTGGAGGAGGCACACAGGTCTTGTTATAGAGCTTATCCTGGCTGGACTAAAGATGTATCATGATTTGAGGCAATTATTTTGGTGACCATGGATGAAGGCTGACATTGGTGAGTACGTTAAGAGCTGTCACATTTGCTAGTAGGTTAAGGCTGAGCACAGGAGACCGAAAAGACTATTACAATCAATGCCCATTACATAGTGGAAATGAGAGCACGTCACAATCTATTTCGTTACTAGATTGCCATAGAAATCAAGGAGACATGGTGCAGTTTGGGCTATTATTGACAAGGTGACGAAATCTACGCATTTCATCCCCATTTCTATGAGATATTCTGTAACGGAACAAATTTTATTAAGGCCATTATTCGTGTATATTCAAATGTGGACGTCAGCTCAAGTCCACGGAGACGCCACAGACTGGCGAAGATATGCCTGGTTGGGCGTAAAGTATTATTTTTGACTAATTTTTTGACTAACTGTGATGATAATGACTAGGTTATGACTCATTACATCATAGGTGTGGTTTAATATTAACTAAACTGGGTGAAATTGTGTGTCGGGTATTCGCCTAAAAATGTGTGCGACCGCGGGAACCAGACGGGTGAGCGATAAGAACACTAGGCCGGGGAATGGGTTTATTTTGAGAAAAATAAAATAAATTTGACAAAATAGTAAGTTGGTGGGCTCCTAGTGACGCACGGGGTCGTGGTCGACACGCGTGGGTGGTACGGTAGTGTGCACACCCGAGTACACTCGTTGGCACTCACGACGGAATTGTAGGCTCGAAAATATAGGCAAATATATATATATATATATATGTATATATATGTAATGTAAATATATAAATATATATATTAAAAATCAAAAAATTGAGAAGTGACCAAGTGGGGCATTAGTTTATTAAGGAAGTGGATAAGAATGGAGGGGCAAAATGGTCATTTGACCCCAAAATTTATCAACAAAACCCCACCGCCACCATTTTCTCACCATTTCGATAAAGAAGGGAGAGGAGAAGAAGGAGGGAAAGAGAAATTGGTCGAGAAGGAGATTGAGAGATCGAGAGCTCAGTGGGAAGAGGTGATAGAGGTGAGTTTGTTGTCGTTGGTGTTGTTGTTGTTGTTGTGCTATTGGTGGTGGTGGTGGTTTGGGGAGCTCGAACGAACTGCAAGTGCAATTAGTCCAAGGAGGGAGACGACACCCATGTCATTTCCCCTCCTTCCCAATTCATTAAAAAAAATTTTCTATCAAACCAAGGAAGAACTCCTTGGTTCGATTGAAAAAGAAGGGTGCACCCCCTCTTTATGGGCCGGGTTGAGCCAACATGGCCCTGGTCCAAGTGGGTCAGGCCGAGCTAGCCCAGACCCAGATGACCGGTTGGGCCGAACCGGGTCCAGCCGAAAAGGACCCAGTTCAGCCCAACCAAAAACTAATAAAAAAATAGTTTTAAAATTTGAAAAATATGGAAAATAGCTAGAAAATTATGGAAAAATTCTGAAGAAATAGAGAAAATGTGGGAAATTAGAAAAGGTTTGAAAAAGTGAATTTTAAGACTTTTCAGGAAGTTGGCACCCCGGTGTAACTCGAAAAGCGCGCTATAACTAAAAATTGGAAATAAAATTCTAATTTTTGTTGTCTCAATATAAAATCAATTAATTTGACATTAAACCATTGAAAATGGTTTGTCCGAACACTAGAGACTTAGGAGACCATCGTCGAGTGTCGGGCACGCATCCTGAGGCGAGAGCGGGATCAGACCGAGATGAATATCGAGTAATTGAAGTGCGGTTGAGGTAAGTAAAACCCTTAAAAACACATTTGAGTGTTTATTTGTTTGGTTTCATTTGATTCCAGTTATTATTGTTCATCGTTGTTTACTCTATTTCCATATGCACGGTTGGTATTGTCATTCACCGCCGGATCTTCTGGTTTACTCTGTGATGTGTGGGTGGACTTGGGTAGACTGGACAATAAGGACAGAATAAAGGTTCGGACTGGTGAGGGGGTTGGAGAAGCCACTGAGGGAATGTCGATGTCTGGATTAGGGGTCAGCCCTGGTACACGGCACACATATTATTAGTTTTTATTGGTGTTATGTATGCATGTGTCTTAATTACAGTTGCATGTGTTTACTGTGCATGTTTATTTAAGAGTTTATTGGCTTCCATTATTATATGTACTTTTGGGTTTTACTCACTAGAATCGTCATCTACCTCTTGTGATGATTGAGTGCAGGATCTACTACGAACAGGGGCAAGGAGACTCTCGCAGACTACTTCTGACTTGCCATCGACGGAGTTTGACTTGTATGTTTTTATTTTGCTGTACTGATTTATTTTCTTGGGTTTATGGGGACTATTTGAGATATCAGTACATGTATGTATCGCATTTTGGTGTGTTATATACAGTATGCTATGTCGGGTTTTCCACATAGGATTAATGCTCTCTAACTTGAGGAAATTAAATAATTTACAAGTCTTCCGTTGATTGCAAGTATTAAAATTACTTATTAACTTAGGCTGAATTAAGTAATAATGATGGTTAGTTGGGTGTGGGTACGTAGCCGGTTGTGGGCCCGCATGGCCTCCCATGGTGGACCAATGTGGATTTTGGGTCGTTACATATTCATTCCCACATTTATGCGTTCTTTTTGAGAAAAAAATTTTTAGATTGAATGGTGTGTTGATATCCATTATTTCATAAAGAGACTCTAGACTTACTTCGAGATTTTGGGAGAGTATGTTGGAGCAATTTGCGACCAGATTATAATTCAATTCCGCGTACCATCCTTAGAAAGACGTACAGTTAGAGCGATTGATCCTGATTTTAGATGATATGCTTAGGGCTTGTATTCTATAGTTTGGTGGTTCATGGGAGGATTATTTACCGTTTTGTGAGTTTGCCTACAACAACAACTATCTGGTGTATATCGGGTTGCTTCTGTTTGACAAGCTGTATGGAAGGCCCTGTAGGTCACTAGCCTGTTAGGCATAGCCTGAAGATACAACAACGATTGGGCCAGAGATAATTGTGGATCACACAAAGAAGATTAGATAGATTCGACAATGGCTTCAAGCTACCCAAGATAGAAAAAAGAAGTATGCAAACAAGTATCACGGGGATTTGAGGTATAAGGACAGAAACTTGGTCTACATGAAGGATCCTCTTTAAAAGCGTTACTAGAGATTTAAGATAAAGGGGAAACTGGTGCCAACATAGGACCTTTGCGAGATGTAGCGCAAGTTGGCAGCGTAGTGTACATATTAGATAGTTCAGGCTAGCTAGGTCAGGACCGCGATCGATAGTTGATTTGAAATTGATTGCGGTCTGGCCTGATCTGACTCAAATGTAGCAACCGATTGAGATCTTAGACCACAAGATACAGACTCTATAGAGTAAGGATATCCCTTAAGTATTGGTTTATTGGCAACATGATGGGACTGAGGGACTTTTTTGGGAGATCGAATATACAATGCAAGAGTGTTACCCTCAACTATTTCCATGGTACAATGTCTAGTTGGAAAGGACTTTAACGGCCCCATTTTATTGATGCCATTATTTTATTTATTTTTAGACTATGACGCCAACTCGAACCCACGTAGACGCCATGGATAGGCTAGGTCATGCCCGACTAGATATTTGTTTATAATTTTCTGTTAATTTGCATTATCGTTGTATTCTATTATTATTTTATTGCGGAAATCATCGCATGTTTGTACTTATCTTCCTATAACGTGTGAGAGTGTGTCACGAGTATTCACCTCAATAGGTGTGTCGACGAGGAAACTGGACAGGTAAAATACAGGAACACTAGTTCTTAACAATGTTATTTGAATAAAATAATTATAAGCAAGGTAAATATGGCCCAACAAAGCTTAGGCTAAGTCACATTTGTCAGTTACACAAGTTTGGGCACGCTCCGTAATGCATGCTAGGACGCGAGGCACCGGGTAGTCGAGAACTAGTGTAGGCTGTTGAAATAATTTATCAACTCAATGTGACTATCATAATGTGCTTATGCGTAGTTTAGTAATTTAATTTAATTTAAATCAATCAATGTGTCAATAGTTGGATGGAAATAATGAGAACCCATAATAAACCTCAAGGTGATCCTAAAGTGAGGTTTTAGAGAAATATATGTCACCATGTAAGTCACCAAAGTGTCTAGCTGGTTTAAATGATAGCCACAAGATTTTCCTTGGTATACGGGTACACACTAGATTACAACTACAACTATAAATATGGGAGATAGTGGTTTGTTCCATTCAAAAACCCAACAAATGCATGCAAAATTTTGCAAATTCTAAAAAAATCGAGGGGTGATATAAGAGGAATTCAATGCTAGGAGCGCCAAATTCTTGTCATCCAAGAACTAAGTCAACAACTTTCTCTATCTAGTTGTTAAATTTTAGCATTTTAAGCATATGCATGTGTGAATTTGGGATATCTACACAATACAAGTTAGAGGAGTTTATTTCATTGAATTTTAGTCATTTTTCATGATGATTGAGTTTTTTATAGCTATCAAACTAGTTTTGTAACTTGATTGTGCATATATTGTTGATTTGTTTATCAAATGATGAATGCAATTGAATCTTTATAATTTGATGAATTATTGTGTAGTTGACCTCTAACATTGTTATAGGAGGTTTGGGAGCTCCCCCACGAGTCGAGGATGTGGTCGACGGTGATGGAGAGGGCCACAGGGTGTTAAGGAGCTAGATTCCTGATTTTGGAATCTTTGTGCCCAGCGTTGGTAGCACGCTCCCCTTTCTAGGCTGAGTTTGTTCTTGACGAGAACCACGTAGCATCATATACTAAACACATAGCGCGCTTTTTTTGTTGGAGTGCACTCCTCTCACTTAGGAGCGCACTCCCCAACAGTTAACAACAACTGTTTTGGTACTGGCTTGGGTAACTGAATAACAACTCAACCTAAAACACCCTAACTAATTGAAAAACACCTATAATGTGACTATAGGGGACTCGAGGGTTATACAACGATAGTCGAGGCGTGACGGAGTCAGACCGGAGTGTTTTTGGGTTTAGGGTGCCTAAACTCCTTAAGAAACACATGCGAGTATTTATCTGATTTCATATCATTGCTAGCTGTATCGTTACTGTTTTACTCTCCTTATGTTTTCATGCTGAATTGAACGGTTAGTTGATTTGTTTCATTGTTGTGTTTTAACTCTGTAGTGTGTCATGCGACTAGTACACTAGGCTATAGTCGGTATTACTTGCGCCCTCGATGAATGGCAACCCGAGCTGCATGCCTCATTGATGCGCATGTTTGGTAGTGTGATACAGCTTAACCACACCACTAGTAGTCTGGATGTGGGCAGGTATGGTAGGACTCTTGAGAATCATCCGAACTAACGTAGTATGGCCTAGTTTGCTAGATGACTACACACACTTTGCTTATCATTATGTTATTTACACATGCGATAATTCATTTAAAGTTGCCAATTTACATTCTGCATGTTTATATAACATTATTTATTGGCTTTCCATATAAATGCTTGGTAATTTTCTTCGAGGATTAACTTACCTATACTCATCATCTGTTTTGTTGTGATGATTAAGTGCATATCTAGTACTAGTAGAGGCAAGGGGATCCTAGGTGACTATATTTAAACATCGTATGTTTGAGACACTACTAGTACACATTTGCTTTTATATTTTGTTTACTTCGAGTATCAGGGGACTTATGAGAGACATTGTACATATGTATATACTACTTGTTGAAATATCCTATTACCTTTTATAAAGTGTACTTTTTACTGGGTTTTCCACATTTGGATTGATTCTTTGTTTGACATGACCTAATATATATATATATATGGAGCTCAAATATATATCCATGTCATAGTAGCTGAAAACTGGTAAGTCTAACTGAATAAGAGAACGACGAACTGATGCAATCTCGAATAACTGGTCAATTTTAAGTAACTATAATACAAGGTAGCAGGAACTTCGAGAAATCTAACGTGGCATCGAACGTTAGCGACGCATGATGGACAACATGACATAGACACGGATGGCTGAAGGACCTATGGGACACCCTGTGGTGGTCTCGGGATCGAAGTCCGCCACATTGGTGCCTCTGGGAATCTGATAGACATGTGAGTATGTCTTTAAACATTGATCCTCTGATATCTCAATATGTCCCTATAATGATATGCAAATAACATGAAATTTCTCTATCCATTCATCCTTTGCTCCATAGTCCACTTGCTTTCATTTTCCCAAAACCGCATATCTTGTTGGTACTATGTTATGTATTCTTTATACTGTCTCCTCATCTCTATAATCCAAGCTCTCTACATCCTATCAGACAAATCAGCTGGTGGTGGAATAGGTGGTTGCAGAGGTGGTGGTGGAAAAACCTCATGGCCAAGTAGATCCTGTTCTCCTATCAGTAGAAATACAAACTCATATCATTTAGCAAAACCTTGCTATTTTTGTACTTGAGGTGCCTCTTGCTCATCATTCTCGTTAACAAAACCTTCAGCTATTAGCTCTGCAACTACCTCAGCTATTACTACTTTTGTTGCTACATGATCTTCGGTTTCCTTAGCTAGCCTTTCTTGCTCTACTCGAGCCTCCTCTTCTTCTCTCTCCCTCTCATTCTATGAGTATTTGTATCCAATAGGCGTACTCAAGGTGAACATAAACTCCATGTGCATTGTGGTTTGAGCCTCTAAATGGAAAAATTAAGTTGTCACTTCCTAAGCCAGTGGCATTCCTCAAGACCTTATAAATGATTTCTCCAACATCGATATTTCCATTCTTTGTAATCTCGTATAAGAACGCCACCTTGGGCATCTTAATCTCACCATGCTGAGACTTAGGGTACAATAAAGCAATCATGAAATGTTGTCATATCCTATAAACGTTTCCTACACTCCCCCTTCAAAATGTGCGTAGGAATACTCCCAACTCATAATACTCATCCCTCTGGTTTTGCACAACTCGAACTTTCGCTATGGTTTTTGTGTGGTATGCAATGTGGGATGGCTCATATCTTGCTTTTAAGTAAGTCCCTAGGTCACTAAAAATATTGTTCAAATAATCTAACAAATATAATATGTTTATGTCTTCCTTCGTGAATCGAAACAATACTCTTCTTAGCCACACTAGATCTCCTTTCCTCGTATATTTGGCATTTGCATAAAGCTCCAAAATAATCTTTCTTGCTATACTAACATTATTCTTTCTGTAATCTCGAGTGAGTTTTTGTCATCCCCATCTTTTTATGAAGTTGTTAACCCTCCTATTGTACTTAGCCGGGAGGTCTATTCCTATTTCATAGATAAACACTTTGTTCTCAATTGTTGTGTACCCCTTCATGCCTTCTTTACTAATGTGAAATTTGGATATAAAGCGTCTAGGGGTGGTTTGGAATTAGGGTTGGGAAATATATGCCTCATTATCATTTTCCCTAGCTTAGCTAGTCGTATTAGCTTGATTCCTTGCTCTTGCCATTGGTACTAGCTTGCAACAATCGCAATACAACTCGGGCTTTAATTCACTTATAAATCCAAAATTTTCAGTTCTGAGGGTTAGTCACACACCACATTCTCACAGGTACTCAAGCACACTTTTCAAATCCATATTGATGCTCAAAACCCGTATGACACCTCAAATTGATTTACCAAACCCAAATTTCATAATTCATTCAAATTTCATCTCAAAATATCAAAATTCAAGCATATACTTACGAAATCTAAATTTTTACCTCAACACCGAACTAATTTCCATTATAGAATGCTACTTCAAGCTTAAAACCATCAAAATCTTCTCACTCTTTCAAATTACCTCACCCTATGCTCACTTAACTCACAATCTCAAATTTTATACCCTAACTTTCCAAATTGGTTCAAAACCATAATTTAACTCCCCTTGATGCCCTCGATCACTATGAATACTCAAATCCTACATATAATTGATCAAACTAGGGTTATAAATTGGTTTTTGCTCTGCTTTGGGTAATTGGTTGGGGCTTTGGTATATTTAGGATGCGGGCACAAAGGGTTTTAAAAACCCTGGCCCGCATCTCACACAGTCAGTTATAATTGACTAGTTAGTAAATTGCATCAAGCTCAAACTTCCTTCTTGCATATGTGCTTCTCCGGAAAGAGTATAGCATGATCAGCCCAAGTTACGACAGCACCAAGAATTCATCGGCCAGCACCTATAATTAGCCCAAATCGACATAACAGATCATGAGGTCTTTATTCTGACAAGTAAGACCAGTGGGACTCTTTTTCGTAGGTCAGGACTGCGTCGAGACAACGTGGCAACTATATGGGGGAGTAATTTGACGCTCTAAGGTCATTATGGCAATGTGCCTACTGCATTAGTATCACTGAGCATCGTCATTTTAACTACCCTTAGCATCGTCTTGACACTGGGTGTATAAAGCCACGTCGTCGAATTGTGTCAACTTGTCCTTCTTTGCAAATATCATAATTTTTATCTAACCCTTTGTGGTAGTGTCCTAGTGGACGGTCCTAGTTCCACAAACCTAAAACTGGACCACGCCCGACCTAGACTTATGTAGACCCTGAGTCCCTCTCGCGTAGTCAACGCAAATCTAGTCAGCCTTACCTTACATTTTCCATTCATACAATAATTTAAGATGAGATCATTAACATTAGTGAGTTATTCAGAGATAAGCGAAAGTATTTAACATCTTCAACTAATATAACAACCTCAAGACATAACTTAGGTTAACCTGTAAATGTGGAAACCCAACAAATATATACATCATTTCCAAAAGTCATATCACAGGAGAGAATATCATCATATCCATGCCTAGGATCTCTCATTTCCCAAATCCTAGTTTCAAAACATATAATTATATCAATAATAAATCAAACCTATGTCGAGTCCAAAGATAGAACAACTCCGCTAATCTCAAAGAAAATTACCAAGCTGAGGAGCTTTCCCTTTACTCGACTGTGGATCTACAATCAGTCAAATACAAGAATGACGAGTCCTAGGTAAGTAACGCCAAGTAGGATGTTTATAGTATTTCGAAAGTAAATAACAGTCAATATTCATGCTGATAGAAAGAAAAGGATAGGGAATGCATGAATAAGTAAAGATTGGAAATAAATCTGAAAGCAATCGATAATGAGTGTCCAGGAATCAAAAGGAAAGGCGTAAGTAGTCCCGACATAGTGAAATAGTTGTTTGAGTCAAGGAGAAACATCAATAAACTCTTTTAGAGTCACGGAAATTCACCATCCCAACCCGAAGTTTAGGACGTGATATATCACATAGTCCTAAATCCACGCGAATGTAGAATTCCTCAGCAATCTAGTGAAGTAATTCCCACTCTATATATATATATATATATATATATATATATATATATGAACCAAAAGATCAGCTTGTAAATATCAAGTTCCAAAAAAATAACGTGTATCCCCCCAAATCTCAAGGATCATGCTGACTCACTTGCCCTTGGACCACTCAATCAGAATAGAGTTTCGAAATGGGAGAGAGTAATAACAAAATAAATTAAAGCTCAACGAAATAACTGTAAATTTCTCCACTGGTTTACTTACCAGTGTCCAACACTAACACATACTCACACGCTTCCAATATCTACCCTGCATACCTAATTATATTATGGTCAAGGTCTAAGCGAAACCAAATCACGAAACATCGTGAAAATTGCGACCAAAGTTATGAATTTTCTCATATGACCTGTTGACAATGCAAACCTTATTTGTTTTAAACTATCAACTTTTCTCCAAATCAATATTTTGGCAGTGAAATCCCCGAATTCGTGCCAACAAACACCATAAAAGCATTCGATACCAACTTTCAAATATTTCTCCAGCCCGTGGAGTTAATCTAAATCAAAACCAATATTCAATTAATCCAAAATCCCAATATAAATCAATATCAACTGCAAAAACATCTACAAAATTGTTATCAACTAAGTTGCATCACTTCAAATCACAAAACTCTATCCCACGCCGATGGAATTTATCCCAAATTGACTCAAATCAACTCAATATATCAATTCATGACAATTGATAGCAATTCCTACAAAAACCCCGTGAAAGAAACCAAAAAATCATGAGATTTATAATTGAATTCAAGAAAAACACCCTTAATTAAGATTTTACCAGATTACAGTCTGAATCCCTCATTTCCACCGCGATAACTTGGCTCAAACTGACCGTCTTGCGATGTTCTACTGTTTTGTGGAAAGAAAGCAGATGAAAATCGGACGTACAAAGCTCCACGTGCAAGAACTCGAGTTGAAGGGTTTTGTTTTCAACGAACGAAATTTGTTCAACTGAGAATAAAAGGATCGATCAACTTTTTTTTCTTTTCATATATATATATATATATATATATATATACATATATATATACACATATATATTTAAACTCAGTGGCTAGTTAGCAGTTTAATTTCTTTACATTTATTAATTCTCATAAATCTTTATTTTAACGGTTTTTAACTTTTGGTACCCGTTTTAAATTCAATTTTCCATCAAATTGAACCAAACTCTCAGCAAAACAGTCTTTCTTCATAAAACGTCCATAACACTGGTCTTTGTCACACCAAAACCTCATGACTTAACTTTGTCCATGACATACCAACCTCTCATGGACCAATTTTCTTACTATACTTAACCAAACTTGTCGTACCACATTTAATTATTATATTTTTTCAGTGTTTCTTTTCAATTTCTCCCCCGGACAACTAAATACCCAACCCCAATTCGCCCCAACTCCCGAAAATCGCATTTCCTTGAGCCGAACCCATTTCTTCGCATCAATGCTCTCACTCAAATTTCCACACACGTTTGGAACATTGGAATCTAATTTCGAGTAAATAAATAATAATACAAAGCACCAACCAAAAATAACATACCTCGGTGTCGACTATCGAGAATTGTTCACATGTATCACTGCAAGAGGTCCACGTACGACCTAAAATGACACGTGGCACAAGTTAGATTTTAGGGTCATTACAGTCTTCCCAACTTACAAGAATTTTGTCCTCGATATTAAAACGAAATTAAAGGAAATACTTACCAGACTCAAAAGAGGTAGAGAAAGTACTCGTGCATATATTACTCGAGTTCCCACGTCAGTTCCTCATCTCTGTGGTGCTGCCATTTGACTAGAAATGATGGAACTTCTTTGTTCCTTAAAACCTTCACTTTTTTGTCCAAGATCTGACTAGGTTACTCGTCATAAGTGATATCCTCCCTCAAATCTATTTGACTCAAGTCCACCATCAGTTGTCTAACCCCCTTCGACTTATCTTGTCGAAGCATCGACACATGAAATACTGGGTGGATCACTGATAATTGAGATGGCAATTCCAACTCATAAGCAACTCTACCTATCCACTTCCCAACTCGGAATGGACCAATAAATCTAAGTGCAAATTTCTCTCTCATCTCAAACCTCTTATAACCTTTCATCAGAGATACCTTTAGATATACATAATCTCTGACCCAATATTCTAACTCCCCATGATACAGATCATAATACTTCTTTTGCTTGTCCTGCGCACCTTTTAATCTCAATCTGATCAGGCGTATCTTCTCTGTGTGATCCACTACAATCTCAGGCCCAATCACTGCCACATCCTCTGGTTTCACCCAGCAAGATGGAAATCTGTACGGCCTCCTGTACAATGCCTCAAATGGTGTCATACTAATATTGGCCTGATAACTATTATTATAAGCAAACTCATACAAATGAAGATACTCCTCCCATGATCCACTGAAGAAATCCATGGCACTATGCTGCCATTTCCATCTAGGAATAGGAAATGGCTGCAGTAACCCACCAGGTCTGCAATGCTCGGCCTTAACTCACTGACAAATGTCAAACCCTCTAACAAAATTAGAAATATCGGTCTTCATCCCGGACCACCAAAAGAGACGACACACGTCTACATACATCTTGGTTCTATCTGGATGAACCATAAAACGTGAACGGTGCGCCTCATAAAATATCTCATCGCGTAGATCAGCCACAGATGGAATCCACAGTCGCCCACTAAATCTCAGGCATAATTCTGTCGACTGACTCCAATCTGGATGATCTGGACTCTGAGCAAACCTAAGAAATTTTGGTATTGCTCATCTTTCTGCTGACCATCAAGTACACTCTAAATAGAGACAGTCTGATCCTCATTTTCCTACATATCAACACCCTAGTATCGGTCGGAATATCTACAGAATACATCATCTCGATCGCCTTGAGTAACTCATACTTGTGTGTCATGTCACAAGTAACAGTCTCCAAGTTTACCCCTTTACGGCTCAATGCATTAGCAACAACATTAGCCATCCCCGAGTGATACTCTAAAGAAAATTCATAATCCTTGAGGAATTCAAGCCAACATTTTTGTCTCATATTCAGATCCTTCGGTGTAAATAAATATTTCAAACTCTTTTGATCAGTAAACAACACTAATCTCTCCCCATAGAGATAATGGCGCCAACTCTTTAATGCAAACAGTACTGTAGCAAACTCCAAATCATGCAAAGCGTAATTCTTCTCGTAAACTTTCAGCTGTCTAAACGCATAGGCTATCACACTACTGTCCAGCATCAATACACATCCCAAACCAACCTTATAAGCATTGGTGTTCACCTTAAAGCCCTTCCCTAACTCAGGTAACATTAAAACTAGTGTAGTAGTCAAACGCTCTTCAAAAGTCAAGAATGTCTGCTCACAATCATTGTTCCATTGAAAATGCACATCCTTCTTCATCAATTGCGTCATAGGAGCCACAATCTTCGTGAAGTCTTTTACACCACGCCGATAATATCTCGCCAAGCCAAGAAAACTGCATATATCGGACACTGATCTCGGTGTAGGCCAATCAATAAGAACTCTGACCTTAGTAAGGTCCACTGACACTCCGCTAGCCCCGAAAATGTGTCCTAAGAATCTGACCTCTGCAAGCCAAAATTCGCACTTACTAAACTTGGCATACAGTCTTTGCTCCCTCGATAGCTGCAAAATCGTCCTGAGGTGCTCATCGTGACCTTCACGAGTCTTACAATATATCAAGATATCGTCAATAAACACATTGACGAAGCTATCCAAATATGGTCTCAACACTCGATGCATCAAGTCCATAAACATGGCTGGCGCATTAGTTAATCCAAATGGCATTACCGTAAATTTGATAATGCCCATATCGAGTGCGAAAAGTAGTCTTTCCCTACCCTCCTCTCGAATTCTTAGCTGATGATACTCGGATCTGAAATCTATCTTTGAGAACCATTGTGCTCCAGTTAGCTAATTGCACAAGTCATCAATACGAGGGAGGGGGTACTTGTTCTTCACTGTCACCCAGTTCAACTGTCTGTAATCAATACACAATCGAAGGCTACCATCTTTCTTCTTCTCAAATAAAACTGGCACTCTCCAAGGTGACATATTAGGATAAATAAATCCCAACTCTAATAGCTCATCCAGCTGTGATTTCAGCTCCTCTAACTTTTTCGGAGCCATACGATACGGTGGAATGGATATCAGTTTGGTACCTAGAACCAAATCGATAATGAAATCAATCTTTCTAGGCGGTGGTAAACCTGGTAGCTCCACTGGAAATAGGTCGAAAAACTCACGTACTACAGGTAACTCCTCCATCCTAGTCTCACTCATCCCCATCGTACCCAAAATACTAGCAAAAGTCTCAACCTTACTGCTAGAAGCTACCCTGCCTTTGGTAAGCGGTAATCTAGTCGAAGTTCCCTGGAAACTAAACTCTTGACACTCCAAAATCTGAAAAACAATTCTCTTGCTGAAGCAATGGATTTGTGCATGATACACACTCAACCAATCCATTCCCAACAATACATCAAACTCCAGGAACTCCAACACTCTTAGATCTGCAAGTAAGGCATGACCACCTATCTCTACCGAACATCCCACTCATACCAAGTTCGAATAAATCTTGTCCCAAGCAGTCGTGCTAAAGATCAAGCGTCTCTTTAGTATAATAGGTCTCAAACCCAATAAATCAACCATGCAACCCGAAATAAATGACACCGTAGAACTAGAATCAAACATGGTATGCATAAAACGACCACAAATATAAATTGTACCTTCAATAGGGTTACGTGTAGCAGTCTAATATGGGGCAGCAACAGTATGAATCGCCTCTCAGCCCTGCTGTGACTGTCCTCTGCCCAATTGTGGACAAGAATCAATGAAATGACCCATCTGACCATACTCAAAACAACTTCTCGGAGAGCCTGAAATAGAAGGAATGCCCGGCTCCTGTCTCTAAGACTGACCAGAACTCTAACCACCTCATGTTCATAATTGTAGGCGAGAATTACTTCTGATTGAACATTTTTTTTAGTCTGCCCAATCCTTGGGCACCATTCGTAGCAACCATGCTACGCTACTAAGCATCAGCCTCACATGAACATCTCCCAAACCTGCACGTAGGTCTCAGGCTGATCGGCAATCGCAATCCGCAACGAAAACTATTTCATGATTAGGGCATAGCTATCGATAATAATATATACAATACATCAAATAGCTCATAGTCTGATTTTAACTTCCCCAACTCTCCTCACTTCCCAACTAAGACTTAAGTCAGGATCATAGGGTTCTACTTTAAGTTCCATCATTCCTTACTTCCGCTGATTATGTCTTAATGGCTTTTGATTTAATCAAGAGTCAAGGTTTACAACTCTAGGCTCTGATACGAACTTTGATGGCCCCAGATCCACAAACCTAAAACTGGACCGCCCGACCTCAACTTACGTAGACCCCGAGTCCCTCTCGCGCAGTCAACGCAAATCTAGTCAGTCTTACCTTAACTTTTCCATTCATACAATAATTTAAAATGAGATCATTAACATTAGTCAGTTATTCAGAGATAAGCGGAAGCATTTAACATCTCCAACTAATACAACAACAGCAAGACAAAAGTTAGGATAACCTAGAAATGTGGAAACCCAGCAAATATATACATCATTACCAAAAGTCATATCACATGAGAGAATATCATCATATCCATGCCCAGGATCTCTCATTTCCCAAAATCCAATTTCAAAACATTTAATTATATTAATACAAAATCAGACCTATGTTGAGTCTAAAGATATTACAACTTCATTATTCTCAAAGCGAATTGCCAAGCTGAGGAGCTTTCCCTTTACTCGAATGTGGATCTGAACTCAATTAAACACAAGAATGACGAGTCTCAAGTAAGTAACGCCAAGCAGAATGTTTACACCATTTCGAAAGTAAATAACAGTCAATATTCATGCTGATAGAAATAAAAGGACAAGGAATGCATGAATAAATAAAGACTGGAAATAAATATGAAAGCAATCAATAATGAGTGTCAAGGAATCAAAAGGAAAGGCGCACGTAGTCCCGACTTAGTGAAACAGTAGTTTGAGTCGAAGAGAAACAACAATAAACTGTTTTAGAGTCAAGAAAATTCACCATCCCATCCTGGAGTTTAGGACGTAATATATCACATAGTCCTAAATCCACGCGAATGTAGAATTCCTCAGCAATCTAGTGAAGTAACTCCCACTCTGTGTATATATAGGAACCAAAAGATCAGCTCGTGAATATCAAGTTCCAAAAAAATAACGTGCATCCCCCCAAATCTCAAGCATCACGCTGACTTACTTGCCCTTGAACCACTCAATCAGAATAGAGTTCTGAAACAGGACAGAGCAATAACAAAATAAATTAAAGCTCAAAGAAATAACTGTAAATTTTTCAACTGGTTTACTTACCCGTGTCCAATGCTAACACGCACTCACACGCCTCCAATATCTACCCTGCATACCCAATTATATTATGGTCAAACTCAAAGTGAAACTAAATCACAAAACATCATGAAAACTGCGACCAAAGTACGCTCAAGAGCTAGTTCCAAAAATAATTATTTATAACTTTAACTAACTTCAACTAGCTAACTTGGGGTAACTTTTTAACCTTGAGAACCTCAATATTTGTCATACTGACCAAAAAGAAACTTGTAGTACGCATTTCGTACTTTCAATAGACTCCAAGAACACTCAAATCATATCAAAAATAGAGTTATGAATTTTCCTATATGGCCTGTTGATAATGCAAACTTTATTTGTTTTGAACTATCAACTCTTCTCCAAATCAATATTTTTGCAGTGAAATCCTCAAATCATGCAAAAAACACCACAAAACCATTCGATACCAACTTTCAAATATTTCTCTAGCCCATGGAGTTAATTTAAATAAAAACGAATATTCAATTAATCCAAAATCTCAATATAAATCAATATCAACTACAAAAACATCTTCAAAATTGTTATCAACTAAGTTGCATCACTTCAAATCACAAAAACCCTATCCCACACCGGTGGAATTTATCCCAAATTGACACAAATCAACTCAATATATCAATTCACAACAATTGATACCAATTCCTACAAAAACCCCGTGAAAGAAATCGAAAAATCACAATATTTCTAATTGAATTGCAGAAAAACACCATGAATTGAGATTTTACCAGATTCTGAGCTGAATCCCTCGTTTTCACCGCGATAACTTGGCTCAAACTGACCGTCTTGCGATGCTCTACTATTTTACGAAAAGAAATCAGATAAAAATCGGACATACGAAGTTCTACGTGCGAAAACCCGAGTTAAAGGGTTTTGTTTTCAATGCCAAATTCGTTCTGTTGAAAACAATTTTGAAGATGTTTTGCGAAAAGAATCAATCATCTTTTATTTTTTTCTTTTCATATATATATATATATATATAAACCCTTAGCTGCTTGTCAGCGGCTTAATTACTTTTCATTTATTAATTTTTATAAATCTCTATTTTGACAATTTTTAACTTCCAGTGCCCGTTTTAAATTTGATTTTCCACCAAATTGAGCCAAAATCTTAGCAAAACAATCTCTCTTCATAAAATGCCCATAATACTGGTCTTTGTCACACCAAAACTCCATGTCTTAACTTTGTCCATGACATACCAACCTCTCATGGACCAATTTTCTTACCATACTTAACCAAACTTGTCGTACCACATTTAATTATTATATTTTTTCAATGTTTCTATTCGATTTGTCCCCCGAACAAATAAATACCCGACCTCAATTCGCCCTGACTCCCAAAAATTGCATTTCCTTGAGCCAAACCCATTTCTTGGCGTCAATGCTCTCACTCAAATGCCCTCACACGTTTGGAACATTGGAATCTAATTTCGGGTAAATAAATAATAATATAAAGCACCAACCAAAAATAACATACATCGGTGTCGACTATTGATAATTGTTCACATGTATCACGGCAAGAGGTCATACGACCTAAAATGACACGTGGCACGAGTTAGATTTTAGGGTCGTTACACCTAGTGTCATGGCATTAGCCACACGATGTCACAACTGTGTTACTCCCCTAGAAAAAATGAAAAATTTTGTAAAACTACCAGTTTTCTCGTCGCTTAACCTATCCATTACCACTCTGATTCCTTGTAACCTGCATGAACTTTGTTGAATATATGGAGACTTCTTCCATTTCGATGAAAAATCAACTAGCAAATGGTGTTTTCTACAAAATTAGCACAAAACTTTTGAAATTTGAATAATAATACTAAAGCGTCGGGATTGTTTTTCTAGCTACTTTCTAAATTTAAAAATCAAAATTAAAAAATTGAATTTAAAAACCCATGGGTTGCCTCTTAGTAGCACTGTGTTTATCATCCCTAGCCTAACATCAGATGTAGTGTCAAGTGCACAATAATTTTTCATATATTCCAATAATTTATAATAGTGGTAAATGGGATATCGTCTCCACAGGGAGTTTACAAATATCTAATCAATTATGTTAACCTAAATTTTATGTCTTTTATTTTATTTTAATTTAGCTAATTTAATAAAATGGGAAATAAATACTATCTAATTAAACTAAAACAGTAAATTAAATCAACGAAACTATGAGCAAATTAAATTAAATTCAATCAAACAAGCAAATAATCAAAATAAATTAAACATCTAAATGATATATCTTAGACAATGAATTATAAATTATTTTATATCTAGAAAATTTACTTAAAGTATAGCCCTAATTCAATTATTATAATTATATAATAATCCTATATCATTAAACACTAATTATATATTGGTTGATAGCCTTTAGCTAGCTAGTGATTTTCGTTATATCAATTAAAAAAACTATATTCTTACATATGTCACTCTAATAAATGGATAACATGCAATTAATATAAGAGTACACGATAGCATTAACACTCTGTGAAAATCATACCTAATCTAAGCCAATATTAACTGAAGTCGTAAAATAAACAACTTAGAATACAATCACCTAAGACATCCACTCGAAAATCCCTATAGATTAATCTTGGTTACTACTTCTATAGTTGGTGTCAATAACTATATACATAGATGCAAATACCATATACTAAGAAACGCATTGGCCACTCTGCACTTAACGTAAAGCATTTTTTATTGTAATGCACAAAAACAATATGTTAAAATCGTGATTGATGCGTATAATTTTTTTAAAGCATTAAACACGTATATTCTATTATTATGACTATATTGTAAAACGGTTTATATTCATGTCTAGATAACTTTTTAGACTAGTGAACTACTCACACATGTTGAAATAAATCATCACATAATATAAATAATTGAAAGACATTAATATATAATACCTTTTATAAAACTTGAATCTATCTTCAAAAAGTAATAAACTAACCTAAATCTAATTGAAGAGACTTGAAAATTAAAGTTAGCTAATAGAGGACTCTTAATTTTGGAACCCTAAAGTCCTATTTATGGTTTCTTAGTGTATACAAGTCCTAGATAGATTCAAATTCCTTGTTGTAATCCAAAAAACTTGTAACCGACTCCAGCGAATCCTTAGCGATTCAATTTTGTTTCGGATTCACTGACTAAATCGACAGGTCTATCTCTATGTTCTTCACCAATTTTTACCCGTGAATCTTTTGTATTCCTCAATTCGTTAAACATTCATAAGGACTTTTACTATTGTTGATTCCTAGTTTATCTGCAATTTTTATTGAATTCGTCGTGCTTGTTTTCTAGCTGATTCTTTGGCTTTCCTTCTTTCTCTTCCATTTCTTCATGTTCCTAATTATAACCTGAAATCACAAAAACAAGAGAATACCAGTGTAATATCATCCTTTATATATAATTCAACTTAAATTACACTATAAAACACGACTAATTATTGACCTATCAAATACCCTAAACTCAATACTTTGTTGTCCCGAGAAAAGGAATACTCAATCATATTCTCTTATCATTCTTTATATTCTCATTTCAATATAATCACTTAAACTAAAGTTTCAAATAAAAGTTCAAACAGAAGTCTTAAATTGAAGTGATCTTGAAATAAAAACATATTACCCTTAAGTAAATTTGAAAGTTATGATAGAATAGAAAGACTTGAAAAAAAAAACCCCTCAACGATAATATAACCATCCTAATGCAATACACCTCAAAACTCAAAGTTCAATCAATACCATGGGTAGGCCATAACATAGGTTTTCTCAATCTCCACTGACAAGCTTCAAGCTTACGATGATTATGTAGAATCTCAAAACACAAAAACAACTAAATTAATCAAAGTTTCAAATTCTTTTTCAAAAACAAACATAATCCACATTTAAATTCAATTGGACCAGCAAACATATATTATTTTCATTTCAATGTTGGATTTAAGAAATACTTCATTTATCTTAGCTATAAGCACTGGAAATAATTTTTTTTTATTTGAGGATTTTTTCATGAACTTCTTTGTTTTTCATTTCTTTTTCTTTTTTTTTTCATTTTTTTCCTTTTAGTAAGATATAAAAGCATCCGTCTTTATTTCTTCTACCTAAAATTCATCACTTTCTCCCTCTATATTTTTTCACGATCGACTCCATTTCCTGCGGATCCGATTTTACATTTCTTCCATACTGCTAAGTTCCCTACTACATTTCCTACAGAACCTGTAGGACACTATTTATTTTTTCTCCTGTTAGCTCTTTCACTTTTACTATAGTCAAGGAACCATTCTTTCCATCTAAAAGTAAAGTTTATTGCCTAACTTTCCTATGTCTTCCCTAAATTGTGGCATAACATTCTTTTCATTACATACTAATAAAAATACTTGATCAGTAATCTTTATATAACAAAATTCTTAGTGATTTGTCTTGTTTATCTTGCATTGTTTTATCAATATTCTATCAAGTATCATGTCTAACACAAAACAATCAATCCCTCTAAACTTTTCAAGTACATACATCAACTAGTTAAGTCAATCAAAAGGGCATAAAATTGATTCATTCTATCATAATATTCATTTGGGTAATAAAAATATCACTTCTATTCAAAATTCCTTTATATTTATTCAATTTCATTCTATATCTGCAACTAAAATAAAGAAATATATAAAAACTTGCTTGTATTACGAAGAAATTTAAAAAAATTCTCAACTTACTTGAATGTTGAAACAACTTTGAACAAGTTCTACATCATGAATCTTTTGTAGTTCACTCTTTATACTTCACTTCACCTAAATACCCCCAAACCAATCTAAACCTTGTCCTCAAGGTTTAAAAGTATTTCGGGTTTAAAATAAAACAAATATACCTCGTGACGTATAAACGAATTTAATATGATAAAATAAAAGTAATATATTAAATAAACAAATAATTCATAATAAACAATTAAATGGAAATAAAGCACAATTTTCATTCAATTATAAATGATAGTAAAACATGCATTCATCAATTTCATTCAAAGAAAAATAAATTACAAATCACGACACCCAAATGCAAATTCATCAGCAACATTATCTCCATCGTCCTCAGTCATTGCCACAGAAGCATGAGAAACATAACTATTAGCCGGGTCGTAATATTCTAATGGATTCTGAATTGACAAGACATTGACACTTACTTCTCGAACCATGCAACCTATCAGCGTATCTTCTCTTTGTCATAGAAAGATGGTGTGCCAAAACTTTTTCATTTGCTGCAATCATTTCCTCATTCCGTTGAATTCATGCTTGGCCGCACATGAATGTGGAAAGTAAAAATCAGAAAAATCCTTTAATGCTAGATTGTGACGAAGATGGTGTCGTGCTTGTACCCTTAGTTCGAACATTCACATTAGCCATAAGACTTGAGGTCTGCCTTGCATCCGCATTTTTCTTCCTTTGAACTTCACATCCTCGACGTTACTCAACATTTCTTTCATTTATCAAGTTACGATACTCTCATTCATCTTTGGAGTCCTTATATCCATCCACTGCTCTTATTCTATATACCTGCATCATTAACTATTCTCTAAGGAGATACATTAAATGGCATATCATTAAAGTTCATCATAGCCTTTCGATAGAGCTGTGTAATTATTATTGGGAATGGTAGACTGTCATTTTTTATCGTTGTCATCACTCTCTTTATAACTTCATGAATTATCCAACCAACATCGATATAAGCCTTTTTTCTCAAGAATGTGATAAACTAATGCGGCTTTAGGGCTTCATAAGGTTGTGATATGGGATAGAAATATGCATCAACAATATAGCTCTAGCTCTTCATGATCTTCCTAACATTTGTAGTTCAATGAACTTAAGACATCCTTCACTATCGAGAGCAAACCATTTTCGACAAATTACCTCTAAGGCTTCTTGAATTGCTTCAAAAGGAAAAAACTCCTTATCGACATAAAAATAATATTAGGCTAATCATCCTCTTTTCTCTTCTTCTTTTATGGAAGTCTGTAGTGCCTATTCAATCGCGTAGGTGAAATATCAATTGTTTTTCCTTGCACTACCACTTCATTAACATCTTTACTAATGTGTTCATTCGCATAAAATTGTCGTAATAATTCTGAACAACCTTTTTCATCTCCTCCCGCATAATCTCTAAGAAATACTGACAATTCCTGGTCCCTGATAATACTCAAAACAAGAGAATACCAGTATAATATCCTCATTTATATATAAAATTAACCTAAATTACAATATAACACATGTCTAATTATCACATCAAAATTTTTCTCTCGTTTAGTCTGAGTTTAAATCGAGTAGCTTCATTGCGAAATCAAAGATTATGATGTCTCTCCCATTTAGATGGACTTCTTTATCTTCTACAAAAAAATAATATTTTTACTGTCTTCATCATCTTCAATGCTCGTGGGATTATTATCTTCCTTGTGTTCATGATGGCATTGGCAGTGTTTAAGAATGGTCGTTCAAGTATCGTAGATACATCGTCTTTCAACTTATGGTCCATAACCTCAAAATTTGTGATAAACATGAATCTTCCCACTTTAACATGCACATTCAAGATACGTCATATCATTAGCACCAATGTACAATCTATTACCTGCAATTTCATTTCTTTTGGACAATTAATCTTTAAATCTGCAGCTACCATGAAACTTACCAGCATCACATTGACTGAAGCTCTTGAATCATATAAGACATCTTTAAACCTTACTCCATCATGTTTAATGGGTATGCATATATCTCTTGGATCTCCCCTTATAATTGGTTGAACTCTTGGGGTGAACTTTGTTGTTTGTTCATTTTGTTTTTGTTTTTGAAGGTGTTGATCTTCGGTTACTTGAACATTTTTCAAGTTCCTCCTGTCTTACTTCTGTTGATGGCTTCTGTGCATTTCCAAGTTTCCCTATCTTTCTGATAGTTAAAGAATTGACTTTTTCTTACTTGTACATAAATTATTTTTGTGTTTGATCTATTATTGTTTTGGTATCACCTCAATAGAACAAACGTTCTCTTTTCGATTTATTATTATGTTAATTGGAACTATTCATCCTTATTTGAATTCAATGCTATAGTTAGCTGGCCATCTGTCTTTCTAAATTTTTAATGGACTAAATCTTTCATCATCCATTCGCTTATGAGTTTGCTTCACATAATCTTTCATCATCCATTCGCTTATGAGTTTGCTTCACATTCTCCATTTTTTTAGTCCTTTCATGATGTTCTCAATAATTGATGTCCATGGCCTGTAAGAATACCTCAATTGACTTAAATGAAGTCATCTATTCACTGTATCCTAGCTTTCCTTGTAGAATTTATTGATCAGAACCTAGAGGTGGCTTCAATGCATTGTAGGTTTCCATATGAAAATTTTAGGTTGGTATACCATGAATAGTATGTTTGAGGAGCCATTCCTCTATGTCTAAAGTTGTTTTCATAATTCTGATAGTTCATGTAGTTCCTATCTTCAAACTCAACTCCTTGTTGTTCCACGTCAAATGGGTTAACCACCATTGCTAGGTGATTACTGGGTTGCTGCATTGGTTATGATTGTAGCTTAGCTTGTGCCATCTTTAACTTCGCCATCTTATTGCTCAAATTAGATAATTATGCCATGACTATTATCTATGAATCAAGCTTAAAAACTCCTACAAACTTTCTAACTGTGGAACGATTCTCTATTGTGGAATTCGGTGACATGAGATTTAACACTTATAGCACTCCATTTTCACTTTTGATTAGCAAAGTTCCACCAGCTGCGATATCCACTAATGTCCTCATGTTTGGATTCATTCCATAGTAGAACATTTGCAATTGTGCCCACTTAACAAATCTATGTCCTGAACATCTTTGCAGCATCTCTTTAAATCTCTCTCAAGCCTCACCAAAAGACTTATTATTATCTTGCTTGAATTGATTAATCTCCAGTTTCCATTCTCTTACTTCCCCTTTGGGAATGAATTTGTCTAAAAATCTTTCATTAATATCCGCCCATAATGCAAATTCCCTGGATTAAGTCCCTAGAACAAGGATTTCGTTTTCCACCCAATGAGAATAGGAAAAGTCTCATCCTAATTATTGTTGGGGCATATGCCCTAGCTCAATCTTATAAACATTTTTTATCATTATTTTGGTTAATAAAATGGAGGAGTTCTTTAGGTTGACAATTTTAGGCCTCTCGAGAAGTACAGAAAAAGAGTTAGTGATAGGTAATTGTTTTCTCTGAGCTTGCCTAAGAGTCGGCTTCCTCTCTTAAATTTTGCAGGTTATCATGATTTTTTGGATGTACACTATCTATGTTGACTTTATAGAACATTGGATTTGTGAAAATGGGATTCAAATCATCGTGAACTGGGTTGAACAAATTTTGGGCAAAAATGGGTGGTTCGAGTTCTAGAATAGGGACATCAAAAGAGATTCATCAAGCAAGCAGTGGTGACGTAAAATCGATTGTCACAAGAATAATCACAAACACCAAAAGTAAAATCTTAACACAAGAGATTCTCAAAATAACCAATAAACCTTTGTTTATTAAAAAATTCACAAAATAATTCACCAATTATAATTGTTGTATGTTGCTCTATTCAAAGCTAGTAAACATGTACTCACAATCCTAATCTAACTATGACACCAAGAGTGACTCCAACTTTGACTTTTTCTAAACCAAACAAACAAACCATATTTGACTCCAAGTCTCCAACCTCCTGCATGTGAGCCTAAAGTGTTCTAATCTAATTACAACACATATGAAGCTAATTAAAAAGACAAACATAAGAATTAACTACTAAATCTTAACAGTAAATCTTATTTCCATCATTCTCTCCCAATTGAGAAAAACTTGACCTCAAAATCATTCCCCTGCACACAATTTCTATGGTCTTCATCCTCATCATTCTCCCCTGGTTCGAAAAAGCTCATCCTTGAGTTTTAGTCTTCCCTCTTATCTTGCGGGCTTCAATAATCTAAATAAACTAATCACTACTTGATGGAATATATCTTTAAGGAATGATGCTCGTAACTCTAACTGTCATATTAAAGTTGTCAACAGACACACAATTGTGAGGGGCTTCCTTTTGTTCGGTCAATGACCAAAAGTGTTTCATCACCACGAACTTCACTTTTGTCTCCACAACTCCTTCAACTTGGTAATTATCAATGACACCATCATCAACGGCTATCTCAAGTACTCGAGGCCTTGTAAATTGTGGAATAACTTCAACAACGAAGTCGTCGTCTCAAAAGACTAGCATGTCTCCCACAAAGTTGTGCATATCACCATCAAACTTTGGCGCCTCGACAAAGTTGTCGAAGTCCTTAAAGAAGATCTAATCTACTTCATCTTCATCATTCATAAAAACAACTCCATCTTCTTCTATATCAGCAACAAATTACTCTTCGTTAGAATATTCCTCTCCTGGTTCCTCGTCGAAACTGGAATAATCCTCTTCTAGTTCCTCAACTCACTCAAACTCATTGGTAGGCACTTCATCCTCATACCGTTATTGACGTCGATGACGAGGTTTTTGTGGTTGCCTCTGTTGCTGCAACTGTTGCACTTGAAGTGCTAGATTTTCAACTAAAGTCATTAATTGATCCATCCTTCGATAGGCATATATTGCATTATCACTTGGAGGAAACTCATCTACATGGTCTGCACGTCGGGCATGTCTTTTCAGCGGCATTGCAAAAGACTAAAAGACTTTAATGCTCTGATACCAACTGATGTGAATCAGTTGTTGCGAGAATAATCACAAACACCAAAAGAGATATATTAACACAAGAAATTCTCAAAATAACCAATAAACCTTTATTTATTAACAAATTGACAAGATAATCCTCCAAAATAATCCACCGATTAAAATTGGCATATGTTGCTGCAACTGCCCAATTTTGATTAGCTGTTAATTGTTAGTGTGTGCAGACATAGACAACAGCTCAACACCCTGTGGACCCCGCAAATGCATGGGCGCACCTGGAGCTAAGTAAATAGCAATTTTGTGTCTTGTTGTGCTTTATTTGCGATGTTTATTTGTAATTATGTTAGATTACATCGTAATGTGTGTATTTATATTGTTATTGATCATGCGAGATAATGTGACAAGTATTCTCCTCGATTAGTGTGTTGACAGGGTACCGGGTAGGTGAATGACTATACACTAGGTCGGATAGTGATACACACATGAAAATGATATAAAATGCATTAAGAATTAATAATAAAGGTCGTATGTTTGTCCGTGAAGCAAGACTACGCATGGGAGTTGATTGCTGGAATGCCCGAGGGTTTGGCTGTTTGATTGAGCAAGGATAAGGTAAAGGGGTAAGTCAACCACCTAAATTACATATATGTGGACTTGTAGACCCCATGTGCACCCTTGGATGATGCCTTGGGATAGGGAAGGGAGGTAGATAAGAATGGGAGTATAAAAACCCATTTTTCTGACTTCCCCCCACCTTTTCTTTCTCTTCTCTCTCTTATCCCAAAATTAGAGCTTGTGACAAAGGTTTTGGTGATATCTAGAGGCCATTTGGAGCACCAAACAATGTGGGTTTGATGATCAAAGGTGAGATCTTCGGTCTCCTCTCTGTTATCTATGTGCCAGGTGTAATTTTGACTAGTTTGACAAAGGTTTACGTAGTCAAGTATTGGGACACTAGTTTACAAGTGTTTCTATGGTTGTTGTATTAATTGGAATCACCAATTTGAGGATTTGTATGAGTTGTTGATGCTAGTTTTGCTTTTGAAAAGAAATTGTTGGGTTTGTCGAGATTTATCGAGCTTTTCATCTCAGACGCGGTCCATCGAGGTTTTATGATGGAAAATGGTTGGTACGATGATATGTGAGAGGTTGGGATAAGTTTGGACAAAGACAACGAGCCGAAGAGTTTGAAACCCCAGTATTACATTCCTGGCTCAAACGCCGCCATGGACGTCGTGAGGAGTAAACCCCCATGATGTCATTCGCAACGTTCGAACTAGAAAGCCCCCCATACACCCACATTTTATGTCACATCTTGGGCATGGGTGCATGGGGGCACATGTCAAGGCGCCTGGGAAATTGTGAGCCAATTGCTCATGGCGACGCCACTCACGATGCCCCAACTAGAAAAATAAATAAAAATTTAGAACGAACTTTTCAGAATTGGGCTTATCTCAGGGATCGAAACCGAGTATATTATGGATTAATATGGTAGAATTGGACAAAGGAATGCAATTAGGGAATTTCCAAATTTGAGGAATTAATCAATATACTCGGGTATTATGCTTTAGATTTGATGGATGGGCAGTTGGACACGCAGTTGGAGGCGTGATTTGGCAGTGTTTTGTTAGTTGGAGTGTGGTTTGAGGTATGTAGTAGTATCCCAACTGAAATTCTTTATGTATTTGCTACTTTATTTATACTTGGTATTCCATTTCGGTTGCTCAATTATTCTATTATCATGTTGTGGCTAAATAGACGACTGGTCAGGTGATTCCACATCATGCTATTTTTGTGTATTGTCCACTAGTCCATAGCACGTGTTGTCAGGGGTCTTTGTGGATAGTTCAACCCGAGTATTATGACGGGACAAGAGTCGGTACGTCGTGGGTCTACATCGACCATCATGCGAACCTGGAGGCTGGCCATGCTAGAGTTTACTCGTTGGTAATGCTCGCGAAGAGTCCGAAGTATGGTGCTAATCTAACTTAGGGTTCGACACACACTTTGAGCTTTTACTATTATTTATTCATGCAATGAGCACAGTTATTTGTTTATTTACCCATATGTTTATTTAATAGCTTATTAAATTATAGCATTTTTTATGTATTTACTCACTGAGTTTCCTTGGGAATACTCACTTTGGACTCGTCATCTGCCTTTTGTGATGGCTTGAGTGCTAATCTGGGTACGAGTCTCAGCAAGGGCAAGTTAACTAATTACCAATGATTTCAGTAAAATGAGCCGGACTTATACGTTTGTTTTATATGTATTATTGTTTTTATCTTGGGTTTGGGATTTGTGAAAGATACCTTGATACATATATTTTGATATTTTGTGATATTTGGAGGTTCATTTTACTTTTGATGATGATTATGGGTTTTCCACATTATGTTTTTACTTCAGTAACATGATAGGACAGATGATTTTATTCTATTATATCCTAATGCTTCTGCTAATGAATGATGAATTATTAGATGATTGGAGTCCAAAAATATAATCTAAACAACAATAAGAATTATAATTTAAGGTTTAAACGATATATGGTAATGGAGATGGTTGTGGGATATAGTTGGCCTTGACGTTGCTAATTGTAGGCCCACATGGCATTCGTGACGACCCTCAGTGATTTTGGGCTATTACATTTTGGTATCAGAGCCTTGGTTTGAGTAAGCTACGGCTCGAATTGGAGATAAAAACTTAATGAATAAACTTTAAATGTGAAAACCCGAAGTGATTTCCTAGAACTTTAGTTGGGAAGTGATTGTGAGGCGGGTAGTATTGAGGTGTTATACATGTTATGTTTTGTTTGTATGCATTACATATGATACACGTATATTTGTACGAAGGCTTTTCGATGCACATTCTTCGATGTAAATTTCTGATGGACAGATAACAACCTCCAGTTACTACTCAGCTAGAGGTTGGCAACATGAGCGATCCTACACGAGAGACTATGACTCTGCAGACGCTATCGTCAAGTATAGACGATAGGTTCACCGTGCAGTAGGCACACATGTCCGAGTTCATGGATTTCATTAGAGGTCATATGACTGCTATGTCAGTACAGGTCACTATGTTGGTTGTATCGATGACTACACAGGTAGTCGTAGCCCATTTTATGTCACAGACACATTTTAGGCAGCGATTTCTGAGACATTGGCTAAGGGAGTTGCGTTAGTTATTGCCCAGTAGTCGTTCCAGTAGATACTATAATCATTACACCAGCGACTATTGAGTAGCTTGTTTTGGCGTCGACGGCAAGCTATTCGAAGTTGGGAAAGCCCAAGAGGGTGAAGGACTTCCTCCAATTTCAGCCAGGCTACTTTTATGGAGATGGAGAACCAGAGATAGCCGGGAGATAGGTACTTGCTCAAGAGCGACTGCATAGACTACTACTTGTCAAGTAGAGGGATCAGCCAAGATTGTCGAGTGACTGTTTGCGAGGCGAGGTCGCAGTGTGGTGGAATACTTACGATACCACACATCCAACAGTGATGACGTGGGTAGACTTTCGAGATATGTTTATGAACGAGTATATCCCGATAAGGTCAGGATTAGACTGAGAGAGTAATTCCTAGTCCTAGTTTGGGGTACCATGTCAGTGCTAGAGTACATGGAGAGGTTTCGATATTTAGAGACCAAAGAGATTGAGGAGAGATCCGAGTCGAGAGGGACAGGGGTAGAGACCTCATCTAGGAGATTAGTAGTCTGATTAGGGTCACCAAGGGGACAAAGATCGGTGAGATGGTCAAGAGAGATATCATAATCGCCAGGCAGTATATTCGACTTCTTATGCACCCACTGAGCAGCCTAGGCAGTAGAACAGGCTAGACACAGGTCACAGAAGCCAGGGTCAGAGCCAAAGTCAAATAAGTTTTGCTAGGCCATCTGGGATCCGAGAGACTCATACTTGTTTTCGGTGTGGTCAGGTGGGACATCTACAAACTGATTGTACCAAACTAGCTTCACCACCACCGACTAATCAGGCTAGAGATAGGGCCCATGCAGCAGCATTTTCGGTCACACATCTGGATAAGGAGGTGACCAGACAGCTTGTTAAGGGTATGTTATTTTATTGCAGTACTTCCATGCATGTTACATTTGATTTTGGCAGTACTTGTCTTTCATTTCCAAATGCATGGTAAGAGAGTTAGGGTTGCATGAACAGACCTTAGACATATATCTTATCCTTAGTACAGCAGCTGGTGGTAAGATTTAACCTAATCGTATTTGTCAAGATTGCGTTGTTGAGGTTTCGATTCATCAGTTAACGGCTGATTTGAGCGTTTTAAAGTATCTGGACCTCGATGCAATGTTGGGCATGGATTGGTTATCAAAATATCATGCACAAATATATTATTTTCTCAAGACTGTGACGTTTTTTATTGAGGGGATTCCACAGTTCTCATTTGTTGGAGTTGCAACTGCACTACGGATCACCATAGGTAGATTAGCGATGTCATAGGAGATAGAGGCATTTGCTATTTGTGTTAAGCTAGAGACGAGGATAGTGATCCAAGTTGAGGATGTTCCAGTAGTTAGTGAGTTTGTAGACATATTTCCTTATGATTTGCTAGAGTTTCCATCACCCCGAGCGATTGAGTTCATTATCAAAGGATACTAAGGACACGACCTATGTACAGTCGGTCAAATAGGATGTCTGCATCCGAGCAGGAGGAGATGAGGACCCAGTTAGAGGAGTTGCTACAAAAAGGTTTCATTCACATTAATATGTATCCTTAGGGAGCTCTAGTTCTTTTTGTGAAGAAGAAAGACAACTCGATGCGTATGTGTATGGACTACATGAAGTTGAATCAGGTGACAATTTGAAATTGTTACCCACTTCCCAAGATCGATGACTTATTTGATCAGCTCACAGGAGCCAAGTTGCTCTCGAAGATTGACCTCAGAACAGGTTAACATCAGTTGTGGATTCGAGAAGATGACATTGAGAAGATTGCATTGAGCACGAGATATGGATTTTATAAGTTCACAATCATGTTGTTTGGACTGACTATTGCACCAAAGATTTTCATGGATTTGATGCACAAAGGTCTGAGGCCATTTTTTGATCAATATGTCATTGTATTCATCGACAACATCTTGATCTACAGTAAGACTCGTGTAGAGCACGAGAGCCATCTCATGGAAGTTTTGATGACTCTGCAGATGCCAAGTTCAATAAGTATGTGTTTTGGTTGAATGAGAAGAATGAAGTTGTTGGGGCACATTATCAAAGATCAGGGCATATTAGTAGATGGCGACAAGATTCAGGCGATCATTGATTGGAGTAAACCTGAGTCTATTTCTGACATCCACATTTTCTTTAGTTTGGCGGGCTATTACTGGCATTTCGTGCAGGATTTCTCATCGATTGCAGCGCCGATGATGAGATTGACCAAGAAGTATGTTAGATTTAATAAGTCTGATGAGTGTAAGGATGTTTTTTGGGAGTTGAAGAGGAAGTTTACTTCTACGTAAGTGTTTGCGTTACCAGTGGTAGGGAGAGGTTTCTCAGTATATACCGATGCTTCAGGGACTTTGTTTGGTTGCATCTTGATGTAGGACGAACACCTAGTAGCTTATTTATCTTTATAGTTGAGACCCCACAAGGGGAACTATCCAGTGTACAACTTGGAGCTCGCGACGGTAGTGTTTGCACTGAAGGCCCGAAGGCATTACCTTTACGGAGAGAGGTTGGCGTTGTTTACAAATCACCAAAGCTTAAGGTTCCAGTTTACTCAGAGAATCTGAACATGCAAAAAAGGAGATGACTTGAATTACTGAAGGACTATGACTTCGCCATTGAGTACCATGCTAAGGCGAATGTTATAGCTAATGCACTGAGCAGGAGCAGCATCGAGAGCCAAACTGTTCTGCGGCATATGACACACAAGTACTGTTTGTTTGAGGTGGCTTTCGTGTTGCATATGACAGAGGCTATTGTTAAGCTACAGATTTGTTGTCAGATGTGAGATCCTAAGGTGTCTATTGATTGGGTAGCTGAGTTGCAGAGGGCTGATGATAGGTGTTTGTAGTTCAATGGACTGGTTTCGGATTTAGATTACACAGTTTGGTCTAAGATGTCAGACGAGTGCTTGAGACACAGTGGTTGATTGTTGATACCTGCAGTATTGGAACTCAGTGACAGCATTCTTGAGGATGCACACCAGTCGTGATACACTATTCATCCTGGTCAGACCGAGTTGTATCATGATTTGCAGCAATTATTTTGGTGGTCAGGGATAAAGGCTAACATTGGTGACTATGTCAGGATTTTTCATATTGCCAGCAGTTGAAAGCCGAGCATAGAAGACCAACTAGGTTGATACAACCGTTGCCCATTCCTCAGTGGAAATGGGAACATGTGATGATGGACTTTGTTAGTGGACTACCGCAGACTAGTAGATGACACATTGGAGTTTGGGTAGTTATCGACTGATAGATGAAGTTAAGGAATTTTATACCAATTTTTATAAGATATTCCTTCCCATAGTTGAGCATTATCTTCGAGAGTGAGATCATCAGATTGCATGATGTACCAATCTCCATTGTTTCTAACAGAGTCCCAGGTTAACTTCGAAGCTTTGGGAGAGAATGCAAGAGCAGTTCGGCACCAGACTACAATTTAGCACCGCGTGTCATTCTCAGACAGACGAGCAGCGAGAAAGGTTGATTCAGATATTAGAGGATAAGCTCAGGGCTTGTATATTGCAGTTTAGTAAATCATGAGAGGATTATCTACATTTGTGCGAGTTTTCCTACAACAACATTTATCAGGAAAGTATCGAGATGCCACCGTTTGAGGCATTATACAGTAAACCCTGCAGGTCACTAGCTTGTTTGGCAGCAATGAAGGATACAACAACTATAGGACTTAAGTTTGTTATGAATCACACTGAGAATGTGAGATAGATCAAGTAGGACTTTAGGCGGCCCAGGATAGATAGAAGAAATATGCGGACAAGTATCACAGGAATCTGAGCTACGAGGTTGATGACTTGGTCTACTTGAAACTTTCTCCCTAGAAGGATCATCTGAGGTTTGGCATCATGGGGAAATTGGCACCGAGGTTTATTGGACCATTCAGGGTCAAAGCACGCATCAACACTATGTCTAATGAGTTGGAGTTACCGTCGCAGTTAGCTGGAGTACATCTTGTGTTTCATGTGTCGATGTTGAGTTTGGATAGGTCGAGACCGAAGCCGATGATTTATGTCAAACATGTAAATTTATGACCTGATGGTACTTATAAGGTACGGCTAGTGGAGATCATTGATCGTAGAGTACAAATTTTGCAAAACTGGAAGATCCTTAAGGTTTTAGTCCATTGGCAGCAACACGGTACCGAGGGACTCACCTAGGAGCTCGAGTCTACGATGCGTATAAGTTGCCTCCAGATATTTGCCGGTATGAATTTATTTGTTATTTAGATTTCGGGACAAAATTTCATCTTGTTGGGAAGAACTGTAACGGCCCAATTTTAATTAGCTATTAATTATGACGGGTGTGCATGTTGGGTTTTGGGGTTCATGCGCAGCGGAGATTTTCCCAACAGGATCCGAATCTAATTCCATTAAAACACGTTTAAACTATGAAAACTTAATCATACCTCAGTCGCAATGTACCTTCCTGAAGGTTAATCGATCTCTAAGGCGCTGCCAACGACGAACGCACTCTATCAGTAGTCCACACACGAACGGCGACCGAGATTTGAAGTGCTAGCTTCGAGAAAATACCAAACCTTTTTGTTTCTCTCCAAAACGATCCAAAGCATACCAAAAACCCTAAGTTGTTTCTTAAAACGAAAATAGAGTTTTGGCCCTTTTTTAATCTTTCTTGTTCTTGTATTCTAACTCAAAGCGTCTATTTATACAACCCTTGTATATAGACGGTTAAGTAAATTACACATATACCCCTACTTAAAGAGGTATAAATATAATACACTACAAAGACGTTTCTGTCATGAATTTTATCATATAAAATTCATTCTTCCGAACCATTTTAAAGTCTCGCAAAACCATTCTTAGTGTGCGACCCAATAGGCTCATACAACGTTAGCAGTGTACCAAAACACATTTTGGTATACAAGTCATAAGTGGTCTCTAGCAAGACATTATGACTACCCAAGTTGTACAAAGATCAAATCGATACAACCAAATCAATAATGTATATAACATCCTTTTGTCACACGATATCCTTTTGATTAAACACAAGGCATGGAATTGTCATCTAACATGTTCAATCGTACTAGTCTCGATTTCTAGGTAGACTGAAAACATCTAAGTGACATTGATCAATATCAATTCACTTATACTAGGCCTTTTAACAGTCTAACATATCGAGGGATCCACTGGATATCTCTCTTTATATGAGAGGGAAAAATTCTATCTCGATTACACAACTTCACCACATTATTCACACAGTAACCAATCACAACCTTTATAATCGTCCGATTAAAGACAACGTTTGATTGCGTCAAATCACTGTATTCCTAATGTTGAAGTCTCTGGTAATCTCAAATCAGAGGACTGAAAAATATACTTATCATGAGAAACAACCGACTTAATCCATGTGATGTTCTCATAGCAGATCGGTCCAGTACTTTGTTCCCTAACAAGTACTCATGATCTTGATTCGTATTCCTATACGTATGATCATCGTATGATCATCAATCAAGACTCACACTAGTCTTAATTCATTATAGTTTCCAATATAATAATCGACTAGGGACATTTAGGATATTTCTGTAAATACCCATGGATCTTATTATAATGTAAACATACAAATCAATTATAATAAACAGCAAATGAAATTCTCTATTTTATTAACTAAAATGTATTCATAAAGATTATTAATGGATTGACCTAGGGCACATTTTCCAACAGTGCAGACGTGGATGATACCTCAACACCTGGTGAACCCCACATATAGGCTAAGGCGCACCCAAAGCTAGTAAATAGCAATTATGTGTGATGTTCATTATTTGCGGTGTTTATTTGTAATTATATTAGATTACATCGCAATGTGTGTATTTATATTGTTATAGACCATGCGAAATAGTGTGATAGGTATTCGTCTCGATTAGCGTGTAGACACAGGTACCAGGTAGGCGAATGACAGTACACTAGGTCGGGTACTGATACACACATGATAATGCTATAAAAATGCATTAATAATTAATAACAAACTTCGTATGTCCGTCATTGACGCGAGAGACTCGAGACTACGCACGGAAGTCGAGTTCAAGAACGCCAGATGGTTTGGTTGTTTGATTGAGCAAGGATAGGGTCAAAGGGTAAGTCACCTACCTAAGTCACATATATGTGGACTTGTTGACCGCATGTGCACCCTTGGATGATGCCTTGGGATTGGGAAGTGAGGAAAGATGAGAATGGGTGTATAAAAACTTATTTTTCCAACTTCCCCACCACCCTTGGATGATGCCTTGGGATAGGTTCAATGGTTTTGGTGATTTCTAGAGGCCATTTAGAGCACCAAACAACGTAGGTTTGATGATCAAAGGTGAGATCATTGGTCTCCTCTCTATTATCTACGTGTCGAGTGTAATTTTGACTGTTTTGACGAAGGTTTCCATGGTTGTGTATTAAGAAAACTAGTTTACAAGTGTTGCTATGGTTGTTGTATTGATTGGGATCAGCAATTTGAGGATTTCTATGAGTTGTTGTTGCTAGTTTTGCTCTTGAAGAGGAATTGTCGTGTTTGTCGAGATTTATCGGGGTTTCTGTCTCGAACGCGGTATGTCGAAGTTTAATGATGGAAAATGGTTGGTATGATGATATGTGAGAGGTTGGGATGTTGGTGTTTAGGGTTCATACACAGCGGAAATTTCAAAAGCAATTTTGAGAAAAACCCCCAATAAGATTCGAATCTGATTCCATTAAAACACGTTTAAACTATGAAAACTTAATCTTACCAAAGTCGCAATGTACCTTTCTAAAGGTTAATCGATCTCTAAGGCGCTGCCAACGACGAATGCCCTCTATCAATAGTCCACACACGAACGGCGGTCGAGATTTGAAGTGCTAGCTTCAAGAGAAATCCAAACTTTTTTTTTGTTTCTCTCCAAAACGATCCAGAGCATACCAAAAACATTTTTTTAAACGAAAATAGAGTTTCGGCTTTTTAATCTTTCGTTAGTGTATTTTAACTCAAAGTGTCTATTTATACAACCCTTGTATATAGACAGTTAAGTAAATTACACATATACTTCTACACTACAAGGACGTTTCTGTCATGAATTTTATCATATAAAATTCATTTTTCTGAACCATTTTAAAATCTCACAAAATCATTCTTAGTGTGCAACCCAATAGGCTCATACAATGTTGGCAGTGTACCAAAACACATTTAGGTATACAAGTCATAAGCGGCCTCTAGCAAGACATTATGACTACCCAAGTTGTACGAATATCAAATCGATACAACCTAATCAATAGTGTATATAACATCCTTTTGTCACACGATATCCTTTTAATCAAACATAAGGCATGGAATTGTCATCCAACATGTTCAATCGTACTAGTCTCGATCTCTAGGTAGACTGAAAACATCTAAGTGACATTGATCAATATCAATTCACTTAGACTAGGCTTTTTAACAGTTTAACACATTGAGGGATCCACTGGATATCTCTCTTTATATGAGAGGGACAAATTCTATCTCGATTACACAACTTCACCACATTATTCACATAGTAACCAATCACAACCTTTATAATCGTCCGGTTAAAGGCAACGTCTGATTGCGTCAAATCACTGTATTCCTAATGTTGAAGTCTCTGATAATCTCAAGTCAGATGACTGAATGATATACATATCATGAGAAACAACAATGACTTAATCCATGTGATGTTCTCATAGCGGGTCGGTCCAGTACTTTGTTCCCTAACAAGTACTCATGATCTTGATTCGTATTCCTATGCTTATGATCATCGTATAATCGTTAATCAAGACTCACACTAGTTTTAATTCATTATAGTTCCCAGTATAATAATCGACTAGGGACATTTAGGATATTTCTGTAAATACCCATGGATATATTATAATGTAAACATGCAAATCAATTATAATAAACATCAAATGAAATCCTCTGTTTTATTAACTAAAAGTATTCATAAAGACAGTTAATGGATTGACCTAGGGCACATTCCCTAATAATGTTCTTTACAGCTATCCAGTGACTCTCACCTGGATCTGACTAATATCTACTTTTAGTAATCAAAGCATATGATACATCAGGGCGAGTGCATAGCATGGTGTACATGATAGATCCAATAGCAGATGCATATGGAATCTTATTCATACGATCTCGCGCATCATTTGTCTTAGGACATTGAGTCTTGCTGACACTTATGCCATGAGACATTGGCAACAATCCTCTTTTAGAGTCTTGCAAACTGAACCTATTCAGCACCTTATCTATGTAAGCACTCTAACTTAGATCGATTAGCCTTTTAGATCTATCCCTATAGATCTTTATCCCTAGGATATAGGTTGCATCTCCTAAGTCTTTCATTGAGAAACACTTCCCTAACCAAGACTTGACATTCTGTAATGTTGGGATGTCATTTCCAATGAGCAATATATCATCAACATACAGTACCAGAAAAACAACTACACTCCCACTGACCTTCTTGTATACACAAGGCTCATCTTCGTTCTTAATAAAACCAAAATCCTTAATTGCTTCAGCAAAACGAAGATTCCAACTCTGAGAAGCTTGTTTTAATCCATAAATGGATCTTTGAAGCTTGCATACCTTCCTAGAATTCTCAGGATGTACAAAACCTTCAGGTTATGTCATATACACGTCCTCAAGCAGCTTTCCATTAAGAAATATTGTTTTGACATCCATTTGTCATATCTCATAGTCATAATATGCAGCAATGACAATTAAAATTTTTATGGATTTAAGCATGGCTACTGGCAAAAAAGTTTCATCATAATCAACACCTTGAGTCTACCTGAAACCTTTTGCTACAAGTCTTGCTTTAAAAGTATGCACATTGCCATCCCATGTCAGTTTTCTTCTTGAACACCCATTTACATCCAATGGTCTTACCACCTTCAGGTAAATCAACCAAGTACCAAACTTGATTATCATACATGGATTGCATCTCAGAATTCATGGCACTTATCCATTTATCTGAGTCTGGTCCAGACAGCCTCCTGATAAGTGGTGGGCTCATTTTGATCTATAAACAACATATTACGACTATTAGTAATGAGAAATTCGAATCTCTCTGGCTCATGTTTTACCCTACCAGATTTACGTAGGCCTTGTGTCACTTACGGAGGTTTAACTGGTTCAGAACGTTGTTGAACTTCCAGTAGCCTTTCAGTGTTTATCTGTGATTCTTGAACTTCTTCAAGATTTATTTCTCTCCCACTAGTGTCTTTTGAAATAAACTATTTTTCCATAAAGGCACCATACCGAGCAACAAACACTTTGTTTTCAGCGAGATTATAAAAGTAATATCCTTTTGTTTCCTTAGGATACCCCACAAATAAACACTTATCAGATTTAGGTGCTAGTTTTTCTTAGACTTGTCGCTTTACGTAAGCCTCACAACCCCAAATCTTAAGAAAAGACAAACTAGGTCTCTACCCGTACCATATCTCATATGGTGTTTTATCAACTGCTTTAGAAGGAACTCGATTTATAGTGAAAGCTGCAGTTTGTAATGCATAACCACAAAAGGATAAAGGAAGATACGCATGACTCATCATAGATCGAACCATATCTAATAAGGTTCGATTTCTCCTTTCAGAAACTCCATTCCATTGTGGAGTTGCTGCTAGAGTTAATTGGGAGATAATCCCACAATTTCTAAGATGATCATCAAATTCTTGGCTTAAATACTCACCACCTCGATCTGATCGAAGTGTTTTGATAGTTTTACCAAGTTGATTATGCACTTCATTTTGAAGTGTTCGAAACATCTCAAATGATTCAGCTTTATGTTTCATAAGATATACATAACCATATCTGCTGAAATCATCAGTAAATGTAATGAAGTACTGATAACCTCCTCTAGCCATTGTGTTTATAGGACCGCATACATCAGTACGTATTAGACCTAATAAATCACTTGCCCTTTCACTATGTCCAGTAAAGGGACTTTTAGTCATGTTACCTAGTAAACAAGATACGCACGTTTCATATGATTCCAAATAAAATGAATCTAGAAGTCCATCTTTATGGAGCTTCATTATGCGTTTCTCATTTATGTGGCCGAGACGACAATGTCAAAGATAGGTTTGATTCAAATCATTTGACTTGAATCTCTTTGTATTTATGTTAAAGACTGGAGTATCAGTGGACCTTTTCATGCTTAGAATATAAAGACCATCACACAAATTAGCATTTGCATAAAAAATGCCTTTACGAGAAATTGAACATCTATTATTCGTAACAATAAAATCAAAACCATCCATATCCAAACATGAAACAGAAATGATGTTTCTGCTCAAGGCAAGCACATAATAACAATTATTTAAAGCTAAAATAAGTCCACTAGATAAGACTAAGTCATATGATCCAACAGCAAGGGCAGCAACTCTTGCTCCATTCCCTACGCGTAGGACGACTTCTCCTTTTTTCAACTTTCTACTTCTGGTGAGTTCTTGTACATTTATACAAATGTGAGATCCACATCCGGTATCCAATACCCATGAATCACTAGTAGATAAATTAATTTCAATAACATAAATAACTAAGGTGGTAGTCGCACTACCCTTTTTCTTATTTAGATCTTCTGGATAGAGTTTGCAATTTCTGAACCAATGTCCAGGTGCATGGCAGAAATGAAAATTTCCTTCTTTTTCCTTTTGGTGCTTTGAAGCAGGAACAGGCTGGGGCTTGACTTGTTCCACATGAGCTTTGTGACAAAAAGCAGTTGTAGCCTTGGCAACTTTAGCCTTGCCTTTACCTTTATTCTTCATTCCCTTTCCCTTTTGGACCATCAGCACATTATTAGAGGGTTTCTTGATATTTTGTTCAGCAGTTTTGAGCATCAAATGCAACTCTGAAATTTATTTCTCCATATTATTCATATTGTAGTTCATCACAAATTGTAAGTAACTCTCCGGTAATGAATTTAGGATCAAATCCGTAGCCAACTCTTGGCTTATGGGAAATCCAAGTCTATCAAGTTGGTCAACATAGCCCTTCATCTTCAGAACATGAGGACTAACTGACGCACCCTCAGTCATCTTACAAGAATGCAAGTTATTGACTGTCTCGAACCTTTCTTGCCTAGCTTGCTGTTGGAACATTTCCTTCAATACGTTATGACCATGTCGTAGGCTTCCATTAGTTCCATGTCCTTCTGAAGTTCAGGAACCATAGTTGCCAACATAATACATGCAACATCGTAGAATCGTTGACATGCTTATTATGCGCATCCTTCACAAGCCTTTCGTCGCATTGGTGGTGGGTCCTTAGGGATCGGAGCATCCAGAACATACAACTTGCGTTCATGCTTGAGAACGATTCTCAAGTTTCTGAACCAGTCAAGAAAGTTAGTCCAGATAGCTTATCCTTCTCAAGGATGGATTGCAATTCCGAAAATTAAAATTTGCTATAGAAAATCATATTTTTCACTGATTTTACTATACTAAATTTACCCCTTAATTTATCTAAAATTAAGTCAAATAAAACTTTTTTAATTCACTCGGACCCACATCTAACTAATCATCTTATCCTAATCCAATTAAGACTTTAGATATTTGAATCCTAGCATATCACCAATAACAAACTTCTCCATATTTATCTCCTATCCAATAGGGATAACGAAACCGATTTTGCTTTTATCTCATAATCTAATTTGTTATCTATCTTTATAATATAGAAACTTCATAACAAAATAAATATAACAAGATAAATAAATAAATAAACAATTTTGAAAATTAATTATTTATTTTGGATTTAACATATCTGAATCCTAGTATATCACCAATAACAAGATTCTTGATATTTATCTCCTATTCTAATTTGTTATCTATCTTTATCAAATAGAAACTTCATAACAAAATAGATATAACAAGATAAAATAATTTCGAAAATTAATTATTTATAAATAAATAATTTCAAAAATTAATTATTTATAAATAAATAAGTTTGAAAATTAATTATTTGCAATTTCGATCTTCATCCAAATAATCACAAACATGTAATTAAATCATGAACTACTATCCCAATCGAACCTAATGGTGTCATGGATCATAGAACACGAAACTCAATTCATTAAAATTATTCAAATTAACCTAACATGGTTACTAGCATATCCGAAACTAATTTCAATTAAATCACGAATATATGTATCATATACACAAAACATGATAATAAATCTCACATAAAACTTATGTATATCACATATACATCAATTATTAACATGCTTTCAATCATATATCATAAGAAAACATGCAACGAGTTTAATGGAATCAAACTCGAAGGCTCTGATACCACTGTTGGTGTTTGGGGTTCATACGCAACGAAAATTTTAAAAGCAATTTTGAGAAAAACCCCAATAAGATCCGAATCTGATTCCATTAAAACACGTTTAAACTATGAAAACTTAATCATACCTCAGTCGGAATGTACCTTTCTAAAGGTTAATCGATCTCTAAGGCGCTGCCAATGACGAACGCCCTCTATCAACAGTCCACACACGAATGGCGGCCGAGATTTGAAGTGCTAGCTTCGAGAGAATTCCAAACCTTTTTTTCTCTCCAAAACGATCCAGAGCATACCAAAAACCCTAAGTCATTTTTTAAAACGAAAATAGAGCTTCGGCTTTTTAATCTTTCATTAGTGTATTCTAACTCAAAGTGTCTATTTATACAACCCTTGTATATAGACGGTTAAGTAAATTACACATATACCCCTACTTAAAGAAGTATAAGTGTAATACACTACAAGGACGTTTATGCCATGAATTTTATCATATAAAATTTGTTTTTCTGAACCATCTTAAAATCTCACAAAACCATTCTTAGTGTGCAACCCAATAGGCTCATACAACGTTGGCAGTGTACCAAAACACATTTTGGTATACAAGTCATAAGCGGCCTCTAGCAAGACATTATGACTACCCAAGTTGTACGAATATCAAATCGATACAACCTAATCAATAGTGTATATAACATCCTTTTGTCACACGATATCCTTTTAATCAAACATAAGGCATGGAATTGTCATCCAACATGTTCAATCGTACTAGTCTCGATCTCTAGGTAGACTGAAAACATCTAAGTGACATTGATCAATATCAATTCACTTAGACTAGGCTTTTTAACGAGTTTAACACATTGAGGGATCCACCTTTGGATATCTCTCTTTATATGAGAGGGACAAATTCTATCTCGATTACACAACTTCACCACATTATTCACATAGTAACCAATCACAACCTTTATAATCGTCCGGTTAAAGGCAACGTCTGATTGCGTCAAATCATTGTATTCCTAATGTTGAAGTCTCTGATAATCTCAAGTCAGATGACTGAATGATATACATATCATGAGAAACAACAATGACTTAATCCATGTGATGTTCTCATAGCGGGTCGGTCCAGTACTTTGTTCCCTAACAAGTACTCATGATCTTGATTCGTATTCCTATACATATGATCATTAATCAAGACTCACACTAATCTTAATTCTTTATAGTTCCCAGTATAATAATCGACTAGGGACATTTATGATATTTCTGTAAATATCCATAGATCTTATTATAATGTAAACATGCAAATCAATTATAATAAACAACAAATGAAATCCTCTATTTTATTAACTAAAAGTATTCATAAAGACAGTTAATGGATTGACCTAGGGCACATTCCCCAACAGGTAAGAGGTCGGACCATGGTGAAAAGTGGAGGGGTCCAAAATCCCAGTATTATGTTCCTGGGCTCAGATGCTGCCATGGACGTTGTTGGGAGTAAACCCCTACGGCATCAACCACAGCGTCCGAAATAGAGAGCCCCCACACACCCACATTTTTCGTGATAGACGCTGCCGAGGTGGGGTATGTGGTGGCGTGTATCACGGCGCATAAGACGTCGTGGGGCACGTCATGAGCCAATTGCTCACGGCGACGCCACTCACGGCACCTTAACCATATAATTAAATAAAAATTTAAAATGAATATTTTTCTGTACTGGGCTTATCCCGAGGATCGACACCGGGTATATTGTGGATTAATATGGTAGAATTGGGCATAGGAATACAATTTGGGAATTTCTGAATTTGAGGAATTAATCAATATATTTGGGTATCAAGCTTTGGATTTGATTGACAGACGGTTGGACACGCAGTTGGAGGCGTGATTTGACAGTGTTTGGTTAGTTGGTGTGTGGTTTGAGGTGTGTAGTATCCTAACTGAAATTCTTTGCATATTTACTGCTTTATTTATATTTGAAATTCCATTTCAGTTGTTCAATTATACTATTATCCTGTTATGGCTATATAGACAACTGGTAAGGTGATTCCTCATCGTGTTATTTTTGTGTGTTGTCTACTAGTCCATATCATGTGTTGCCAGGGGTCTCGGGGATAGTTCGACTCGAGTATCATGACTGGGAACGTGTTGGTGCGTCGTGGATCTACACCGGCTATCGAGCAGACCCAAAGGCTGGTCATGTTGGTGTTTACTCACTGGTTGTGCTCGCAAAGAGTTCGAAGTATGGTGCTAGTCTGACTTAGGCTTAAACACACACTTTAAGCTTTTACTATTATTTATTCTTGCGATGAGCACAGTTGCATGTTTATTTACCCGTATGTTTATTTGGTAGCTTATTAAATTCCAACATTTACTTATGTATTTACTTACTGAATTTCCTTAGGAATACTCACTATGGACTCGTCATCTGTCTTTGTGATGGCTTGAGTGTAGATCCGGGTACGAGTCGTGGCAAGGGCAAGTTAGTTGATTACCTGTGATTTCAATCAGACGAGCTTGACTTGTACATTTGTATTATATGTATTATTGTTTTTATCTTGGGTTTAGTATTTGTGAGAGATACCTTAATACATATATTTTGATATTTTGCGACATTTGGAGGTTCATTTTGCTTATGATGATGATTATGGGTTTTCCACATTAGTTTTTTACTTCAGTAACATGATAGGACAGATGATTTTATTCTATTATGTCATAATGCTTCTGCTAATGAATGAAGAATTATTAGATGATTGAAGTCCAGAAATATAATCTAAACAACAATAAGGATTATAATTTAAGGTTTAAACGATGTGTAGTAATGGAGATAGTCTTAGGACATAGCTGGCCTTAACGTGGCTGGTTGTGGGCCCACGTGGCACCCATGACGAGCCTTAGTGGTTTGGGGCCGTTACAACTGCTCTATTTAAAGCTAGTAAACATGTACTTACAATCCTAATCTAACTATGACACCTAAGGTGAATCCAACTTTAACTTTTTCTAAACCAAACAAACTAACCATATTTCACTCCAAGTCTCCAACGTCTTGCATGTGGGCCTAAAGTGTTCTAATCTAATTTCAACACATATGAAGCTAATTAAAAAGACAAACATAAAAATTAACTACTAAAACTTAACAGTAACTCTTAGTTCCATCCGGTGGACACAAGGTACCATCTAACAAGTCACATATCTTATATTCAATCTCACTCATATCTTACATTTAATCTCTAAAAAGTGTTGGGGCTACCCTCAGTGCATTTGTTGCAATTGAGACTGATCAGAACAAGTCCCCTCCTTCACACTCACACTTTACGTACCCATCTCCTTCTCTTTCATATCAGAAGTGGCGGATGGTAGTGATCGATGGCAGCAAAACAATGGCGGACAAAGGTTGACAGTCCCTAAAGAGATAAAAAAAGCTGAACTTGGAAGAGTCTTTGTGTGACGAAGTGAAAGTCTTCCAAATTGATTATTCGACACACGAATAATGCCATTGAGGTCCTTGAGAATTAAACCTAATTCTCAAAAAAGAAACACTATTCTTTATTTTTTAAAAAAAACCAATAATCAACCCCTACGTTATTATATGTGTAGCCTTTATATAGGCTTGTAAAAAAATAAGACTCTTAATTCTAATAGAATACCAAAAGACATATTAACTGTAATTCTAATAAAACTCTAACTACCACTAACTCCTATTGAGTTCATCAAAAAAAATCCTATTCAAACTCTAACTTTGACACAAAAATGACATAGAACTTGTAATCCAACTAAACTAAACCATCTTATCTAATAAATAAAGAAATCATAATCTAACACAAACTCTTATTTGCATCATTCTCTTCCATTAGAGAAAATTCTTCCTCGAATTCAAGGCTTGAATTATTCTCCTACACATGACGTCTATGGTCATCTTAACCATTCTCCCGCGATTCAAGAAAATTCGATCTCAAATTTTCATTCTATCGCGAGGCTTGTGATTTGAGACAAGTTTATCTTCAAATATATGGTTGATCTCATAATGTAGAAAGCTAACAACAAAGTTCTAATAGTTGAAAAAGTCCTTCACGAAAGCTTTGTTGATGCCCGTATCACCAACCACTTCTTCAAGCACTTGAGGAACTTTAAACAATGAAACCACTTCGATGACAAAACCTTCTTCTCCAAATACTATCTTGTCCTCCACAAAGTCATACCCATCATTGTCAAACTTTAGTACACTGTCAAAGTTTTTTTATTCCTCCTCAAATAAGATCAGATCTATTCGTTGAGCGTCACCATATATTTCTTCCTCAGATACAAATTCCTGCTCGTCGGAAATTCCTCTTCCGAATTTTTGCTAAAAGCATTGTATGGTGACCTAAACTAAATTAAGGCTCTGATATGAAACTGACGCAGCAGAAGTCTTCGGAATTGATTATTTAACACACGAATAATACAATTCAAGGCCTTGAGAATTAAACCTTAATTCTCAAAAATGAAACATTGTTCTTTATTAAAAAAATCAATAATCAACCACTAAACTATTACATATGTATCCTTTATATAGGCTTGTAAAATAATAAGACTCCTAATTCTAATGAAACCCCAAAAGACACATTAGCTGTAATTCTAATAAAACTCTAACCATCACTAACTTGTATTAAATCTCTAACTGTGACAAAAAAGGACACATAACTTGTAGTCCAACTAAACTAAAACATCTTATCTAATACATAAAAAATTCCTAATATAACAACAAACACTTATTTGCATCATTGTGTTTGTAGGACCCACTCTCTGTCCACATCAACAAATTCCTTATCCACATTAGCGATGTATCAAATGGGTGTATAAAAAGAAGGTTAGAAAATTAGACAGTTACAAAATCGTTTTCCGCACACACACACACACACACACACACACACAGATATATATATACATACTAGTTTCGTTACGTGCTATTCAAACGAATGAGCCTACTCGCTACCCTCGCGGGAATTCATGACCGGACCTTATCGAGTCACTATAAGATTTTATGATAGTGTAAGGTTACAAGTATGCAATTTATAATGTGAATTACATAGTGCCCAAATCAAAGAAAGAAGACGTAACAAAACAATTTATGAATTGAAGATACAAAGGGATTAAACCTAGGCAAAAAAATTAAAACATGAAAATGGAGAAAACAGGGTAAGTATCACAAACAGAGAAAATAGGTTGAAGATACAAAGGAATTGAACCTAGGCATAAAAATCAAAACATGAAAAACGAGAAAAACAGGGTAAGTGCGAGCAAATGGAGAAAACAGGGCGAGTGCGAGCAAAAGGAGACAAGAGAGAGAGAGAGATTGGGGTGATTCAATTCACAAAAACGTGATTCGGGGATTTATATAAAATAATATAAAAATATTGGCAAAAAAGACTTTTTGCTTACCACTAAAAAATTGAAGATTCTTGCTTTTATATAGTACTTGTTTCGTTACGTGCTTTACATGAATGAGACCGTTCGCTACACTCACGGGAATTCATAACCAAACCTTATTAAGTTCATACTACGTGCAAGGTTTAGAACCGTATAAGATTACAACTATGCAATTTATAATGTGAATCATGTAGTGCACAAATCAAAGGAGACATAACAAAATTATTTATGAATTGAAGATACATAGGAATCGAACCTAGGCAAAAAGTCAAAACATGAAAAACGAAGAAAACAAGGCGAGTGCGAGCGACATAGAGAGAGAGAGAGAAAGAGAGTTGGGTTGATGCAATTCACATACATTGACTTATGAGTGCAAAAAAGGGCAAAAAATGTGATTTGAGGATGTATGTAAAATAACACAAAAATAAGGACAAAAAAGACTTTTTGCTTAACAATTAAAAATTGAAGATTCGTGCTTTTATATATAGTTGGTATATATATATATATATATAGAAAATGATAATCTAACACAATTTGGGCACACACTTGAGACGCACTCTTTGTCTTTTAGCCTAGTTATGGCTCTTTCTTGTTTCCCTATATGTGGCCTCATATCTAACAAAACATCATAAATAGACTAAATGACAAAGTATGTAACCAAAGTAGGTTAGATTATCATTTTTCTATATATATATATATATATATATATATATATATATATATATATATATATCAAACACTTGGTACGTATACATTACGTACATTGAGAAACACATGTTTATTAGATGCATCTTATGCCCTCTGCTGTCCTAATCATTTTCTATGTAAGCCAAAGGCATCATATATCGAATATAATCATACTTTAATTTAGAGAGACAAAGGATATCAGGAAAATAATTTTACTTAACATAATTAATTTCTTAATAGGTAGTAAATATTCGGTCAAACATAGATAGAAGCAACAAAGAGCTATTTAATACACTTTTTTTTTAACTTAGTCATTAACTCTGGCTCTTTGCGGCTTATTCATTGAGAATAGTTTTATTTACACAAATCATATCCGTACTCCACTAGAAAGAAAGGAAAAGAGATCTCATCGACAACTTAATTAACTATATAATTAAAATAGTAAATGGTGGTAGTGGCATACTCAAAGCGACAATACTTTAGATTAACACAAGTAGAGTGATTACTTTTAGCTAGGTTTTAAACTAAACCCATGTGAAGACCATATGCAACTCCAATCATTAAAATTATTAAAATACTGATGATGATCATAATTAATACAAAGAGTTATCTTTATGTAGTGAAACAAACATGAAAAGAACACCATCATATATAGCTAATTAACATGTACTAGAAATACTTCAAAAAAAAAAAAAAAAACTTGCACTAGAAATTGTTATGTCACATCTGTGTTTAGCAAGCAACACCTAGATTATGTCTTTATTTAGTTCAAGTGTGGACCTTTTTTTTTTTTTCTTTCAGAAGTTCAAGTGCGGACCTTTCACTTAACATTCTTATGGTGGGTCAATTCAACATGGAATTATTGTAGGACTATATTATATTATATGGTATGAGATGTTCGAATGAATGTTTAATGTTTTTCATGATGATAATTTATATATGTTTATATAGCTTTTTTATTTGCATCCCAATTTAATTTGGCATTTATGTTTCTTAATTATATAATTAGTTTCTTAATTTAAAGTGTTACTTCTAGTCATATATATATATATATGGAGCGGCTAAACAGACCCCAGTAATTGCTAAACAGATCCTATTTTTATAAAATTACCCAACTACCTCTCCATATATAGGGTTTTTACTCACCCATATCCCACTCATCCCACTCACCCATAGCCCAGTAACATCGCTTTCAAATAACTACCAAAATTTTACGAAATTCAAGCAAAACCACATGAATTCTATGCCATGGGTGCATTCATCATCTCTTTTAGTGCCGATTTTGATATTTTTGTAGGGTTTTTTTCTTTTTAAGTCAGTTTTATTAGTAATTTTTTTTTTAGGTTTAGAGTTTCGATTTAAGGCTTGAATCTTGCATTTTTGGTACAAAGTTTCGATGAAATAGAAACAATTAGGCAATTTCGAGCAAAACTCATTATATTTTTGGTCATTTTCATGTATTTATCGGGAGTTTTGAAGTTTTCTTATTCGTTCTTGTCGCACGCGGGTTTCAGACGAATAGAGTTGACACCTCTAAAGAGGTTTTGGCTGGATCCCTCCGTTACCCACTGAGATCGAGCTATCTTCCATTATTGATCGGAGTAGACTGAGACCTCTAAAGACGTGTTGGCCTTATGTGTCGGGAAACCTCTTTAAAGGTGTCGAACTTGTGTGTTTGACACCTCTTCAGAGGTGTCGGTTATATTCCTCTGAAACCTGTGAGCAACACTTCACACTTTAGGACACGACACAACCACATCCAACCTTGTTCAAGAATAAAACTCCTACGATACTTGGTGATCTAGTGCAAATGCTCTACAAAGACTAAAATCGAGAAATGGAGAGGATTGAGGGGTGTTGGGGTAAGGATGAGGGTGATGAGGTGCAAGGGTATATTTGAAATTTTTTAAAAAAAAGTGAGGTAAACTAAGTAAAAAGTGTGTATGACGAAGTAAAAATTTAAAAATGGGGTCCGTTTAGTCACTCACTATATATCAGTATGCAAAATGCTAGAATGCCTGAAATAGGACACCCATAAACTACACCCAACTGACTCAAGATCGAAAGCAGTGCCGATTGTTAGTGTTGAAGTCACTGTCATTCATCAATCAGCTTGTACGACCAAATAAAATATAATTGTTTTTTTGGTACAACCAACTAAAACAAGAAAAAATCATGAAAAACAACTTTTTGTGTGGGCCCCACACCTGCTACTAACTAGACTAGCTGTCTATTTTGAGTGTCCTACTTGGAGCACGCTGGCATTTTCCTATTAATATATACCAAGCGGAGATTATGTCAACTGTTGTCTGTCCTAGGACTAGTCAAAATGAAGCAGTAACTTAATTTTAAGGAAAATGCTTGGGATACATTAGAAAGACATCGAGTTCGGTACATTGAAAGCATGCACCGTCTATCCAATTCAGATACACATCTTGAGGTGCATCGATGGTGCACAGTTGCAATATACTAAACCCAATGTCTTTTCAATGTACCTCTAGTATCTTTGTAATCATAATTGAACTATATAGTACACAAACAAACACTAAATCATGATTTATTTCATAAGACATGCAAATATATCAACACTGCCAAGTATACATGAGCGTAAAAATTCCCCTTGCCATTTCTCAATTTTCTAAATATCGATCTCGGCTTCCAACTTGCCACTTAATTAATGAGTCAGAGTTGAATTATGAACTAAGATTTGAAATTCTTCAACTTTTCCACATAAAAGCACTTTCTTCACACTAGCTATAGCAACCTATATAGCTATTAGTAGACCCGGCCCCCAAGTTCTCCTCAAATAAGCCTTATCACTCATTGAACTCGGCTCGGCTAGTTCTGCTGGCTGGCTGGCTTGAGCTAAAGCTTGTCGTTGACCCTCATTTAAGAACATGACGTCATCGTCCACGTCAGTCCCAGCTATTGGTCTCCTCTAAACTCTTTCTTTGTACATTAACATTCATATATATAAGAACAAGAATATAAAGGGAGAGGATGTGTAGTCACATTAATTAATATGAGTACGTCTCTCTCCCTTAATTCCTCTTAGAAATTAATTAAGCCATATGATCATGTATGACTACACCGCCGACCTCTTCTCCTTAGGCTGCACCGCCGCGGACATCCTCCCATTCCCGCCCGAAACCGCCACCTCCTCCACCGCTCATATACCACCAACACTAGCATATGATCATGATCATGATCATTTGCCTAACATTAATTCATGGCTAACTGCCGCGGATGATGTTGAATACTCGCCCTCGCCGCGGTCGGTTCAGGAAGCTCTGGTGGCTCTCAAGACAGAGGTGGGAGGGTACAATAGCACCAGTTGCAGCAGCTACGGGTCTTCAAACTCTCTCCCTGGGTATGTACTTAATCACAGTCGACCCTCCAGTTGTTTTGTGCAAAGGAGCTTCAGCAGTAACTCTATTTCCGTCCAAAAAGACGACCGTGTAGTTACTAACGGTTTGTACGTTAATCCAATGTTGTCTTATCTCGATGAAGCGCATCCCGAGGTCCGGGACTCGGACTCCGCCAATTATTGTTCCATGAGAAAGGTGTTCAGTACTGGGGACTTACAGGTAGTTAGACTTTTGATATAGTGCGGTTTGTTTGTAATTAACATGTGAAATTACGACATCGACCTCGTGCTACGATATTATTAAATTAATTTGCTTGCTTTTTATTTTGGTGTCACTGTCACACATACAGAGAGTGAATTTGGTGCAACGTGGTGCGCTCAACGAAAGCTCCATAATGCATGAGAATTGTGGTGTGGATGTCATCGGCAAAGTCGGAAGATACAGTGCGGAGGAGAGGAAAGAAAGGATTGAAAGATATAGAAGCAAGAGACACCACAGAAACTTCAATAAGAAGATCAAGGTTAAAAACTAATCTCAAGAACTTTTTTTTATATATATATAATTTTTTTTTGACGATGATCTCAAGAACTTTATATATGGTTTTTTTTTATATATGGACCATATGGTTATTTATATTAGGAATGAGGCTATGTTGTTATTTGTATATGTTTTATATATTGTATATCAATTTTTTCATATAAAAAAAGGACATTTGGACGCACTAATTAATAAGTCGCATGCATGATTAATAATTGGAGATTCTGTGCATGGTACATTTTTTTTGATGGTACTGTCATACTGTGCATGGTACATTTTAAGATGTGCATTCACACCCACACCCTACGAATTTTTTATTTTATTATTATTATTATTATTATTATTATTATTATTATTATTATTATTATTATTATTATTATTTTCTTTTTCATCGATAATAACTATTATTTGTATATGGTACAATGTAATAACAAGTTCTTAATTTATATGTATTGTTCAATTCAGTATGCATGTAGGAAGACCTTGGCAGATAGTCGACCGCGTATTAGAGGGCGATTTGCAAAGAATGATGAAATTGAGGAGATTTCTCAAGCAAAATGGTGCCAATTGAGCAAGGATGAGAATGAAGAAGATGGTGATGTTTGGCTTAATTTCATCGACGCCTTCTCAATGACTATGTTCCCTTAAGGAAATTAAATTACAAGGGATTTATATAGTCTCGAGGTTCTTTAATATTGACATATCATATATAGATGCAATGTCATGCATGTATACCCTTACGGTAATTTAATTAGACAACCTTAATTATCAAATAGTAAGGCGCATTAATGTCAATTCGGTTGTAATTAAGTATTCTAATTAATATTGTCTTTGAGTTTTTTTTTATTGAATGCTAAAGCCAACTCAATATGATCTGTAGTACTAATTCTGAATTTGGGCATCTTTAATATTCATGATGAAGAGCTCACTATCTTTATTGATCATGCATGTATGTCCCTTAATTTTTTTTAGGCCGCAGTTATTCGGACCCCACTTTTTACTTTATGTACTTCACGCATACCCCAATCACCCCACTCATGCATACCTCACTCACGATTCGACGCACGTTGTAGGTGCATTCCACATCACTTTTTTGGGTTTTATTTTTTTTGAGTCGGTATTATTTGTGGCTTCGATTTGGGGCTTGAATCTTGTATTTAGGGGTTCGATTTTGCTTCTAAGTGCGATCACATATGACCTTGTTCAACGACACTTGCAGACCTAATACAATTGTTCTACAATGACTAAAACCGATAAGTAGAGAGGATTAAGGGGAGGTGGGGTGAGTATGAGGATGATGGGGGTGAACAAATGTATTTTTGAAATTTTGAAATGTAATTGGGGTAACTTAAGGGGTGAGTATGAGGATGATGGGGGTGAACAAATGTATTTTTGAAATTTTGAAAAATAATTGGGGTAACTTAAGTAAAAAGTAGAGTAAACTAAGTAAAAAATTTAAAAATGAGGTACAAAAAGAAAAAAAGTGGGATTCCAATAGCAGCTGCCATTTTTTTTTTATTGTGTTTTATCAGTATAATAAATGTGTAGTTATTCGGCCTAATTTCTCTCATAATTAAATAATAATGGAAGTACTAGAGCAATGTCATGTATCAAATGTGCCAACTCCTTTATCGATCAAAAGTTGTAAAGAGGAAAGTCTTAAAACTTATGAAAGGCAATAAGCATGAAACTGATGGGCATGATTTGAAGGTAGGGGCCTACAAAATGATACATGTAGGAACAGAGAGCGAAAGAATTGGGAAATCTCTGATGTAAAAGTTACCAGAAATCAACACTTACAGAGCCCTGCTATATGCACCCCCAACATTCCAATACAAAATGACCTTGGTGCCCCTCATTACAATTAGTGCACCCCACCACCCTTTCCTCTCATTTTGTGTACCCTATAGCATCATCCCTCCATGCACTTCCTTCTTGTGATTTATAGGGCATTGTCGAGTGGCTCGGCCTCGCATGTCTGAATCTCTAGTTGAAGAGTCGGTTAGAGCCCACCTAACCTCTAGTTGAAGAGTTAATAAAAGTCCGTCAAGCCTTTGATTGGAGAGTTAGTCAGAACCTACCAAACCTTTAGGTTGACAGTTCTCAATCAAGTTTCACCAAAAAAGTTTGGCTGACAAAACTGAACCTAGAAGATAAGTATTTTCTATGTACCACTAAAACTAAAATAGATGTCTCGACTAATTAGTTTTAGAGTTGGGTGTTTCAGTCGAGATGAAGGGTATTTTGCTAAAAATGCAAGGGTGCCCTCAAAATTTGAAGTAATTTTGGTTGCACTCAAAATTGGGGTGCCCTTATTGAACATTGTGGTGCATATAGCGGTGCTCTTAATTTATTGGCATGCAATACTTAATTAGTTATATGTATATTGGCGTACTATGAAAATGCGACGACTACTTAAGTATCTTAGGTGAGTACTGTTGGAATATATAATCCCACATTGAAAATATAATAAGAGTTAGTGTGGTATATAAGTGATGTAGATTGGTTCCTAGCACATGTCAATTGGTTTTGTGTAAAGATGGGCTCTAACCCCAATTATTTACTCCCTTGTGCGTGTGTGGCCCAATACTATCTGGACCCATGAATTTCTATATGGTATCAGAGTGGAACAATCCTGGGCTTGTATTTGATGACCTGGTTAGGCTAGCGGTGGAGCATAGACCCGTTTGTGAACATAGAGCCTATTAGAGTAGGCTTAGGCATGTTTGTATGAACCTCTAAGAGTATGTTTGTGTTTGACAAGTGACAATTAGTTCAGGCCCAGTTACACTTGAGGGGAATGTTGTAATATATAATATTCCCACATTAAAAATATAATAAGAGTTGGTGTGATATATAAGTGATGTAGTGTAGATTGAATCTTAAAACAAACCAATTGATTTTGTGCAAAAATGAGCTCCAACCCTATTTATTTACCCCCTTGTGTGCGTGTGGCCCAAAACTATCAGGACCATAGATTTCTATAAGTACTATATATGTTTGATTTTGGCAAAAGGTACAAATCAGCTCCTGAGGTCTTACCAGCCTTTATGTTTAATTTGCCAATAACCCGGCCCTCATACTCGTCTTCCCCAACGAAATACCCCTTCCACTGTTAACACCTTCTATACCTTAACGAACAAGAACAAGGGTAATAGCATTTTGCCTTAAAATCGCTCTGGTCCTTGCCAAGGCTTTAGTTCCTAAGTAGATACGTTCAACAATTCTTGAGCGAGCACTTCTTGTTTTTGTTCAGTTTAAACTTTCTGTGGTGGGTGCTCCGAGTCTGGATTCTCAACAGGCTTCTTCACCGTAGTTCACCCTCTCGACAATGTTGTCAGAGCCAGCTTGCGGCTACTCCTCAATACTCAGACGAGAGATTGAGAGTGGCAGGAAGCTTTAGCGGGGTTTGCCATCCAATTAGGATTTAGGCTTTGGATTGGAACGAGATCGCTCAATACAATAAACTTGGTAATATTTCGTGGGCATGGACTGAGCGATTCAACTGATGTGGATCAAACCCTAGTGGGTTGTCCCATTATAGACAGGCCCAAGTGAATCCCTGAGCACCCAACTTGGCACAAAGATTACCACATGTAATAGGCCCATGTTTAAAAGTTGTTTGGGTCGTGTTGGTGTCTTAGTTTTAACCTAATAATGTGTAACAATAACTATATCTGTATTTGTTTTTTGTGATTTAAGTTATAGTAAGCTAAAGTAAAGAAATGAAGAAAAATTGTAAAGTAAAGTGAAGAACTGGAGAAAACAATCAAGGATTATCCAACGAATCAGAAATATACTAAGATTCGCTACATAAATTAGCAGCAGGAAGTCCTAGCGATTCTTCAAAGATTCGAGAAATATACATGATTTGCTACGTAAATCGGTAAACAAAAAAGAGCTATTTATAGAATAACTCACTGATTTAACCAACGAATCACTGAAGAAATAGGATCCATTTACCTTCATTGATGTCGGCCACAAGAATAATGGATTAAAGCTATGAATTTGAGTTGGATTAGGATATGTACATATTTGATTACTATATATGTTTTACTTGTCTATAATTAGTTTTGCTTGTCTATCAACGAAAAGTTTAGGAGTTTATTTATGTTTTATTGTTTTAGTTAATAAAATAGAGGTTTTCATTTGTTGTTTTATTATAAGTGATTACATGTTTACATTATAATTAGATTTATAAGTATTTGTTGAAATATTCTAAATATCCCTAGTTGGTCATTATATTGAGAACTATAATTAATTAAGACTAATGTGAGTCTTGATTGATGGTCATATAAAGTTCATATGCATAGGGATACAAATCGAGAACATGGGTAAATGTTACGGAACAAGGTACTGGACCGACCGGCTATGAGAACACCATATGGCTTAAGTCATGGGTGTCACTTTATATAGGTATATCATTTAGTCCTTTGACTTGAGATTACTATAGACTTCTATATTAGGAGCAAGGTAATTTGACACAATCAAACATTGTCTTTAACCGAAAAATTATAAAGATTGTGATTGGTTATCCTGTGAGTATACAATATGTGAAAGTGTGTAATCATGATAGAATTTGACCTCTCGTAAAGAGAGATATCAGTGAATCTTTTGATATGTTAGATTGTTAAATGGTCAAGTCCAAGTGAATTGATATGATCAATGTCACTTTGATGTTTTCGGTCTACTTAAAGATCGAGACTAGTACGATGAAATATTTAAAATGACTTTCCATGCCTTATGTTTAATTATATTTGAAGTATTCATGAATAAAAAATCATACAATTCATGCTTTATTGATATTTTACTTTAATTATATAACAAAATCATAGCTTTAAAAAAATTACACATTCAAAAGTTGGTGTTATAATCTTTATTTTTTTCTCAATATAAAAGAAAGATTATAATTAAAAGTTGAAAAGTGTTAGAATGACAGTGGAATATCGCACTACAAAAGGATATGATATATGTTATTCATTAGGTTGTTTCGATTTTGATATTCATGCTACTTGGGTAGTCATAATTCCTACAAATAGGTAACATGGATATAAAGGTTAAGTGGCTTTATCGGGTTTCATAATAGGTGCAAATGAAAACAAGGTGAAATAGGTTAAAAAATGGCTAACTAATGGAAACGCTGATTAGTGGGCTATGAGGCGATTTATTTTATGCAAAGATGGCCTAAAATCATCCTCCTACACCTGTTTCTATCTTTAAAATTTCGCCTTGAGTGGAGTGCAACCTTGTTCTAGAACCCTATAGATCTAACTTTTCCCACTTGCACAGTTCAGACCTTCTGCCCACTTTGATGTTAAGCACAAGACCTTATCCCTCGTAGTTGACCCTACGGCATAACAATGATCAAATCGGGTCAAGGACACGACAAAGTGAAGTCTCTTACATCATCCTAAGTCCACATCTCATTGGCATACATAAACAAAATGCACAACCAAATGGCACTAAAACTAAGTTCGGGCGACTCTAAATGTAATAAAATGGTCCTAAATGCACTCTAAATGCATGAAACATATGAAATATATCATGCTTATTAAAAAAATTAAGAAGCAATGCACTCTAAAAAAATGTATGCATGCTATGAACTAAAATGAATGAATGATGCATGAATGAATGAAATGACGAGAAAAATGACAGGTAGATAAGAAGAAAACGATAGATAAAGAGATGAAATGAACAATAATAGAGGAAAAACACCACCATTACCATCCATAACAAGCATTGACTCATAAAAAAATTGAAATGATATTATCTGTCAAGCTTGTATTCCCAAAAATATCCAAACCATCATTCCTCAAACCTGTATACCCCCAAACTTAGTTCAAACCTTATCCTCAAGGTTGAAAACAACGTCCGGAGTATGATAAATACATAGATAACAAAAGAGAGGGTGAACGAGACAACAAAAGAGAGGGTGAACAGGAACAAATGACATACGAAGAAAATGGGAGTGATACATGCAAAGTAATCTACAATGTAAGTACACAAGTGGCAAAGTCTCCAAAACAAGTAAGTGCAATGACAAAAACACGTCTTATTTGAATGATTTTTTAATACATCTGGGGGACTTTTGGGATAGACTTTAAAACCATGACATGATAAGAGCAAGAACTAATGAACAAAGGAATTGACTAAAAAAAGTTTCGACCAAATCATGCGAGCTCGAAATCTTGCAATCAAGGGTAAAATCAATAAGAAATGGTGGAATAAGGTCAAGGGTTTTGGGTTTTACTTAAAGACCTTCTGCAAAACACGACGACTTAAATTGGTTATTAAATCTCAACCAAGTCTCAAAACACCAAGAATCTGAAAAATACTAGTCAATTTTCTAAAAATAATGCTCAAATTACGTTGAAAAGCGATGCATAACACACAACCAAGTAAAATGACTACAAGAGACTAAAAGTGTTACAATCACATCAAGTATAAATCACAGAAACTTAAGAAAAGGTTCTACGCATGCAATTATTTTAAAAAAAGCACCATAAATCCCACTTGTATAGACAATGGTTCCATAAAATATTTCGCGGCTCATACAAACATGTAGAACATCAAATGTACTGCAACTTTCAACAAGACATGTGTGTAGTGGGGTGATGCCTTGCATGACATCATCCGTCTTGTTAAAATGAGAGAAAAGGATCTGTGGGAGTAAACTATGCATGTTAATTTAATGTATACCTGACAGATGTGCATTTAGATAGTCTAGCTCTCATCCATGACAACTCCACGCTCCTCCAAACATGGACCTCATCATATTCCTTAAGCTTTTTGGTTCCTTCAGTCTACCAATTACATGAAAAATCACCCGGCAACTAGTATACGACCTGAAATATCATAAAACCTGTGTCAACCATATAATCAAAACAAGGAATAATGTTCTTTTTTTTGGTTTTTTAAATAAAATTTAAACTAACAAAACAATCACTAAAAATATTAACAAATGAACCTCAGGCTACCTCCCATTGGTGCTAAGTTTATTGTCCAAAGCCCGATGCTTATGAAAGTCAAGTGGGAGTGACTAAAGTGTCACTCCTCTCAAGCGGACCATGAAACTGCTTCAGATTATGTTGAGACACCATCAAAATGTGTCCTTTGTTATGAATCTCCACTTTGCCCTCCTTGTCACTGTGCTTAACTTTCAGTGATCCCTTCTATTTCAGTCTCGAGCCCACTTGCAAAGTCCTCAGTTTGCACTTGGAGAGAATGACCAACTGTCCTTTCTGAAACATGTCATGATTTCTCTCTGGTTCAACACAATACAAGCTATTCAGATGCATGACTTGTAAGCAAAACTTGAAGCAAGTCCTTCAGGGAATTCTCACGAATGTTTTCTTCGACTGATAATTTCTTTTGCACTTTTATCTTGTGGATAAAAGTGGTGCTAATGTTCTCAACTCCATGTCCTATTTTCTCTGTTTTTTGACTTGACTCTCTTGCAAATTTTCAACTTCACAAGCCTTTTCTTTAGGTTCGGTGCTCAACAGAATGGTGTTGATCTCCATTATGGTGTGGCATAATTGACCAATCGTCGTTCATTGGAAATCATTACGAGCACTCAACACGCTACTCTTGGACCCCACTTTTAGTTTAATTTCTCCACTCTCAACATCGATGAGAGCGCGAGTAATCGCCAAAAATGGTCTTTTTCAGTATCAGTGGCACATTTTCTCCCTTTTCAAAATTCATCACCATAAAATCATGGGGGAACACAAACTGATCAATCTTGATGAGTACATCCTCTGCTATATGTTGGGAAATGTTCCCTAGGTCAATCCATTAACAGTCTTTATGAATACATTTTAGTTAATAAAATAGAGGATTTCATTTGCTGTTTATTATAATTGATTTGCATGTTTACATTATAATAAGATCCATGGGTATCTACAAAAATATCCTAAATGTCCCTAGTCGAGTATTATACTAGGAACTATAATGAATTAAGACTAGTGTGAGTCTTGATTGATGATCATACGTATAGGAATACGAATCAAGATCATGAGTACTTGTTAGGGAACAAAGTACTGGACCGACCCGCTATGAAAACATCACATGGATTAAGTCATAGTTGTTTCTCATGATAGATATATTTTTCAGTCCTATGACTTGAGATTACCAGAGACTTCAACATTAGGAATACAGTGATTTGACGCAATCAAACGTTGTCTTTAACCGGACGATTATGAAGGTTGTGATTGGTTACTGTGTGAATAATGTGGTGAAGTTATGTAATCGAGATAGAATTTGTCTCTCTCATATAAAGAGAGATATCCAGTGGATCCCTCGATGTGTTAGACTATTAAAAGGCCTAGTCTAAGTGAATTGATATTGATCAATGTCACTTAGATGTTTTCAGTCTACCTAGAAATCGAGACTAGAACGATTGAACATGTTGGATGACAATTCCATGCCTTATGTTTGATCAAAAGGATATCGTGTGACAAAAGGATGTTATATACACTATTGATTAGGTTGTATCGATTTGATATTCGTACAACTTAGGTAGTCATAATGTCTTGCTAGAAGTCGCTTATGACTTGTATACCAAAATGTGTTTTGGTACACTGCCAACGTTGTATGAGCCTATTGGGTCGCACACTGAGAATGGTTTTACGAAATTTTAAGATGGTTCAGAAAAATGAATTTTATATGATAAAAATTCATGACAAAAACGTTCTTGTAGTGTATTACACTTATACTTCTTTAAGTAGGGGTATATGTGTAATTTACTTAACCGTCTATATACAAGGGTTGTATAAATAGACGCTTTGAGTTAGAATACAAGTACGAAAGATTTTAAAAAGGGCTGAAACTCTATTTTCGTTTTAAGAAACGAATTAGGGTTTTTTGGTATGCTCTGGATCGTTTTGGAGAGAAACAAAAAGGGTTTGGTATTCTCTCGAAGCTAGCATTTCAAATCTCGGCCGCCGTTTGTGTGTGGACTGCTGATAGAGGGCGTTCGTTGTTGGCAGCGCCTTAGAGATCGATTAACCTTCAGAAAGGTACATTGCGAGTGAGGTATGATTAAGTTTTCATAGTAGAAACGTGTTTTAATGGAATCAGATTCGCATCCTGTTGGGGTTTTTCTCAAAATAGTTTTGAAATCTCCGCTATGCATGAACCCTAAAACCCAACAGTGGTATTAGAGTCTTCGAGTTTGATTCCATTAAACTCATTGCATGTTTTCTTATGATATATGATTGAAAGCATGTTAACAGTTTATGTATATATGATATACATAAGTTTTCTGTGAAATTTATTATCATGTTTTATGTATATGATACATATATTCGTAATTTAATTGAAATTAGTTTTGTATATGCTAGGATTCAAATATCTAAAGTCCTAATTGGATTAGGATAAGATGATTAGTTAGATGTGGGCCCGAGTTAATTAAAAATATTTTAATTGACTTAATTTTGAATAAATTAAGGGGTACCCGCTGACCAGACAGCGGGACCGCCGTCTAACTAATCCTAGCGCACGGAAATTCTTCGATTAGTGAATAGCATAAAAATTTTCTAAATTGTTTAGTGGTTCTAAAAATCAATAAAATATATGATATTTCATTGTTTAATTAAAATCACTAAAACTGAATAAAATCCCTCTATTAAATCTTAAGTCTTGTGCCATCCAATTTTAAACACTTGTCAAGGCCTCGATCGCACTAATATAGTTTCTGCCATAGTTGGGTGTATTATGTTATCTTGGTGAGAAAAGTTGGGTAAGAGTTACCTAAATGTTTAAATTGGTCCGACTTAATAAAGCTATCAAAATAGTTTTGGACTTTAGGCATATGATGAGATAAAAACATACTAAGACATAAGATGTCCTGTATCTCATAAAAGTATCTAAAATTACATAAGATGTAATTGGTAACTATTACGTACCTAAATAATCTAGTTCTGTGTTTCATGCCATAGCTGTCATAGAATTAGGTTAAATATGGATTTAGACCTCTAAATAAATAGTATGTTTTAGGAGGGTTGTTAATTTAGTGGGAGTCTATTCCTCTATACTAAAATAAACTATGCATAATCTTTATTGTAGATTAATGGCCTCTTCAAGTAACAATAATCCCCTGTCACTGCGATCTATCCTTGAGAAGGATAAGCTATCTGGGACTAACTTTCTTGATTGGTTTAGAAACTTGATAATCGTTCTCAAGCATGAACGCAAGTTGTATGTTCTGGATGCTCCGATCCCTGAGGACCCACTAGCCAATGCTACGAAAGCTGTGAAGGATGCGCATAATAAGCATGTTAACGATTCTACTGATGTTGCATGCATTATGTTGGCAACTATGGTTCCTGAACTTCATAAGGACATGAAACTAATGGAAGCCTACGGCATGGCTATAACGTTGAAGGAAATGTTCCAACAGCATGCTAGGCAAGTAAGGTTCAAGACAGTCAAGAACCTGCATTCTTGTAAGATGATTGAGGGTGCGTTAGTTAGTCCTCATGTTCTAAAGATGAAGAGGTATGTTGACCAACTTGATAGACTTGGATTTCCCATAAGCCAAGAGTTGGCTATGGATTTGATCCTAAATTCATTACCGGAGAGGTACTCACAATTTGTGATGAACTACAATATGAATAATATGGAGAAATCAATTTCAGAGTTGCATTTGATGCTTAAAACTGCTGAACAAAATATCAAGAAACCCTCTAGTAACGTGTTGATGGTCCAAAAGGGAAAGGGAATGAAGAAGAAAGGCAAAGGCAAGGCTAAAGTTGCCAAGGCTGCTGCTGCACTTGTCGCAAAGCCTATGGAACAAGTCAAGCCCCAACCTGTTCCTGCTTCAAAGCAACAAAAGGAAAAGGAAGGAAATTGTCATTTCTGCCATGCACCTGGATATTGGTTCAGAAATTGCAAACTCTATCTGGAAGATCTAAAGAAGAAAAAGGGTAGTGCGACTACCACCTCAGGTATTTATGTTATTGAAATTAATTTATCCACTAGTGATTCCTGGGTATTGGATACGGATGTGGATCTCACATTTGTATAAATGTGCGGGAACTCACCGTAAGTAGGAAAGCGAAAAAAGGAGAAGTCATCCTCCGCGTAGGGAATGGAGCAAGAGTTCTTCGCCTACGGTTTGTTGGATCATATGACTTAGTCTTACCTAGTGGATTTATCTTAACTTTAAATAATTGTTATTTTGTGCCTGTCTTAAGCAGAAACATCATTTCTGTTTCATGCTTGGATATGGATGGTTTTGATTTTATTATTGCGAATAATAGATGTTCCATTTCTCGTAAAGGAATATTTTATGCAAATGTTGATTTGTGTGATGGTCTTTATATTCTAAGCATGAAAAAGTCCACTGATACTCCAGTCTTTAACATAAATACAAAGAGATTTAAATCAAACGATTTGACTCAAACCTATCTTTGGCATTGTCGTCTCGGGCACATAAATGAGAAACGCATAAAGAAGCTCCATAAAGATGGACTTCTAGATTCATTTGATTTAGAAACATATGAAACGTGCGTATCTTTTTTAAGAGGCAAGATGACTAAAAGTCTCTTTACTGGACACAGTGAAAGGGCAAGTGATTTATTGGGTCTAATACATACTGATGTATGCGGTCCTATAAACACAATGGCTAGAGGAGGTTATCAGCACTCCATTACATTTACTGATGATTTCAGCAGATATGGTTATGTATTTCTTATGAAACATAAAGCTGAATCATTTTAGATGTTTCGAACGTTTCAAAATGAAGTGCAGAATCAGCTTGGTAAAACTATCAAAACACTTCAATCAGATCGAGGTGGTGAGTATTTAAGCCAAGAATTTGATGATCATCTTAGAAATTGTGGGATTGTCTCCCAATTGACTCCACCAGCAACTCCACAATGGAATGGAGTTTCTGAAAGGAGAAATCGAACCTTATTAGATATGGTTCGATCTATGATGAGTCATGCGGATCTTCCATTATCCTTTTGGGGTTATGCATTACAAATTGCAGCTTTCACTCTAAATTGAGTTCCTTCTAAAGCAGTTGATAAAATACCATATGATATATGGTACGGGAAGAGACCTAGTTTGTCTTTTCTTAAGATTTGGCTTACGTAAAGCGACAAGTCTCAGAAAAACTAGCACCTAAATCTGATAAGTGTTTATTTGTGGGGTATCTTAAGGAAACAAAAGGATATTACTTTTATAATCCCGCTGAGAACAAAGTGTTTGTTGCTCGGTATGGTGCCTTTATGAAAAAACAGTTTATTTCAAAAGACACTAGTGGGAGAGAAATAAATCTTGAAGAAGTTAAAGAATCACAAATAAACACTGAACCGCTACTGGAAGTTCAACAAAGTTCTGAACCAGTTGAACCTCCGCAAGTGACACAAGGTCCACGTAAATCTGGTAGGGTAAGACATGAGCCAGAGAGATTTGGATTTCTCATTACTAATAGTCGTGATGTGTTGCTTATGGATCAAAATGAACCCACCACTTATCAGGAGGCTGTGTCTGGACCAGACTCAGATAAATGGCTAAGTGCCATGAACTCTGAGATGCAATCCATATACGATAACCAAGTTTGGAACTTGGTTGATTTACCTGAAGGTGGAAAGACCATTGGATGTAAATAGGTTTTCAAGAAGAAAACTGACATGGATGGCAAAGTACATACTTTCAAAGCAAGACATGTAGCAAAAGGTTTCAGGCAGACTCAAGGTGTTGATTATGATGAAACTTTTTCGCCAGTAACCATGCTTAAATCCATAAGAATTTTAATTGCCATTGCTGCATATTATAACTATGAGATATGGCAAATGGATGTAAAAACAACATTTCTTAATGGAAAGTTGCTTGAGGATGTGTATATGACACAACCTGAAAGTTTTGTATATCCTGAGAATTCTAGGAAGGTATGCAAGCTTCAAAGATCCATTTATGTATTAAAGCAAGCTTCTCGGAGTTGGAATCTTCGTTTTGATGAAGCAATCAAGGATTTTGGTTTTATTAAGAACGAAGATGAGCCTTGTGTATACAAGAAGGTCAGTGGGAGTGTAATTATTTTTCTGGTACTGTATGTTGATGATATATTACTCATTAGAAATGACATCCCAACATTGCAGAGTGTCAAGTCTTGGTTAGGAAAGTGTTTCTCAATGAAAGACTTACAAGATGCAGCCTATATCCTAGGGATAAGGATCTATAGGGATAGATCTAAGAGGCTAATTGGTCTAAGTCAAAGTGCTTACATAGACAAGGTGCTGAATAGGTTCAATTTGCAAGACTCTAAAAGAGGATTGTTGCCAATGTCTCATGGCATAAGTCTCTGCAAGACTCAATGTCCTAAGACAAATGATGAACGAGACCGTATGAATAAGATTCCATATGTATCTGCTATTGGATCTTTCATGTACACCATGCTATGCACTCGGCCTGATGTATCATATGCTTTGAGCGCTACAAGCAGATATCAGTCAGATCCAGGTGAGAGTCACTGGATAGTAGTAAAGAACATTCTTAAGTACTTAAGAAGGACTAAGGAAGTGTTCTTGGTATATGGAGGTTTTGAAAATGAACTAGTTGTAAATAGTTACACAGATGCAAGTTTTCAAACTGATATAGATGATTTTAGATCGCAGTCTGGATATGTGTTTACTTTGAATGGGGGTGCAGTAAGCTGGAAAAGTTCGAAGCAAAAGACTGTGGCAGATTCTACAACAGAAAGTTTGAGTATATTGCGCGATTCGATGCAAAGAAAGGAGGCAGTTTGGATCAAAAAGTTTATTTCTGAACTAGGTGTAGTTCCAAGTATTGCTAACCCTGTTTGTTTTTATTGTGACAATAACAGGGCAATAGCATAGGCCAGGGAACCTAGATCACACCACGGATCCAAACATATACTCAGGTGTTTTCATCTCATCAAAGAAATTATTGAGAAGGGAGACGTAAAGATTTGCAGAGTACCTACTGAAGACAACGTTGCGGATCCATTGACAAAGGGTCTTCCACAAGCGAAACATGATGGTCATGTTAGATCATTAGGCATTAGATGCATGAATGATTGGCCCTAGAGCAAGTGGGAGATGTTGGGAAATGTGCCCTAGGTCAATCCATTAACAGTCTTTATGAATACATTTTAGTTAATAAAATAGAGGATTTCATTTGATGTTTATTATAATTGATTTGCATGTTTACATTATAATAAGATCCATGGGTATTTACAAAAATATCCTAAATGTCCCTAGTCGATTATTATACTGGGAACTATAATGAATTAAGACTAGTGTGAGTCTTGATTGATGATCATACGATGATCATACATATAGTTATACGAATCAAGATCATGAGTACTTGTTAGGGAATAAAGTACTAGACCGACCCGCTATGAGAACATCACATGGATTAAGTCATAGTTGTTTCTCATGATAGGTATATTTTTCAGTCCTCTGACTTGAGATTACTAGAGACTTCAACATTAGGAATACAGTGATTTGACGGAATCAAACGTTGTCTTTAACAGGACGATTATGAAGGTTGTAATTGGTTACTGTGTGAATAATGTGGTGAAGTTGTGTAATCGAGATAGAATTTGTCCCTCTCATATAAAGAGAGATATCCAGTGGATCCCTCGATGTGTTAGACTGTTAAAAGGCCTAGTCTAAATGAATTGATATTGATCAATGTCACTTAGATGTTTTCAGTCTACCTAGAAATCGAGACTAGTACGATTGAACATGTTGAATGACAATTCCATGCCTTATGTTTGATCAAAAGGATATCGTGTGACAAAAAGATGTTATATACACTATTGATTAGGTTGTATCGATTTGATATTCGTACAACTTGGGTAGTCATAATGTCTTGCTAGAGGCCGCTTATGACTTGTATACCAAAATGTGTTTTGGTACACTGCCAACATTGTATGAGCCTACTGGGTCGCATACTGAGAATGGTTTTGCGAGATTTTAAGATGGTTCATAAAAATGAATTTTATATGATAAAAATTCATGACAAAAACTTTCTTGTAGTGTATTACACTTATACTTCTTTAAGTAGGGGTATATGTGTAATTTACTTAACCGTCCATATACAAGGGTTGTATAAATAGACGTTTTGAGTTAGAATACAAGTACGAAAGATTTTAAAAAGGGCTGAAACTCTATTTTCGTTTTAAGAAATGAATTAGGGTTTTTTGGTATGCTCTGGATCGTTTTGGAGAGAAACAAAAAGGGTTTGGTATTCTCTCGAAGCTAGCACTTCAAATCTCGGCTGTCGTTCGTGTGTGGACTGCTGATAGAGGGCGTTCGTTGTTGGCAGCGCCTTAGAGATCGATTAACCTTCAGAAAGGTACATTGCGAGTGAGGTATGATTAAGTTTTCATAGTAGAAACGTGTTTTAATGGAATCAGATTCGCATCCTGTTGGGGTTTTTCTCAAAATAGTTTTGAAATCTCCGCTGTGCATGAACCCCAAAACCCAACACTATACCCCTTGGCTTAGATAACGAACCATCAGTAAAATGTACACTATAATCAGCTTGACTTAACTTGGTGATTCCCAATTTCTCAAATAAAAGCCAACGACATCAGATTTTTACCGCTCCCAAATCACACAAAGCTTTCTCGGATTGTAATGAACCACTAGAAGATGAAGCTTTATAACTGTCCGAATCCTTCACCTTTTTCGGAAGTTGTGTTGGAAGTGATGCATTAAAATTTTTCACCACATGTACCATCTTAACTTCATCAAACTTCACTTTCTTCTTCTCATTTTGAATCACAAGTTATGGCTCTGTTCTTGTTCTCCATTGTTAATGCATGACATTGACCATGAGCCTTGCTACTTGAACCTTCCCTCAGATTCACCAGTGTATTGTTAGGAAATTGCCTTTCTTTATGAGAATTTATTGTCGTGGCCAACTGTCCAATCTATCTTTCTAAATTTTTGATAGATTGATTCTTCTCATCTTCTATTCTCTTCAAAGTATGCTTGAATCCTTCCATTTCCTTCTCATTTCGCTTAAGTCGCTCGCTATTATTGACATCCATAGCCTGAAAGAATCACTCAATTGACTTTAATGAAGTCAATTTCTCGATTTGCCTCAGTCTGCTATGCTGCACTTGTTGGTCAAATCTTGGAGGTGGCCTTAATGCATTATCAAAGTTACCATATGAGAAATTTGGATTATTGTGTCCTGAATAGTATCTTTGAGGTATCATAGCTTTTTGCTGCAAATTATTCCCATAGCCTTGATTGTTCATGTAGTGCACTTCCCCATGCTCCGGACTTTGCTACATTTGATCTAACGAATTCACCACCAAACCCAAACTGTTCACATGATAAGGACTAGACGGTTGTTGGCTTGATTGGCCCATTTGAAGCTTAGCCATTTGACTTGATAAATTAGACAATTGAGCTGAAATAGCAGCTTGTGAATCGACTTCAAACATGCCTGATGCTTTCTTAGATGATGATTGTGCTCTAGTTGGGAGAAAGTATTCATCGACATTGTTTCAATAAGCTCAAATGCCTCGTCTTCACTCTTGGATAATAAACTACCACCTGATGCCGCATCAAGCAAGCTCTGTGTGTTATGAGTAATGCCATGTTAGAATATTTGCAAGATAGACCATTTCAAAAATCCATATCCCGAACACTTGCAAAGCAACTCCTTCAATTTCTCCCATGCTTCACCAATTGACTCCATCCCATCTTGCCTAAAAATAGTTATTTCTTGCTTCAGTTCTGCAACTTTCGCCGAACTTTTGGAGAAACCTTGCGTTGATGCCGACCCATGATGTGATACTTCCTTGGTTCAATCCTTGAAACCATGCCTTTGCTTTCCCGTGAAAGTGAATGGGAAGAGCCTCATCCTGATGATCTCTTTAGGTACATTGTTGATGTGGACAGTGTCACATCTTTCTAGGAAAATATCAATGTGTTCCATCGGATCTTCACAAGGCAAACCATTAAACGCATTATATTGCACCATATTGATCAACGAAGGCCTCAACTCAAACGCTTATCCATTAGCTGGTAACACCATCACCCCATTGTAAGTTTCTTGCATAGCGGGTGTGAAGTAATCTCGAAGGCATCTTTGCCCCCTCGGCCTTTCCTGCTCACCTTGATTTTCTGCCACAGTAGCTTTCTTTTGTTTCTTTTTCCTCTTGGTCTTTCTCTTTGCTTGTGCTTGCTCCTTTAGATTTTGAAGTGCGAGACTGAGATCAACGTCGTCAGAAACAAGCTCATTTTGCATAAACAATAGAAACCTGAAATGAAGACAAGAAAAGATCAAGTGCAGAAAGTTATTCAAATTAAACTAAGCTATAACTAATTTAAACTAAACTAACTAAAGTGCTGAAAAATAAATCATACACAGAATATCCTAATCAAACTAAAACTAGCTACGTCCTCAGCAACAACATCAAAAACTTGATGCGAGCCCTAAGTGTAGGGTTTTGCAGTAGTAATAGCAACTCTATCTAGTGATTGAATAGCGAATATCGATCCTCGGAGATGGTGAAAAACGTATTTATTGTTCAATCAAGACATAAAGTTAGGAAACTTTAATTTGGGTATTTGAAATGTGAAAAACAAAGTAAACAACTATGAACTAAATTAAGCTATAACTAATTAAGCTACACTAGATGCAATTAATTAAAATTAGTTTTAAGTGATGGAAAAATAGTTCTAGGGAATCTATTTCACCTATGTTGTACCATTTCGATCCAATGTAATTAAAAAACTCCCCAATTCATGTGTTGATAGGCAAATTTCTTAAAATTCACTCCATCTCGAGGTCTTGATCATGGAGATTCTAATGGCTCACTCGGACTCCGCCGATCAGTGTGAGTAGCGCAAGTAAGAGCATAGAATTAGACATCAAATTCTAAAGCCTCCCTATTCAATGGTCGTCGGTCGACGTACACATTTTCTAAGGTTTTGTTTTCCTAAGTTTGGGTCCTAAAGCCCCAATGGTCATGGAGACTTTTTAACCCTATATTCTTTACCTACTTGATCAAGGTAGACATATCATATCACACAACAATACGCAAATCAACACATTGAAAAGAAATAAACAATATATTCACATTGAAATAAAAAGGAATCCAACTCAAGGTTCATAGACCGCAAAAACAAAAAATATTACTCCATTAATGGGTTCAATACAACAATTAGCATATTAAGAACAAGAAACATCATGATTCAATACCTCAAAGTTGTTGATAAATCCAAATTGAACCAAAATCCCTTGGCCTTTCCCAAGTCTTTAACAAAAATAATCAAAATAGAGAGCAAAAAGAGAGAGAGACAGAGGTGCGGATAGATGTGTGTTATGGATATGGTCTGGTGTGGTGTGATGTAGCTGCCAGAAATCGAAAATACGAGGGTGTCGGTTGGTGCGTATGAGGTGCGGCGTGGTGTTGGTGTGTGTGTATGTTGTGAAAAACGTAGTGTAGGAGATGTGTGGCGGCGCTGGTGTGTACGAGGTGATGGATCTGTGAACTTGCTGGTCAACAACCCTATTAGCCTAAGGAAGTTACTGTCTTGCCCCGGTTGAAACTCCTTTAGTTGAGAGTTGATGAAGGTGGCACTTCGGTTGAGGAGCATCGTGAGGGAGCTCGGCAACTTGTCGCACGAACACGAGAGAGAATGCGTGCGGAGAGGAGGGAATGAAACGTGTGGGCCTAGATGCAATTAATTGTTTCATCCGATCTGTAGTTCGCGTGGATCTTGAGATGATAACTGCGGTTGTAGAGTTCTTGTATGCACAATATGCGTCTCTTACTGTTTCACTTGTCGTTCCATGACGCTTCTAATCTCCTGTAAACCACAGGGTCGCTGATCAACCTCAGATTACTATGTCAACTTAGGTTTTCTGATTTTTCCTTCAACTTTAGAGCTCCAACGCTTTTGCTTTTTTTTTTTTTATTAGCAAAGATCAAATTCGGTTTAGGTTACATCTATAACTACATGATATCTTGCTCTAATCACATGAAACTATGATTTGAAATATGTTCTTAAATCTTAAAATCAACATCACAGTGAAAAGCTTCCTTGGCCATGCGATCTGTACATACATTATTCTTTTTAAATGTGTGGTTGAAAACTACACTCCACTCCTTGTCCGTTTCCCTTAGAAGATCATGAATCGATGGATCTTGAAATTGGCTTTGTGTTGAGTCCATAATAAGATCAATTGCTTCCTGTGAATATAGCTCCACAATGGGTTTCCTATATCCTTTATCTCATGCCAGTTGCAAGCAATGTTTAACTCCCCATAGTTCGACGCAAAAAGGTGAACAACGACCCAATTTTGCTTGAAATGCCGCTCGAAAATCGTCTTTCATCCCCGTATAACTCATGCCGCTATGGCTTCCTCATCATCCCCTCGTACTGCTCCCATCACAATTTATTTTTAGCCACCTCTCCTCTGGTGCTACCCAATGACAATGCTTTTTTCTTTCTGAAATAAAGTGATCATTCTATAAAAGCTATATGCCACCAAAAAAATCGATCGCATCCTCCTTCCAACACTTACTAAACCCCAACTTCCAAATCATTGCATTTGCCATATCACCACTGATTCTTGGCTCAAAAACTACTACAATGTCCGCCTTATTTTGCTTCATTAACTCCTTAAAAACCATAATAAAATGAGAATTTTTGGCCTTTCGGCAATTCCAATATAGTAATAACATTAATAACAAATATAGAAAATAACTAAGAAACTGATAGGTGTTGACCACCACCATTCGAAACTGGTTAATTGGTAACTCCATCATCTGAGATCATATGCTTAGATGTGTCTTCTCTTGTGCTTCCACTTCCTGCCTCTGAGACTCCTATTTTGCACTAGCTTCTGCTAGAATTTTATGACCACTGTTGACAATGCTCTGCATCATTCCTGTTCGACTGCATTTTTTACACATATCAGCTGCTAATTCCTCTGTTGAGATACATTGGAATGATACAGAGGCTTCTACTCTCCTCCGCGTCCCTTCTCTGTTTGTGAGGTCCTGGAAAGGAATGATCTTCCATGCATTCTCTTGGGTTGGGAATTTAAATGAAAGATCCTCTATGTTAGACCCACATGCCTTTAAGGTAGATGTGGGCCCGGGAAGCCCTTGACTTGTTTTAGGAGAATCATTCTTAGAAGACCCATCTCTTTTTGTCCTATCGCCTTTGGGCCCATTCATTTTTGGGACATATTCTGGGTATGTGTCACACTCTTAGGATTCATCTTCTTTTCTTTTCCTTCATAAACGCATTTGCATTTCAATAGACCTTTGCCATAGTCCGCTGTGTATCCCGCAAAGATGTCCCACGATGCGTATTTGCGAGCTTTACAATGTGGTACAGCAATACACTTCAAGAGTCCCACTTTTTATTTCTTTTTTTTATCAAACACCAACAAAAGCTACACATAAAAAATACATGTATTTAAAACCAAATTAAGGGACTTTGACACACGAAAACAATGTATTAACATACCAAAATGGGCCATATATACCAACTCATCAATAACGTCTTTACAAAAAATTGAGCATTTATTATTCGCAATAATGAAAATAAAACCATCTAAATTCAAGCGTTAAACTGAAATGATGTGTTTGTTTTAAGGCAGGGATATAATAACAATTATTTAATACTAAAACTAGTCCACTAGATAAAGTTAATTCATAGCATCCTACAACCAACGTAATAACCTTTGCTCCATTTCCAACTCCTAGGATGACTTCACCTTTCTTTAGCTTTTTACTTTTGGTGAGACCCTGCACATAAATACAAATGTGATAACCACATTCGGTATCTAATACCCAAGAATCACTAGTAGACAAGTTAACTTCAATAACATATATACCTGAAGTAGTAGTCGCACTACTCTTCTTTTTCTTCTGATCTTCAAGATAGAGCCTGCAATTTCTGAACCAATGCTCAGACGCATGGTTAAAATGAAAATTTCCTTCTTTTTCCTTTTTCTTTTGGGACTGTGAAGTAGAAACAACTTTAAGCTTAACTTGTTCCACAGGCTTTGTGAATGGCACACCAGCCTTGGAAACTATGGCCTTGCCTTTGACCTTCTTGCTCATAACCTTTCTTTTCTGAACAATCACCACATTAGCAGTGGGTTTCCTGAAATTTTGCTCGACAGTTTTAAGCATCAAATGCAACTCTGAGATAGATTTCTCCATGTTATTCATGTTATAGTTCATCATAAATTGTGAAAAAACTATCAGGCAATGAATTAATGATCAAATCTGTAGCCAATCTTGGCTTATGGGAAATCCAAGTATGTCAAGATGGTAAATATAACCCTTCATTTTCATAACATGAGGGCTAATTGACACACCTTCAGCTAATTTTGCAAGAATGAAGGTTCTTGACTATCTCGAACCTTTCTTGCCTCACCTACTATTGGAGCATTTCCTTCAGCATTGTAGACATGTTGTAAGTTTCTTTGTGTTTTATGCCCTTCTGAAGTTTAGGAGCCATAGTTCCCAACATAATGCATGCAACATCAGTAGATTCATTGACATGCTTAGTATGTGCATCCTTCACGACACTTGCAACATTGGCCGATGGTTCCTCAGGAATAGGATCATCCATGACGTACAACTTGCATTCATGCTTACGAACAATTTTCAAGTTACTGAACATGTCAAGAAAGTTTGTCCTAGATAACTTATCATTTTCAAGGATGGATCGCAGTGACAAGGGATTAGTTTGATTTGATGAAGCTATAAATCTCCAATAAAGATTATGTAAAAATTCATTTTATTATAGAGGAATAGTGTAACAACCCTCAATATTAACCTGACTAATATTGTACTGGTTAGGCCCTTGACTCGACCACGTGATACTAGATGGTATTTCAAACCTCGGGAGTCGACACTGAAGTGATTTCATGTTTCTATGATGTGTGTATTAGTATTATAGTCCATTACGTGTCTCATGCCATTCGGGCAATTTTTTTAGACTGAGTGAGGCTTCGTATAGATGAACGGGGGAGAAAAATAAAATAAAAATATATTTAAAAGAATTATTGAATAATTTAATTATATTTTGTGCGAGACAAGGCAAAATATGCACGTGATAGGGAATTTCGGACCGTGGCGCGTTACTTAGACCCGGGGAGTTGGTTTGCTATGCAACATACGGACTATATGATAGAAACTGTTAAAATGACACAACCCTAATTTGAGGAGCCATGGGATTGGCCTCGAGATATGTGGGTGTTGTAAGATGAAAGATAGAGGAAAATGTGACAAACTAAGGGATAAAAGGGTCATTTTGCACAAAAAGGGGTATATATATGTTTAAATAAAGAAAAACCCTAATACTACAACCCCCCAACGCTGCTTCTCTTCTCTCTTTCATCTTCTCCAACTCACGGCTCCCCTCTCTCTCTCGGTTCCTCCCCCATCCACGTTCTCAGTCTCTCTTCTCTCTTTCGGCCTCTCCACTCCCTCCTCTCCATCACTCTCGGCCTCCCTCTTGGTCACTCGATCTCTCATCTCTCCACTCTATCTCTCTCTCTCTCACGGTTCAAGTCACTCTCCCCCTGGGGATCACCATCACCGCCACTCTCCTACTCACGGAGTCGACGAGCCGAAGGTAAACTCTCTTCCTTCCTCTCTCTCTCTTGATTTGTTTATTTTTTTTGCTTTTGGCTCACTCCCTCGCGGTGCCTCTCCCTCTCTTTCGTCCGGTGCTTTGCTCGGCGTTGGGCTTCGTCGTGGCTGGTGGGACCGTCCCCAGCCACGACCGATTGGAGGTGACACCACAGTTGGGGTGTATTGGACTTGTGGTGTGTGTGTGTGTGTGGTGACTGGTGGGGTGCGTGATGATAGTGTGGGGTGGACAGCCAACTGGTGCCGTGTGTGACGACCCATCCCCGACCTAGGGTCGGATCGCCCAGCCCAGACTGCCATTTAGACCTGATACTTGAACTAGGCCCAAATAACGGTCTGGCACGCCTAAACAAATAAACCTGCGGAATACACATTGGCTAAACAAAGGATAATAATTGCGAAAAGAACATAAAAAGATATCATAAGCCAATAAATTTAAGTTCATAGAACATTTATAAAAATTATACATCTATTCATGCTCCTTTAAACTAAACAAATTTATTATAATCTCCAAAATGGATCAACTAAAGATAACTAGGATTCAAGCTACCCAAAGATCTATTTTAATTTTAACCTCAAGTTGAATAGTTTCAAAATCAACTATACATAATATATATTAACAAAGACTCACATCAAGAAGAGACTTCAAGCTCGTCTCTCCCTTGCATCAACCTAGCGCTGTGGTGGATACCTGAGATGTAAGTGGGGTGAGCTAAAAGAACCAGCAAAGCTCAGTAATGCGGAAAACCCGCTCAACCATCAAATATGGAAGTAATACCTAATAAGCATGCAAAGTCTAGCATGTATTTGAAAACAAACAAGGATTCATTGAATAGTAGCATGTAGCATAGTAACAAGATTTCATAAAAGATAGACATATAATGAACCATCAAGTACTATCATGGACATAAGGTTTGTAAGCCATAAATAAATAGGAATTCATCCTTTCATAGCAAATACGGTATATTCATAAACCATCAAGTTGTAACAACAATAATCATGCATATCATTAAAGAGATTGACAAATCATTACATAAATCTAAGCTTTCATGCAAAAGAGGGGGTTTTGCGAGATTATGTACTATAAAATTTAGTAATACGATAAGTCGATGTTTCATTCAATGCATACTAGGTATTGGCAAGAATCCGGTGACCGATTCTCCTACTCTCGAGGTGATGGAAACAACTAGCTAGCACACAGGCCTTATGTGCCCTCTCGTTTGTCCCATCAAATCAACAGTAGGTTCGTCCAAGCCATCACCGATGCACATCCCTATGTCTCAAGAGTACAAGAGAAGGAACTCCAACTCATGTCCCTATGTGACATACTTATAAATTCAATAAGTCAAGTAAAGCCTTCGGTGGTAAACTCCACACATCCTGGGGTGTTAACGACCCTCGGTGGTACCACAACATTCTGAGATATTCTTATAGATTTACTTGCTAATAAGGCCCTCGGTGGAACTCCACAAACATTCTGGGGCCCTGAATAACATAGATGAGAAAAACAGTGCATTCACATTCCATAGATACGTAGATTCGAGCCAATACCACGACGCAACCCATAAATCCCAAGTCTTTAATTCAAATTATGAATCCTAAACATAACTAATAATCATGCCATATTTGATAATTGAGCAAGCTCCCCACTTACCTGCACTCACCGCGAATCCTAATCTCGATCCTCTCGCGTTTGGGCTCGATGTGAACCGTCTAGCGAATCTAGACAATTTAAAAGAATAATTACTTTATGTATCTACAACTATACAAGTTTAACATCACTTGTCTAGACCTTAGAGATTCACCCTATTATATAGCTGACTTCGCTAAAGGTCATTTACAACTCTAAAATCGACACTTAAAATTAGAATCGATGATTCGAGTAAAATAGGAATGCGGTGATGTAAAACAAGGAAAATCTCCTAAGACTTGATTTTTCCAACATAAATCGAAGACGTTCGATTAATTATAATTAAAAAGATCCAAATCACCATACAAGACTCAATTTAGACTTTAAATTCCCAAATGACAATATTCAGTCAAAGTCCACAAATTTATCGAATAAGTTTATTTCCCAAAGAAAAGATTCAAAGTCCCTTTTTAAATCTCAACTCAACCTTAAATGCCAAATCCATATCAATAAACTTCAACCGCGTTCAATTTGCTAAAATCATGGGAAAACCCTTTCATGTACTGTCAAACTATGGCAAACAAGATTGATTCATCCATAATACTCGTTATCATAAAGCTTAAAAACTTGTATAACCCATTTCAAGACTAGATCTAAGAAAAATTGAACAAACTTTGCAAATCATCAACTCTCATTGCCAATACCAACACCAAGACAATAAATCTAGAGAGTATTAGAATCTCACCATACCTTCAATGGAGTCTTTGACTCAAAATCCTTTCCAAAATCTTATTCTAACATAGATCAAATCTTTCCTTTCTTATTTTCTTTTCTATTTTCCTCGCGTTCTTGCCGCTGTTGACGCCATCGACTCTTTGGTCTCCAAATCTTTAATAAATAATAAAGAAATCAAGGAGGGAAGTGAGGTTGTACCTCTCTTGAGCTTGAACTCTCCTCTTGTTCTCCTCCTCTCCATGTAGGTGTTTGGGGCTAGGGTTTTCTTTGATTTGCTTAAATAGCATTAGGGTTAGAGATTAGGGTTGTGACTATTTACAACTTGTGTAAAATGCCCTTTTGGGTCATAATCTCAATTGGGCTTTATTATTTAAAATAAAACTTTACTTACTCCCTAACTCATATTTAATTTGACAAGTTTAGAATTGTATTTCTACATCAAACACCCAACATATTTTTATCATGAAATTACCAAAATACCCATAGGTTGGCTCGTGGAAAATTTGGGTCGTTACACCGTAGGTGTGTGTGTGTATGGCTGGTGGGGTGCGTACTGGTGTGGGGTGTGGACAGTTTAGCAATGGGGTGGTGTGTGTACATGTGCATGCATGTGTGTATGTGGTGTGTGCATATGCATGCATGTGTGTATAGTGTGTAAATGGGATGTAAAACAGTGGGGTGCACACAACAGTGGGGTGTTGTGTGCATATAACAGTGGGGTGCACACAACAGTGGGGTGTACCGTGTATATATTGAAATGATAATAAAAAAAGAGATTAATAAAACAGTAATAAAAAAAAGGAAAGTTATGGACAAATATATATATATATATACATATACACATATATATGTATATAGGGATTTTGGGCTTGTATCGAGGCCCAATAAGGGCCCAACATGCACATTTCCTAATAAGGGCCCATAACCCATATAAGTGATGCAAATGAGTTGTGTTAAGGCCCAAATGAGGGCCAATGAGATAGGTACAACTTGAGGCCCAAGACAAACATAAAATATAAAAAATTGGGCTTAAGTATTTAGGTCCAATAAAGGCCCAACAAATAAAATATTTAAATGATTATGGAGTTAGAGTTTGAGCCCAATAAGTGCCCAAAGAGGGACAAGAATGTGTCAAGCTCAATACCTACGGAACTACGAATATCTTAACTGGATCAGGGGACGTTTCCCAATGGTTTGAGTTGTCTAAACAAACGATCCTAAAACAAATTTATAGAGACTCACCCTAAGACTAAATACAAAGACTTAAATTGATATTTGAGACTTAAATCCTTATCAGGTAGTTGAGAAATCGCGGGAAACGCGTTAGAGTCTCGGAGTTTGTTTCGCGGGTCGCGATAGTTCAGGTAAGTGCACTTACCCTAAAGCTTGTGTACGAAAGTAATCCAATAAGAACATTACATGTAATTCATTTTCATTCATTGTTGCTTGTTGATTCCTTTTGTTGGCATTCCTATCTTGTTGATTCTTTGGTATGTGTGTTCTTGGCATGAGCATGTCGATGTGATTCTCGAGGCCTGTGTCCTTCATTTATCAAGCTGTGCTAGTGTCGTAATATTGCCCGAGAAGAGCCAGCGTCCTCTTTCCATATGCTAGGAGGACTGTGTCCCTCTGATGCTGCGTTAGTGTTGCGACATTGCCCGGAAAGAGCCAGCGTCCTCTTTTCGAATCCTAGGGTTTTACCGCTTGCTACCTCTTTTGTTTCTTTAGAACACGTATGTTTTCGATTTGTATTTCCTCAGTCTGCCTATCATGCACTTTGGTCTATTTATTATTCTTGTCTTTTAATTACCGCATGATATTTAGACTGCTTTATTTGATATTCATGAATTACTGTTATTTTCTTCTGGTATTACTTTCAGTATTTCTCAGTTGTTCACCGTCTAGTTTGTGACGGTGGGTGCATATTGATCTTATAGAGCGGAGTGCAGTAGGGGCAAGGGACCTTACCTATGAGACTTTTTGTGAGCTGCTGGATTTGAGGTACCGAGATGTAGACTCATGTTTATTTCTGTTTGTATGACGTTTTATATATATAATTATTTCCAAATTTGGGGATAGGTTTTGAAGTGGATTCCATTAGTCTATTGTGTTGACTTGGATTTGAATATATCGGGGTTTTCCACATTTATATAGATTCTTAGCTTCCCTTTGATTGAGTTATTTCCCAATAATTGATTCATATCTAAATTGCTTCCGCTGTGTTATAATAGCAATAACTCTTTCATAAAACTAAAATTTGATATTCTGAGGCTGACTAGGCTCGTCAGGTTCACTGAGAATCAACTCGGGACTTGCACAGGTCTAGGCCGGGCGTATCCAAATGCATTGGGAATTTGGGGCCATCATAGTTGGTATCAGAGCCAGGTTTAAATTCATAAAATACAAGTCATTTAAACCAGCGGAAGTTAGGAATGGTTGAACGTAGAAGTGGAAACTCTATGATCCTGCAGAAACTTAGCTGGGGTAGCAATGGGTTGATTCGAATAATTTTATACATGTTATAATTGTTGTGTATAAATATGATATGCAGTAGCTATCGAATGATCTGAGAAGTTCACTCTCTTAATCAGATGAGGATGACGGATCAATCAGGTCCGAGCAATGACAGCGGGGCACCGAATACTTGTGCCATCACCGCAGAGGAGTTTCATGCTTGGACGTAGCAAGTTGCGATGCAGGACCTATAGTTGCAGGAGATGTTACAGTTACCGAGGACGCTCGCACCAGCTACTACTACAACACCATCTACTCTGACTACGTTGTTTCCTACGAATGCTACTCGGAGCGTCGAGATTCCGATTGCTGCACGTCCGCGACTCTGATTTCGTTAGAGGCAGTACCTGAGGGAGTTGTTGTTGCACCTGACACGTAGACCGAGGCGGAGATGCCTTCGTTACAGACTGAGATTATATGAGCGGCAGAGACACCAGCTACGCTAGTGGCCACTGCCGAGACTACTTTAGTTATGACTCCAGCGAATAGTCCGGGAGCCACTGCCGAGGCTTGGCAGTGGAGAGAATTCAAGAGGCACGAGCCGTTGAAGTTCTATGGTGGTACCGATGTTAGAGCGGCAAAGCTATTCTTGAAGAATCACGAGAAGATTCACACCATCATTGCTACTGAGGAACACATGAAGGCGATGATCTCATCGTCAATGTTGCAGGGGGAGGTAGACGATTGGTGGACGACAATTGTTGCTACCCGAGGCATCCCGAGTGATTAGGTTGACTTCAAGACTCAATTTAGTCAAAAGTACTTTCCGCCGACTGTTCTTCGAGCGAAAAGGAACGAGTTCATGACGTTGAGGCAGAATGCAAGCGAGTCCATGATGGAATACATGGGTAGATTTATATCGTTGTTGCCTTATGCTGGAGGATCTGCAAATACCAAGACTGATCGAGTCTATTACTTTATCGAGGGTTTGTTACCCATAGTCAGAGGATTTGTTGTTGCGACTGAGCCGGAGAGCTTATAGAGAGCATATGAGCGTAGTCTAGTGAGGGAAAACTATTTGCTCACTCATTCTGAGGAGGAGGCTAGACCAACCAGATCAAAGATACATTCAGAGGACCAGTATCGGGACAAGATACGGAGGATGAACCGATTCCATCAGCGAGACTCTAAGACACTGAGTGTTGGATCAACTTTACAACAGGTCACTAGGCCGGCCGAAACGATTCTGCCGGTATCGACCGTTGCGAGCCATCCTACCCAGTTTACTAGGCCAGTGCAGCAGACACAGGTGCATACACAGAAACAGACACGAGAAACTCATACTTGTTATCGATGCGGACAGAGGGGTCACATCCAGAAGAATTGTACTCAGCCAGAGCGAGTCTAACCATAACACCACCAACACTGATACGAATGCGTGCAGGCTACTGTTGAGACGAACTTGAAAGCGTCCAAATACGTTACTGAGTGTATGAGTTTCGTTTAAAGTACTTTCATGTATACCATGTTCAAATCAAGTTATGTTGATTCTTGATTATTGTACGCATGGTAGACATGTTATGATTGAAAAGCCATTAGACTTGGCAAACACTAAAGTCCTGGACACGTTGTATGGGATAATATGTACTCGAACGTAATGTGTATTAATATTTTGTTATAAATAGGGAGTTACGAGTTGTCAGTAATCATGAGAATACTGGAGTTTAGGGTTCAATGTTTTATTTGGTACGATCTGGTTTGGTGTATTTCATACTCGAATTGTGATACGAGAAGATGAAATTGAGACCCTTGTGGGTAGCACATGTGGTAGAGCGAAACAGGGTGTCGACGCTGCTCAGATATTGAATCTCGTACGAGTATTTGTTACCAAAGTTAGATTTTAGGACGCGTGTTTAGAGTAAACGGTGATGCAATTGATTTCGAGAAGATTTAAGCCGTGAGATCGCTTATGCATTCGAATATCTAAAAGTTTGTGAGAAGAACTGATCAACCCACGACCTAGAGTGAGCTGCGATCGTGTTCGCGCTAAGGATATGAGAACGTCACCGGTACGATGCTCGTTCGAGTTACGTAATGATCTTGAGAGCTTAAAGCACCTATTCATTCAGAAGGAGCTGAACCTGACACATAAGCATTGGCCTAACTTCGAGAAAGACTATGATTTTTCGTTTTGCGTAGCATCCGAGGAAGACCAACGTTGTTGCTAATGCTTTGAGCTGCAAAAGATTTGATGCTGAGGTAATCATGTATCAGAGGACCATTAGTGTGGTTTACGTGTGGCGACGAAATTGATGAATTCAGCGGACGTGTCGACAATTATCATGACATAGATACGTGATTAGATGATGTTGCAGATCGTTTCATTTGGTGTTATGCGCGAGGAACATCAAGATGATGCGTCATATGAGCGGTGAAACGAAATGGAGAATAGTTCATATTTTCCAGACGAGTCGGTCGATAGACTCATGCTAGAGGTCCTGCGGGTGACTGGGGTTTCCCATTAAGGTCCATGATGATTTTCGAGGTGTCGAAGTTGTTCGAGCGTGTGTTATGCCAGCACGTAGAGGCTGGGCGATCAATGACCTGAAGGACTGCTACACCACCTAGCCATTCCTCGCTGGAAGTGGGAACGTATTAATATGGATGTTATCAATGGTTACCCCGATCTTCTCGTGGACACAATAGCATTTGGGAAATTGTGGACAAAGTTGCAGAATCTGCAGTACCTTTACTTGTGCGAGGTTGTGCACGACAACAGTTGTCAGTCAAGTATCAGTATGTCACCGATTGAGGTGTTCTGCGATGGGCCTCATAAATTTCTTCCCTGCTGGACTGAACCAGAGGATATGGTGGCGAATGGATTGGAAATTGTTGATGATTATGCTGAGAAAGTACGGTAGATTCCTTTAAAACTTTTAAGTGCCCAAAGTGGCAAAAGAAATACCTGTCGAGTATCACGATGTAGAAAGACTAAGTAGACCCGAAGGTCTTTATGTTAAAAGGATCACGACCGGTTTGAAGGCAAAAAAAGGCTCAAGTCGAGGTTTAACGATCTCTTCAAGATGGTGAAAAGGTTTAGTGTAACCATAAATTTTTAGTGTACTTATTAGTGAAATTTTGGGGACGAAATTCTAATAAGTGGGGGAGACTGTAACAACCCTCAATATTAACCTGACTAATATTGTACTGGTTAGGCCCTTGATTCGACCACGTGATACTAGACGGTATTTCGAACCTCGGGAGTCGACACTGAGGTGATTTTATGTTTCTATGATGTGTGTATTAGTATTATAGTCCATTACGTGTCTCATGCCATTCGAGCAATTTTTTTAGACTGAGTGAGGCTTCGCATAGATGAACGGGGGAGAAAAATAAAATAAAAATATATTTAAAAGAATTATTGAATAATTTAATTATATTTTTGTGTGAGACAAGGCAAAATATGCACGTGATAGGGAATTTCGGACCATGGCGCGTTACTTAGACCCGGGGAGTTGGTTTGCTACGCAACATACAGACTATATGAGAGAAACTGTTAAAATGACATAACCCTAATTTGAGGAGCCATGGGATTAGCCTTGAGATATGTGGGTGTTGTAAGATGAAAGATAGAGGAAAATGTGACAAACTCAAGGGATAAAAAGGGTCATTTTGCACAAAAGGGGTATATATATATATGTTTAAATAAAGAAAAACCCTAATACTATAACCCCCCTACGCCGCCTCTCTTCTCTCCTTCATCTTCTCCAACTCACGGCTCCCCTCTCTCTTTCTCGGCTCCTCCCCCATCCACGTTCTCAGTCTCTCCTCTCTCTTTTGGCTTCTCCTCTCCCTCCTTTCCATCACTCTCGGCCTCCCTCTCGGTCACTCGATCTCTCATCTCTCCACTCTATCTCTCTCTCAACTTCATCTCTCTCTCACGGTTCAAGTCACTCTCCCCCCGGGGATCACCATCACCGCCACTCTCTTACTCACGGAGTCGACGAGCCGAAGGTAAACCCTCTTCCTTCCTCTCTCTCTCGGTTTGTTTTTTTTTTTTCTTTTGGCTCACTCCCTCGCGGTGCCTCTCCCTCGCGATGCCTCTCCCTCCCTCTCGGCCAGTGCTTTGCTCGGCGTTGGGCTTCATCGTGGCCGGTGGGACTGTCCCCAGCCACGAACAATTGGAGGCGACACCACGGCTGGGGTGGATTGGACTTGTGGTGTATGTGTATGTGTGTGTGTGTGTGGTGACTGGTGGGGTGCGTGATGATAGTGTGGGGTGGACAGCCAACTGGTGCCGTGGGTGTGTGTGTGTATGGCTGGTGGGGTGCGTACTGGTGTGGGGTGTGGACAATTTGGCAATGGTGTGGTGTGTGTACATGTGCATGCATGTGTGTATGTGGTGTGTGCATATGCATGCATGTGTGTGTAGTGTGTAAATGGGATATAAAACAGTGGGGTGTACACAACAGTGGGGTATTGTGTGCATATAACAGTGGGGTGCACACAATAGTGGGGTGTTGTGTGCACATAACAGTGGGGTGTACCATGTATATATTGAAATAATAATAAAAAAAAGAGATTAATAAAACAGTAATAAAAAAGGGAAAGTTATGGACAAATATATATATATATATACATATACACATATATATGTATATAGGGATTTTGGGCTTGTGTCGAGGCCCAATAAGGGCCCAACATGCACATTTCGTAATAAGGGCCCATAACCCATATAAGTGATGCAAATGAGTTGTGTTAAGGCCCAAATGAGGGCCAATGAGATAGGTACAACTTGAGGCCCAAGACAAAGACATAAAATATAAAAAAATGGGCTTAAGTATTTAGGTCCAATAAAGGCCCAACAAATAAAGTATTTAAATGATTATGGAGTTAGAGTTTGGGCCCAATAAGTGCCCAAAGAGGGACAAAAATGTGTCAAGCTTAATACCTACGGAACTACGAATATGTTAACTGTATCAGGGGACGTTTCCCAACAGTTTGAGTTGTCTAAACAAACGATCCTAAAACAAATTTAAAGAGACTCACCCTAAGACTAAATACAAAGACTTAAACTGATATTTGAGACTTAAATCCTTATCAGGCAGTTGAGAAATCGCGGGAGACGTGTTAGAGTCTCGGAGTTTGCTACGCGGGTCGCGATAGTTCAGGTAAGTGCACTTGCCCTAAAGCTTGTGTGCAAAAGTAATCCAGTAAGAACATTGCATGTAATTCACTTTCATTCATTGTTGCTTGTTAATTCCCTTTGTTGGTATTCCTATCTTGTTGATTCTTTGATATATGTGTTCTTGGCTTGAGCGTGTTGATGTGATTCTCGAGGCATGTGTCCCTCATTTATCAAGCTGTGCTAGTGTCGTAACATTGCCCGAGAAGAGCCAGCGTCCTCTATCCGTATGCTAGGAGGCCTGTGTCCCTCTGATCCTGCGCTAGTGTTGCGACATTGCCCGGAAAGAGCCAACGTCCTCTTTTTGAATGCTATGGTTTTACCGCTTGCTGCCTCTTTTGTTTCTTTAGAACACGCATGTTTTCGATTTGTATTTCCTCCGTTTGCCTATCATGCACTTTGGTCTATTTATTGTTCTTGTCTTTTAATTACCGCATGATATTTAGACTGCTTTCTTTGATATTCATGAATTACTGTTATTTTCTTCCAGTATTACTTTCAATATTTCTCAGTTGCTCACCGTCTAGTTTGTGATGGTGGGTGCAGATTGATCATATAGAGCGGAGTGCAGTAGGGGCAAGGGACCTTGCCTATGAGACTTTTTGTGAGCTGCTGGATTTGAGGTACCGAGATGTAGACTCATGTTTATTTCTGTTTGTATGACGTTTTATATATATAATTGTTTCCAAATTTGGGGATAGGTTTTGAAGTGGATTCCATTAGTCTATTGTGTTGACTTGGATTTGAATATATCGGGGTTTTCCATATTTATATAGATTCTTAGCTTCCCTTTGATTGAGTTATTTTCCAATAATTTGATATTCTGAGGCTGACTAGGCTCGTTAGGTTCGCTGAGAATCGACTCGGGACTTGCACGGGTCTAGGCTGGGCGTACCCAAATTCATTGGGAATTTGGGTCACAAATAGACTCCCACTAAATTAACAACCCTCCTTTAAAAACACTATGTTAATTTAAGGGACTAAAACCCATATTTCACCTAATTCTAAGACAGCTAAGGTATGACACTTTGAATTAGGTTATTTAGGTAGGTACTTGTTATCAATTACATCATATGTAACTTTTAATTGTTAGTTATGAGATTATGACATCATATTTCTTAGCTGTTTTATCTCATCTTGTGCCAAATACTCAAAACCGTTTTGATAGCTTTATCAATTCTAACCATTTCAAACAATAGAGTAACTGCTAGTCAACTTGCCTCATCAAAATAACATAATACACTCTGCGAAGGCAAACCCATATTAATCTAATCAAAGCCTCAACAAGTGTTTGAGAATGGATGACACTTGACTTAAAGTTTAGAAGAGGGATTTTTCTTTGTTTTAGTGATCATAATTTAAACATGATAACTATCATATATTACACGGAATGTACAAGCACCAAAAAAGTTGGAAAATTTTATTAATATTGACTATTATACGAATTTCCTTGCACTACGCAGAGTTATCAATAGTCCCACTAGCCGGTCAGCAGGTGGTGATACAGGGGGCAGAGCCCCCGTTTTTCTTTTTTGACAACAAATTCCAATTTCGAGAAGAAAAAATCGCCAAAACTTTCTCATTATTTTAGTCAATCTAATTGACCAAAACTGCCCTTTATTTTTAATTTCAAGAATTTATTTAAACGTTCTTAATTAATAAGGTCCCAACTCTAACTTAATATCTTATCATGTACTAATATGAATTTGTTATATATCTCACCTATCATATAGGATCTCATATATTCTTATCCGATTATAAGTTTATCTGCTATCTAATAGGAACATTTTTCTTTCTCTCCCAAAATCCGGAGAACTCTAAGTTACCAAAACTGAAATTCTTTTTCATTTTAGTGTATAACCCTCTATTTATATGTGTAGACAAGCTCTCACTTAAAATCCTATTTGTTGGGTTTCAGGGATTAAGTGCAACAGCATTTTTCGAAACCTTTTCAAAATATCCCCGAACCTGAATCTTATCGATTCCATTAAACTGATATATCAAGAGAAAATCCATACCTTAACAAGCACAACTCCATATTTGCCTTGTTTGGTGTTGATTGATTCCTTCAAGACGCTGCCAGATACGAAAGTCCTCTATCAGAAATCTACACACGAATGGATGACCATGATCTGGAGTGCTAGCGCCAAAAATTCTATGGAAGAAAATTCTCACAAAACTCTCTAGAAAAATCTCTCTAGAAAAGTCTCTCTCATATTATAACTGTGACCCTAATGTCTTATTTATAGTTCAATAGGTCGAGTTGTAAAAGAACTCTATCTCATAATCATACTCTAAATAGAGTCTTAGATAAAGTCCAACTCTAAAAAGGATAGAGTCATATACAATTTACAATTACTAACCCAATAAGAGTTGTAATTTATCTAAAACTCAAATAAGAATTAAAGTCATACTTTAATTCCAATTAGAGTCCTATTCAAAATAGGATTCACTAAGAGACTAAATTTCTAGTCACACTAGAAATGTAGTAGAGTTTTGAATCCTAGTCAAACTAGGACACTTAATGAGAATCTTCAAAATGAATTTTATCAAATAAAATTCATCAACCTAGATAATATTAAATCGCGCAAGTCTGTTTTTTGTGTGCGACCCAATAGGTTCATACAATGTTAGCAGTGAACTAAAAACCTTTTTAGCACACAAGTAATAAGCGGTCTCTAGCAAGACATTATGACTACCAAAGTTGTATGACGATCAATAAATTGATACAACTTAATAGATAGTGTATATCATATCCTTTTGCATGCGATATATTTTTTTATTGAACTTGAGATATGAAATGTCACCCTTATAGTTCAATCTACTAGTCTCGATCTCTGAGTAGAATAAATTGTCAAGTGATATTGATCCAATCAATTTACTAGAAATGGCCATTTATCAGTCAAACATATTGAGGGCCCAATAGATATCTCTCTCTAAAAGAGAGGGACAAATCCTATCTTGATCACACAACTTTCACACATTAGTCGAACAATGACCAATCACAATTTTTATAATCATCCGATTAAAGACAACGTTTAATTGTTTCAAATCATTGTGCTCTTAATGTTAGAGTCTCTGATGATCTCAAGTTGAAGGACAAAATTATATAACTATCATGTGAATCACTTATGACATTGACCATGTAGCATTCTCATAGCGGGTCGTTCCAATATTTGTTCCTAACAAATACTCATGATCTTGATCTGTATCCATATACGCATAATTATCATATGACTATCAATCAAGACTCATACAAGTCTTAATTTATTATTTTCCCACCATAATAACTGACTAGGGACGTTTAGAATAATAAAAAAATTATTCATGGATACTATTTTAAATTAAACGTGCATCTACTTATAATAGTTAAACAATATTTACATAATTGGCCTAAACACTATTCGTAATACAACTACTGTATTTTGGCAATTTAAGCAAATTACTCATATACCCTTATTATTAAGTTATCATATAACAAGTTGTAAGGGCTTTTATATCATGAATTTTATCATTTAAAATTCATTACTCTGGACTAATTGAAATTGCGTAAAACCATTCTTTGTGTTCGACCTAATCTAATGAATAACATATATCATATCCTTTTGTTGTGCGATATTCTTTGATTAAACATAAGGCATGGAAAGTCACCCTTAATGTTCAATCATACTAGTCTCGATCTTTAGGCAGACTGAAAACATCTAAGTAGAAATGATCATATCAATTCACTTAGACTTCGCTAGTAAACAATCTAACATGTTGAGGGACATATTCTATCTTAATTACACGCCTTTATATATTTCTCACATGATAACCAATCACAATCTTTATAATCATCTGGTTAAAGACAACATTTAATTGTTTAAAATTACCATGCTCCTAATATTGAAGTATATGATAGTCTCAAGTCGAAGGACTAAATGATATAACTATCAAGTATAACACCTAGGTGTTCTCACAGAGGGTCAGTTCGGTACCTTATTTCCTAGCAAGTGCTCATGATATCGATTCGTATCCCTATATGCATGATCATCACATGACTAGCAATCAAGACTCACACTAGTCTTAATTCATTATAGTTCCCAATATAATGACTGACTAGAAACATTTAGGATATTTCAACAAATATCCATGGATCTTATTATAAGGTAAACATGCAATCAATTATAATAAAACAACAGATGAAAACATCTGTTTTATTAACTGAAATTATAACATAAATAATGTTTGTAGATTGACCTAGGGCACATGCCCCATCAGTTTTTGCACTGCTTGTGTAATGACACGGCATTGTTTGTTATAGCCTACATCGCCAATTCTGCTCCTACAACGATGTCTGTATTTTTGTGTTTTTCTTCTACTATTTTTCTGGCTTCCTTCCTTTGTCTCTCATAAGCCTTGATTATCTAAAATCATGTAAATACCATCAATTAGAACTCATTCTGGGATAAAGAAATCTAATATGCAACTAAACTACCCCTAAAATTAAGTCTAATTATGCACTTATCAAATACCCCCAAACATAGGATTTTACTAGTCGCGAGCAAAAGTGTATTCTATTAAGAATGCTTACTACTATTGTACTCTATAAAACTCTCTTTACATCATTCATGGAGTATCATTTACTTAAAATAAATGTAAAGTTAATAATTCACTCAAGAATTTTTCTCTTTTTATTTTAAAAACATATTTTTCAAAATACGTAGTCTTACAACAACAAATACAATTCACTTTTGAAACTCAAAATAGTTCACAACTAAAACTATCACTACTCAAAAAGTTACTTTACCTCGACACTTAAGTAGCAAGTTTACAATATCATGATTTCTCATTAAACTAAAAAATTCACAAACAAGTATAGATCGTAGTACTATTGTAGACATTAATATTTTAAGAGTCCATATGTCGTTAAAGAGTTGGAAGGAAAACAATATTCAATTAAGTTACTCGTATCGCAGCTAAATCTTTTTATTTGAAAAGTTTATGAAGATCTGCATTTTTTCTCATCACTAATTTTTTTTCTACTTCAGCCCTATTTTTGGAAATTTGAATTTATTCACTTTTTTATCCCTACTCCATTTCCTATTGATATTTCTCACATTTTTTCCACTATAGATGCCCTGCTCCTTTTCCTGTGAAAACTATAGGACTTTCCTTTTTTTATTTGATAAACTCTTGTTAGCACTTCTCATTTTACTTCAATTGAACAAAGTGTTAAATCTAACTTTTATTAAGCACTATTTTTTTTCTATCTCTTCCCCTTTAAAGCATCAAGTCCTTATACTCTACTAAACAAGCATGATTAATTCTTATTATAAAATCTTTTACATATCTAACTTTTTTTATAAGAAGTGCTCAGGTTTTCTCCTTACTTTTATTTCAAGTAATAGCCTTCCCTATTTAAATTTCTAATCATAAAATATATCATTGTTGACTACTAATAATTTTCTTCAAAAATCATTCAAAACACTTCTCTTGAGTTTCATGTCAATAAATCATTTGTTCCTTACTCATCCTCAATTAAAGGCATGAACTTCAAATGAGTTTTTCTTCTCTTATATATACTCTATATATAACCTAATCTATACTACCTACATGCATATTTTTTATTTTTTTATATTTTTTTCGTTTTTATTACCTAAATGATATGTTATATAATGCAAATGCATAAATAATAAATAAATGCATAAGTGTATGAAATACACTACCGTTTATTCATCTTCTCCATTGCTTCAAAACTAAAAATTTAACAATCATACCTGCAATGTTTACCATTTATGTCCTTCTTACTACTATCCATAGTGTTAATATGCACCGAAAGTTAAATCAAACCTTGTCCTCAAGGTTTTAAAAAATAAGCCTGTAATACCAAAACACTATAGACACAACATAAATGCATGAAACTAAAAAATGTAAAATCGTCCTCATAATTAAAAAAAATGTGTTTATGATTTCTTTTTCCTAAGATTCTTGTGTGATATTATCGATATTTGGTGAGACATCTTCTTTCCAAAAAATATGTGCAAATGGTCATTCCTGTAAAGTTCACACAGAAAATTTAAAAAATTAGATAATACTTCTATCCGTTTAGAATGCTATATTAACTACTAAATAACAAATACTTAAAGTGAAAACTACTAAATTTTAAAACCCCTGGACTGCCTCCCAGTAGCGCTACTTTTTATGTCTTTAGCCCTACTTTGCACCACGGCTCACAAATGATCACCTCAATGCACCATAGTTACTTCAATGCTATATCCTCGCGAAGTTATTCATATCCATTAATCCTTTTTTGGCATGCTACCCTATCCTTCATAATCCTCATGTGGTTTGGCACGCCTCTCCATGCTTTCACAAGAGGGATTTTCTTTAAAACCTTGTCAAATATTTGTGTAAATCCCAATTTTCTCACAATTCCATTGATCTTGTAATTCTTGTTTAATTGGTGTTGGTGATACTACAAAATTGATGTCTCTTGCGTAAAACTTATTGTGTGATCCTAAGTTTTCATTGCTTTTATATTTCACTATTGTCTCAAACATCTCTAGATCAACAACACTATCGTGTTGCATAATATCCTCGATATGAATCTCCTATTTAACACAATGAAGTGAATCATCTGGCTCTGAAACATTAATAATGTAGCAATCCTTTTAATTAGGCTCCTATACTTTTATATATGCTTCATGAAATGCTTCATAGCTCAACAACAACTCCATAACTTGGTTCTCCTTAGACTCAACCACAACCTTTTGTCATGAATTTATAAATGTAGCAATTTCCTCTACGCTTGATCCATTTCTTCCTCCTTGTTAAATGGTTGTGCAGAAACCTCTAATCTTTTCTCATACTTATTGAGATCATGCTCGCTCTGCTCAACCATTTTTCTTATCATTTGCTCTAGTGAAGAGACGATTGCCATTTTTTCAGAAAACTCTGTAACGATTGATAGACATTTCCCTTGTAATGGTTGTAAAAGGTTTGATAATTATGCCATGACTCTTTTCCTTGTGTGTAGTTGCAATGCTACTGACTTCCCATAAATCCTTTAAATCCATATGAGTCATAATTGTGACCGCCCCAATTTCCCATAAAACTGGGCCCCGCCTGCCCTAAATACAGGTGGACTCCCGAGACCATACTCACGAAGTCAACGTATGCCTACTTAGCCTCAAATCCTCATATACATCATTAATTTGTCATTTAAAGGTGTGAGTTATAGATCATAAAGTTATCAAAAAATTCGCAGCGGAAATCATTATAATTAACTAATAGCTCTGTAACGGAAAGTCAGGAAAATATATAACCTATCATGTGGAAACCTTGAGAAATGGATAAAACATGTATATTTGGTGATCAAAGATAAATAGTACGATCATACATGTTATCCCTAATCTCTCAACCCCAATATATATATCAATGTTTTACAAAAACATACAATACAATAATCACGATCAAGAGAAGCAAGACCTACAGTGAGTAAAGGAAAGAAATGCTCCGATAGTCCTTAGAGGATATCACCTAGTAGTAACTCCTTTCCCTTGCTCGTCTCAGCTCTATCTGCACAACCATCACAAAATAGATGGTGAGTGCGTGAAAAATTGAAATTAATGCCAGAAGAAACTAGACAGTAATTCAAGAGTTACCAAATAAATAGTTCAGGTATCATGCGGTATTGAAAGACAAAATATAACAAATTACATGATAAATAGACTAACAAGAATAGCAACAAAGCTTAAGTGTTTAAGGAGTCAAAGGAGACCCATAAATAGTCAATTTCCACATACACAACCACAACAATCCACATCCACATCCGCATCAATATCCACAACAATCTAATACTCGGGGTGTAACCCACTATTAGGGGGTGTACAACACTTCTGCAGAAGTATCCATGTTGGCCCAGTTAAGATGGACCCGAGAGTACCTTTACGACACACTTATGCCAAGACACTTAAGCAAAGAAATATAGAATGAAATTCCAACAAATAGCTCAATTCAAATAGAAATAACAATGGAAAAATGAATTATTGTGCATTTTCTTGCTGGCTTACAATCGTACAAAAGATGTACCTTAAATACCGTAAAACGTCGATCCTCGCATAACCTTCTAACTTGTCCCAATCGAATTCTCAAAGTCTGGCAATTATTTAACCTAAATTTGGTTCAATTAAAGTCATTTCGTGACCCTATATAGTACCCCCAAAGTTTCCAAAAAATTTAGAAATTTATTTGAAAATCATCTGTTTTTACTGTTCCAAATACCGCCAAGGGTAATTCCCACAGCGTCACTTAATGCATAGTTTCTGTGAACCTCATTAGTTTAAACGCCATGAGCTGACGCCATGGGAGAAAATCTCTACAACGTCCCTCACGGTGTGGCACCCTTAACACGTTTTTGAGGATTTCTAAAACCCCTTGCTCGCGTTGGCGTGTTCTGAGCCTATCCCAAACTCTTAGGGACGTCCAATAAAACACCAAACTCACCTCACTTTGTGTCAAAACCCCAACAAATACCTCAATTCGTAAATCACACGAAAATTTAACAAAAATCCCCTAAATTCCAAATTGCTTTAAATAATCAAACCCATTCACAAATCATCACTTGATCCCAAAAACACCATCCAAACTTATTTCCATCATTTCTCAAAAATCTTATCCAAAATTGTCATGAAGAAAACCCACAAAATTGACACCAAACTGTAGACAATCACAAGGAGAATCGAGGTCCTACCATTTCACCTCACAACTTGCACGTCGTTGGTTCCCAGCCACAACAATGCTCTCATTTTATTTAATTATTTATTATTTTCTAATAATTCACTAATTACCATTTTTCGGTGTTTAGTTATCCGTATTATACCCTGAAATTCCTGTTTTTCCTTGGTGAATCTTACGCAGAAGTCCGTGGTGATTAATATAACAAAATCACGCACTAGGGCATACAACGTTCACATTCGTGTATAAATAATAGTACAAACATCACAGAAAAATAAAATATACCTCAGTGTCGACTCTTGAGGCTTGAGTAATATGACAGGTCACGACGGAAAGGTCACGGTTCCGAAACACGACACGTGTCACCAATTAAATATGAGTGTCATTACAATAATATGGTTGTTGATATCCCGTCCATGCCAAACCACTCGCGATTGGTTGTGCTTAGTATATGGCATTATCTCGAACAGATTTACTTTGATAGACTAATCTAGAGATCTTATCAAGGATTTCACTATTTGATTCCTTAACATGATAGCTATACGTTCTTTACATCCCTGAAACACTAATGACAAAAGAAAGTAGATCAAGTGCAATATGGTCAATCAAATTTAAATTTAAAATAAAAAAATAAAAAATACAGGAAGCTAAAATTCTTAACAACTAAGTGAACTAAAACTTTAGTGGCTAATTTTCCCCGATAACAGCGTCAGAAACTTGATCATAACCGCAACTATAACGATTTAATTGTAGTAATAAAGTATCAACTAATGTTGATTACAGATATCGTCCCACAAAGAGAGGTGTATGTGCTACTTGTATTCTTGTTCACTCTTTTGTTAAGAAGGATTTTCATTTCTTTTTCAAACTAAACAAAACTAATCTAACTAAGAGTGGTTATTTTTATTAAGATTATTTTTATATAGAGAAAGCATCTTAGGTCACAACTTCACCTTAGGTAATGAATACTACGTTTTACTATACTTTTCAAATCATACTCATATATGTGTGTTGTGATGCATATTTAGAATAGACGAATTTCCTTAAGATGCACTTTAACCCACTATCGTGGTGAGAAAAATTATATTGTGCAAACTAGTATTCCACTTATCGATATGAACAATGTAAGTTTAACAAAGTATTAAGTACCACATCCTTAGAATCATAAACACTTAAGTTTACTATCCATGTCTCTCTAATCAATAACTATCTATCGATGTTATAATATTTTACGGTTGTATTTTTCATATTTAGCTTTAAAGTTCCACGTCTATGGTTACTTTGAAATATCTATAATCAACAAACATGTCGCTAATATGTTCATGGCATTAAGTATATAGTCAACACAAAGTTTAACCATCGTAATCTAATCATTAACAATCATCTAATATATGCATAGTATTCATACCATAGGATTCATTATTCCCTAAGATTAAGCGACCGTGCACTCATAATTGAAATCAACATCGTATAATTCATAAACATCATTTCAATCAAAGATTAATTAAATTAATACCTTTAATAAAATTAGTGAAGCAACTAGTGAATTGCATAAATGGAGTCTTCAATGTCTTTTCCTTCAAACTCTCTTCAATACTTGAGAACAAGACTCACTTCTTACTCTCCTAAAGCTATTTTACTTAATTCTAACTCTAAGTCACGCTATGATATATTTTACCACATCCTAAAACTCTTATATATACTAAAAACACAATTAGAAACCCTAATTTACATTCTAAAATGAAATAGAAGTCCAAAACTTTCCAACTTTCTATTTTCCTCGATACTGACATTGTCCATTAGTGAACTAGCACTCCCTTTGTAAGTCCATGATGCCGCCACAGTGCCAACTTTGATATTTGCATTTTTCTTATCTCGGTGGTCTTAGCATTGCCTATATAATGACCTGGCACCGTCTGTTACATATCCCACGACGCCAACTCTGCTCCCACAATGTCATCTCTGTTTTTGTGTTTTTTCTTATATTTTCTTTTCGACTTCCTTCCTTTGTCTCTCCTATGCCTTGATTTCCTAAACTCATATAAACACCATCAATTAGAACTCAGTTCGGGATAAATAGACATAATATGCAACTAAACAACCACTAAAACTAAGTCTAATTTTGCACTTATTAGTTTCACACTTATCGCCAAAGTCATAATACAAACTTGAGCATACCCCAAATCAAGAATCAAATCGCACAGCCTAAATACTAGACTAAAAGCTATACCGAGGCGCAACATGGTGCCTAATCTGTGTTTGTACCCCATACCACAACCTAGTAGCAATAACCCTGTCATGCGTGACAGTAATACATAGATTATGATCTGAAATAATGAACACTGGCACATCATTTGTCCCCACAACCTTGGCTATATCTATGTAACTTGCTCAATTTGTATCGCGAAGTCCCCCAGTAAAGTTGTATAAAGTAAATAGACTTAGACTACCCTTCTTAACAACTCCATTCACCCCTAATGAATCTTTTCACTTGTGGAGCCCATTCTTGACATTTCAAGTGCCATTGCTCCTCCAAATCCATGTCAACAAGTGACAATTTATTCTTCGAAATACACCTCGTATTTGTCTTCTGCTTAAACATACAATGAGATTTCCTTCAGGATTAATGTTTATGTTTCTTCCTAGTAGCTTCATGGAGTGCTCGTACCCCATCGTTGTTAAAGTCCTACTGAATAATATTACAATTTCTCATTTCCCTAAGCTGGAATTCGACTTTTGTTCATTTAGCATGATATTTTAGATCTTATTCCGATTCTCGAGGAATTGAACTTAATTCCCATCCAATTTCCTTATACCTTTTCATTTATCATTATTTCCATTTTGCATTCTCCTAATGCTTCACTTTTCCAATCACGATACCTTGGAATTAAAATTTTTCTTAAGGTAGAACCATACAATTTATATAATGTACCTTTTATGTTAGAGCTAACTTCTAGCCCTTTTTGCTTTTTGTATACTATCCGATTGGATATTCATGAATTTAACTAACTCATTAATTTCTCATCTTTAGTATTTCTTTCTCTCAATACACGATAATCCTAGAAAACTCTATCCAGGACCTCATTTGGAATGTTCTATCCTCATCAAAGAATTTGAGGTTCAATTTCATGAGCTTTCTCGGACAATTATAATAATCAGAGTTCAAACTATCTTCTAACTCTAGTGTCAGTACTTGCAAATTCTTTTTCCCTTTGTTTGCACTCTATACCAACTCCACTTATGGTATCTTACCTGTCATGTTTATTATTTTATCTCCAAGTTCGATCCTTATTTTAGGATCCCCAATTTTATTTCTTTACCCATTGGTCATTTGAATTAAGGCGAAGGTAATATGACATTTATTCTTAAATGTTGTACTAGCTCATCAAACTAATAATAGTCAGGTTACTTGGGTTATCTCCAATTTTAATAACCTACGAGTTATACCAAGATTAAGTCTTAAATTAGGATCCCAAATATTAATAATATACCAATTATTAGTTGCTTAGACATTTATCCTTTTTGCTTTTACAAAGTCGATTGAATGTTAAGAAAATGTAGTTCGATTATCAAGAAGTCAATTTCAAACTTAAACTTGCTGGAATTCTAAAGTTTCATCAATACTTATTTTGAAGATTAACATCATACCTTCCTTGCATGACAAGCAATGAAAAAACTCTTTCGGATAAATCGTCATTTTTTTCAATGTAATTTAAAGAGCGAATCACGACCATACAAGATTGTATTCTATCTATAAGATAGTATCTGAAATCCAAACTAATATTTTAGACTTTAATTAACTCAAAGGATTTGAATTCAATCAATCAATTTCAATAATGGAACCCATGTTAAATCCAAATTGCCTTAAATTAGTCATTTAAGAAAATCCCAACTATATCAAAATATACCAGGTAAAACTCGTTTCAATCACTTACTTTAATCAAACAAATTTTAAAATGATCAACTAACAAGTTCATTAGTTAGTTTCAAAACGTATTTAATAAAGAAAACTCATTCATAAATACCAAGGAAAATATATAAAATTCATTTTAAAACTTGTTCATGTAGTAAACCTTCCTGGTAATTTCGTCAAAACATGACATGCGAAAATCCAAGATTTCCAAATAATTTATAGTTCAGTAGTCCAAAGAATCATTTTATGAGGAAAATAAATTAAAACGACAAAGGAAATAAATCCACGATTATAGCCTTTTAGTAAAATAAGTATTTTCGTAACTCTAAACCAAGAGTTAAACATTTAAGATTACATGAATCATTCCAACTTGTTTAGAGTTGTTTCAATTTTTACTTCTTAGCCATCTCGGCTAAATTTTCCATTTAGAACCCATATCTATTGGCAACCTAACTTAGATCCATAAATTTTTTTTATTTAAAAAAGTATCATGAACCCCTACTTTTTCTGTCTCATTTGCTTAATATGATGAGTTTAATTCCGAAAATCTCAAAAGAGACTTTCCTAGTGAAACTATTTCCATGAAGCATGACTACGCCACCATTTTCGTTCACCATTTCTGCTCTCATGTGTAGCATGGTGATCCACTGCTCTTTCAGGCCCATGATTCCTACTTAAGCCAATTTAGTTTCACTGTTTTCAATGGTCGTAGGCACATCGTACTTGCAAATTTTCATTCTAAGCATAATCATCCTTCATAATTCTTTCTCAAGTAGTCATCACAGACATCGTTAAAGCGCATATAAGACCCACCCTGAAGAATATGCTCTGCCCTCCTTGCGTCGTTCATTGTCATCCTCCCTATTGTCTCATGCGACTCAATATCCTCATTCGCTCGCAATAACCATAAGAGACAATTAAATCTAGTCGAGGAAGACAATTGACCAAATATCTAAAAATATATTTATATATATGAGTAACAAATAACATCATAATAAGTCTTTTATTCATTCATTTTCAACTTTTCCCACTTTAAGTTTGGTTGCTTGTGACGTACTAAGCTGATGCAAACCAAAAGCCCATACTAGTGGTTTTATGGCTTAACTGCGACCAACCTTTCTTAAGTCCATCCAATTTACCCTATCCTTAAGGTGAGCCACAAGTCACTAAGTTCTATACTTATTTCTCACAACTAAGTTTCAATAAAAACTTAACAAGTGACTCCAAATAATTTCATTTTTAGGTTACCTTTTGCACATATTCTTTCTAGGCTCGCTTAACTTATGCTCTGATACCAACTGTGAAGTTGGTAACCTAATAATATATACTCTAAGTTCTTCTTAACCCTCGTTGTTTTTAGATTTGCCTAACCTATGCTCTGATACCAACTGTAACGACCCTAATTTCTACAACAAGGGTTGCTCGGGCTTAAACCATAGTCAAACCCCTCAAGATGATCCAGCGAGTCAGGCTATGATCTAGTAAGCCTTAACCTGCAAAATTATATTAACAAGACTATCTATAAAATAGATTAACAAGGCTACAAGGTACGGAAATAAAAGCCTTTATGTCTAATAAGGTTGTGGAAATAAATTAAAAGTCATACAAACCAACTTAAATATAAACTAACCAAGTATTATGAGTTCAAACATCTACCCATGTGAAATCCCCTATTTATTACATAAAATGTCTCAAAACCAAACATATATAAATAAATAACCTTGTAAAGAAAGAAATAATCTCTATGTTAAGACTTTGTCCTTTCCTTTGTCCTATACAGCAGCTCAGGTACCTAGGGGAAATAGTGGGGTGAGAAATAATCCACGGGCTCAGTAAAGTAGAAGCTTGCTCTACCATCAACCATCTAAGTTATATTTAATGCATAACAACTAGCATGATCAATTCATTTAACAATTCCTACTAGCACAAGGGCATCATTGGTACAATAACGAGATAATATATTAAGCAAGATAAATGAAACATGCCCAAATCGATAGAGTAAACATTAATGAAATTCGATAATTCATAAATATTATAGAGTCAAGAAATGTGCGTACACCGTTTATGTCCTACCATCGTTACTATGACATAGATCGAAATCATACCATCATTGCAATGACTAAGATCACATAAATAATTTGTGATACAACAACTAAGATCATATCCTACCATTGCTCTGCAACTAAGATCATTTCCTACCATTGTTATAACACTAAGATCATGTCCTGCCATTGTTACAACAACAAAGATCATATCCTACCATTGCTGTAAAACTAAGATCATGTCCTTCCATTGCTATGCAACTAAGATCATGTCCTGTCATTGTAAGAACAACTAAGATAATGTCTTGTCATTGTTCTACAACTAAGATTATGTCCTACCATTGCTATGAGCTAAGATCATGTCTTGTGCTTGATTTTTCATTGCAAAAGGAAAAACTTTAAGCTTAACTTGTTTTAGGGTATCTTCTTTAGGTTTCATCTCGGTAACTTTATGTTGATATTCCCTTATAAATTTATGAGGGTCTTTATTATCTTTACCATAGAAGTTAGGTAAGACACTATTGAATCCAAATCTTAGTTCGAATTCAGGAAATCCTTCAAAGTATGCTATGCAGATTGGCTCATAAGTTGTAACATTCTAATTAGCTTGCCTGAAAGTAAGTTCTCTATTATTGTTGTTGTTATTACCATTGATGATGTTATCATCATCATTATTCTTATTATCGTTATTCATTCTAGTAGTTCTACTTTTGCTAGACTATTGTTGCCTTCAATTTCGATTGTAAATTCTATCTATCTTAGGAATGAAAGGATGTAAAGATCCTATGGAATTAGAATGACAAAGTGTGTAGACTATGCAACTTCCAAAATCCTAAGAAATTATTTAAAAATCTCCAGCAGCGGTGTCAAAGATTGATGTAGTGTGGAACATGCATAATAGTTTCCAATATATTCCTTTCATTTGTAGTAGTGATAAGTGGGCTATTGTCTCCAAAGGAATTTTGCAAATTTCTCAGGAAAAAGATTTTATTTATTTTTGTTCATTTTAATTTAATTAAATAGGAATTAAACTTCTACTAAATGTAAACTAATGCAATCAATTAAACCAATCAAACTAATTAAACTAATGCAAACAAACTCTAAATAAACATAATCAATAATATGCAAATCAATATATGAAAATATCTTAACAAACACTCTTAAACAATGAAATTAAATAAGGTCGTCTCTTAACATTCACACTTATTAATTACTATTATCGCTCATTATTAAGTATTAGTTATAGTTAAATCATGGAATCGCTAGTTCATTAAACCCAATATCATATATAGGTTGATAGCCTTTAGCCAACCACCGATTTTCCTTTTATCAATGAAAATGACATATTCATACCAATGAATTGGATAACACCCAATTAATATAAGAGTACACAATAGCGTTAACACTCTATATGCCTAATCTAAGCCAATATTAACTAAAGTCGAATAATAAACAACTTAGAACACAATCACTTAAGACATCCACTCGAAAGCCTAATAGATTAATCCTAGTTAGTACTTTTATAATTGTTGTCAATATCTATAGAAATAGAGATAGACTTCATATCACAATCCATATTCGCGACTACACATTCTACACAAATCATGCAATCCTGTTTAACACATGTTCAGAGCATTGTTTAGATTAATGTACTACTCACTCATGATGAAAATAAAAATCACAATTAAATAAATAAAAGACAGTACTATAAAATACCTCTATTAAAATAAGTCTGAATCTCCAAAGAACGCCAAAAGTAATGAAACTTATTGAAAAGACTTTAAAACTAAAATTGGATAATAAAAGGATAGAGAAAGTAAACTGCTCTAAATAATGATTAAGGGCACTTAATTTCAAAGCCCTAGGATTGTATTTATAGCTTCCTAATGTATACAAGTCCAATATAATTTTAAACTCTTCATTCTTATCTAAAAAATATGTAATCGACTCCAGCGAATCCTTTTTGTGCTCAATTCGCTGAGTTAATCACTTGAAATATGTCTATGTGCTCCAGTGATTCCTAGTTCATCCCTCGATTCGTAGTCAATTCACTGGCCTCTTTTCTACTGCCGATTCCTCCAACGATTTCTTGTTCATTTTCAATTCGCTATGAATACGTTAGGCTTCTGTTCTACTTGATTATTAGACTTTTCATCCTTTTTCTTCTATTTCTTCATTTTTTTTCTAATTATAAGTTGAAATAACAAAAACAAGAGAATACCCAATGTAATATCATCAACTATATCTAAAATCAATCTAAATTACATTATAAAACATGTCTAATTATTGATCTATCACTACAGGGACCGAAATGGCCATTGTAGGCGTAAGTGTGGCAAAATGTGAAGATGGAGGGACTCTCAGTCATAAAAACAACATCTGATAACTTGATCAGAGCAGAATTTCCACAAATGTGTCACCCCAAACATAATATTTTGCATCGCCGCTAACTTTGTTCTTTTGAGCCTTTGAAAAATGAGGACAAAGTTTACCATAAGTGATATAGTTTACCAAATGTGTGTATCAGGGAGGATCTTCCATAACAACATAGAAGTACTCATCAGGGATATCATCTTTAAGTGGGGTTAAACGTTCACCATTCTCAATCCTGTTGAGATGGTCCGTGACCAAATACTCTACACAAGTTTTGTTGTTAAATGTGATATCAAATTCCTGTAGTAGAAGTGTCCATCGAATGACCATAGGTTTAGCATCTTTTTTACTCATAAGGTACTTCAAGGTTGCATTGATATTCAACCTGGTTACCAAAAGAAAAGGCCAAAACTTCTTAAGTGCAAAGTTAACAACTAGAAGCTTCTTCTTAGTAGTGGTATAGTTCATCTGAGCGGCTTCTAGAGTACGAGAAGCATAGTAAATCACTTGTGAAGCTCTCCTAACTTCTTGTCCTAATACTGCACACACCGCATGATTGCTAGCATCACACATGATTTCAAATGGAAGCTCCCGGTTGGGGGGTTGAATAGTTGGTGTGCAAGTAAGTGAGTGTTTGAGTGCATCAAATACGCCTTTACATGTCTTTTTAAGCTTAAAAGGAACATCCTTTTAGAGGAGATGGCATAGGTGTTGTGCAATCTTCAAAAAGTCCTTGATGAAGCGACGGTAAAAACTAATGTGTCCAAGGAAAAATCTAATATCCTGCCCATTCATAGTGTAGGTTAGTTTCTATTGAGTCAAGTTTTCTAGTGGGAGAATTTGTAGGTCATCTTTATAGGTATCCAAACCACCGCAACTGCCCTTCCCTAATGTTTGTGTCAATTGGTGTTACTCCTTATTTTCTTTAAATTTTTGTATTTCTTATTCTATCTTTACCAATTTTACCACACTTCCACCTAAGCACCCTCATATCTGTTACATTCATTTTATGTAATTGTTGTTGTTTTATCGTATAACATTCACTTCCATAGAGCATAACTATCTTAATTGTAGTCCTTTAAAATTCTTTTTAATATCGTAGGGGTATTTCAATCAAAGATCACACTTGTTGCAGTCTTCCATTTCTTCCATCTATCTTGAATTATATACGTAACATAATTCTCAATATTGCCATCATTTTCTATCATTAATACTAGATATCTAAAGTGTTTAACTTTAAAAACTTATATTTCATATAATTTATGTTGGGGCATGTGCCCTAGGTTAATCTACAAACATTGTTTCTCTTAAAACTTTGGTTAATAAAATAGAGGTTTTCATTTGTTGTTTTATTATAAGTGATTGCATATTTACCTTATAATAAGATCCATGGGTATTTGTTAAAATATCCTAAATGTCCCTAGCCGATCATTATACTAAGAATTATAATGAATTAAGACTAGTGTAAGTCTTGATTGATGTTCATGTAATGATCATGCGTATAGGTATACAAATAGAGGTCATGAGTACTTGTTAGGGAACAAGGTACTGAACTAACCTGCTATAAGAACACTACTTGGATAAAGTTATAGGTGTTACTCTTGATAGGTATATCATTTAGTCTTTCAACTTAAGATTACCATAAACTTCAATATTAGGAGCAGGGTAATTTAACACAATCAAGCGTTGTCTTTAATCGAACGATTATAAATATTGTGATTGGTTATCATGTAAGCAATATGTGAAGCTGTGTAATCAGGATATAATTTGTCCTTTTCATAAAAAGAGATATTAGTGGATCCCTTGATATGTTAGATTATTAAATGACCAAGTCCAAGTGAATTGATATGCTCAATGTCACTTGGATGTTTTCAGTCTACCTAAAGATCGAGACTAGTATGATAGAACATTAAGGGTGACTTTTCATGCCTTTTGTTTAATCAAAGTATATCGCACGACAAAAGGATATGATATATGTTATTCATTAGGTTGTATTGATTTTGACATTCATGCTACTTGGATAGTCATAATGCCTTGCTAGAAACCGCTTATTACTTGTGTACCAAAATAGTTTTTGGTTCACTAGCAACGTCGCATGAACCTATTGGGTCGCACACAAAAAATGGTTATGCACAAATTCAATTGGCCCAAAGTAACGAATTTTATATGAAAAAATAATGATATAAAAGCCTTTATGATTTGTTATATGATAACTTATTAATAGTGATATTTGTGTAATTTGCTTAAAATGCCTAAATACCATAGTTGTGTTATGAATTGGATTATAAGTGAGGGCTTATCTACACATAAAAATGGAAGGTCATACCTTAAAACGAATTAAGAATTTCGTTTTTGCTATTTTAAAGTTCTCTGAATTTTGGTAGTCTCTTAGGGGCTAGCACGCAAAATTGTGATCACTGTTTGTATGTAGATTTCTGATAGAGGACGGGCATTTGAATGTCTTGGAGATCGAACAATCAGAGAAGGAAATAACAAGTTAAGATATGGTTTATTTTTGTAGATCTTATTTAATGGAACTTATTTGCGATCATATTGTTTTCAAAAATTGTTTTGAATTTTTCGCTGCATATGAACCCCATAACCCTATATGGTATCAGAGCATTAGTGTAATGGCTCATTTTCCAAATAGAGCCACTGGGGCCAATGTGGACCTACAGTCTGTCTTACCAGTGACAGTTGTGCTTTGCATTGGATTATATCCTCCATTTTATCTTTTTAAACCTTATTAATTGTCAATTGATTAATTTAGTTGTAATAAAATCAAATCATATGTTAAGTCATCATAAATCCTCAAAGTATAACAGCGGAAGTCATACTAACACATTTGCTTAGATAACAATCAAAATGTGTGGTATAAACCATAAACCTAATGTGGAAAAACCATATATAATCATAAATGCCTCTGATGTCACAAAAGATCACAATATACAAGGTATCCCAAAATCTCCATACCCAAAATGAAAACAAAATTCATATAATATAAACGTACAAGTCAGGCAATCTGTCACTGATCAACAGTACTCTGAAAGCTTGCCTTTACCCCTACTTGTAGTAGGATCTGCACTCGAGCCATCACAAAAGGCAGATGACGAGTCCAGAGTGAGTATTCCTAAGGAAATTAAGTGAGCGATACTAAAAGTAAATACTGAAATTTAAATAAAGTTATTAAATAAACATGCAGAAATAAATACAGGCAACTGCTTTCATTGCATGATTATATAATAGTGAAAGCTCAAAGTGTGTTCCTAGAGCCTAAGGCCAGACTAGCACCATAATTCGAACTCTTCCACATAATACTGTCGGCGAGTCTGACTCAAGTAGGGCCAATATCTCGATCCGTTAAATGGTCAGCGTAGTACCTACGATGCACCCATATGTGTCCCGACACGATTGCCTAGTCGAACTATTCATCAAGTTTCCCTGACACACGTGTTATGGTCTAGTGGGCATACACATTGGAATGGCACGGAGGGAACTCAGCCCAATGTTGGTCCATTAAACCACAACCGGAATAGAGTATTGAAATAACATAAATTAAATTCAAATTCCAAAAGAAGTAAATACTCAAGTAATTTCAGTTGGGATACTACACACCTCAAACTGCACTGTAACTACCGTCACTAGTCTAATTGCACGCCTCGACTCCGTGTCCACTACCCGCAATTTCACCTAAAACCATTACTTCTCAATAAATTGAGCAAATTCCCAAACCTTGAAAACCTCGATTAAATACTCAAATCATCGATCAAATCATCATTTGAACACCCAAATAGTTTACATAAGTCCCTAGGCAAATCCCCACTTGGTAAATTTATTTTAAAATTTTTAATTCTAAACTGTCCAAGACGCCGCCAGTGACGTCGTTTGGTTCAAGTTATCACGGCGTGTCCACAGCGTCTTGGACGCCGTGATAGCGTCGTCACGCTCATTTCGCCCCATGGTGTCACTCAAAATGCCAGTCCTTATTTTCACCATTTTTCCTCTGCCCTAGACGTTGGGAGTGACACCATGGGCTTTTAATCTCCAAGGCGCACCTGGCGGCGTCTAAGGCAGAGAGGGCTTTCTTGCTTTTTCGAACCCCTTCGGCTCGTCGTCGCACTCCGCACTCATCCCAATATTGCATATAACCACTAATAAACCATTTCCCATCGACCAAACACATCCAAAACCAAAACCCCAACAAAAATTATTCAAAACCTGATTTTATTCCAAAATTCCATAACTAGCACAAACTCAACAACCAAACCCATTTCAATACTCAAAAACCAATCAAAAATCCATAGCAACACCTTCCTAAACCGGTGTGCTCAATTCGATTCACGTAACCCACGTTAACACCCGAGAAAATTACCCCGAATCGTAGAGAAAGAGATGTGGATCAAAGATCTAACCTTTTTTTTGCTTTCCTCAACTTCTTAAGCTCCAAATCACCAATCAAAACTCATCAAACCCTATTCCCAAGCTCGTATTTTCGTTCAAGAGAGGATGAGAAGAGAGAAAAGGTGATGAGTAGTGCCAAAATCACATATTTATACTCTCAACTCATCATCCCTCACTTGTATATCTCAATGCACAATCCTAGGGTCTTCCTATAGTCAAATGGTCCAGCTTAGGGTGAATTGCATGGTGACTTACCTCCCTTGACATGTCTTTGCTCGCATAAAATACCAAACCCTTGGGTATTCTGATACTCGAGTCCTGCATGTACCCTTGTGTTCCCCGCATACTCTCACACCACAAATGCATATACGACGTTATTTAATTAATTATTTAATGAATTTTACCATTTATTGTGTGTATTTAGTCCCCCAACCTAGTGCACTATCATTCGTTACCTAGTTCCCGCATCTACACTCTATTCGGAGGGAATGCCGGTAATACAATCTCGCACGTCAATAAAACAGTAACTAACACACGTCACAATGTCAATATCCTAATTACCAATAAACATCATAAATTTAGATATATCAGCACACAAAATAACTATTTACCTCTAGGCACGCCTTGACCTATTTGCGGTCGTCTGCAAACATGTTATTAATAACAACGAATTAACTTCGGCCGTTACAATTAGGCTCGATTCTATTAAACATTTGCATGTTTTCTCTTATCTATATATGATATATGTGTGTAAATATGATCGTGATTAATATATATATGATGTACATATAGGTTCTGCGATAATTGTTATCAAGAATTGATTTTAAAGTATGTTGTTAATTCATGTATTTCATACATACACATGAAATGATTCATTGATAGAATTCATGTTTAGTATGTTTCAATTAACATATGTTTTAAAATTAAACAATGCAAATTTTGTATGTTCCCATGATAGAAATCATGTTTATGTTAATATGATTCTGTACTTGAATATATAGTTTGTTTTTGTGCAATAACTATGTATGTTTCCATAATAGAAATCATATTTAGGTTAGTATAATTAATTTAACATGATTCTGGTGTTGAATGCATGATTAATATTTCGTTTCTTGATTCAGTTGCTTGTTTTATTGATAAGAATCAAAATTACTTTTGATCATATACCTCATTGTTGTTGTCTGTTAGTATGTTTCTATTATATAGGTGATAAACTTGTAATCGGATAAGAATATTTGTAAATCTTATATGATAGATAAGATATATAATAAATTCGTATTAAAACATGATTCCAAGTATCTTAAATTCCAATTAGATTAGGATAAGACATTAAGTTAGAGGTGGGCCTGTATTAAATAAAAGTGTTTTAATTAATTTTTAAAATTAAAAATAAAGGGTAATTTTGGTTAATTGAATTGACCAAAATAATGAGAAATTTAGGCTATTTTTTATTTTAGGAATTGGAATTTGTTGTCTAAAAAAAAGGGGTGCTGCCCCTTGTACTACCGCCCGCTGACCGGTCATCAAGACCATTAATAACTCCATGTAGCACAAGTAAATTCTTATAGTTATCAATATTAGTAAAATTTCCTAACTTGTTTCGTGATTATACATTTCGTGTAATATATGATGTTTATCTTGTTTAAATTGTGATCACTAAACAAATAGAATTCCTCTTCTAAATTTTAAGTCAAGTGTCATCCATTCTCAAACACTTATCAAGGCTTCGATAAGGTCTACCTTTGCAAAGTGTATTATGGTATCTTGGCGAGGCAAGTTGAGTAACGGTTAATCTATTGTTTGAAACAATTAGACTCGATTAAGCTATCTAGATGGTTTTAAGCTTTTGGCACAAGATGAGATAAAACATGTTAAGGCATAAGATGTCATAATCTCATAAATAACAACTAAAAGCTACATATTATGTAAGTGGTAATAGGTACCTACCTAAATAACTTAATTCAAGGTTTCATGCTTTAGCTGTCTTCGAATTAGGTGAAACATTTTTTTTACCTTAAACTAACAGTGTTTTTAAAGGAAAGTTGTTTATTTAGTGAGATTCGATTCCTCTTTACAAAAATGGACTTTTGCATAATCTTTGTTCTAGATTTATAGTTTCATTAAATCACACTAATCCTTTGTCACTGCGATCCATCCTTGAAAAGGATAAGTTATATGGGACAAACTTTCTTGACTGGTTCAGAAACTTGACAATTGTTCTTAAGCATGAACACACGTTGCACATTATGGATGATCCTATTCCTGAGGAACCACCAGCCAATGTTGAAAGCGTCATGAAGGATGCACATAATACACATGTCAATGACTCTACTGATGTTGCATGCATTACGTTGGGAACCATGGTTCCTGAACTTCATAAGGACATAGAAAACATGGAAGCTTACAACATAGCTACATTGTTGAAGGAAATGTTTTAATAGCAGGCTAGGCAAGAAAGGTTCGAGACAGTCAAGAACCTTCATTCTTACAAATTGGCGGAGGGTCCGTCAGTTAGCCCTCATGTTCTAAAAATGAAGGGCTACATTAACCATCTTGACAGACTTAGATTTCCCATAAGTCAAGAGTTGGCTACGGATTTGATCCTTAATTCATTACATCATAGTTTTCTGCAATTTGCGATGAACTATAACATGAATAACATGGAGAAATCTATCTCAGAATTGCATTTGATGCTTAAAACTCTGCTCGAGAAACTCACTACCAATGTGTTGATGGTTCAGAAAGGAAAGGCTACGAAGAAGAAGGCCAAAGGTAAGGTCATAGTTGCCGAAGTTGTTGTGCAAGTCACAAACTATGTGGAACAAGTTAAGCCTAAGGTTGCTTCTACTTCACAGTCCCAGAAGGAAAAGGAAAAAGAAGGAAATTTTCATTTCTGCTATGCACTTGGGCATTGGTTCAAAAATTGCAAGTTCTATCTTGAAGATCTGAAGAAAAATAAGAGTAATGCGACTACTACTTTAAGTATTTATGTTATTGAGATTAACTTGTCTACTAGTGATTCTTGGGTATTAGATACCGGATATGGTTCTCACATTTACATTAATGTGCAGGGTCTCACCAGAAGTATAAAGCTGAAGGAAGGACAAGTTATCTTACGAGTTGGAAATGAAGGAAAGTTTGTTGCGTTGGATGTAGGATGCTATGAGTTAACAATATCTAGTGGACTAGTTTAAGTTTTAAATAATTATTATTATGTCCCTGCCTTGAGCAGAAACATCATTTCAGTTTCATGTTTGGGCTTATATGGTTTTAATTTCATTATTGTAAATAATAAATGCTTCATTTCTCGTAAAGACGTTTTCTATGCAAATGTCGATTTGTGTGATTGTCTTTATATTCTAAACTTGAAAAGGTCTACAGATACTCCTATTCTTATCATAATTACAAAGAGATTTAAGTTCAATGATTTGAATCAAACCTACATTTTGCATTGCCATCTTGGCCACATAAATGAGAAACACATTTCTAAACTCTATAAAGATGGACTTTTAAACTCAATTGATTTAGAATCATATGAAACATGTGTATCTTTTTTATTAGGCAATATGACAAAGAGTCCCTTTACTGGACACAGTGAAAAGGCAAGTGATTTATTGGGTTTAATATAGACTAATGTATGCAGTCCTATAAACACAATGGCTAGAGGTGATTATGAGTACTTCATTACTTTTACCAATGATTTTAGCAGATATGGTTACGTGCATCTCATAAAATATAAAAATGAATCTTTTGAGATGTTTCAATTATTTCAAAATAAAGTGCAAAATCAACTTTACAAAACTATTAAAGCACTTTTATCAGATCGAGGTGGTGAATATTTAAGCCAAGAGTTTAATGATCATCTTAGAAACTGTGGGATCCCCTCACAGTTAAATGCACCATCAACTCCACAATAGAATGGTGTTTCTGAGAGGAGAAATTGAACTTTATTGGATATAGCTAAATCTATGATGACATGGGTCATGTAGATCTTCCTATTTCTTTTTGGGGTTGTGCCTTATAAACTATTGCGTTTACACTGAATCATGTTCTTTCTAAAGCGGTTGATAAAATACTAAATGAGATGTGGTTTGGGAAAAGACCAAGTTTGTCTTTCCTTAAGATTCGGAGCTGTGAGGTTTTCGTACGATGAAAAATCTTTGAAAAATTATCACACAAATCTACCAAGTGTGTATTTGTTGGTTATCCTAAAGAAACTAGATGATACTACTTTTATAATTCCACTGAGAACAAAGTGTTTGTTGTTTGATAACCAAGTTTGGAACCTGGTTGATTTATCTGAAGGTGGTAAGTACATTGGATGTAATTAGGTTTTCGAAAAGAAAATTGATATGAATGGCAATGTGCATACTTATAAAGTATGGCTAGTTTAAAAGGTTTCCGACAGACTCAAGGTGTTGATTATGATGAGACCGTTTCTCTTGTAGCCATATTTAAATCCATTAAAATTCTAATTATCTTAGCAACATATTATGACTATGAGATATGACAAATGAATGTCAAAACAACTTTTCTAAATGGAAAACTACTTGAGAACGTGTAATGATATAGCTTGAGAATTCTAGGAAGGTGTACAAGCTTCAAAGATCTATATATGGATTAAAGCATGCTTCTCAGAGTTAGAATCTTCGTTTTGATTAAGCAATTAAGGAATTTGGTTTTATTAAAAATGAAGATGAGCCTTGTGTATACAAGAAAGTCAACAGGAGCGTGGTTGTTTTCTTGGTATTGTATGTTGATGATATATTACTCATTGGAAATGACATCCCAACCTTGCAGAGTGTCAAGCCTTGGTTAGAGAAGTGTTTCACAATGAAGGACTTCGGAAATGTAGCCTACATCCTTAGAATTATTATAGGGATAGATCTAAAAGACTATCTGGTCTAGGTCAGAGTGCTTATATTAACAAGGTACTAAATAGGTTCAGTATACAAGACTCTAAAAAAGGGGTTGTTGCTAATGTCTCGTGGTATAAGTCTTAGCAAGACTCAATGTCCAAAGACTAATGATGAACGAGAACGCATAAATACGATTCCATATGCATCAGCTATTGGATCTATTATGTATGACATGTTATGCACTTTACCTAATGTACCATATGCTTTATGCGCAACAAACAGATATCAGTCTGATCCTAGTGATAGTCACTAGATAGCAGTAAAGAATGTTCTTAATTACTTAAGAAGGACTAAATAAGTGTTCAAGTTCTATGGAAGTTTGGAAGACGAACTTGTTGTAAATGGTCACACTAACGCAAGTTTTCAAATTGACATAGATGACTTTAGATCGCAGTCAGGATATGTGTTTACTTTGAATGGAAACGCAGTGAGCTAGAAAAGTTTGAAGCAAGAGACTGTGGTAGGTTCTACAACTAAAGCTGAGTACATTACAACATCCGATGCAGGTAAGGAGGACCAAAAAGTTCATATCTGAATCAGGAGTGGTTCCAAGTGTTGCTAACCCCATTTGCTTGTATTGTGACAATAACGAGGCTATAGCACAGGCCAATGAACTAAGATCACACCATAGATCCAAATATATACCCAGACGCTTTCATCTCATTAGATAAACCATTAAGAAGGGAGACATGAAGATTTGCATAGTTCTTTCCAAAAACAATGTTGCAGATCATTTGACGTAAACTCTTCCACAAACGAAACATGATGGTCATGTTAGGACATTAGGTATTAGATACATGAATGATTGGCTTTAATGCAAGTGGGAGATATCAGTGGATCCCTAGATATATTAGATTTTTAAATGGCCAAGTCCAAGTGAATTGATATGATCAATGTCACTTTGATGTTTTCAGTCTACCTAAAGATCGAGATTAGTATGATTGAACATTAAGGTGATTTTTTATGCCTTATGTTTTTCATTAGGTTGTATTGACTTTGATATTCATGCTACTTGGGTAGCCATAACGCCTTCCTAGATTTCGCTTATGACTTGTGTACTAAAATAGTTTTTGGTTCACTACTAACATCGCATGAACCTATTGGGTCGTACACAAAGAATGGCTTTGCGCAATTTCAATTGGTCTAGAGTAATGAATTTTATATGATAAAATTCATGAATTAAAAGCCCTTATGATTTATTATATGATAACTTATTAATAGTGGTATATGTGTAATTTGCTTAAACTGCCTAAATACAGTAGTTTTATTACGAATAGAATTTTAAGTGAGGGCTTATCTACACATATAAATAGAGGGTCATACTTTAAAATGAATTAAGAATTTTATTTTTACTATTTTAAAGTTCTCTGGATTTTTAGAGAGAAAGAAAAACATTTTCTATCTCTCTTACTAGCACTCCAAATTGCAGTCACCGTTCGTGTGTAGGATTTTGATAGAAGACACACGCTTGAACGTCTTGGAGATCGAATAATCACAGAAGGAAATCACGAATTAAGGTATGACTTACTTTTGTAGATCTTGTTCAATGGAGCTTATTTGCAATCCTGTTGGGGTTTTTCAAAAATTGTTTTGAATTTTCTGCTACATATGAACCCCATAACCCAACAATTTTACCACTTCATCTTCTCTGTCTTGTATTTCTATGCATGTATTTGGTCTTCGTTCTACTCAACCTAAAGCCTTTAGATTCTAATGTATTCCTCCAAAGTTATAATTTCCTATTCACTCTATCTCTTGTTCCGTCCACTAAGACAATATCATATGCAAATAACATACATCATGAAATATCTTCTTAGTTAGTTCATCCATAACTAGATTAAAGAGATATGACTTAAAACAGAACCTTGATATAGTCCTATCATAATGAGAAATTCTTTTATAGTTCCTCTAAATGTTTTTTATACTCGTTACTACTCCCTCATATATATCCTTAATAGTGTCTATGTATCTAGCATGCACTCATTTTCTTTCTAGAACCCACCAAAAAATATCTCTAGGAACCTTATCATATACTTTTTCTAAATCTACAAATACCATATGAAGATTCTTTTTTTCTCTATATTTTTCCACCAATCTTCTTACAAGGAAAATCTCCTCTATAGTTGACCTTTCAGGCATGAAACCAAATTGATTATCAAATATTATTGTTTCTTTTCTTAGTCTATTGTAAATTATCCTCTCTCAACATTCCATAGTATGACTAATAATTTTAATTCTCTGGTAGTTTGAACAACTTTGAATATCTTCTTTGTTTTTGAATATTGGTACAAGTGTGCTTCTTCTCCAATCCATTGGCATCCGTTTTGATTTTAAAACTTTGTTGAAAAGTTTTGTTAACCAAGTCAATCTAATTTCTCCTAAGCATTTTCAAACCTCTAAGGATATTTCATCAGAGCCACATGTTTTACCTATTTTCATCTTTTTCAATGCCTATTTTACTTTCGAAATTCTAATATTGCATGTATAGTTTACATTTCTTTCTTGGTGTGGATTTTTATCTACTATGATATCAACTTGGTCATCATTAAATAAACTTTCAAAGTAGTTTCTTCATCTCTCCTCAATATCATCTTCACGAGTTAAAAGATTTTGATTTTCTCCCTTAATACATCTTACATAGCTTAGGTCTTATTTTTTTATCTCTTAATTTGGCTAGCCTATAAATATATTTTTCATCATGTCTATTACCTAAATTTTTATATAGATCTTCCGTGAAGCTTATTTTAACTTGACCAACTACTTTTTAGCTTATTTTCTAGCTTCTCTTTATTGATTGTACGCATCTTCACCTTGACACCTAGGTATTTTCCTATACATTTCTCTTTTAGTTTTAATTTCTTTTTGGACATCCTCATTCCACTACCATGTTTCTTTAGTGGTCCCAAGCCTTTAGACATACTTAACACATTTGACATTACTCTCCTTATGCAACTACTCATTTCTAGTCGTATTGTATTAGCATCTAAATCAAGATTCCAAACCTTTCTTTTAGTAGTTTTTCTCTAAACTCTACCTGTTTACTATTTTTTAGATTCCACCACTTTATTCTTGGTTGATTGTCTCTTTTATTCCTATTAAGTCATCATTTTAGCTTAATATTAAGTACTACTAACTTAGGTTGGGTAGTAAGTATTTCATCAGGTATTACTTTGCAGTCTCTACATATTTTTCTATCTATTTTTCTTACTAGAATAAAACCTATTTGACTCTTGTTATAACCACTACTAAATGTAATTATGTGTGACTCCCTTTTCCTAAAACTAGTATTTGCTAAGAAAATATCATATGTTGAAGCAAATTCTAAGATTGATTCTCCTTTTACATTTCTAGTATCATAACCAAAACCTTCATAAACTCTCTTGAACCCATCATTACTTCCCCCAAATGCCCATTTAAATTTCCTCCAATATAAACCTTTTCATCTAATGATATACCATGCATAATTCTATCCATATCATTCCAAAAACTTGCATTTGATGCTCTCATTCAAACCTACTTGTGGTGCATAGGCGTTAACTATGTTAATTTTTTTGTCTCCAATAATTAATTTAACTAGAACCAATCTATCTCTCATTCTCTTAACCTCTACGACCTTATCCTTATAATCATTATCCACAAGGATCGCTACTTCATTGCATTTCCTATCTATACCAGTGTACCATAACTTAAACCCTGTGTTTAATATTTCCTTACTCTTTTTTCCTACTGTGACGACCCCAAATTCCACAAATCTAAAATTCGGGCGCTGCCCGGCCTAGACCCCGCGCGAGTCCCGAGACCGACTCAATGAGCCGTGCAGGGCCGGTAAGCCTTACCTTGCCATTCATTCATTTTATAACATTTTAATGTGAAGTTAACTAGTTAGCGAGTTATCAAAGTAAATAGCTGAAACACACAACCTCAATCCAATTAATCAACTTCGAATCAAATAAACTAGGAAAAAGCTAGAAGTGGAAACACATATCATATCCATAAATGGGCTAAAATATATCAAGTTATGCATGTCCATCTAGTTACCCAAGTCCCAAAACAAAAAGGTAAATGTATAATACACAAAGATAATCACCTAGTCAACAAGGTAGTCGCTCAAAGTATGTCACCTAACTGTACAGTTTTACCTTTGCTAGTTCGTAGATCTGCACTCAATCAAACACAAGAATGACGACACTAGGTAAGTAATGCTAAACAGGATCAAATACAAGTAGTCATCATTCATGCAAGGTAAAAAGAAAGGACAGGGAACACATTAATGTGAAAGACTGAAAATAATGATAAGCAATCAAATATGAGTGTCCGAGAATGCAAAGGAAAAGCAAAAGTAGTCAAATAATCTAAATTATATATGGGGTCGAGGACAGACTCTCCTCTAAGACCCTCGTATACAAGTGAAAAGTCCCAGGTATTCCGGTAAAGACTCCCATCCCGTGCTCACAACCACAACACTTAATCCCCTGTTGTAAACCCTTGGTGTACTCACACAGAAGGCCCAGATCTCGCAAAGATTACGTGTGACTCACTTATCCTTGGGACAACTCAAATAGGAATAGAGTTCCAACCAATAGCAATGAACAATCACAGTAAAGAATTTAAAGGGCTCAAGAAATAACTATACATTTTCCACACTAGTTTACTTACCTCCAATCCAAGCTAATTCGTGCTCACATGACTCTAATATGCCCTTACGGTCCTCGTTGTTCAATAATCCTGATAATGCAATTTGTATCAATTTCCTTAATTTTCCTATGATTTTCCAAATTTCTGATTATTTTTGACAATTTTACATTTTACTAGGTAAAAACCCTGACATAGCATCTCATAAAACCTCGAATACTTCATTTTTTCATAGAAATTTCCAAATTTCTATTTATTTGACAAAAATATATTTTTTCCTAATTTTCCAGAATTTTTCATGAATTTTCTCTATTTTCTGAGATTTATTTCAATTAAAATACTATTTAATATAAAATAAGTAACGACCCGACCCACCAACCCATCATCTTCCACATTTGAACTTTCACATTTTTTTCTTTTCTTTTCTTTCTTCTCCCTGTTCAACCACAACAATAACTACAACTCAACTTCAACATCAATACTCACACCACCATTAAAATCCAATTTCATCAAACTCACCAATAAGTTCAAAACTTCATATCCATGACTTAAATTGATGAAAATCAAATGGACAACCAAGATCTTACCTCAAATGTGGTGTTTGATGCTTTCAATCTTCACAAGATCACCCAAATCTCTCCCTCTCTCTTTTTCGGTGGAATGGTGGAGAAATGGTGAGGACGGCGGCGTACTGGTGTTTTTGAGGTGGTTTGGTCAAATGACCAGAATACCCTCCACCCCTATCCATAGTCTTTTTAAATTTAAATGCCCTTTTTGGTCATTTTTTCAGTCATCTCCACCAACTTTAATGACTCAAATAGGTGACTCTTTGTTGACTTTGGTCTTTGAATCTCATCCATTTCAAACAACACTCAAAGCTTCCCTCGGGTATTCCTACACCCGACTCATAACACTAACTTTGTTTGTCACGTCACCACAGACGTACCGACGTAACAAACGGACTTTACAACCTTTTAATTATTATTTATTTTATATTTTTGTCAATGTTTTTAATTAAATTTGTTCCCCGAACTACCAACGCTCATATGCCAACACCCTTACACGGTAGAAACTTGAAATTTCCTATTTATAATACCATATAATATAAACACCATGCACATATAAATACCTCAGTGTCGATGCCCAAGAATTCGCTAATGCTGACTGTGTCGCCATGGAGGGCCCACGTACACCTGGATATACACACGTGGCACCGCATTAAATTTTTTTTAGGGTCGTTACAGTATTCCCAATTAACTGAAATCTCGTCCTCGAAATTAAAAATATGCTAAGGAAAAAGGACTCACCAATTAGAAGAGATAAGGGAAATACTCGCACATATATGACTCCAATTCCCATGTCAGCTCCTCGTCCTCGTGATATTACCATTTGATGAGGACTGATGGGATCTCCTTATTCTCAAAATCTTAACCTAATGGTCTAGAATCTGGATAGGCTGCTCGTCGTATGTGACATCCTCCCTCAAGTAAATCTGGCTCAAGTTCGTTGTTGGTCGTCTGCCCTCTCTCGACCTGTCTAACCTCAACATGGGTATATGGAAGACCGGGTGGATCCTTGACATCTGAGGTGGCAACTCTAGCTCATAAGCAACCTTACCAACTAGTTTCGACACTTTGAACGAACCAATGAGTCTCGGCACAAGTTTTCCCTTAATCTCAAACCTCTTGTGACCCTTCAATGGAGAAACCTTCAGGTAGACATAGTTCCCCACTTGATACTCTAACTCTCTGTAGTATAAGTCATAATACTTATTTTGTCTTTCCTGCGCACCCATCAGTCTCAATCGGATCTGACGTATCTTCTCTGTGTGATCAACGACAATCTCTGGCCCAATCGCTGCTACATCCTCGGACTTTGCCCAACAAGATGGATATCTCTGGCCCAATCGTTGCCCATACAATGCCTCAAATGGCGTCATGCCTATACTGGCAAGATAACTATTATTATAAGTAAATTCACACAGGTACAAATACTCCTCCCAAGATCCACCGTACTCCAACACACACATCCTTAACATGTTCTCAAGTATCTAGATCAATCGCTTTAACTGTCCATCGGTCTGCAAGTGATAGGTGGTGTTGAGATCCAACCTCGTGCCGAACTGTACCTACATACTCTACCAAGTTTGAGACATGAACTATGATGCTCTGTTAGACACAATCGACAACGGTACCCCATGCAATCTAACAATCTCTCTCTCTCTCATAAAGCTCTGCCAGCCTGTCTACCTGATGTGTGGTCGAGATCGATATGAAATGCGTAGACTTGGTCAACTTGTCCACGATCACCCAGACGCTATCATGTCCTCGCTGAGATCGAGGTAATCCACAAACAAAATCCATGGCTCTATGCTCCCACTTCCATTGAGGAATAGGAAGTGGCTGTAATAGCCCCCGGGTTTGCGATGCTCAGCCTTAACTCATTGGCAAATATCATACCCTCGAACGAATTCAGAAACATTGGTCTTTATCCCCGGCTACCAAAAGAGACGTCGCACCTCTGCGTACATCTTGGTCCTGCTCGGATGAACCCTTAATCATGAGCGGTGTGCCTCATGAAGTATCTCATCGCGTAGCTCAGCCACTGATGGAATCCACAATTATCCTCTAAATCTCAGGCATGAGTCTGTCGACTGACTCTTGTCTGTGTGATTTGAACTTTGTACCAACTCAAGAAACTTCTAGTAATGCTCATCTGTCTGCTGACCCTCAAGTATCCTCTGTATCGACACCGTCTGAGTCTTTATCTGCCTACAAATCATAACTCTAGCATCGGTTGAAATAACATCAGAACTCATCCTCTCGACCACCTCTAATAGCCCATACTCATGCGTCATGTGGCAGGTAACAACCTCTGGATTAACCCCTCTGTGGCTTAATGCGTCTGCAACTACATTGGCCTTCCTCGGGTGATACTCCAATGCAAAATCCTAGTCCTTAAGGAACTCAAGCCATCGCCTATGTCTCATATTCAATTCTTTCTGTGTGAAGAGGTACTTCAAACTCTTGTGATCAGTGAACAAAATAAATCTCTCCCCGTAGAGATAGTGACGCCAAATCTTCAGTGTGAACACCACTGCCGCCAATTCTAAGTCATGTGTAGGGTAGTTCTTCTTGTGAATCTTCAACTGTTGGGACGTGTAGGCAATTACTTTACCGTCCTGCATTAATACACAACCTAAACCGATCTTTGAAGCATCGTTGTTCACCTCAAAACCTTTCCCTGACTCAGGTAAAACCAACACTAGTGCAGTCGTCAGTCGTTCCTTCAATGTCCTGAACGTTTGCTCACAATCATCGTTCCACTAAAATTTGCCATCTTTCTTGGTCAAGTGTGTCATAGGAGACACAATCCTTGAGAAGTCCTTCACAAAACGTCTATAATAGCCAGCCAAGCTTAGAGAGTTATGGATATCTGATGCTAATCTCGGTGTAAGCCAATCAATAACTGTTTTTACCTTAGCAGGATCCACTGATACTCCGCCAACGCCCATAATATGACCTAAAAATCCCACCTCTGTCAGTCAAAACTCACTTACTGAACTTAGCAAATAATCTGTGCTCTCTCAGTGTCTGCAAGATCTGTCTAAGGTGCTCCTCGTTCTCCTCACGAGTCCTGGAATAGATCAATATTCGTTAATGAACACAATGAAAAATCTGTCTAAGTACTATCTCAACACTCGATGCATCAAGTCCATTAACATTGATGGGGCGTTAATCAGCCCAAATGACATGACGATAAATTGGTAGTGCCCATATCGAGTGTGAAAAATAGTCTTCTCCATATCCTCTACTCTAATCTTCAACTGATGGTACCCAGATCTCAGATCAATCTTCGAGAACCACTTTGAACCCGCCAACTGGTCGAACAAGTAATCAATGCGAGGAAGTGGATACTTGTTCTTCACTGTCGCCTTATTTAACTGTCTATAGTCAATGCACAATCTTAAGTTGTCATCCTTCTTCTTAATAAATAAAACTGGTGCACTCCAAGGTGACATGTTCGGGGGAATAAAGCCCTACTCCAACAACTCATCAAGCTGTCCTCTCAACTCCTCAAGCTCTCTCAAAGCCATATGGTACGGCGTGATCAAAATAGGTTCAGTCCCCAGGACCAAATCAATAATGAAGTCGATCACTCTAGGTGGTGGTAACCCTGGTAACTCCACTGGAAAAACGTTAGGAAAATCACACAATACTGATACATCCTCTAACCTAGTCACTACTCTACCCTTCGTACTCAACATTCTAGCAAGTGTCTCTAACTCCACACTGGTGGCAGCTCTACCCCTGGCAATCGGTAAACCAGTCGAAGTCCCCTGAAAACTAAACTCTGGATGCCCACTTATATGAAAGGTGATTTTCTTACCATAGCAGTGGATCTGTACATGGTAAGCACACAACCAATTCATGCTTAGTAGTGCATCAAACTCTAGGAACTCCAATACTCTAAGGTCTGCAGGTAATGTATGGCCCCCTATCTCCACCGAACAATCAACACACACTAGGTTCGGGTAAATCTTGTCCCCAAAAGTTGTGTTAAGGATCAAGGGTCTCTCCAATCTAATATATCTCAACCCTAACTCATCAACTATGCGACCAGAAATAAAAGAAACTGTGGAACCAGAATTAAAATAGTATGCATAAATCGACTGCAAATGTAAACCATACCCTCAAACTGTTGGATTTTGGGGTTCATGCGTAGCGGAGATTTCAAAACTATTTTGAGAAAAACCCCAACAGGATCCGAATCTGATTCCATTAAAACATGTTTAAACTGTGAAAACTTAATCATACCTCAGTCGTAATGTACCTTTCTGAAGGTTAAATGATTTCTAAGGTACTGCCAGTGACGAATGCCCTCTATCAGTAGTCCACACATGAACGGCGGCCGAAATTTAAAGTGCTAGCTTCGAGAGAATACCAAGCCTTTTTGTTTCTCTCCAAAACGATCCAGAGCATACCAAAAACCCTAAGTCGTTTCTTAAAACGAAAATAGAGTTTCGGCCCTTTTTAAATCTTTCGTTCTTGTATTCTAACTCAAAGAGTCTATTTATACAACCCTTGTATACAGACGGTTAAGTAAATTACACATATACCCCTACTTAAAGAAGTATAAGTGTAATACACTACAAGGATGTTTCTGTAATGAATTTTATCATATAAAATTCATTTTTCTGAACCATCTTAAAATCTAGCAAAACCATTCTTAGTGTGCGTCCCAATAGCTTATACAACGTTGGCAGTGTACCAAAACACATTTTGGTATACAAGTCATAAGCGGCCTCTAGCAAGACATTATGACTACCCAAGTTGCACGAATATCAAATCGATACAACCTAATCAATAGTGTATATAACATCCTTTTGATTAAACATAAGGCATGGAATTGTCATTCAACATGTTCAATCGTACTAGTCTCGATCTCTAAGTAGACTGAAAACATCCAAGTGACATTGATCAATATCAATTCACTTAGACTAGACTTTTTAACAGTCTAACACATCGAGGGATCCACTGGATATCTCTCTCTATATGATCTCGATTACACAACTTCACTACATTATTCACACAGTAACTAATTACAACCTTTATAATCGTCCTGTTAAAGACAACGTTTGATTGCGTCAAATCACTATATTCCTAATGTTGAAGGCTCTGGTAATCTCAAGTCAGAGGACTGAATAATATACATATCATGAGAAACAACTATGACTTAATCCATGTGATGTTCTCATAGTAGGTCGGTCCAGTACTTTGTTCCCTAACAAGTACTCATGATCTTGATTCGTATTCCTATACGTATGATCATCGTATGATCATCAATCAAGACTCACACTAGTCTTAATTCATTATAGTTCCCAGTATAATAATCGACTAGGGACATTTAGAATATTTCTGTAAATACCCATGGATCTTATTATAATGTAAACATGCAAATCAATTATAATAAACAGCAAACGAAATCTCTTATTTTATTAACTAAAATGTATTCATAAAGACTATTAATGGATTGACCTAGGGCACATTTCCCAACATCTCGCACTTGCTCTAGGGCCAATCATTCACGCATCTAATGCCTAATGATCTAACATGACCATCATGTTTCGCTTGTGGAAGAGCCTTTGTCAATAGATCCGCAACGTTGTCTTCAGTAGGTACTCTGCAAATCTTTACGTCTCCCCTCTCAATAATTTCTCTAATGAGATGAAAACGCCTGAGTATATGTTTGGATCTGTGGTGTAATCTAGGTTCCTTGGCCTGTGCTATTGCCCCGTTATTGTCACAATACAAACAAATAGAGTTAGCAATACTTGGAACCACACCTAGTTCAGAAATGAACTTTTTAATCCAAACTGCCTCTTTTGCTGCATCGGACGCTGCAATATACTCAACTTTTATTGTAGAATCTACCATAGTCTCTTGCTTCGAACTTTTCCAGCTTACTGCACCCCCATTCAAAGTAAACGCATATCCAGACTACGATCTGAAATCATCTATATCAGTTTGAAAACTTGCATCTGTGTAACCATTTACAACTAGATCATTTTCAAAACCTCCATAGACCAAGAACACTTCCTTAGTCCTTCTTAAGTACTTAAGGATGTTCTTTCTCGCTATCCGGTGACTCTCACCAGGATCTGACTGATATCTGCTTGTAGTGCTCAAAGCATATGATACATCAGGTCGAGTGCATAGCATGGCATACATGATAGATCCAATAGCGGATGCATATGGAATTTTATTCATACAATCTCACTCATCATTTGTCCTAGGACATTGATTCTTGCTGAGACTTATGCCATGAGACATTGGCAACAATCCTCTTTTAGAGTCTTGCAAACTGAACCTATTTAGTACCTTATCTATGTAAGCACTCTGACTTAGACCGATTAGCCTCTTAAATCTATTTCTATAGATCCTTATCCCTAGAATATAGGCTACATCTCCTAAGTCTTTCATTGAGAAACACTTCCCTAACCAAGACTTGACACTCTACAATGTTAGAATGTCATCTTCAATGAGTAATATATCATCAACATACAGTACCAGAAAAACAACTACACTCCTACTGACCTTCTTGTATACACAAGGCTCATCTTCATTCTTAATAAAACCAAAATCCTTGATTGCTTCATCAAAACGAAGATTCCAACTTCGAGAAGCTTGCTTTAATCTATAAATAGATCTTTGAAGTTTGCATAGCTTCCTAGAATTCTCTGGATGTACAAAACCTTCAGGTTGTGTCATATACACGTCCTCAATCAGCTTTCCATTAAGAAATGTTGTTTTTACATCCATTTGTCATATCTCATAGTCATAATATGCAACAAAGGCAATTAAAATTCTTATGGATTTAAACATGGCTACCGGCGAAAAAGTTTCATCATAATCAACACCTCGAGTCTGCCTAAAACCTTTTGCTACAAGTCTTGCTTTGAAAGTATGCACTTTGCCATCCATGTCAGTTTTCTTCTTGAAAACCCATTTACATCCAATGGTCTTACCACCTTCAGGTAAATCAACCAAGTTCCAGACTTGGTTATCATACAAGGATTACATCTTAGAGTTCATGACACTTAGCCATTTATCTGAGTCTGGTCCAAACATAGCCTCCTGATAAGTGGTGGGCCCATTTTGATCCATAAGCAACATATCACGACTATAAGTAATGAGAAATTTGAATCTCTCTGGTTCATGTCTTACCCTACTAGATTTACGTGGGACTTGTGTCACTTGCGGAGGTTCAACTAGTTCAGAACGTTGTTGAACTTCCATTAGCGGTTCAGTGTTTATCTATGATTCTTGAACTTCTTCAAGATTTATTTCTCTCCTACTAGTGTCTTTTAAAATAAACTGTTTTTCTATAAAGGCACCATACCGAGCAACAAACACTTTGTTCTCAGCGGGATTATAAAAGTAATATCCTTTTGTTTCCTTAGGATACCCCACAAATAAACACTTATCAGATTTAGGTGCTAGTTTTTTTGAGACTTGTCGCTTTACGTAAGCCTCACAACCCTAAATCTTAAGAAAAAACAAACTAGGTCTCTTCCCGTACCATATCTCATATGGTGTTTTATCAACCACTTTAGAAGGAACTCGATTTAGAGTGAAAGCTGCAGTTTGTAATGCATAACCCCAAAAGTATAATGGAAGATCTGTAAGACTCATCATAGATCGAACCATATCTAATAAGGTTCGATTTCTCCTTTCAGAAACTCCATTCCATTGTGGAGTTGCTGGTGGAGTCAATTGGGAGACAATCCCAGAATTTCTAAGATCATCATCAAATTCTTGGCTTAAATATTCACCACCTCAATCTGATCGAAGTGTTTTGATAGTTTTACCAAGTTGATTCTGCATTTCATTTTGAAACGTTCGAAACATCTCAAATGATTCAGATTTATGTTTCATAAGATATGCATAACCATATCTGCTGAAATCATCAGTAAATGTAATGAAGTACTGATAACCTCCTCTAGCTATTGTGTTTATAGGATAGCATACATCAGTATGTATTAGAGCTAATAAATCACTTGCCCTTTCACTATGTCAAGTAAAGGGACTTTTAGTCATCTTGCCTAGTAAACAAGATACGCAGGTTTCATATGATTCCAAATCAAATGAATCTAGAAGTCCATCTATATGGAGTTTCGTTATGCGTTTCTCATTTATGTGGCCGAGACGAAAGTGCCAAAGATAGGTTTGATTCAAATCATTTGACTTAAATCTCTTTGTATTTATGTTAAAGACTAGAGTATCAATGGACCTTTTCATGCTTAGAATATAAAGACCATCACACAAATCAGCATTTGCATAAAAAATGCCTTTACGAGAAATTGAACATCTATTATTCGCAATAATAAAATCAAAACCATCCATATCCAAACATGAAACAGAAATGATGTTTCTGCTCAAAGCAGGTACATAATAACAATTATTTAAAGTTAAAATAAGTCCACTAGATAGGACTAAGTCATATGATCCAACAGCCAGGGCAGTAACTCTTGCTCCATTCCCTACGCGGAGGATGACTTCTCCTTTCTTCAATTTTCTACTTCTGGTGAGTCTCTGCACATTTATACAAATGTGAGATCTACATCCGGTATCCAATACCCATGAATCACTAGTAGATAAATTAATTTCAATAACATAAATACCTGAGGTGGTAGTCGCACTACCCTTTTTCTTCTTTAGATCTTCCAGATAGAGTTTGCAATTTCTGAACCAATGTCCAGGTGCATGGCAGAAATGACAATTTCCTTCTTTTTCCTTTTGGTGCTTTGAAGTAGGGACAGGATGGGGCTTGACTTGCTCCATAGGCTTTGCGACAGGTGCAGCAGTAGCCTTGGCAACTTTAGCCTTGCCTTTGCCTTTGCCTTTATTCTTTATTCCCTTTCCCTTTTGGACCATCAGCATATTACTAGAGGGTTTCTTGATATTTTGTTCAGCAGTTTTGAGCATCAAATGCAACTCTGAAATTGATTTCTCCATATTATTCATATTGTAGTTCATCACAAATTGTGAGTAACTCTCCGGTAATGAATTTAAGATCAAATCTGTAGCCAACTCTTGGCTTATGGGAAATCCAATTCTATCAAGTTGGTCAACATAGCCCTTCATCTTCAAAACATGAGGACTAACTGATGCACCCTCAGTCATCTTACAAGAATGCAGGTTCTTAACTGTCTCGAACCTTTTTTGCCTAGCTTGCTGTTGGAACATTTCCTTCAGCGTTACAGCCATGTCGTAGGCTTCCATTAGTTCCATGTCCTTCTGAAGTTCAGGAACCATAGTTGCCAACATAATGCATGCAACATCAGTAGAATCGTTGACATGCTTATTATGCGCATCCTTCACAACTTTCGTAGCATTGGCTGGTGGGTCCTCAGGGATCGAAGCATCCAGAACATACAACTTGCGTTCATGCTTGAGAACGATTCTCAAGTTTCTGAACTAATCAAGAAAGTTAGTCCCAGATAGCTTATCCTTCTCAAGGATAGATTGCAGTGACGGGATTATTGTTACTTGAAGAGGCCATTGATCTACAATAAAGATTATGCAGAGTTTATTTTAGTATAGAGGAATAGACTCCCACTAAATTAACAACCCTCCTATAACATACTATTTATTTAGGGGACTAAATCCATATTTCACCTAATTCTATGACAGCTATGACATGAAACACAAAACTAGATTATTTAAGTAGGTAACAGTTACCAATTACATCTTATGTAATTTTAGATACTCTTATGAGATATAGGACATCTTATGTCTTAGCATGTTTTTATCTCATCATATGTCTAAAGTCCAAAACTATTTTGATAGATTTATCAAGTCGGACCAATTTAAACATTTAGGTAACTCTTACCCAACTTATCCCACCAAGATAACACAATACACCCAACTATGGCTAAAACTATATTAGTGCGATCGAGGCCTTGATAAGTGTTTAAAATTAGATGGCACGAGACTTAAGATTTAATAGAGGGATTTTATTCAGTTTTAGTGATTTTTAATTAAACAATGAAATATTATATATTTTATTGATTTGTAGAACCACTAAACAATTTAGGAAATTTTTATGCTATTCACTAATAGAAGAATTTCTGTACACTAGGATTTGTTAGACGGCGGCCCCGCTGGCTGGCCAGCGGCTCTGATACCACTGTTGGGTTTTGGGGTTCATGCGCAGCGGAGATTTCAAAACTATTTTGAGAAACATCCCAACAGGATCCGAATCTGATTCCATTAAAACACGTTTAAACTGTGAAAACTTAATCATACCACAGTCTCAATGTACCTTTCTGAAGGTTAAACGACCTCTAAGGCGCTGCCAACGATGAACGCCCTCTATCAGCAGTCCACACACGAACGGCGGTCGAAATTTAAAGTGCTAGCTTCGAGAGAATACCAAACATTTTTGTTTCTCTCCAAAATGATCCAGAGCATACCAAAAACCCTAAGTCGTTTCTTAAAATGAAAATAGAGTTTCGCCCCTTTTAAATCTTTCGTTCTTATATTCTAACATAAAGCATCTATTTATACAACCCTTGTATATATAGACGGTTAAGTAAATTACACATATACTTCAAGAAGTATAAGTGTAATACACTACAAGGACATTTCTGTCATGAGTTTTATCATATAAAATTCATTTTTCTGAACCATCTTAAAATCTCGCAAAACCATTCTTAGTGTGTGACCCAATAGGCTCATACAACGTTGGCAGTGTACCAAAACACATTTTGGTATACAAGACATAAGCGGCCTCTAGCAAGACATTATGACTACCCAAGTTTTATGAATATCAAATCGATACAACCTAATCAATAGCGTATATAACATCCTTTTGTCACACGGTATCCTTTTGATTAAACATAAGGCATGGAATTGTCATTCAACATGTTCAATCGTACTAGTCTCGATCTCTAGGTAGACTAAAAACATCCAAGTGACATTGATCAATATCAATTCACTTAGACTAGGCCTTTTAACAGTCTAACACATCGAGGGATGCACTGGATATCTCTTTCCATATGAGAGGGACAAATTCTATCTCGATTACAAAACTTCACTACATTATTCATACAGTAACCAATCACAACCTTTATAATCGTCCAGTTAAAGACAACGTTTGATTCCGTCAAATCACTGTATTCCTAATGTTGAAGGCTCTGGTAATCTCAAGTCAGAGGACTGAATAATATACATATCATGAGAAACAACTATGACTTAATCCATGTGATGTTCTCATAGCGGGTCGGTCCAGTACTTTGTTCCCTAACAAGTACTCATGATCTTGATTCGTATTCCTATATGTATGATCATCGTATGATCATCAATCAAGACTCACACTAGTCTTAATTCATTATAGTTCCTAGTATAATAATCGACTAGGGACATTTAGGATATTTCTGTAAATACCTATATATCTTATTATAATGTAAACATGCAAATCAATTATAATAAACAGCAAATGAAATCCTCTATTTTATTAACTAAAATGTGTTCATAAAGACTATTAATGGATTGACCTAGGGCACATTTCCCAACACAAACAAATCTCATGTGGTAATTGAAATTGGTGCAATAATAGCATGGACCTGCTCTCGATCCTATGGCTGCCCTCGACCAAGTCGCGGGCATGCATTAACAAAGTGACCCATCTGTCCGCACTCGAAACATGCTCCCCTTCAATTCCCTAAACTGGATGAACCATGTTGTCCCTGTCTCGGTGCCTGACCAGAACTCTATCCCTGGCCCTGCTCACGTCTCTGTCCCTGTCTTTATCTCTGCTCCTGACTAGGACTCCTACTGTCAATCCTCTGATGTTGCTGTCTGGACTAACTTGACTAGGACTGCAATGGCTAGACACTAGCATAACTCTGTGCTGAACCGGATGGTCTAACTGCTGTGGTGGGTGGAGCTGCTACCGAGGCTACACTCTGAGCTCAGTCCTTCGGTGGCCAATGTCTGAATCTCCTCCTCTTCCTATCCCCCGACTGTCTCTCTGACTGAAAAAAGTGCTGATAAAGTAGCATGTGTCCCAGTACGAACACTACGAACCCTTCGGTAGCTATGGCCCTCTCGTAGGCCTTCTGTAGAATCTTCGACGTTGTAGACACGACCACCAAACCGAAACGGTCTAATAAACCATGAACAAAGTAATACGCTTGTTCAGCGTCTATCTCAGTTGACCCTCCTGCGCACTCCATCAATCCCAAATATCTGTCCATGTACTGCATCACGGACTCATTAGGTCTCTGTCTAATATTCTGAAACTCGGCCCTCTTCAAGTTGCGGAGCGTAGGAGGAATGTACTTGAGCTCAAATCTTTCCTTGAAATCAGCCCAATCCTTGGGTTTCGCCTTAGTGGCCACCAGACATCAACCTCTCTAAATAACTAGGCAGATGATATGCTAGGCTACATGTGTGCTGGCATGGCAATAATGTCGTGGATCTTCTCATGAATCCTCAGGAATATCTCTGCCACCTCGACATCCATACCACTGCGGAACTTCTTTGGCTAATGCTTCGTGAACTCCCTGGCCTGAATGGCTTCTGTTGTGGCCCGGGTACCCGAAATGGTCAGTGTTCTAGGCGCCTCAGTAATCGGTGCTCCTAATACTCCCGTCTGAGGGGGAGGTACCATCACATCCATATGAATCGCAGGAACTACTACAGTCTCTGGCACGACCACCATCGATATAAGAGCAACTAATGTGGCCACTGTGGCTGGTGTGCCAGTCTCTTGTGCGACAGGTAGGTGGGAAATACTGGGCGTGGATGGCGTAACTATAGGGGCGCTCGTAATAATCTCAGAATCCCCTCTGGTCGTTGTTCCTGGCTAATGATCCTACGAGTCAACATCTGAAACTCGTCCACTAACTCCTCGTGCATCATGGGCCCCACTATCGTTGCTGGGATCTGGCTTATCTGCCATCAAATCAGCAATTGATGCGAATCCTCGAATTAGTGAATAGCTAACGATATCGTAATAATAATACACCATCAAAATCATAACATATATAACATAATCCCAACTTTTCCCCTTCTCATTCACTTCCCAACTAAGACCCAAGTTAGGCTCATAGGGTTCCACTCTAAGTTCATCACCTAATCTAGCTTCCGCTGTCCTATATCTTAGTGGGTTGTGTCTTAATCCTAAATTCCTTGTTAAACCTTTAGATTTCGATACCAACTGTGACGACCCCAAGTTCCACAAACTTAAAATTTGGGCGCTGCCTAGCCTAGACCCGCGCGAGTCCCCGAGACTGACCCGACGAGCCTCGCGGGGCTGGTAAGCCTTACCTTACCATTCATTCATTTTATAACATTTTAATGTGAAGTTAACTAGTTAGCGAGTTATCAAAGTAAATAGCGGAAACACAACATCTAAAGCCAATCAATCAACTTCGAATCAACTAAACTAGGAAAACACTAGATGTCAAAACCCATATCATATCGATAAATGAGCCAAAATATATCAAGTCATGCATGTCCATCTAGCTACTCAAGTCCCAAAACAAAAAGATAAATACATAATACACAAAGATAATCACCTAGTCAGCAAGGTAGCCTCTCAAAGTATGTCACCTAACTATATGGCTTTACCCTTGTTAGTCTGCGGACTTACACTTTGTCAAACATAAGAATGACGAGCCTAGGTAAGTAATGTCAAGCAGGATCAAATACAGTATTTCGAAATAAATAAACAAGCAGTCATCATTCATGCAAGGTAGAAAGAAAGGACAAGGAACACATGAATGTGAAAGACCGAAAATAATGATAAGCAATCGAATATGAGTGTCCAAGAATGCAAAGGAAAGGCACAAGTAGTCAAATCATCTAAACCATATATGGGGTGGAGGACAGACTCTCCTCTAAGGCCTGGGGTCGAGGACAGACTCTCCTCTAAGACCCCCTTACGCAAGTGCAAAGTCCCCGGTATTTCGGTCAAGACTCCCGGCCCATGCTCACAACCACAACACGTAATCCCCTGTCGTAAACCCCTGGTGTACTCACACAGAAGGCCCGGCTCTCGCAAAGATTACGTGTGACTCACTTGTCCTTGGTACAACTCAAATAGGAATAGAGTTCCAACCAATAGCAATGAACAATCACAGTAAAGAATTTAAAAGGCTCAAGAAATAATTGTACATTTTCCCCACTGGTTTACTTACCTCCAATCCAAGCTAATTCGCGCTCGCATGAACTCTTATATGCCCTTATGGTCCCCATGTGTTCAATAATCCTAATAATGCAATTTATATCAATTTATTTAATCTTCCTCTGATTTTTCAAATTTTTGGCTATTTTTGCCAATTTCACATTTTACGAGGTAAAAACCCCGACACAGCGTCTCATAAAACCTCGAATACTTCATTTTTCATAGAAATTCCCAAATTTCTATTTATTTGACAAAAAAATAATTTTTCCTAATTTTCTAGAATTTTTCATGAATTGTCTCTATTTTTCTGAAATTTATTTCAATTAAAATACTATTTAATATAAAATAAGTAAATAATTATTTATTTAATGATGGGTGGGTCTCTGGGTCGGGTCAGGGACCTGACCCGACCTACCAACCCATCATCTTCCACATTTGGACAAACAGAGAGCTCTTGCTCTTTATTCGTCACTTTCACATTTTTTTCTTTTCTTTTCTTTTCTTTCTTCTCCTTGTTCAACCACAACAATAACTACAACTCAACTTCAACATCAATACCCACACCACCGTTAAAATTCAATTTCATCAAACTCACCAATAAGTTCAAAAATTTATATCCATAACTTAAATTGATGAAAATCAAATGGACAACCAATATCTTACCTCAAATGTTGTGTTTGATGCTTTCAATCTTCACAAGATCACCCAAATCTCTCTCTCTCTCTCTCTCTCTCTCTCTCTCTCTCTCTCTCTTTCAGTGGAATGGTGAAGAAATGGTGAGGAAGGTGGCGTGTTGGTGATTTTGAGGGGGTTTGGTCAAATGACTAGAATACCCTCCACCCCTATCCATACTCTTTACAAATTTAAATGCCCTTTTTGGTCATTTTTCAGTCACCTCCACCAACTTTAATGATTCAAATAGGTGACTCTTTGTTGACTTTTCTTTTTTGATCTCATCCATTTCAAACAACACTCAAAGCTTCCCTCGGGTATTCCTGCACCTGACTCATAACACTAACTTTGTTCGTCGTGTCACCATAGATGTACCGATGTAACAAATGAACTTTACAACCTTTTAATTATTATTTATTTTATATTTTTGTCAGTGTTTTTAATTAAATTTATTCCCCGAACTACTAACGCTCATACGCTAACACCCTTACACGGTAGAAACTTGAAATTTTCTATTTATAATACCACATAATACAAACACCATGCACATGTAACATACCTCGGTGCCGACGATCAAGAATTTGCTAATCCTGACTGTGTCACCGCGGAGGGGCCATGTACACCTAGATATACGCACGTGGCACGACATTAAGTTTTTTTAGGGTCGTTACACCTACCCATTTTATCACTTAAAGGCAAGCAATATTGACTTTCCTTATAATCATGTAATCAACTAATTATATTAACTTTTCTGTAAGTGTTCCTATGTTCTATGTCCTTAAACGAATTTTTTCTTCTTTTTGTATTTGTTTTCCTTTTCTATTTCTATTGTCAAAGCAATCTAGTTTCATTATCTATAATTTTGTTTTTCTTTTCGTGTTCGCTTTGATCTAGCTTTTTTACCCACACTCATCCTTTGTATGGCAACCCTTGCACATTTTTCTTCACATCCGAGCAGCAATGTGAAGGGACTAGCTTTTTTTTACACACAAGTCTTGTACTTGGGGACTTTTGCTCATTTATCTTCATACCTAGGTGGCGATGTGAAACATGCCCTTGCTTATTTTTTACTACACTAGGCCTTTCATGAAGCACATCTCTAGGTGAGAACGCCCTAATGTTTATATTTATTTGATCTATATTATGAAGAGTGATAAAAATTTTACGTTAGCTAACAATCTATGGCAACCCTCCTCCATTTTTCATTCTTAGAAAATGAGTTTGGGGCCTCCCTCCCCCATTTTTTGAGTATGAAAAAAAAGGTTTTGAACCTCCCTTACCCATTAGGCGTCGAAGTCCTCCTCCTTTATTCGAACATGGGACTGGCTATGCAGTACACTAAGTGTACTATATAAGTGGAGTTGAATGAAATCATCACATAAGATAAACAATTGAAAGAAATTAATATAAAATACCTTTGATAAAGCTTGAATCTTCAATAAACTTCAAAAGCAATGAATAAACGAACTAACCTAAATTTGATTGAAAAGACTTGAAAATTGAAGTCGGCTAAAAGAGAGAGTTCTTAATTTTGAAGCTCTAAGGTCCTATTTATAGTTTCCTAGTGTGTACAAGTTCTAGATAGACCTAGATTTCTTGTTGTAATCCAAAAAACTCGTCACTGACCTCAGCAAAATCATCAACGAATCCAGTTTATTAACGATTAGCTCAATAAATCACCAGGTTTTCCTCTTTGTGCTTCTACAATGTGGCCAGTGAATACTATACATTCTTCAATTTGTTGCATATTTGTTGGGTGTTTTTCTAATGTCGATTCTCACAACGATTCCTAGTTCATTCACCATTCGTTGTGGATTTGTTGGACATTTTTTCCAGTTAATTCTTTGATTTTTCTTCCTTTCTCTTTCATTCCTTCATTTTTCCAAAATATAACCTGAAATCATAAAACCAAGAAAATAGCCAGTGTAATATCATCATTTATATCTAAAATCAACCTAAATTACATTATAAAACATGTCAAATAATTTACCCATCAAATACCTCCAAACTCAGCACTTTGCTGTCTCAAGCAAAGAAATACTTTTAATCATATGCTTTTTTCATTCCTTATATCATGATTTTAATATAATTACTTAAACTAAAACTTTAAATAGAAGTTCAAACATAAGTGATCTTTCAATAGAAACATACTACACTTAAGTAAATATAAGTTATGAAAGAATAGAATAACTTAAAGAATATAAACCCCTAATAACTTAACCATCGTAATGCAATACACTTCAGAACTTAAAGTTCAATCAATACTAAGGCCAGACCACAGTATAGGTTTTCCCAATCTCCATTAACAAGCATCAAGCTTACGACGACTAGTATAGAATCTAAAAACACAAAAACCGCTAGATCACGCTTACTTTTAAAAAATACTTTATAATATAAACACAATCAAGTCTATAAAGATTTTTTCATTTAAAGTGTTAGATAAAGAGATACTTCTTTCAACTTAGTTACAAGCACTCGAGCTAAATCTTTTCTTTGAAAAGGTTTTGAGCATTTGCCATATTTTATCTCTCATCATTTTTCTACTTTTCATTCCTATATATTTCTTTTTCATTACTTACGGTTCACTGATCTATTTCCTATGGATACCCCCATTTTGTAGTTGGATTTCTTTTCTTACCATTTTCCAACCACTAGATTCACTTCTATTTTTCCTATGTAATTTATGAGACTCTCTATTTTCTTGAAAAACTCTTGTTAGCACTTCTCACTTTCACTATAGTTGAAGAAGTATTCTTTCTAACTTAGTATAATTTTTTTTTATCTCCCTTTTCTTCCTTTAGCTGTGGCAAAAAAAATTTCTAAATATATTATATAAAAATACTTATGATCAATAATCTTTGTATCGCAAGATCCTTAGAAATTTGTCTTGTTCATCTTGCACTATTGTATCGATCTTCTATCCAGTATCATGTCTAACACGAACCAATAAATCCCTATAAACTCCTCTAGTTATACATCAACTAGATAACTCAATCAATAGGATATAGAATTGATTCTTTCTATCATAATATTCACTTCGGTAATTAAAATTTGAACTTTTATTTAAAATTTTATTATATTTATTCAATTTCATTCTATATGCACCAAAAATAAAGAAATATATACATATACTTGAAAGTCACCCAAGAGGGGTGAATTGGGTTACCGAGTAGTTATCGTCTTTCTAAAACTTTATGCTTAAATAGCAACAATAGCACACACACCAACAATAAGTATCTATGCAATTCAATCAAGAATGGGGTAGAAGATATAGAAATGAGACACGTGATTTATAGTGGTTCAATCCAACCGATCGATATCCACTACCTAACCTCCCCGGTTAGGATTTTCAACCTCACACTTATATTACCAATAAGTGTTTCACCCTAAGCTAACTAGCCTAGTCAATGCCTAGCCTCAACTAGTTCTTTTACAAGATGTCTTATCGCAATAAGGTCTTATACAACTACCTAGCCGCAACTAGGATTTTTTCCACCTAAACTCACCTAAGATTTTCCCACCTGGACTCATCTAGAATTTTTTCCTTACCTAGCCTCAACTAGGATTTATGCCTAGCCTCAACTAGGTCTTCTCTTTCGACTTAGATCCCACTAAATCTTACAATCACAACTAGGTCTTCTCTTTCGAATTAGATCCTACTAAGTCTTACAATCAAAGTTAAATACAATTAAAATCTTGCTTTACAAAGTAGAGCAGCAATAAGTCTAATTCTTACAAGCCACCTAGAGCTAAACCACTCATATGCATGCAAGTATGAACTTCGACTAAAATGTACATAAAATCAGCGAGTATGTGCAATACTTAGTCAAGAAACCGACAAAAGAGTATCGATGAAAACATGCACGGTTTCAAATTAAGTGAACAAGTGATTTTGTCAAAAATCAAGATTAAGCACAATAATTTGTTCAAATATGTCTTAAACTTAAAGAGATCAAGTTTAAGTTCAAGACTCAAGACAAAAGTGTTCAAGAACACAACACATGATTTCCAAAGATTACTCCAATCAATAAGTATAGATTAAGCTCAAAAACAGTAGGAAATAAAGAAATCTAACAACCCCAAGTATGAAATCCAAAAATCAGTTTTATAGTAGTTGTTGTAAGCCTTAGAGCACCTCCCTTATGTTGCTTTGACTAGCAAATTGATTGCTCCGAAAATCACCAAGTGTGTTGATAAAAAATCTAGCCCAAATGTGTGTAAGACTTGAATTTTTAAAAGTGTAGACCATAAATTGTGGCTTTTGTGTTCTTTTGTGTTTTTAGTGTTTGAGCAAGTATTCAAACCCTTTATAACCCCATATGACCATTACATATGATCCAAGGGCCCAAAATGATACCCAAATTTAAATTAAACGTGTGGGTCAATACTTTAAAAAAGCTGTTAGGAAACTGCACAGCGCGCTATGTAGGTGTCTAGCGCGCTGGGCATAAATTAGAAAAAATTTACATGTTTACTGCACAGCACGCTAGGTAATCTGGCCAGCACGCTGGGTGTAGAGACCTAAAAATAATTAACTTACTGGTTTTTCAAAACGACCTCCTAACATCTCTATAACTCTACTAAACCTCTGAAATCACTTTGTACATGTTTAGTAGGGTCTTAAAAATATGTCTAGACCTCCTAGATGATTTCACAAATCTCGAAAACTAAAAATTCCGATTTCATGAAAACATATAGGCTTTTCTATAAATAATTTTAATGTAAATCCAAAAGTCGTCTAAACAAGTACTGGTGCATTCAAAATCGATTCTAACAGTTCATACACCTTAAATACATGTTAAAAAACATGTTTGCATCATTTAAAAACATTTTAAAAACCTCGAAATAGAAAATCACAAAAATCATAACTTTAAGTACTTTGAAAAATGAAACTCATGGAATGCATGATTTTAATGCATTGGCTTGTAAAAATGAGACTTATATACCTTACATGACTTGTACAACTTGTGGTCTTGTCTTTTCGGTCCTTGTGTCCTTGTATGAGCCGAGTCTTGAACATATCCGGCTTCATGTTGGCACTTTGACTTGTTCTTGTAGAAACTTCAACTTTTTCTTTGAACTTGTGATTCTTACAAAGTTTGATATTCTGAAACACTTGACAAACTCATTAATATTATTTCACATTATTTGTTAGCATCAAAATTCTGAGTGGAGTGTAAATGATAAAAATACTTAAGCCAATAATCTCCCCCTTTTTTATGATAATAAACAACATGAACTTAACAAACAAAAGATAAATATTAAGAACCTATCAAGTTTAGTTTTGCAAGTTCAAAGTCACTATTTCTCCCCCTTTTGATAACATCAAAAAGTGGGGTGAAAAATCTCCCCCTATCAACATGCATGTTTAAAGTCATGATACCAATAATGAAATTTCAAATGTGTGAATTCAATGATCAAGCTCAAGTGTATTTTCCCCCGTTTTATAAAAATGGCATCAAATGAGGGCTCTCCCTTTCAATATGCATCATTTATATGCTTAATAACAAAATAGAAATCATAGGCTCCCCTTAAGTTTATGCACACCTAGATCTAATCATGATTCACAAATAATGCACATAAGAGACAAGCATGACATCAAAATGAACAATATAATTGTGCTATGATATATGTGACTAATGCTAGACATATCATACTCATGAAATCAAGAAAATACTCGACTTTGGTACCCACACACCTTTGGGTTCCATAAAATATGTATCATATACATTCTTTTCTACCCATGCTAATTTACCTCAATTGGTCTTATTCAAGAAACATTTACCAATATTATGCGATCTATTACATCTAAGGCATCTATTAGATTCAACCAATAGCTTTCCATAGCTCAATAGGCTAGCACCATAGCCTATGTCTCTCTTATTGAGTGCACATTCGTTGTGCTCCCAACATCATATCAAACATCTTGTAACCATTTGTGAACTTAATCACCGTAGTGGTCAAGTCCTTTACATCTTTGGCTAAGTCATTTCTCTCATTTATGACCAATTATAAGTCATGTTGGAGATCATCAATGATCTCATTTTGAGATACAATCTCACTAATGGATTTAATCAAGCTCTTTTTGAGTTACTTGGTCTTTTTGACCTCTTTTTCTAACTCTTTACTAAAGTCATAAATATTAGGCGTATCATCAAATGCATTGACATCATCACAATTAGAAGAGATAGAGTCATTTACCTCGTTCCTTGCCATAAGACAAAGGATAGCCTTCTCATTTTTTGACTCAGATTCGGAGCTAGATGATGATGATGAGTCATATCGCTTGCTTCTCTTCATATACTTGCATTCCGCCATCATGTGTCCCAGTTTGCGACACGTGTAGCAAATCATCTCGCGTGATTTGCTTGCATTATTTGCACCTTTGTATTTCTTCTTATACTTGTCTCTTTTGTATGTAGCCTTTTTTAGCTTTCTTGACAACATAGCCACTTCTTGTTCAATGTCATTATCCCCACATGAGCTCACATCATCTTCGGTCGGCGAACAAGTAGTTTTCAAGGCATGCTCCTTCTTTGACTCTTGCTTAGTCATTCCACTAGGTGCTTCCAATCTAGCACGTTCCTTTAACTTAAATTCATGAACCATCAACTCTCCATATAATGCATCAAACGTGCAGTCTCCAAGGTTTTGCACCGATTGAATAGCATACTTCTATGCATCCTACTTCTTAGGTAAACCTTTAAAGAACTTGTACACTGAGTTCTCTTGATCATAATGTTTGCCAAGGTTTTTCATCTCATTCAAAAGCTTAGTAAAGTGATTAATGGCGGTTGCAATGTCTTCATCGATGCCAACTCGGAATGTTTCATAATGCTCCTCAAGAATTCTTGATTTAGTATTCTTGACATATTGTGTTCCTTCATAATGTACTTCAAGCTTTTCCCACAACTCTTTAGCCGTCTCACATGCACTAACTCGATTGAACTCATTTTCACTTAGTGTATAAAATAAATGATTCAGTGCTTGCTCTTATGTAGAATTTCATTCGAACTTTCCAACGAGCATAATTTGTCCCATCAAAGTAGGGAGGCCTAACAGATGAGTGCCTTCCCTAAGGCGAGTGAAATCTAAAGTTTGCATCCTTGAAAAAAAACACTCAAAGATACATTAGTAACACTTTGAGCAATAACCCGCTCTGATACCAATTGAAGGTCACCTAAGAGGGGGTAAATTGAGTTACCGAGTGGTTATCGCATTTTTAAAACTTTATGCGTAAATAGCAATATTAGCACACACACCAACAATAAGTATCTATGCAATGCAATCAAGAAGGGGGTAGAAGATATGGAAATGAGACACGTGATTTATAATGGTTCGATCCAACCGATCTACATCCACTACCTAACATCCCCGGTTAGGATTTTCAATCCCCCACTTATATTACCAATAAGTGTTACACCCTAAGCTAACTAGCCTAGTGAATACCTAGCCTCAACTAGATCTTTTACGAGATGTCTTATCGTAATAAGGTCTTATACAACCACCTAGCCGCAACTAGGATTTTTCCCACCAAGACCCACCTAGAATTTTCCCACCTAGACTCACCTAGGATTTTTTCCTTACCCAGCCTCAACTAGGTCTTCTCTTTCGACTTAGATCCCACTAAGTCTTACAATCAAAGTTTGATAAATATAATTAAAATCTTGTTTTACAAAGTAAAGCGGCAATAAGTCCAATTCTTACAAGCCACATAGAGATAAAACACTCCTATGCATGCAAGTATGAACTCCGACTTAGATGTACATAAAATCAACGACTATGTGCAATACTTAGTCAAGAAACCAACAAAAGAGTATCGATGAAAACGTGTGCAGTTTCAAATCAAGTGAACAAGTGATTTTGCCAAAAATCAAGATTAAGTACAACAATTTGTTCAAATATGTCTTAAGCTCAAGGAGATTAAGTTTAAGTTCAAAACTTATGACAAAAGTGTTCAAGAACACAACACATGATTTCCAAAGATTACTCCAATCAATAAGTATAGATTAAGCTCAAAAAGAGTAGGAAATAAAGAAATCTTACAATCCCAAGTATGAAATATGAAAATTAGTTTTAGAGTAGTTGATGTAAGCCTTAGAACACCTCCCTTATGTTGCCTTGACTAACGAATCGATTGCTCTAAAAATCAACAAGTGTGTGTGATAAAATTTTTAGCCCAAATGTGTGTAAAACTTGAATTTTTAAGTGTAGGAGCACAAGTCGTGGCTTTTGTGTTCTTTTATGTTCTTAGTGTTTGAGCAAATAGTCAAACCCTTTATAAACCCATATGACCATTACATATGATCCAAGGGCCCAAAATGATCCGTAAATTCAAATTAAAGGTGTAGATTAATACTTTAAAAAAGCTATCAGAAAATTCGCGTGGTAGGTGTCTAGCGCGTTGGGCAGAAGTTAGAAAAATTTTGCCTCTTTACTGCACAACGCATTAGGTAATCTAGCCATACGTGCGAGAATACTTGACATGCGCGAGAACACTGTGAATATTTGGGTGTAGGAACTGAAAATAATTAACTTGCTAGTTTTTCAAAACAACCTCCTAACACCTCTATGACTCTATTAAACCTCTAAAATCACTTTTAACATATTTAGTAGGGTCTTAAAAGCATTTCTAGACATCCTGGATGATTTCATAAACCCCGAAAACCAAAAATTCCTATTTCATGAAAATATAGGGGTTTTTCTATAAACAATTTTAATGTCAATCCAAAAGTCATCTAAACACATACCGATGTATTCGAAATTAATTCTAACAGTTCATACACCTCAAATACATGTTATAAAACATGTTTGCATCATTTAAAAACATTTTAAAACCTCAAAATAGAAAATCAAAAAAATCATAACTTTAAGTACTTTGAAAAATGAAACTCATAGAATGCATGATTCTAATGCATTGGTTTATAGAAATGAGACTTATATACTTTACATGACTTGTACAACTTGTGGTCTTGTCTTTTCAGTCCTTACGTCCTTGTATAAGTCGAGTCTTGAACTTATCCGGCTTCATGTTGGTACTTTGACTTGTTCTTATAGAAACTTCAACTTTCTCCTTGAACTTGTGATTCTTACAAAGTTTGATGTTTTGAAACACTTGACAAACTCATTAGTATCATTTCACATTGTTTGTTAGCATCAAAATTCTGAGTGGAATGTAAGTGATAAAAATACTTAGGCTAAGAATACTTGCTCACAATGTTATCGTCATATTTACTCACATTTTCAATGTGAAGTCCCATCTCAGGTATAATAGCTCTCTTTTTATCCTTATCGTATATCTTTTGAGCTTTTGGACTAACAAATTACATAGGATTATAGGGGACTAAAGAGCTAGGATTGGTACTACTAAGATATTCTTCTTCCTCATAATTAGGTGGAGATGGTTGTAACGACCCAAAAATTTATATTATTTTCTATGTGATGACATGTACTATCGATGTATACTCGTGTCTTTAGGACCGCACGGTGATGTCGAGTTGTGAATAGAGTTTTCCTTGAAGAATGTGATGAACGAGCATTTAGGAAAGAATTACGGGTACACGGGTTGGAGAAATGAATTTAGTGGACGACCGAGAAATAAAATATAATAATAAATTAATTTGAGGAAATTATAGGTTGTTAGTAACTTCGTTAGTGCGCGATAATGCGAGTCATGATGCAGGTCGGGTGCAGGAACGCCCGAAGAAACTTAATTATTAGTCAAAAAGATGATGAGAACAAAGAGAGAGTAACGCAAGTGAGTGCATTAAAATGGTTGGGCTGGTATGTTTAGGGCCATCAAATGTGCTTCGAGATGTGGGTGTGAGCCAAAATGATGCCCACACTAAAAGGTGGGTCAAACCATCTTTCTCTCTCATTACTCTCTCATTATTCTCTCTCTTCTCTCTTTTGCTCCCTAAACAACCATCGGATTAGTGTGGCTGGAGCGGCGCCGGTGGCAGTGGTGCCAGGTAATCCGATGTAAGATCCTTCATCTCATCATTATTCTCTACACATTGGTGCGAGTTTTATTTGTATTTGTTGCGACGAAAGTTGGACAATACATCGAGATTTCAAATTCGATTGAAACTCTTGAAGTTTTGGTGATCCTCACGACGATCAACGTGAGTTTTGTGAAGGTAGTAATTGATTTAGGGAAGTTTTGGCTTTTTAGTGAATTTTTGGGGATTTTCAGAGTATTTTCATTTTGGGTTTTCATCGCGAATTTCGGACGTTTTAGAGTGTGTCGATGCTATTTTTGGAATGGTGCTGATTTCCCAAAGAAAAATGGACTAAATCGGCTCAAGACGGCATGAGCTGGGGGTAGGAAAACTCCCACAGCATGTTGGGGAATGTGTCATAGGTCAATCCATTAATAGTCTTTCTGAATACATTTTAGTTAATAAAATAGAGGATTTCATTTGTTGTTTATTATAATTGATTTGCATGTTTACATTATAATAAGATCCATGGGTATTTCCAGAAATATCCTAAATGTCCTTAGTCGATTATTATACTGGGAACTATAATAAATTAAGACTAGTGTGAATCTTGATTGATGATCATATGATGATCGTAAGTATAGAAATACAAATCAAGATCACGAGTACTTGTTAGGGAACAAAGTATTGGACCGACCCGCTATGAGAACATCACATGGATTAAGTCATAGTTGTTTCTCATGATATGTATATTTTCAGTCCTCTGATTTGAGATTACCAGAGACTTCAACATTAGGAATACAGTGATTCGACACAATCAAACGTTGTCTTTAACCGAATGATAATAAAGGTTGTGATTAGTTACTGTGTGAATAATGTGGTGAAGTTGTGTAATCGAGATAAAATTTGTCTCTCTCATATAAAAAGAGATATCTAGTGGATCTCTCGATGTGTTAGACAGTTAAAAGGCCTAGTCTAAATGAATTGTTATTGATCAATGTCACTTGGATGTTTTCATTCTACCTAGAGATCGAGACTAGTACAATTGAACATGTTGGATGACAATTCCATGCCTTATGTTTGATCAAAAGGATATCGTCTAACAAAATGATGTTATATACGCTATTGATTAGGTTGTATCGATTTGATATTCGTATAACTTGGATAGTCATAATATCTTGCTAGAGGCCGCTTATGACTTGTATACCAAAATGTGCCTTGGTACACTATCAACGTTGTATGAGCCTATTGGGTCACACACTAAGAATGGTTTTACGAGATTTTAAGATGGTTCAGAAAAATGAATTTTAAATGATAAAATTCATGACAGAAACGTCCTTGTAGTGTATTACACTTATACTTCTTTTAATAGGGGTATATCTGTAATTTACTTAACCGTCTATATACAAGGGTTGTATAAATAAACGTTTTGAGTTAGAATACAAAAATAAAAAACGAAATATTAAAAGGCCAAAACTCTATTTTCGTTTTAGAAGTGACTTAGGTTTTTTAGTATGCTCTGGATCGTTTTGGAGAGAAACAAAAAGGTTTGGTATTCTCTTGAAGCTAGTACTTTAAATCTCGGTAGCCGTTCATGTGTGGACTGCAGATAGAGGGCGTTTGTCGTTGACAGCACCTTAGAGATCGATTAACCTTCAGAAAGGTACATTGCTACTGAGGTATGATTAAGTTTTTATAGTTTAAACATTTTAATGGAATTAGATTCGGATCCTGTTGGGGTTTTTGTCAAAATTGTTTTGTAATCTCCGCTGTGCATGAACCCCAAACACCAATAGTGGTATCAGAGCCTTCGAGTTTGATTCCATTAAACTTATTGCATGTTTTCTTATGATATATGATTGAAAGCATGTTAATAGTTGATGTATATGTGATATACATAAGTTTTCTGTGAGATTTATTATCATGTTTTGTGTACATGATACATATATTCATGATTTAATTGAAATTAGTTTCGTACATGCTAGTAATCTTGTTAGGTTAATTTGAATAATTTTAATGAATTGAGTTTCATGTTCTATGATCCATGACACCATTAGGCTCGATTGGGATAGTAGTTCATAATTCAATTACATATTTGTGATTATTTGGATAAAGATCGAAATTGCAAATAATTAATTTTTGAAATTATTTATTTATCTTGTTATATCTATTTTGTTATGAAGTTTCTATTTGATAAAGATAGATAACAAATTAGAATAGGAGATAAATATCAAGAAGTTTGTTATTGGTGATATGATAGGATTCAAATATCTAAAATCCTAATTGAATTAGGATAAGATGATTAGTTAGATGTGGGCCCGGGTTAATTAAAAACGTTTTAATTGACTTAATTTAGGATAAATTAAGGGGTAAATTTAGTATAGTAAAATCAGCAAAAAATATGATTTTCTATAGCAAATTTCAATTTTCAGAATTGAGATTCGTCTTCTAAAAAAACGGGGGCGCTGCCCCCTGTACTGACCGGCTAGTGGGACCGCCATCTAACTAATCCAAGTGTACGGAAATTCTTTTATTAGTGAACAGTATAAAAATCTCCAAATTATTTAGTGATTTAACAAATCAATAAAATATATGATATTTCACTGTTTACATAAAATCACTAAAACTGAATAAAATCCCTCTATTACATTTTAAGTCTTACTCCATCCATTTTAAACACTTGTCAAGGCCTCGATCACACTAATACAGTTTCAGTCATAGCTAGGTGAACTGTGTTATCTTGGTGAGACAAGTTGGGTAAGAGTTACCTATATATTTAAAATGGTCCGACTTAATAAAGCCATCAAAATAGTTTTGAGCTTTAGGAAAATGATGAGATAAAAACATGCTAAGATATAAGATGTCCCATATCTCATAAAAGGATCTAAAAATTACATAAGATGTAATTGGTAACTGTTACCTACCTAAATAATCTAGTTCTGTGTTTCATGCCATAGCTGTCATAGAATTAGGTGAAATATGGATTTTAGTCCCCTAAATAAACAGTGTGTTTTAGGAAGGTTCTTAATTTAGTGGGAGTCTATTTCTCTATGCTAAAATAAACTCTGAATAATCTTTATTGTAGATCAATAGCCTCTTCAAGTAACAATAATCCTCTGTCACTGCGATCTATCCTTGAGAAGGATAAGCTATCTGGGACTAAATTTCTTGACTGGTTCAGAAACTTGAGAATCGTTCTCAAGCATGAACGCAAGTTGTATGTTCTGGATGCTCCGATCCCTGAGGACCCACCAGCCAATGCTACGAAAGCTGTGAAGGATGTTCATAATAAGCATGTCAACGATTCTACTGATGTTGCATGCATTATGTTGGCAACTATGGTTCCTAAACTTCAGAAGGACATGGAACTAATGGAAGCCTACGACATGGCTGTAACTCTGAAGAAAATGTTCCAACAGCAAGCTAGGCAAGAAAGGTTCGAGGTAGTCAAGAACCTGCATTCTTGTAAGATGACTGAGGGTATGTCAGTTAGTCCTCATATTCTGAAGATGAAGGCTATGTTGACCAACTTGATAGACTTATATTTCCCATAAGCCAAGAGTTGGCTACGGATTTGATCCTAAATTCATTACCGGAGAGTTACTCACAATTTGTGATGAACTACAATATGAATAATATGGAGAAATCAATTTCAGAGTTGCATTTGATGCTCAAAACTGCTGAAAAAAATATCAAGAAACCCTCTAGTAATGTGTTGATGGTCCAAAAGGGAAATGGAATGAAGAAGAAAGGCAAAGGCAAAGATAAGGCTAAAGTTGCCAAGGATGCTGCTGCACCTATCGCAAAGCCTGTGGAACAAGTCAAGCCCCAACTTGTTCCTGCTTCAAAGCACCAAAAGGAAAAGAAAGGAAATTGTCATTTCTGCCATGCACCTGGACATTGGTTCAGAAATTACAAACTCTATCTGGAAGATCTAAAGAAGAAAAAGGGTAGTGCGACTACGACCTCAGGTATTTATATTATTTAAATTAATTTATCTACTAGTGATTCCTGGGTATTAGATACTGGATGTGGATCTCACATTTGTATAAATGTGCAGGAACTCACCAGAAGTAGGAAGCTGAAAAAAAGGAGAAGTCATCCTACGCGTAGAGAATGGAGCAAGAGTTGCTGCCCTTGCTGTTGGATCATATGACTTGGTCTTACCTAGTGGACTTATCTTAACTTTAAATAATTATTATTTTGTGTCTGCCTTGAGTAGAAACATCATTTCTGTTTCATGTTTGGATATGGATAGTTTTGATTTTATTATTGCGAATAATAGATGTTCCATTTCTCGTAAAGGAATGTTTTATGCAAATGCTGATTTGTGTGATTGTCTTTATATTCTGAGCATGAAAAGGTCCACGATACTCCAGTCTTTAACATAAATACAAAGAGATTTAAGTCAAATAATTTGAATCAAACCTATATTTGGCATTGTCGTCTCGGGCACATAAATGAGAAATGCATAACGAAGCTCCATAAAGATGAACTTCTAGATTAATTTGATTTAGAAACGTATGAAACGTGCATATCTTGTTTATGAGGCAAGATGATTAAAAGTTCCTTTACTGGACACAGTGAAAGGGCAAGTGATATATTGGATCTAATACATACTGATGTATACATTCCTATAAACACAATGGCTAAAGGAGGTTACCAGTACTTTATTACATTTGCGGATGATTTCAGCAAATATGGTTATGTATATCTTATGAAACATAAAGCTGAATCATTTGAGATGTTTCAGACGTTTCAAAATGAAGTGCAGAATCAACTTAGTAAAACTATCAAAACACTTTGATCAGATCGAGGTGGTAAGTATTTAAGCCAAGAATTTGATGATCATCTCAGAAATTGTGGGATTGTCTTCCAATTGACTCCACCAGCAACTCCACAACGGAATGGAGTTTCTGAAAGGAGAAATCGAACCTTATTAGATATGGTTCGTGTTGGGAAATGTGCCCTAGGTCAATCCATTAACAGTCTTTATGAATATATTTTAGTTAATAAAATAGAGGATTTCATTTGCTGTTTATTATAATTGATTTGCATGTTTACATTATAATAAGATCCATGGGTATTTATAGAAATATCCTAAATGTCCCTAGTCGATTATTATACTGGGAACTATAATGAATTAAGACTAGTGTGAGTCTTGATTGATGATCATACGATGATCATACGTATAGGAATACGAATCAAGATCATGAGTACTTGTTAGGGAACAAAGTCTTGGACCGACCCGCTATAAGAACATCACATGGATTAAGTCATAGTTGTTTCTCATGATAGGTATATTTTTCGGTCCTCGACTTGAGATTACCAGAGACTTTAACATTAGGAATACGAGTGATTTGACGCAATCAAACGTTGTCTTTAACTTAGGATGATTATAAAGGTTGTGATTGGTTACTGTGTGAATAATGTGGTGAAGTTGTGTAATCGAGATAGAATTTGTCCCTCTCATATAAAGAGAGATATCTAGTGGATCCCTCAATGTGTTAGACTGTTAAAAGGCCTAGTCTAAGTGAATTGATATTGATCAATGTCACTTAGATGTTTTCAGTCTACCTAGAAATCGAGACTAGTACGATTGAACATGTTGGATGACGATTCCATGCCTTATTTTTTATCAAAAGGATATCGTGTGACAAAATGATGTTATATACACTATTGATTAGGTTATATCGATTTGATATTCGTACATCTTGGGTAGTCATAATGTCTTGCTAGAGGCCGCTTATGACTTGTATACCAAAATGTGTTTTGGTATACTGCCAACGTTGTATGAGCCTATTGGGTCGCACACTGAGAATGGTTTTGCGAGATTTTAAGATGGTTCAGAAAAATGAATTTTATATGATAAAATTCATGACAGAAACGTCCTTGTAGTGTATTACACTTATACTTCTTTAAGTAGGGGTATATGTGTAATTTACTTAACCGTCTATATACAAGGGTTGAATAAATAGACGCTTTGAGTTAGAATTCAAGTACGAAAGATTTTAAAACGGCCGAAACTCTATTTTCGTTTTAAGAAACAACTTAGAGTTTTTGGTATCCTCTGGATCATTTTGGAGAGAAACAAAAGGTTTGGAATTCTCTCGAAGCTAGCACTTTGAATCTCGACCGCCATTCGTGTGTGGACAGCTAGTAGAGGACGTTCGTCATTGGCAGCGCCTTAGAGATCGATTAACCTTCAGAAAGGTATTGCGACTGAGGTATGATTAAGTTTTCATAGTTTAAAACATGTTTTAATGGAATCAGATTCGGATCCTGTTTTTGGGGTTTTTCTCAAAATTGTTTTGTAATCTCCGCTGCGCATGAACCCCAAAACCCAACAGTTCGATCTATGATGAGTCATGCGGATCTTCCATTATCCTTTTGGGGTTATGCATTTCAAACTACAGCTTTCACTCTAAATCAAGTTCCTTCTAAAGCGGTTGATAAAACACCATATGAGATATAGTACAGGAAGAGACCTAGTTTGTCTTTTCTTAAGATTTGGGGTTATGAGGCTTATGTAAAGCGACGAGTCTCAGAAAAACTAGCACCTAAATCTGATAAGTGTTTATTTGTGGGGTATCCTAAGGAAACAAATGGATATTACTTGTATAATCCCGCTGAGAACAAAGTGTTTGTTGTTCGGTATGGTGCCTTTATGAAAAAACAATTTATTTCAAAAGACACTAGTGGGAGAGAAATAAATCTTGAAGAAGTTCAAGAAGCACAGACAAACACTGAACTGCTACTGGAAGTTGAACAACATTCTGAACCAGTTGAAGCTCCACAAATGGCACAAGGCCCTCATAAATCTGGTAGGGTAAGACATGAGCCAGAGAGATTCAGATTTCTCATTACTGATAGTTGTGATGTGTTGCTGATGGATCAAAATGAGCCCACCACTTATCAAGAGGCTATGTCTGGACCAGACTCAGATAAATGGCTAAGTGCCTTGAATTCTGAAATACAATCCATGTATGATAACCAAGTTTGGTACTTGGTTGATTTACCTGAATGTAGTAAAACCATTGGATGCAAATGGGTTTTCAAGAAGAAAACTGACATGGATGGCAATGTGCATACTTTTAGAGCAAGACTTGTGGCAAAAGGTTTCAAGCAGATTCAAGGTGTTGATTATGATGAAACTTTTTCGCCAGTAGCCATGCTTAAATCCATAAGAATTTTAATTGCCATTGCTGCATATTATGACTATGAGATATGGAAAATGGATATAAAAATAGTATTTCTTAATGGAAAGCTGCTTGAGGACGTGTACATGACACAACCTGAAGGTTTTGTACATCCTAAAAATTCTAGGAAGGTATGCAAGCTTCAAAGATCTATTTATGGATTAAAACAAGCTTCTCAGAGTTGGAATCTTTGTTTTGATGAACCAATTAAGGATTTTGATTTTATTAAGAACGAAGATGAGCCTTGTGTATAGAAGAAGGTCAGTGGGAGTGTAGTTGTTTTTCTGATACTGTATGTTGATGATATATTGCTCATTGGAAATGACATCCCAACATTAGAGAATGTCAAGTCTTGGTTAAGGAAGTGTTTCTCAATGAAAGTCTTAGGAGATGTAGCCTATATACTAGGGATAAGGATCTATAGGGATAAATCTAAGAGGCTAATCGGTCTAAGTCAGAGTGCTTACATAGATAAGGTGCTGAATAGATTTAGTTTGCAAAACTCTAAAAGAGGATTGTTGCCAATGTCTTATGGCATAAGTCTCAGCAAGAATCAATGTCCCAGGACAAATGATGAGCGAGATCGTATGAATAAGATTCCATATGCATCAGCTATTGGATCTATCATGTATGCCATGCTATGCACTCGACTTGATGTATTATATGCTTTAAACACTACAAGCAAATATCAGTCAGATCCTGGTGAGAGTTACTGGATAGCAGTAAAGAACATCCTTAAGTTCTTAAGAAGGACTAAAGAAGTGTTTTTAGTCTATGGAGGTTTTGAAAATGATATAGTTGTAAATGGTTACACAGATACAAGTTTTCAAACTGATATAGATGATTTTAGATCGCAGTCTGGATATATGTTTACTTTGAATAGGGGTGCAGTAAGCTGAAAAAGTTCGAAGCAAGAGACTGTGGCAGATTCTATAACATAAGCTGAGTATATTGCAGCGTCCGATGCAGCAAAGGAGGTAGTTTAGATCAAAAAGTTCATTTCTGAACTAAGTGTGGTTCCTAGTATTGCTAACCCTGTTTGTTTGTATTGTGACAATAACGGGGCAATAGCACAGGCTAAGGAACCTAGATCACACCACAGATCCAAACATATACTCAGGCGTTTTCATCTCATCAAAGAAATTATTGAGAGGGGAGACGTAAAGATTTGCAGAGTACCTACCGAAGACAACGTTGTGGATCCATTGAAAAAAACTCTTCCACAAGTAAAACATGATGGTCATGTTAGATCATTAGGCATTAGATGCATGCATGATTGGCTTTAGTGCAAGTGGGAGATGTTGGGGAATGTGCCCTAGGTCAATCCATTAATAATCTTTATGAATACATTTTAGTTAATAAAATAGAGGATTTCATTTGCTGTTTATTATAATTGATTTGCATGTTTACATTATAATAAGATCCATGGGTATTTACAGAAATATCCTAAATGTCCTTAGTCGATTATTATACTGGGAACAATAATGAATTAAGACTAGTGTGAGTCTTGATTGATGATCATACGATGATCATATGTATAGGAATATGAATCAAGATCATGAGTACTTGTTAGGGAACAAAGAATTGGACCGACCCGCTATGAGAACATCACATAGATTAATTCATAATTGTTTCTCATGATATGTATATTATTCAGTCCTCTGACTTGAGATTACCAGAGACTTCAACATTAGGAATACAGTGATTTGACACAATCAAACGTTTTCTTTAACCGGACGATTATAAAGGTTGTGATTGGTTACTGTGTGAATAATGTGGTGAAGTTGTGTAATCGAGATAAAATTTGTCCCTCTCATATAAAGAGAGATATCTAGTGGATCCCTCAATGTGTTAAACTATTAAAAGGCCTAGTCTAAGTGAATTGATATTGATCAATGTCACTTGGATGTTTTCAGTCTACCTAGAGATCGAGACTAGTATGATTCAACATGTTGGATGACAATTCCATGCCTTATGTTTGATCAAAAGGATATCGTGTGACAAAAGGATGTTATATACACTATTGATTAGGTTGTATCAATTTGATATTCGTACAACTTGGGTAGTCATAATGTCTTACTAGAGGCCGCTTATGACTTGTATACCAAAATATGTTTTGTTACACTGCCAATATTATATGAGCCTATTAGGTCGCACACTAAGAATGGTTTTGCGAGATTTTAAGATGGTTCAGAAAAAACGAATTTTATATGATAAAATTCATGACAGAAACATCCTTGTAGTGTATTACACTTATACTTCTTTAAGTAGGGGTATATCTGTAATTTACTTAACTGTCTATATATAAGGGTTGTATAAATAGACGCTTTGAGTTAGAATACAAAAATAAAAAAATGAAAGATTAAAAGGCCGAAACTCTATTTTCATTTTAGAAACGACTTAGGGTTTTTGGTATACTCTAGATCGTTTTGGAGAGAAACAAAAAGGTTTGGTATTCTCTCAAAGCTAGCACTTCAAATCTCGGTCGCCGTTCGTGTGTGGACTGTTGATTGAGGGCGTTCATCGTTGGCAGCACCTTAGAGATCGATTAACCTTCAGAAAGGTACATTGCGATTGAGGTATGATTAAGTTTTCATAGTTTAAACGTTTTAATGGAATTAGATTCGGATCCTGTTGGGGTTTTTGTCAAAATTGTTTTGTAATCTCCGCTGCGCATGAACCCCAAACACCAACACGGCAGTCCCTCTGGTGGTGGCGCCACGACTGATGCCATGGGGCATTAGCCCCACGGCGCCGAGAGCGGCGCCGGGGACAGAGAAGGGTTTCTCTGTCCCACACGCTGTAAGGGCGTTGTGAAGGCGTCGTGAGGTATAAAACCCCCACGGCGCAGCCCACGTCATCTGGGGAAGAGGCACTCTCTGCCCTACATCATGGAGACGTCGCTGAGGGTAAAACCCTCATGACGTCCCAGCAGCGCCCAAAGCACAAAATTTTCCAAAATCTCGTGGAATCTTCAGATCAAATTGGGAACTTCCCGAGGTACCTAAACAGGTCCAAATATAACCCAATAAACCAGAAGTCGACCCAGAAATATATTGAACATAAATATAGAAAGTTAAGAAGGGATTTCAATTAAACGTGGTACAAAATACTAATACAACCAAATTAAAATGAAAATGATTACCAGATACTTAGTAGACCGGTGACAGGTTTGCAGGAGCATTTTGGTAGCGTTTGAGAGCAATGAGCGCGAAGTTACGCGGGATATTTGTGAGTAAAACTAATTGGAGCTTTTACATTATTTCATTTATGCATTTAATTGAGCTATTATATTTGTTGAGCAGTACTTTCTTGTGAATTATATGAACTGTCGAATTCTCTTTGGTTATATCTATCCTTGATGAGTTATCGGCTTGGTTTTGTTTGGATTCCCTAATGAGTTTTCTATTAGGTTTAAGTTGACAATATGGTACTCACGATCTACACCGTGAGAACACTGATTCTGTACGTGGTTAAAACTACAGTTTAGGATTGCGGTGACCGTATATTGAACTAAGTGGGACCTGATGCTAAGTGCCTTATTCTAGACTGTCTTGGGTTTGTGTAGGTCCAGAATCTGTCTTGGAAGTCAGGTTGTAAACTAAATTTAGTAGCCTGGTGGACTTGGGACACTTAGATGCCTTTTTCTTTTGCTTTGTGCTCTCAACACTCATTCATCGTTGTTATCTCAGTGATTACACTTATCATGCTATCTTTTATAATCTTTGTGATATCCATGCATGATACTAGTTTAGCCACTTATGTGACATATGAAACGTGATTAAGACTCTATTCGTATTTTACTCTCTACATTACTGTACTCACTATCTAGTTTGTGATAGTGGGCAGACCGACAAGCAGACAAAGGCAAGGGACTAGTGCTAGGTGATTAAAGTCGAGGACCACGAGACGGTCTCCTCTCGCGTTTTGAGTAGGTTCTTGTATTATATTTTTATTTCGTTTTGTTGAACACGTGGTTATGGGATTTATGAGAAATCTTGGGCATGTATGATATTATTGATACTCTCATTTGATTCATATGGTGGATATGATTTACGTTTCCGCACCTTTGGATTTGTCTTAACTTAGTGTCTTTGAAGTTCATTAGTTAGTTTGGAGTTCAATTACTTCCGCTTTATCTAATAATAACTCACTAATTGATTAACTTCACAAGTAAATGCGTAATAAATGGAAAAGGGTAAAGAAGGTTGACTACGCCTGCGTGACTCAATGAGACTGGCTCGGGGGTTTACGCAGATCTAAGTCGAGCAGTTTCCAATTCTAGGATTGTGGAATTTGGGCCCATCACACTGGTGTTCTCAACTCAACTCTCCCAGGCCTTGGTTCCCTATAACTAACCCCGGTAGGTATAATATTCAGTAGGTGGCCTGCATACTTTTGTTTAGGTTTTTCTACAAATTTTCCTTTCTCTTTCTCCTGATTACTACTCCTACCTCGACCTTTACATCCTCCAACCATATCGAATAACTCGATTATGGAGAAATAGGCAAATTGAAATCCAGTATATATAATGAAAACTGAATAACTTATAGAAGAATTTCAAAGTTCAAGGTATGAAAAACAATTTTTCAAAAAGGATGTCATAAAAATTGCATGGAAAGTAGTTGACAAATAGTTTGATTTGAAAATAATTTTGTTGATCATTATATAGTTCAAAAAAATCACAAACACATCCCCAAACTCATTTTAAAACCCATCTTCAATATTTGAAAATCCTATCTATCCCCATCAAGAAATCGACTATAAAATTCAACAAAAAATGATTTTGAAAATCATGGAATTGCAAAAAAATGATTGGGCATCAATGTATTACCTTATTGAGAGTGAATCCCTCAAATTTTAAGCGTGCAACAACTCATAAACCTTGTCTCCAAGCTTTAAATTGATTCTCGTTGCTCAAACCCTAGGTTTCTCTATTTAGACACAACTCACCAAATTTTGGATGAAAAGTGTATAGATTGAGGTGAGAATCACTTAAATACTATAAAATCATACTTAGAATGATCGAATCTAGGCACAAATTTGGTATTTCGATCGAAAAGGTGCAATGTTTCTTGGTTGTAAAAGTTTTTAAGTTGGCGAATTAAGGTTCTGTTTTTAAGAACTCAAATTCGTGTTCAGTGAATCAGAGCGGACTAGTTGACTATTCACTATAAAAATTGCTGAAAATAAGCCTTTATGGTCAAGCGATTTGTTCAACGAATTCTAGTTATAAGCAGGAATCGTTGAGCATTCGTTGGCTTAAAAATACATTATGCCACCCTGACATATGTAGCGCACTACCCAGGCTGGATAGCATGCTACCCGATTTGGGTGTGAAACTGTTCTCATCTCAAAGAACAGTAACACGCTACCTTTATGTAGCGAGTTACAGTGGCTACATAGCGCGCTACTAACAGTAGGCAATCTAATTTTACGGGGATTTCTTGATTCTTAGAGCTATACACCTAACTTAAACACCTAAAATCAATCTAAGACACTTCAAATGAACCCCATGGTGTTGAGGGACCATAGCTCGGGTATCGAGAGCGTGTTGAATCGAATTTAAGGGTTTCAGAGAAGTGCGAGTGTGACTTTGAGGTGCATAAATTCCATTTGAAGCACACTTTGGGTATTTATTATTTCTCAATTGTTTTATTATTGTTTCTAGTTTAGTTTTTCATACTCTATTATTGTATTTGTGTGCTACTGACAGCAAACAATCCAATTTTAAGGGGATGTCTTGAGTTTTGGAGCTATACACCTAACTTAAGCACCTGAAATCAATCTAAGACAATTCAAATGAAGACCAGGGAGCTAAAGGACCATAGCTCGCGTATCGGGAGCATGTCAGGTCGAGTCGAAATTGGGGGTTTTAGGGAATTGCGAGCGCGACTTTGAGGTGCATAAATCCTATTTAAAACACACTTTGGGTATTTATTGTTTCTCAATTTTTCTATTATCATTTCCAGTTCAGTTTTTCATACTTTATTGTTGTATTTGCATGGAAAACAGTTGGTTGAGTGGTTCATTATTAGGTTTACTATGTTATGTGATTTGAGAACTAGCACGCTAGATCATAGTACGTGACACCTGTGCCCTCAGTGGATTGCGAACCGAGCTGCTGTCATATATGCATGTATGATGTTGGAGCATCTGCCCTAAGTCAATCTACAAACATTGTTTATCTTATAATTTTAGTTAATAAAATAGAGGTTTTTATTTGTTGTATTATTATAAATGATTGCATGTTTACCTTATAATAAGATACATGGATATTTGTTGAAATATCATAAATGTCTCTAGTCAGTCATTATACTGGGAACTATAATGAATTAAGACTAATGTGAATCTTGATTGATGGTCATGTAATGATCATGCTTAAAGAGGTACGAATCAAGATCATGATTACTTATTAAGGAACATGATACTAGACCGACCTACAATGAGAACACCACATAGATTAATTCATAGGTGTTAATCTTAATAGGTATATTATTTAGTCCTTCGACTTGAGATTGCCATAGACTTCAATATTATGAGCATAGTAATTTCACATAATCAAACTTGTCTTTAACCAGACAATTATAAAGATTGTGATTGGTTATCATGTGAGCAATATGTGAAGGTGTGTAATCAAGATAAAATTTATCCCTCTCGTAAAGAAAGAGATATCAGTAGATCCCTTGATATGTTAGATTGTTAGATGGCCAAGTCCAAGTGAATTGATATGATCAATGTCACTTGAATATTTTCAGTCTACCTAAAGATCAAAACTAGTACGATTGAACTTTAAGGGTGACTTTCCATTCCTTATGTTTAATCAAAGGATATCGCACGAAAAAATGACATGATATATGTTATTCATTAAGTTGTATCGATTTTGATATTAATGCTACTTGGGTAGTTATAGTGCCTTGCTAGAGACCGCTTATGACTTGTTTACCGAAAATAGTTTTTGGTTTACTACCAACGTCGCATGAACCCATTGGGTTGCACACATAGAATGGTTTTGCGCAATTTCAATTGGTCCAAAGTAATGAATTTTATATGATAAAATTCATGACATGAAAATCTTTATGATTTGTTATATGATAACTTATTAATAGGGATATATGTGTAATTTACTTAAACTACCTAAATACAATAGTTTTACTATGAATATGATTTTAAGTGAGGGCTTATCACACATATAAATAAAGGGCCATACCCTAAAAACAAAAAAAAGGATTTTCGTTTTGGCTTTTTATAGTTCTCTGGATTTAGGGAGATAAAGCAAAAATATTTTCAATCTCTCTTGGGGCTAGCACTCCAAATTGCGGTCACTGTTCGTGTGTGGATTTCAGATAGATGATGTACGCTAGAACGTCTAGAAGATCCAACAATCAGATAAGGAAATCATGAATTAAGGTATGATTTACTTTTGTAGATCTTATTTAGTGAAACTTATTTGCAATCCTGTTGAGGTTTTTCATAAATTGTTTTGAATTTTTCACTGTGTATGAACCCCAAAACCCAACAGTATTGGTAATTCATAGTATGGGCCGACCACCACGATGGCTTGGGACATGTGTCAGTGATGCACGAACACTGAGAACTCCTAGTATACCGAAGTATGGTCTAGTATGTCTACGATGAATACACACACATTTGATTTCCTCTGTGTTATTTGTGTACGCGTTAACCTATTTACAGTTGCTTGTTTATTCTGCATGCTTCTTTAACATTATTATTATGGCACGTGGGACATAGTAGGGCAGTGACGTGACAGGGCTGCAGGGTGTAAGGTCGCCACTGATATTATTGCTTGTTAAGGTAAGTAAAACCAGTTAGGAAATCAATATTATTTCTTTCTTATTTCCTTGTTATTTGAAATGATGATTTCTTATTGTTGGATTCTAATTCCCCACCAAATGACTTAGGTGTATTGAATGGTTAGGCCTAATTGACAATAATTACTCGTGAGGTTAAGCATTCGGGTAGCTCCCGTAGCTTCTCATGAGTTTGAATCCTTTTGACGCAAGCATCTAAGGTCATTGTGGCTCCTCAATTGGCATTCAAGTCCTAAAAGTAGTCGGCATTCAGGGTCTTTCGAACTGTGGCTTGGATAGAGCTGGCGGTGCTGAAAGAATTGGTATGACTTGTGAGGCTTCGGTCAACGGTACTAACTTCTAAACTTACACAGACTTCGAGTGGCTTTTAGCCTATGTGTAGAGTGTATAGACCACTCTCTCCCTAACTTTTGTTTCTGAGTCACTTGGTTTCTATCGTTGATTGTCTTAGTCTATCTATCATGCACTTTACTGCTTTATTTATAGTTTCTTTCATTTCCCATATGATTCATAAACTTGTTATTCATATTCATGAAATATTGTTGAGTTTCTTTTGGCTTTTACTTATTGAGGCTTGTCATTGTTTTCGTTGACAAGTTTGCAAGGAGTTTGTGATTGGCAATTATCTCTGAGCTTCCCTTAGAGCCAGCTCCTCTCTTCTACTACTATAGGCTTCATTTTGATATTTTGTATGTATTTATGTAGTACAATTGTCGTTTATGATACTTATGGGGAACTATTATAGGTTGTGAAACTCGAGATACATGTATATGATGACTTGATCGTTGTATTGTATTGTTATCCGCTTGATGAATATACATGAGATCTATTTTGCAAGATTTCTACATTAGAATTGTTTTAGCTTTTGTTTAAATTGTTCAATTGGTTTTAAAATCTTTTTACTTCCACTGCAAACTTGTAGACCGTGTTTAAATAAACTAATGAACTTTTTAAGGCATTAATGATTGAATAACATGATAAAGCTATTAAGTAGGTATGCGTTGACTTCGTGGTTGTTTGACTTGAGGTCCACAAAGGCCTAAACCGGGCGGGGCCAATTTTTGGGGTTCGGACCTCCACGGGTACAAAAAAATTACCCATGACATGGGTACCTAATTTGAAGCATTGGATCAAAAGATCAAGAAAGAGAATGAGGTGAAGCATTTAAAACAAAATTTAAATGTGAGACCTACTTTGACTTTCTCTCTCCATCCAAACCATGGTTCTTTTTTTCACTTTAAAAGAGAAATGCTACTTTGACACACTTAACTCGCACTACTCGATTTTCTTGCACTCTTTTTTTGTTTTTCATCAAAATGAATAAAACTTTCTCTCACTCTTTAAAGTGGAAAGTGTTGCATGTCGTGACACATTTAATTTGTACTATTATTTTTTTATATTGTAAACTATTTTAAAATAACAAGAACAGACAACAACAGAACCTCAGTCTCAAATTAATTGGGGTCGTCGGCTATATAGATCAAACACTTCCATTGTGCTTGGTTTAATGCAATTGCACTATATGTAAACATTTTTAAAGCATACTAAAAAATTATTATTATTATTATTATTATTATTATTATTATTATTATTATTATTATGTATTTTAAAGGTATATTATTATCTTTGTAATATACATTTTAAATATTTAATTATTACTATACGAGTGTACGACAATGTAAATAAAAGTAGTATACATTAAATATATAGAGTTGTGAATTAAGAATTCATTATTTGGATTACCAATAAGAAATTGTTATAAATTTTACATACATAGTTAAATTATTCAAACATTTAACTAATTAAGTTAATTATATAAATAATTTATTATTTTTATGAATGTTTAACATAAGAAATAATTTAAAAATAAGAATTTAAGTTAAAATATTATAAAATAATATTTTATAATGTATGTTGCATGATCACATATACAAAACAAAGACCAAGTTGTCACCGTGCCTTGTTCAATCGATCGACTATGTCAAAAACTAATAAAACTGCAAATTAAATCAACTTTAGTCAACTTAACCTTAATAAAATATGAGTTCATTTCAACGCCCATAAGTCACATATATACTGTAGAAGACTTGATCGTTATTTTCGATACAATTCTTTTTAACACCATTTATTCTCTTTTTTAAATCCCAACGCATTTCATTATTCTATTGTTAACCATAGAAAAAGTATATTCGTTTTGGTTGTTTTTGTTATTTTTTTAGGAAGTTTTTGTTATGTTTTTTACAACATAATGAATTATACAATATTTTATTTGTTTTATGCACGATATCTATGTTGCCAACATTTTTAAATATAAAATAATTATTTAAAAACTTAAAGGAAAATAATATGCTTTTGAAATACAAAATAAAATTAATTTACCTTTTAAATACAATAATAATAATAATAATAATAATAATAATGATAATAATTAATCTACAAAACTTGTTACATAAATCTTTAGATAAATAATAACAATAGTATACCTTTTAATATACTTTTTTAAAACAATTATTATTAATTTATTAAAATATAACAATATAAAGATGTAGAGTTTTGAATTAAAAAACAAAACTCTTTATTTAAATTTAAAAAGGAATTGTTATAGATTATGCGAACAAGGTAATAAAATAAATAAATAACAAAAATAGATGAGAGTACTTAATAAATAATATACATAAATAATTAAATTAGTCTGACATTTAATTCATTATAAAAATTGATTAATTTTTATGAATTTTAAACAAAAATTAACTTATGAAATACAAATTTAATTTGAATCAATATAAAAAATAAACGTTTGTTTGTATCTTGAATGATGATTATGCAAAATGAAGACTAAACCGTCAAGTTTTTTTGTTGGTCGACCGACTAGATTGAAAACTAATATGACTCCTTTTTATGTCTAGTTTAGTCAACTGATGAGGTTCAAATCTATGTAGGTCGCACATATACATCATAGAAGACTTGATCGATACACTTCGTTCCAACACAATTTATTTTTATTATTAATTATAAATAAAGAATAATTTTTCTTTTTTTCATATTTTTCATTATATGGATTATATTACAATTTTTTATTTGTATTACGTATAATATCTAAAAATAAATTAAAAACCCATCAAAAAATTAATTAAAACTTATTGGTGAAAAATTAGAGCAAAATAAATTCTATTTTAATTGATATATTTATAATATTAGAGCAAAATAAATTCTATTTTAATTTGGAACTGAGGATATTATGTTGTTGTTGTATAATATTGTCTTGTAATATAGTTGTTTATAATTTTCACACATTATCATATACAATACTGTGGTTTAGAAGCAATTTTTTTTACTATGTAATTTTCACAAATATGCCATCAAGGTGGGTGTAACGACCCAAATTTCATTAAGGTCATTATTCAAGTATTTTGTTATGTGGACTCCAACACAGATCCATGGAGACACCATGGACATGCTATGGTATGCCTGGATAGGGCCGAAATGGTATTTTCCACTGATTATTTGAGTAAATGAGATGGAAATTATTATTTTATGTTATATTGCTTTCCATGTGTTCAATTATTTGCATATACCGTGTAAGATAGTGTGACGGATATTCGTCTCGAAAAACGTGTCGATATGGATACCGAGAGTGTAAAATGCGGGTACACTGCGTTTAGGAAATGATTTGTATAAAATAAACAAACAAGGAAATGTGACAAAATAAAAAATTGGTAGACACTTAGTGACACGCAGGGTTATGAGCACCATGCATGGGTCGTACGATAGTGTACACGTTTGAGTGCGCTCGTTGACGCACACAATGGAATCATAGGCACGAAAGTATAGGCGAATATATATATATATATGTAATTTAAAATATATATTAAAATAAAATATTAAAAAGAAATGTGAAATGATGAATAAGGGCATTTACTTTGTTAAAGGGAGTGAATAAGGATAGGGGTACTTTGGTCATTTGACCAACCTCCGAAATATCAACAAAAATCACCACCGATTCATCATTCCTCCAAAAATTGAAATCAAAATAAGGAGAAGGGAGAAATCGAGAGCGAGAAAGAGGAACTGGTAGAGGAGGCAGAGGGCTCGAAGGAGGTGAGTTAAGATATTGTTGTTGTTGTTGTTGTTGTGTATGTTGTTGTTGAATCGGTGGGAGGAGGGAGCTCAGACGAATTGCCATGGCAGTTCGTCCGATGATGAACACAGCAGGGGAGACACTCCCCTGCCAAGAGAAGATGTGGGGTTAGGGGGAGCCCAACCCCAACGAATCGAAAAAAAATCATTTACTTTGTTGCTTTGTTTCGATCAAATGAGGAAGACAGTGCACATGGGTCAGGCCCGTGTGCATCCCTTTCCTGTGTCAAGCCAGGAGTTGGAAAAATATTGGAAAAATTCCTGAAAAATGGAAAAAATCTAGAAAAATTATATTTAGACCAAATAAATAGAAATTATGAGTTTCTATGGAAAGAAGTATTCAGGATTTCGATGAGACTTCATGTCGAGGTTTACCTCATAAAGCGTGTAATTTGGTGAAAATAAAAAAAATTATAGAAAAGTAGGGAAAATTTCATAAGAAAATCTAAGAAAATATGACAAATTTTGAAAAAGAGTAGTAAAGTGGAATGCAAGACTTTATCAGTCGTTTGACACCTCGGTGTAACTCGAAAAATATGCCATAACAAAAAAATAGAATAAAATCTTAATTTTTGTTGTCGCAATATAAATCAATTAATTTGATACTAAATCACTTAAAATGGTTTATTCCGACACCGGGGAGTTGGAGACTATAGTTAGATGTCAGGCACGCATCTCGAAGCATTAACGAGTTTAGACCAGGGTATTTTCAAGACGTTTGAGCGCAGTTTGAGGTATGTAAACCCCCAACAAAAATACATCTTGAGTATTTAATGGTTTTAAATTCTTACAATTGTATTCTCTTTGTACAATTTCATTATTAAGCATGCATTGATCTGGTTATGCATTGGTCGATATTGATTGGTTTTATTATAGGTGATTATTCGGGACGGTTGTGGTATAGGATTGAGCAAGCTAGATTGTAGTGTGTGACGACCCGCCCCCGACCTAGGGTCGGGTCGCCCGGACCAGACCACCACTTAGACCCAATACCTAAACTAGGCCCAAATAACAGTCTGGCACGCCTAAACAAATAAACTTGCGGAATAAATATAAAGAGATATCCTAAAGCCAAAAGATTTAAGTTCATAGAATATTAATAAAACTATACATGGGTTCATGCTCATTTAAACTAAACAAGTTTATTAAATCTCTGAAGTGGATCAACTAAAGGTAACTAGGATTCAAGCTACCCAAAGATCTATTTTTTCCAAAGTTGAATAGTTTCAAAATTAAATATACATAATATATATATATATATATCAACAAAGGTTCACATCAAGAAGAGACTTCAAGCTCGTCTCTCCCTTGCCTCAACCTAGTGCTGTCGTGGATACCTGAGATGTAAGTGGGGTGAGCTAAAAGAACCAACGGAGCTCAGGAATGCGAAAAACCCGCTCAACCATCAAATATGCAAGTAATACCTAATAAGCATGCAAAGTCTAGCATGTATTTGAAAACAAACAAAGATTCATTAAATAGTAGCATGGTAGCAGGATTTCAAAAAAATAGACTTATAATGAACCATCAAGTACTTTCATAGGCATAAGATTCGTAAGTCACAAATTGTAACAACAATAATCATGAATAACATTAAAGAGATTGACAAATCATTTCATAATTTCAAACTTTCATACAAAGGAGGGGGTTTCGCGAGATTATGTACTATAAAATATAATAATACGATCAGTCGATGTTCTATTCAATGTATACTAGGTATTGGCAAGAATCCGGTGACCGATTCTCCTACTCCCGAAGTGATGGAAACAACTAGCTAGCACATAGGCCTTATATGCTCTCTCGTTTGTCCCATCAAATCGACAGTAGGTTCGTCCAAGCCATCACCGATGCACATCCCTATGTCTCAAGAGTACAAGAGAAGGAACTCCAACTCATGTCCCTACGTGACATACTTATGAATTCAATTAGTCAAGTAAAGCCCTCAGTGGTAAACTCCACAACATCCTGGGGTGTTAACGACCCTCGGTGGTACCACAACATTCTGAGGTATTCATATAGATTTACTTGCTAATAAGACCCTCGGTGGAACTCCACACATTTTGGGGCCATGAATAACAGTGCATTCACATTCCATAGATACGTAGGTTCGAGCCAATACCACAACGCAACCCATAAATCCCAAGTCTTTAATTCAAATTATGAATCCTAAGCATAACTAATAATCATGTCATATTTGATAATTGAGTAAGCTCCCCACTTACCTGCACTCATCGCAAATCCTAATCTCGATCCTCTCGCGTTTGGGCTCGATGTGAACCGTCTCGCGAATCTAGACAATTTGAAAGAATAATTACTTTATGTATCTACAACCATACAAGTTTAACATTAATTGTCTAGACCTTAAAGATTCACCCTATTTTATAGCTGACTTCGCTAAAGGTCATTCACAACTTTAAAATCGACACTTAAAATTAGAATCAATGATTCGAGTAAAATAGGAATGCGGTGATGTAAAACAAGGAAAATTTGCTAATACTTAGTTTTTCCAACATAAATCGAAGACGTTCGATTAATTATAATTAAAAAGATCCAAATCACCATACAAAACTCAATTTAGACTTTAAATTCCAAATGACAATATTCAGTCAAAGTCCACAAATTTATCGAATAAGTTTATTTCCCAAAGAAAAAGATTCAAAGTCCCTTTTTAAATCTCAACTCAACCTTAAATACCAAATCCATATCAATAAACTTCAACCGCGATCAATTTGCTAAAACTATGGTAAAACCCTTTCATGTACCGTCAAACTATAGAAAACAAAATTGATTCATCCATAATACTCGTTATCATAATGCTCAAAAATTTGTATAACTCATTTCAAGACTAGATCTAAGAAAAACTAAACAAACTTTGTAAATCATCAACTCTCATTACCAATACCAACACCAAGACAATAAATCTAAGGAGTATTAGAGTCTCACCATGCCTTCAATGGAGTCTTTGACTCAAAATCCTATCCAAAATCTCATTCTAACATAGATCAAATCTTTCCTTTCTTATTTTCTTTTCTATTTTCCTCGCGTGCTTGCCGCTGTCGATGCCATCGACCCTTTGGTCTCCAAATCTTCAACAAATAATAAAGAAATCAAAGAGGGAAGTGAGGTTATACCTCTCTTGAGCTTGAACTCTCCTCTTGCTCTCCTCCTCTCCACGTGGGTGTTTAACAAGATTGCGGCTAGGTTTTTTTATTTGCTTAAATAACATTTGGGTTAGGGATTAGGGTTATGATTATTTACAACTTGTCTAAAATGTCCTTTTGGGTTCTAAGCTTAATTGGGCTTTATTATTTAAAATAAAACTTTACTTAATCCCTTACTCATATTTAATTTGACAAGTTTAGAATTGTATTTTCTCATCAAACACCCAACACATTTTTAACATGAAATTACCAACATACACATAGGTTAGGTGGTGGAGAATTTAGGTCGTTACAATATCCCCAATTTTAAGAACTTTCGTCCTCGAAAGTAAAAGTAAAGTACAACGTAGTTTGGTGTCTGTCCATAACGATTTCTTTTCGATCCATTGTTTAACTAAGGCCATCTTCACCTGCATGCTCTACTCATTTCCCCACATGAAATAAAGTTTTACCCTGACTTTAATATATCTCTTTTTTTTATTTCCATCTTGCAAACTAAAATTCATAAAGCCCATCTGATGTAGGTCATCAATAAAATCATTACACTCAGCCAATTGCCAAGTTCTTCTGTCGTCACATGTTCTTAAGGTAGTCCTTTATAATCTTCACCGAAGTCGCAATATACGCTCAAGTCGCTCAACTTACAGAGAGGTAGAACCACACTGAGATATGATTTGGTGCATATCTGTGTCAATGTATATCTCTGCCTATCTGGCATTGAAACCATACCACCAACTGGTAGTAGGGAAACAAGGATAGTTGTCTGCTATAATATGAGCACTAGCACACCATCTCTATCAACATCTCGGTTACGTATATCATTGAACGACTCATCATGTTTTTGCGGCTTATTTGTGAAGGCTACAAATGGGCAGACATAGTATTCTTTTCTAGAATAATACTTTAATATTATTGGCATCACATCTTTATCGACATTCATTCTTGTAGGTTCATATTTCAAGTCAACTTTTGACTAATGATCCACTTTGTAGCTCATCTGTCACACTTAACTGTTAATTGACGTAAACAAGCTTTCACCTTTAAAATCTTGTGGAATATTTTTAACATCGTCATTATTTCTAAGTAGGTTTTAATATTCATCTGAATGCGCTCCATTGCATCACCCTTTTTTTATTTCATACCAAGATCTCTTATCACTACATCTCGATTTTCAGGAGATCTATCGTATTGCGTCCTCGCACTAATCAATTCTCACGATCCTGGGTGACTATTTTAAACATTGTTGACTTAGTCATGACCCCTTTTTGGTATACAATGGTTCTTTACCATCTTTCTGAGCTAACTCTTAGCTCTTATAATGTGTTTAGTACCTCACTCTCTAAGAAATGAAGGTGATTTAGCTTTCATGTTTCGAACCTGACATTCACGTCATTTCTTGGGAGTTACATAATCTATGCTCCAGATGTGGTTATTAAGAACTCGTGTCACACTACGATCTAGTTATTTCAAGTTCATAACTTACGCTTACATTTCAATTTATTACACTCGTGTGTTACTATTATCGCACTTCATATACATTTTGTTGGATACTCCAACAATAAAGTACAGATTAGTGTACGTGGAATTCATATAGGTTTACCTTGCATGACTTGCTATTAAATTTTTGATTCAAGGTACCCAAATTCATGTTTATACTTGCTTCGAAAATTTTCTTATACTGTTTAGCTTATGGTTTTCTTGCTTATACTTAGCACAAAACCATTCATAGTGTTCTTCATTTTCTCCAAATTCAATGATTCTTGAAAATAAAAATATCAACTGATTTCTCATGGGATTGATTTAAAATGACCTCATGCTTAGGCAAACCATTATGCCACATAATTTACTTATGCTTGTCACTTGTTACGGTGTCGACCTTGATTATTCATACATTATCTCCACGTATTGATATCATTAACACTTAACCATTTGCAAATATATTGCTTACCCGTTTGGGTTACAACCTTAAAATCTCCTATGCCATCAAATTAGGGCTTTCACTTTTAAACTTATACTAAGCCCTCAGGTTTTCAAGTATAAACTACACATTTTGTTTAACAATTATTAACGATGTGAAATTTAAGAAATTTGATCTTTACTCATATATTCATGTTTTAATGCTAATTTAGGGTATTTCCTCACCATCCTTAATTGTTTTGTACGTATTATACAGTATAAATCTTATTGGGGTTCGATCCTAACCTAGGATCCTCTCTTTTAATAGTCGACCTATCACTGATCAGATCTTTCATCTTTCCTTTCAACCATTTAGTTTGGTAGTTTATATGTTTAATGTAATCTTTGTCTTTTATCAAAAGATCACAAGTTACTTCCCACAAGTGATCAACATGATTCTTCGTAACGTCACAATTTCGATTACAAATTTTGTTCTTGAATATGGTACTATTGCAATACATATTGTCTCTCTTGAGTTCGCAATTCTTCTTATCACCAAATTGCTCATTCGTTTTTTCATGGGTCGATCCTATTCTAGGATCTCCAATTTTAAGAACCAAGTCATTATTGACTAAGGTTATATAACAATCATTTGCCTCGATTACTCTTCAACTTCATTTTTCATTCAACCATTCCCTACCAATCTGGTTAGGTTTCATTTTGACTCAAAAGTTATGAATCCACACGTCTAATCATATCAGAAATATTCTTTTCATTGGTGTACCCCCGATTTTAATGATTCACTTATCATCGAGTTCATTATAATATTATTAACTGCGTCGTACGCTCTTTAAACCCTACTAATATGACTCATACATACTGTTTAATTTGGGGCTTTTCTTAATTATTCAATCATGGTACTGTCATCGCGTACTCCTCATTCATTTCAAAAACAATTTATCAATTCTTGGTATCCTCAAATTTTAGTAACTCGCTTATCTTTGAGTGTACTAATATTCACTGAATTTTCTTATTGAGTTGTTTTCGAGATATTCTTTAATTTCTCATTCGATATCCCGTACATCACGTACTTATGTTTCGATGTTAACTCTCAGTTTGAGATCTTTATCTTTCTTATTCAACCTATCAATAATGGATTTAGATTTAACTTTCTTTTACATATGTTCGATCAAAAACTTGAATGTTGTAATTCAATCAATTAAGAAGTCAAATCCGAATCAAAACTTTTTTTTTAAACTGTCAAATTTTCATCAAAACCACTTTTCAAACCGAACTAGGCTTAGTTTATAGAAATCATCTTAAATTCTTCTCGTATTTTCAAGCAATTTGTAAAACCCTTTTCAAATCGTTTTAGTCGATGCAATTCAAAAGTAAACTATAATCGTAAGTAGATTTTGTGTGCCAAACACACAATGGTGACATAGATTCAAACAATACATTGCATTTTCATCAAGTCAAAACTCTGAAATTCAGTAAACCTCTTTATGTAAAGATTTAAAATTACAACATCAAATTCTCGAAATATGTATGAGTCTATTCGCTTTATCTTTTGAACACCAAGGAAAATAAACTATTTCCTTTTATAATTGTTCACACTTTCCAAAACTTTGTACGAACAAGTAGAATGCTTCCTTGAAAATCTCATCAAAATGTGATAAACACCTACTTAACGAAATACAAAAATCATGGTCCAACACAGTCGAAAGAGTTAGTCTTCGAGAAAATAAATTACATGAAATAACAAAATTCGATTTATAGTATTAACTTTCTAATCGAATTTGTAGATCATTGATTCACATCTTTAATTGAAAGTTAGAAGTTTTAAGTGTATAAGTGTCCACTATATCTTAAATTAATTTCAGCCACCTGGCCAAGCTAACTTGCTTATCATTGTTTGAAACCAAATATTCATTTGCGTCCTTACTAGGATCGTTAACTTCTGTTTTCAACAAGATATCATTAATTTTAATTATCCTAACAGAGTTTTTGGCGTCAGAGTTACTTCTCTGAAATGTGACCATGTCACAATTCCATCTTCCATATTTAGCGTGGTGTCTCATTGTCCTTTCAAGACTATCAATTCTTACCTAAGTCTTTATTTGCCACTCTATCGTTAAGTATAGGCGTTCTCGCCATACAATTTCCACTCTAAGTTTAATCGTTCTATCAGAACCATTCTTGCAGCAAAGTGTTGTAGACTTCCGTACAACGCATGTGGAACCTTCGGCGGACTTCCCTTCAATTTTCTTGTGACGTTAATTGTCATTCCCAACTCGTGGAACCAAGGTTTCACGTATTAAGGAAAGACATTTACCTATATATCTAACGATATATTTATATACACAAAGTAGCAAATAGTCATCACATTAAATCTTTATCAAATTTCTTTTGTCCCATCCCATCCAAGGATTTATCATTATTCCGTGTTAAGTCGATTTTGAACCAATGTCCCATACCATTGATTTGTTCGACTTAACTTGACCCTTAAACTTAAAGGCCCTACATCTTAGATTTCTCTAACCTAACGTTTCCCTAGGTTCTAATCCCTATGCTCTGATACCAACTGTGACGACCCGCCCCCGACCTAGGGTCGGAAGTCGCTTACGCCTGCACCGCCACTTGGACCCAATACCTGAACCAGGCCCAAATAACAGTCTGGCACGACTAAATAAATAAACCTGCGGAATAAATATAAAGAGATATCCTAAAGCCAAAAGATTTAAGTTCATAGAATATTAATAAAACTATACATGGGTTCATGCTCATTTAAACTAAACAAGTTTATTAAACCTCTGAAGTGAATCAACTAAAGGTAACTAGGATTCAAGCTACCCAAAGATCTATTTTTTCCAAAGTTGAATAGTTTCAAAATCAAATATACATAATATATATATATATCAACAAAGGTTCATATCAAGAAGAGACTTCAAGCTCGTCTCTCCCTTGCCTCAACCTAGTGCTGTCGTGGATACCTGAGATGTAAGTGGGGTGAGCTAAAAGAACCAACGGAGCTCAGTAATGCAGAAAACCCGCTCAACCATCAAATATACAAGTAATACCTAATAAGCATGCAAAGTCTAGCATGTATTTGAAAACAAACAAGGATTCATTAAATAATAGCATGGTAGCTGAATTTTAAAAAAATAGACTTATAATGAACCATCAAGTACTTTCATAGACATAAGATTCGTAAGTCACAAATTGTAACAACAATAATCATGAATAACATTAAAGAGATTGACAAATCATTTCATAATTTCAAACTTTCATACAAAGGAGGGGGTTTCGCGAGATTATGTACTATAAAATATAATAATACGATCAGTCGATGTTCTATTCAATGTATACTAGGTATTGGCAAGAATCCGGTGACCGATTCTCCTACTCCCGAAGTGATGGAAACAACTAGCTAGCACATAGGCCTTATATGCTCTCTCGTTTGTCCCATCAAATCGACAGTAGGTTCGTCCAAGCCATCACCGATGCACATCCCTCTGTCTCAAGAGTACAAGAGAAGGAACTCCAACTCATGTCCCTACGTGACATACTTATGAATTCAATTAGTCAAGTAAAGCCCTTGGTGGTAAACTCCACAACATCCTGGGGTGTTAACGACCCTCGGTGGTACCACAACATTCTGAAGTATTCATATAGATTTACTTGCTAATAAGACCCTTGGTGGAACTCCACACATTCTGGGGCCATGAATAACAGTGCATTCACATTCCATAGATACATAGGTTCGAGCTAATACCACGACGCAACCCATAAATTCTAAGTCTTTAATTCAAATTATGAATCCTAAACATAACTAATAATCATGACATATTTGATAATTGAGCAAGCTCCCCACTTACCTGCACTCGCCGCAAATCCTAATCTTGATCCTATCGCGTTTGGGCTCGATGTGAACTGTCTCGTGAATCTAGACAATTTGAAAGAATAATTACTTTATGTATCTACAACCATACAAGTTTAACATTAATTGTCTAGACCTTAAAGATTCACCCTATTTTATAGCTAACTTCGCTAAAGGTCATTCACGACTTTAAAATTGATACTTAAAATTAGAATCAATTATTCGAGTAAAATAGAAATGCGGTGATGTAAAACAAGGAAAATCTGCTAATACTTGGTTTTTCCAACATAAATCGAAGACGTTCGATTAATTATAATTAAAAAGATCCAAATCACCATACAAAACTCAATTTAGACTTTAAATTCCAAATGACAATATTCAGTCAAAGTCCACAAATTTATCGAATAAGTTTATTTCCCAAAGAAAAGGATTCAAAGTCCCTTTTTAAATCTCAACTCAACCTTAAATGCCAAATCCATATCAATAAACTTCAACCGCGATCAATTTGTTAAAATTATGGTAAAACCCTTTCATGTACCGTCAAACTATAGAAAACAAAATTGATTCATCCATAATACTCGTTATCATAATGCTCAAAAATTTGTATAACTCATTTCAAGACTAGATCTAAGAAAAACTAAACAAACTTTGCAAATCATCAACTCTCATTACCAATACCAACACTAAGACAATAAATCTAGGGAGTATTAGAGTCTCACCATGCCTTCAATGGAGTCTTTGACTCAAAATTCTATGCAAAATCTCATTCTAACATAGATCAGATCTTTCCTTTCTTATTTTCTTTTCTATTTTCCTCGCGTGCTTGCCGCTGTCGACGCCATCGACCCTTTGGTCTCCAAATCTTCAACAAATAATAAAGAAATCAAAGAGGGAAGTGAGGTTGTACCTCTCTTGAGCTTGAACTCTCCTCTTGCTCTCCTCCTCTTCATGTGGGTGTTTAACAAGATTGCGGCTAGGGTTTTTTTTATTTGCTTAAATAACTTTAGGGTTAGAGATTAGGGTTATAATTATTTACAACTTGTCTAAAATGCCCTTTTGGGTTCTAAGCTCAATTGGGCTTTATTATTTAAAATAAAACTTTACTTAATCCCTTACTCATATTCAATTTGACAAGTTTAGAATTGTATTTTTACATCAAACACCCAACACATTTTTATCATGAAATTACCAACATACACATAGGATAGGTGGTGGAGAATTTAGGTCGTAACATAGTGTGTGTGCTTTTGTCGTCGATGGATTGCAACCTGAGTTGCAGGTGTGATTTTACCATGTCATACTTTGCACTAGGTGTGTGACTAAAGTGTGTCATAGTACTTTCCTTTTTGAGAATTAGAGAAAGTCTATTTGTGTGAAAAATGTTTTTGTGTCCTAGTACGATAGGCGCCTGTCAGCTGAAACACATAGTTACGTAGCGGCTTTGTTTGGTTGACATATTGTACATACTACACACAGTTGCTACTTAGACCCCACCCGATTGGATATTCAAGTTTTTAACTTAGTGTCGAACACAGTTGCCCGCGATATTACCAACATTATCGTCTATTACTATGACGACCCTCCTCCAACCTAGGGTCAGGTTGCCCGGCCCAGACTGCTACTTAGACTCGATACCTGAACCAGGCCCAAATAACAGTCTGACAAACCTAACAAACAAACCTGCAGAATACACATTGGCTAAACAAAGGATAATAATTGCAGAATAAATTTAAATAGATATCCTTAAGCCAATAAATTTAAGTTCACAAGAATATTTATGAAACTATAAATGGGTTCGTATTGAATTAAACTATTAAAATTCCCAAGTGGATCAACTAAAGGTAAGTAGGTTTCAAACTACCCAAAGGCTTATTTTAATTATAACCCAAGTTTAATAGTTTCAAAATCGAATAAACATGATATATATCAAAACAAAGCTCACATCAAGTGAAGACTTCAAGCTCATTTCTCCCTTGTCTCAATTCTAGTGCACTCGTCGATGGATCTGTATTGTAAGTGGGGTAAGCTAAAAGAACCAACAGAGCTCAGTAATGTGGAAAACCCGCTCAACCATCAAATATGCAAGTAATACCTAATAAGCATGCAAAATCTAGCATGTATTTGAAAACAAACAAGTATTCATTGAATAGTAGCATGGTAGCTGAATTCCATAAAAGATAGACGTATAATGAACCATCAAGTATTATCATGGACATAAGGTTTGAAAGCCACAAATAAATAGGAATTTATGCTTTCATAGCAAATACGACATATTCATAAGCCATCAAGTTGTAACAATAATAATCATGCATATCATTAAAGAGATTGACAAATCATTACATAAATTCAAGCTTTCATGCAAATGAGGGGTTTCGCGAGATTATGTACTATAAAATATAGTAATACGATAAGTCGATATTTCATTCAATGCATACTAGGTATTAATAAGAATCTGGTGACTGATTCTCCTACTCTCGAGGTGATGGAAACAACTAGCTAGCCCACAGGACTTATGTGCCCTCTCGTTTGTCCCATCAAATCAACAGTAGGTTCGTCCAAGCCATCACCGATGTACATCCCTATGTCTCAAGAGTACAAGAGAAGGAACTCCAACTCATGTCCCTACGTAACATACTTATGAATTCAATTAGTCAAGTAAAGCCCTCGGTGGTAAACTCCACAAACATCTTGGGGTGTTAACGACCCTCGGTGGTACTACAATATTCTGAGGTATTCATATAGATTTACTTGCTAATAAGGCCCTCGGTGGAACTCCACAACCATTCTGGGGCCTTGAATAACATAGATGAGAAAAGCAGTGCATTCACATTCCATAGATACGTAGGTTCGAGCCAATACCACGACGTAACTTATAAATCCCAAGTCTTTAATTCAAATTATGAATCCTAAACATAACTAATAATCATGTCATATTTGATAATTGAGCAAGCTCCCCACTTACCTGCACTCGGTGTGCCTAAGACCACTCCTTGCGCACCCGGGGCTCGATGTGAACCAGCACGTGTCACTAAGACAATTCATACAGCAACATATCAATGCATATTCTATTACAAAGTCATTAATTCTTTAACTCAATTACTTTTAGGGACCCTTTAGTGCGGGTCCCGCAGTTTTGTGTTGTCTGAAACTCTTTTCGGGGTCCTAATGTCGCATTGTCGAGGGTGGGACCCATCGTCAAGTCTCCCGGAGTGCCACTATCACCACCTTAACCATTTTCCCTATCCAAAATTTTTTAATAAAACAAACAAATAAAAGCTTAGATGGGATGAGGGGAGAGTGTTTACCTTCTTGAATACTCAAGTGTACTTCATCATCATCTTCTTCATCATCAACCCTCCTCTACTTCTCTCCCATCTCAAATTTGGGGTTTCAACACAAAAGAGGCTACAAACTTTATAAAAGATTTATATAGGTAGGGTTAGGACAAGTTGTACACAACCTTAGTAAAAGACTAAATTACCCCTCCCTTTTGGGCCTTGGGTTCATCTAATTTACTAACCTTACTTTTTGGGCCCACACAAATTGAGCCTTAGTTAAATTTCATACTTAACAATTCACAAAGCACACTTGCACACATTCAGTATTGAAAATCACTAAATTACCCTCGAGTCAGGTCAGGTAGAATTCGGGTCGTTACAATATCCCCAATTTTATGAACTTTCGTCCTCGAAAGTAAAAGTAATATACAACGTAGTTTGGTGTCTGTCCATAACGATTTCTTTTCGACCCATTGTTTAACTGAGTCCATCTTCACCTGCATGCTCTACCCGTTTCACCACGTGAAATAAAGGTTTACTCCTGACTTTAATATATCTCATTTTTTTTTATTTTCATCTTGCAAACTAAAATTCATAATGCCTACCTCATGTAGGTCATCATTAAAGCTTTTATACTTAGCTACATGCCAATTCCTCGTATCGCTACACATTTATGGGGTGTTCCTTTGTAAGCTCCACCAAAGCCGTAATGTGCACTCGAGTCATTCACACAACAAAGAACAATACTGAGATTTGATATAGTGTCTATATGTGTAAAAGAATATCTCTGCCCATCTGGCATTGAAACCATGCCACCAACTGGTAGTAGGGAAAACAAGGATAGTTATCTACTATAACATGAGCACTAGTACACCATCTCTATCAACATCTCAGTTACATATATCAAAGAACGACTCATCATGTCTTTGCGACTTATCTGCTAAGGCTACAAATGGGTAGACATAGTATTCCTTCTTGGAGTAACACTTTTACGTCATTGTCCATCAAACATTTGTTGACTTTCATTCATGTAGGTTTGAAATTCAGGCCAATGCTTTAATAATGATCAGCTTTGCAACTCCTCTGTCACACTTGATCATTAATTTACAAAACATGCTTCCACTCGTAATCTTGAGGCATCCTTGACATCATTGTCAACCTTAAACGGAATGCTATTCTCATTCATATACTATTTATCTCATTGTTATCTTTTCTTCATGATTTGGTCTTCCATCACAATCACTCTGATTCTAGGAAAATTTTCGCATCGAGTCCACACACCGTTCGACTCTCACAATCCTGAACGACTGTTTTATATTTTGTTGGCTCAGTCAGGTTCACATTTGGCGCCTAAGTTCTATTTTTACCCTTCCGAGCTAACCTTTAGCTTTTCTAGTTTGTTTAAGTTTCTCACTAAGAGACAAGAGTGATTTAGATTCCATTTTTTTATTTTTTTTATTTTTTTAGTTTTGACATTCACGTCGTTTCTTAAGAGCATAAATCTCATACTCTTGGTATTGTCATTAGGACTCATATCTCAGTACAATCCAGTTATTTCAAATTCATAACTCAAACTTATATTTCAATTTATTATACTCGTGCATTACTATTGTCGCACTATATATACATTTTCTTGGATACTCCAACTATAAAATACAAATCCTTATATATAAAACTTATATAGGTTTATCTTGTACGACTTATTACTAAAGCTTTAATTCAAGGGTACTCAAACTCATATTTACACCTATTTCGAGAATTATCTTGCACTATTTAGATTATGATTCATTGCTTATACTTAGCACAAAACTATTCATAGTGTTCTTCCTTTTCTCCAAATTCAATGATTCTTGGAAATAAGAATATCAACTGATTTCTCATGGGATTGATTTAAAATGACCTCATACTTAAGCAAACCTTTATATCACATAATTTGCTTATGCTGGTCACCTGTTACGTTGTCGACTTTGATTATTCTAGCATTATCTCCACATATTGATATCCTTAACACTTAACCATTTGCAAATCTATTGCTTACCCATCTGGCTTGCAACCTCAAATTCTCCTACGCCATCAAATTAGGGTTTCACTTTTAGACTTATACTAAGCCCTCAGGCTTCCAAGTGTAAACTACACATTTTGTTCAACAATTATTTACGGTGTGAAGTTTAAGAAATTTTATCTTTACTCATATATTCATGTTTCATTGCTAGTTTAGGGTATCTCCTCACCATCTCTAATTATTGTTTCGTATGTATTGCACAGTATAAATCTTATTGGGGTTCGATCATAACCTAGGATCCCCACTTTTAATAGTCGACCTATCACTGATAAGATATTTCATCTTTCCTTTCAACCATTTAGTTTGGTAGTCCAGTTTTTTTTGTAATGTTTTACTTTTATTATGAGATTACAAGTTACTTCCCACAAGTGATCAACATGATTCTTAGCGTCATCACTATTTTGATTAGAAATTTTCGTTCTTGGACAGGGTACTATTGCAGTACATGTTGTCTCTCTTGAGTTCACAATTCTTCTCATCACCAAATTATTCATTCGTTTTTCCATAGGTCGATCCTATTCTAGGATCCCCAATTTTAAGAACCAAGTCATTATTGACTAAGGTTATGTGACAATCATTTGCCTCGATTACTCTTTAATGTCATTTTTCATTCAACCATCCCCTACTAATCAGGTTAGGTTTCATTTTGACTCAAAAGCTATGAGTCCACACGACTAATCATATCAGAAATATTCTTTTCATTAGTGTACCCCCAATTTTAATGATTCACTTAACATCGAGTTCATTATAATATTATTAACTGTGTCATACGCTCTTTAAAACTTACTAATATGACTCATACATACCGTTTAGTTTGGGGCTTCCTTTAATTATTCAGTCATGGTACTGCTATTACATACTCTCCATTCATTTTGAACACAATTTATCAATTCCTAGTATCCCCAACTTTATGAATCAACTCTCTTCTAATTATGTTAGAATAATTTCTTTCTTGCAGTGGTTACCTTTGATTTATATCATTTTAACATCAGATCTTGAGTCTTTACAACATCTACAAATTTTCTACTTGGCAACACGATCTTCTACATGGCTATTTCACCAAAATAGTCTTTGACTTTGAATTTTTAATTTTAGTAATTCACCCATTTTTGAGTGTACTAATTTAACATTTTGTATTCACTAGATTTTCTCATTAAGTAGTTTTCAATGTATTCTTTAATTTCTCATTCGCCATTCATAGATTATGCACTTACGCTTCGAGCTAACTCTCAATTTGGATCCTCATATTTAGTATTCAACCTTTCGATAACTAGCTTAGCTTTATTTTTCTTTTACACAAGTTCGATCAAAACTTGAATGTCATAATTTAATCAATCGAGAAGTTAAATCTGAATCAAAACCTATTTCAAAGTGTTGAGTTTCCATTTTTCAAGTTAAATCAACCTTTTATTTTTTATTTTTTTATTTTTGATTTTATATATATGTATATATATATAGATCTATTTTTGAACACCAAGGAAAATAAACTATTTCTTTTATTAATTGTTCACGCTTTCCAAAACTTTGTACAGACAAGTAGAATGCTTCCTTGAAAATCTCATCAAAATGTAATAAACACCTACTCAACGAAATGCAAAAATCATGGTCCAACACAGTCGAAAAAGTTAGTCTTCGAGAAAATAAATTACATGAAACAATAAAATTTGATTCATAGTATTAATTTTCTAATCAAATTTATAGACCAGTGATTCACATTTTTAATCGTGAGTTAGAAGTTTTAAGTGTATACGTGTCCTCTATATCTTAAATTAAGTTCAGCCTCTTGGCCAGACTAACTTGCTTATCATTGTTTGAAATCAAAGATTCATTTGCATCCTTACTAGGATCGTTAACTTTTGTTTTCAACAAGATATTATAAATTTTTAATTATCCTAATGGAGTTTTCGGCGTTAGAGTTATTTCTCTAAAATGTAACCACGTTACAATTCCATCTTGCGTATTTAGCGTGGCGTCTCTTTCTCCTTTCAAGTCTATCGATTCTTGCTTAAGTCTTTATTTGCCACTCTATCGTTAAGTATAGACGCATCTCGCCATACAATTTCCAATCTATGTTTAGTCGTTCTATCAGAACCATTCTCGCAGCAATCGTTGAAGACTTCCTTACAATGCATATGAAATCTTCTGAGAACTTCCGTTCAATTTTCTTGTGTCGTTAATTGTCATTCCCAACTCGTGGAACCAAGGTTTCACGTCTTAAGAAAAGACATTTACCTATATATCTAACGATATATTTATATACACAAAATAACAAATAGTCATCACATTAAATCTTTATCAAATTTCTTTTGTCTCATCCCCTCCTAGGATTTATCATTATTGCGTGTTAAGTCAACTTTGAACCAATGTCCCATACCACTGATTTGTTCGACTTAACTTGACCTTTAAACTTAAAGGCCCTACATCTTAGGTTTTCCTAACCTAACGTTTTCCTAGGTTCTAATCCCTATGCTCTGATACCAACTATGACAACCCTTCCCCGACCTAGGGTCAGGTCGCCTGGCCCAGACTGCTACTTGGACCCAATACCTGAACCAGGCCCAAATAACAGTCTGGAAAGCCTAACAAACAAACCTGCAGAACACACATTGGCTAAACAAAGGATAATAATTGCGGAATAAATTTAAATAGATATCCTTAAGCCAATAAATTTAAGTTCACAAGAATATCTATGAAACTATAAATGGGTTCGTATTGAGTTAAACTATTAAAATTCCCAAGTGGATCAACTAAAGGTAAGTAGGTTTCAAACTACCCAAAGACTTATTTTAATTACAACACAAGTTTAATAGTTTCAAAATCGAATAAACATGATATATATCAACCCAAAGCTCACATCAAGTGAAGCTCATTTCTCCCTTGTCTCAATTATAGCGCACTCGTTGATGGACCTGTATTGTAAGTGGGGTGAGCTAAAAGAGCTAACGGAGCTCAGTAATGCGAAAAACCCGCTTAACCATCAAATATACAAGTAATACCTAATAAGCATACAAAGTCTAAAATGTATTTGAAAAAAAACAGGAATTCATTGAATAGTAGCATGGTAGCTGGATTTCATAAAAGATAGACGTATAATGAACCATCAAGTACTATCATGGACATAAGGTTTGTAAGCTACAAATAAATAGGAATTCATCATTTCATAGAAAATATGACATATTTATAAGTCATCAAGTTGTAACAATAATAATCATGCATAGCATTAAAGAGATTGACAAATTATTACATAAATTCAAGCTTTCATGCAAAGGAGAGGGTTTCACAAGATTATGTACTATAAAATATAGTAATACGATAAGTCGATGTTTCATTCAATGCATACTAGGTATTGGCAAGAATCCGGTGATCGATTCTCCTACTCTCGAGGTGATGGAAACAACTAGCTAGCACACAGGCCTTATGCGTCCTCTCGTTTGTTCTATCAAATCAACAGTAGGTTTGTCCAAGCCATCACCGATGCACATCCCTATGTCTCAAGAGTACAGGAGAAGGAACTCCAACTCATGTCCCTATGTGACATACTTATGAATTCAATTAGTCAAGCAAAGCCCTCGGTGGTAAACTCCACAAACATCCTGGGGTGTTAATGACCCTCCGTGGTACCACAACATTCTGAAGTATTCATATAGATTTACTTGCTAATAAGACCCTCGGTGGAATTGCACAAACATTCTGGGGCCCTGAATAACATAGATGAGAAAAGCAGTGCATTCACATTCCATAGATACGTAGGTTCGAGCCAATACCACGACGCAACCCATAAATCCCAAGTCTTTAATTTAAATTATGAATCCTAAACATAACTAATAATCATGACATATTTGATAATTAAGCAAGCTCCCCACTTACCTGCACTCGGCGCGCCTAAGACCACTCCTTGTGCACCCAGGGCTTGATGTGAACCACCGCGTGTCACTAAGACAATTAATACAACAACATATCAATGCATATTCTATTACAAAGTCATTAATTCTTCAACTCATTTACTTTAAGGGACCCTTTAGTGTGGGTCCCGCGGTTTCGTGTTGTCTGAAACTCTTGTCGAGGTCTCGATGTCGCATTGTCGAGGGTGTGACCCATCGTCAAGTCCCCCTGAGTGCGCGTGTGCGCCCTCGATGAAGCCGTAGAGGGGCTGGGACATTCCTGGCCCTCATTTTACTATTGCAGGGACATTTTAGTCCTTGGTCATCTAGTAACCAGTTGACCGGTCAACTGGTTCAGCTGACCAGTTGTCCGGTCAACTGCCTTATTGACCGAACTGAGGGGGAGCTCGTGCTCCCCCTTGTTGGGGCCGTGGCGGGGAGCTTAAGCTCCCCTTTATTGGGCCCCTCTGGCCTCGGCCTCCGGCGCCAACTACGTCGGGGGGCCTCCGGCGATTTGCCAGAGGGCCACTGCCTCCCTTGTCTCGCCGCCATCGAGGCGGGGGAAGGGTGGCAAACCACCCCTTCCCTCCCCTCTTCATGGTTCATATGGGGTGGGGGAGGAGGAGCCTCCTAGTGGGGCTCCCACCCCCTCCTCCAGTGAGGATGGGGCTCCCTTGTGGGGCCCCACCACCCACAGCAGTGGTGGTGACGACAGTGAGGCCACCGCCCTTTCCTTGATGGTGCCACCACCACCACCTTGACCATTTTCCCTATCCAAAATCCTTTTTTTTAATAAAACAAACAAATAAAAGCTTAGATGGGATGAGGGGAGGGTGTGTTTACCTTCTTGAATACTTAAGTGCACTTCATCATCATCTTCTTCATCATCAACCCTCCTCCACTTCTCTCCCATCTCAAATTTGGGGTTTCAACACAAAAGAGGCTACAAACTTTATAAAAGGTTTATATAGGTACGGTTAGGATAAGTTGTACACAACCTTAGTAAAAGACTGAATTACCCCTCCCTTTTGGGCCTTGGGTTCATATAATTTACTAACCTTACTTTTTGGGCCCACACAAATTGAGCCTTAGTTAAATTTCATACTTAACAATTCACAAAGCACACTTGCACACATTCAGTATTGAAAATCACTAAATTACCCTCGAGTCGGGTCAGGTAGAATTCGAGTCGTTACAATTACAGACCATAAGGCATGAAAAGGTTTCAGTTAGTATACATTGTAATCATACCTATACCCTCACCAGTTTACTCAGTGGACCACACCCAATTGTATATTGAAATTTTAGTTAGTTCTCGGAGTTACGAGTTCGCAATATTAATGGCAATATCGGTTAACAAAGACCATTATGGTTGTAGAGGTTCCAATTTTTCTTGACCGCAATCTTACTTATACCCCCACCAAATTACTACACATACCCCACTAAATTGTATCTTTGGATTTTAGTACATGGGCGACAAATCTACTGAGGTTCGACTCAAATAGACCCTCCCGCAACCTCAATGACCATGAAAGACGAAGGTGGGGGTTTTTCTAAGTTTTGTGATGGTTTCAATTTGGGGTATGGATGTTAGAAACGGGTTGAAGGGGTGGTTTTTTGTTTGTTGAAGACAAGGGAATTCTGAGGATTTCGAAGAAAAGTATGGTACGTTTAGTAAAAAAATTTAAAAATAGGGTACGTCGAAGTAATGGGGTCCTCTTACAAAAATTGGGTCCATTAAGCCAGTCCCATAATTAAAGATATATATAGCTTCTTTAACTTTTTTTTGGATCAAATGACTTCTTTAATTTGTTAACAACAGTTATAATCTGGGTGTTGATACTCAACCCCTTCTATTCTAGAGATCTTAATCTAGATACACAGAAAGGGGAATGTTAGAATTATAATTCCTCACCGTACACCCTACATCAGCCAACCCTGTTCACTTGGGGATAAAGCCTTACGCATCGTGAGATTCGAAATACAGTGGGATATGTGGGGTGTGTGTTGGAGTGTAATGTCGGAGGTGTTATTCTAGAATTTTTAATAAAGAAAATCACCTTGCAGCCTCCATAGGAGGTCAAACTTGTCGAGTTAAGTGTTTAGCCCTCAATAACAATAAGGAGCTAGCACCCATTTTTTTATAGAAAAAAACAAGTTAATTGAGGTTTAATATTAATTAAAGAAAAATCAATTTGGTGGCCCAATAATTTAGTACAGAGTTTATGAGTGAATGGTTTGTTCGAACCCTATGGAGGCAAAATGCTTCTTTCTTATCAATAAAAAAATATTAATCGAAGAAAAAAGAGATATCATGATTCCTGAAGCAGCAGAAACAAGTAAATAATTACTGTTACCAACATTGATTATATTATTTCCTCAAAAAAAAAAAAGCATTGATTATATTACTAATTAATTAAACACTCTGCAAAGTTTTTTTTTTTTTTTTGATAAAAAAGACACTGCAAGTTAAATATAAGCCATTCAAAGTGTTGTTGCTTGCTTTGACAAACAAAAAAGTGTTGTATTCACCAAAAAAAAAAAATAGTTTTGCTAATTTCTTGCGCAATTGATTAATTACATTTAAGGAAACAATTTGTTGTATGCATATGGATGAAATATGTTGTGAATTAACCTTATATGATAATTATGCCCTTTCAAAATAAATAAAATTGTGTGTTTAGTTTGGCTTTTTAAGAAAAAATAATAATTGTCATGTCAGGTGCATGTCTATGTAGGCCAAAACAAATGGAAGTTAAATTAGAGTTTAGTTTGAGCTTTTTTTACTATTGTTTTTTTTTTTTTTTTTTAATAATTCCAAGACTTTTTTGCAAGTTAATTAAGTTTAAGCGTTCAAGCGCTGAAATGCAAATTTAGCCTTACCTTTGAATGGAATGAGCAGAGTAGCAGAAGTTAGTTAACGAAAAGTGCCAACAACGGTGGAAGAGAGGAATTTTACACAGCTTGTCCCAAAGTTGAATGTCAGAGTATGGTTTGTGTGAATAAAGTGAGGATTGCAGCAGAGGTCGCCAGGTCAGGCACATGAAGTGTGGCGGGGCCCAAACGCCAACACAAAAAGCCTATACCATACTAGTGGTGGTATGTACCACTATTTTGTCACTAATATATTAGTTAATAATTTAAAATAAAATTATCTGAGTGAGTTTTAAAAAATAAAAAGCCTATACTATATATGTACCTAGAGTGGGCAAATTGCAGTTTGGTGGTGAAAATTCTTAAACTGCCACCAAACTAAGGGTGTCATGATTTAACCATTTTACAAACCACCATCAAACCGTAAACCCTCAAAACCGTAACCAAATTGACCACGATTTTGTTGGTTTGGTTTTGCAATTTTTTTGCGACACATATATATTTAACCAAAAAAACTAATATATGCTATATATACAAGTCTATACATGTCCATTGTTAAGATATAGTTGTTTAGATAGATTTAGATAGACTTATTTTGTTAAGATATGATTGTTAAGATAGAGTTCAGTTAGTTGGTTTAGATATATCCTCTATATAGCTATATATAGAGGACTTGTAATCAAGAAAGGTACACAATAAAGATTATTTTTTTAAGAAATTATCATCCATGAATAAAATATACAACAAAATAAATGTCCAAACATGACTAAGTTTATTTCAAATTTTAAAACAACATGAAAAGGCTTCAACTCCATTTCATTCATTCAAAGTTTAATTTGGAGGTGGTTTTACGATTTGGTGAACTATGGTTTTTTATAAATAAAAACTACCACCAAACTGCAGAATTGTGGTTTTCAAGTTTTATAAACCTCCCCTAAACCGCGACTTTATAAAACCAGATCAGATCATGCAGTTTGGACGGTTTTCACAGTTTTGCAGAGACTGCTGCTCCCCTACATGTACCATATGCAATATACATTTAAATGATGAGTACTACATGCATGCTTGGTTTTGTGACAGCTCGATCGATCCACAAGTGCCTTTGTTCTTTAATGTCTCTTTGGCTTTATTTGGTTAGGTGTGGAGTTATCTCCTGAAGATAATTTATAGGAAGTTGAGAACTAATCTTATTTGATTGTCCAATTTCTCTGCAAGTTATCTCCCAATTTATAACCTAAGGGGAGAGATATCTCCCTACCTCCCCCTTAGAGACTTGTCTGTCAGGAGTTGTAGACATAATTACTCTTTATTAATGATGACTCTTTTATTATTTAAAAATTTTTAACTTCTTTATAAGTTTAAAGTTAAACCAAATATGAAAATATGAACTCCGAAGAGTTAACTCTGAACTAACACTGTAAAACCAAAGGAGGCCCTCGTGATTAAATACCTTTTGGATTAATCCCAACCGTTGTATTGCCCAATGGAAATCCCATCCGCAAGGTGCAAGGACAAGGCAGTGCTAGCTACTTGAGTACGACATTAAACACTTGGGTTTGGTTAAACCACGGCACATATGAGACATTTTTACTCATTCTTTTATAACTCAATAATTTAAAGTACAATTGATATCAACTAAACAACAACACTTTTGACAAAATAAAATAAAATAAAATCATATCAAATTCAAGCTATTAAACTCATAGTTGAGAGAGATTAGAGCAAATTTCCTCTTTCTTACTTTCCTTAAGTCAATCGAATAAAAACATTTAATTTGTTTTACTATCATTGTATTACGTGATATAGTAAATCTTGCACATATATATTAATTAGAATTTGTTTTAATTATTTATTTAGTTAGGATTGATTGGATTATAATCATAATTTTATTTTCTTATTATTTGTAGTTATTATCTATCTAGTATATAATTCTATACATGCGTGTTGTGCACCAAATGAAATTGAAGAAAAATGTAAGTTTTTCCTTCATCTATTTCTTCCATCTATTTTATTTTATAATACATTGGTTACTCTATAACTAATTAAGAAACTAATAGACCGAAGTTCCCTAAATGCATAAGAACGTATATACTAAAATACTTATTAGAAGTATTAACATTATGTATATACTAGTTTAATATACGTGCTATGCACGTTTGAACCCGCTCGCTGCGGCCACGTAAATTTAATTAATCTAACAATGTATTTTTATTATCTAATTAAAAAGTTTACTCGGTCACTTGCATGTTGTTTAATAGGCTTTACTCAATTCTTTTTTTAAGATAATTACTCTATATTTTAAATAACATTTATTTTCTTGGGGGAAAAAAACATCTATTTTAAGATAACAATAACCAAATAATAATATTTCAAAAAAACGAATAATAAATCTTAACATATATTATTTAGATAAAAAAATAAAAAGGGTAATAATGAGATTTCAATTAACCAAAGAATCTTTTATCATTGTACTTATTATATCACTTTTTTAAAAAAAAAAATCGTGCTTATTATATTAGTTAGATATATTAAAATTATATTTTTTTGTAGAACTATATTGAAATTACTTGCAACTGCCTTTAACTAGTGTTTGAAACTTTTAGGCAATTCATGATAGTAACTCAATGTAGGGATGCAGGTGGACCGAGAATCTTCATTTCTCGCGGGAATTCACCCGATAGGGTGAGAATTTTCTGCCAACTATCCCCTATGGAGTAGAGTGGTATTACTCGCCATTCCAGGAGAATTCTCTACCTCATCTTAATATAGAGATTCCCCATAGGAATAATGTAACTAAGTTTATCAACTCTAAATAAATATAACTAAGTTTATCAAGAAAAAATAATATAACTTGAAATTTATGTATAATAATGTAAGTATATTATTTAAAGTATTGTATAGATTCAAAAGCTTTGAAAAAACACTTTAGAGTCGTGAAGAAAGATATTTTAATAATTAAATTTTATATCTATAATTTATTTAATCTTTTTTAAATATTATATTAAAAATAGTGAGGTGTGGGGAATCCCCGCGATAGTGGAGATCTCTATCTGGTGAAGAATGGGGTCAAAAATTCTTTAGTGAAAAATTTTAAGAAGGGAATCCCCATGAAGATGAAAATTACATTTTTCGCCCCCACATAAATCCCTACCCAAGTGTAACCCAGGTCATCACCTAGATTCGTTAAAAAGCAACCAATCTACTGGATAAGAGTTCTCATATTTTTCTCCTATTGCTTGCATTCCACGTGTCATTCAAAGAAGCTAATGTCAGATTAGTCACCCAACACCGGACTCGGGGAATCTGGCATCTGCCGTTCCGGATAAGCTGGAGCAAGTTGCGCCTCTCTCTCATTGACTGGTCGTTGTGACACGTGGCAAGAGTAGAATGTGCTGTAGTACCATTATTGTACTACGGTTGGCTACACTGCATTGTATACAAAACCAATTCTATACTAAACGGGCAAGGAAAGGAAAGACTGTAACTTGAAGAAACCATTTTGGTTTGCTTGGGCTTAGAAGCAATGGGAGCAGAAAAAGTAGGGAAAAGGGTTACAAGGCACGTGGTTGCTCTGCATCACTCTTTTTCACGTGGGCACAACACCTTCTTCATTTTTTGTCCTCTTTCCTTTCCAAATATCCTTTCTTTTGTATTTTACAGTTACATCTCCACCCTCAGATTTCATTGTTTTCATTACAAATACCATTCTTTGATTCTTATTTTTCATTAGTTTCTAATTTCCATGTATAAGGAGGACATGCAATGATTAATTCATGAGATCGAACATAGATAAGATTACCTCACAATGAGATGAAACTAGGATCTGATCTTAATTATAATTGCGAATTGAAGGATCCGTTCTAATCTAACAAGGCAAGGTAAAAGGACCCCAATTTTTGCAACAAGGACTCGAATTTTCTGAAATTATCCAACTATTCCTCTATAAAAGAGTTTTTACTACCCATATCCTAACTCACCTCTCTCAAATTGCATTCATCAACAACTTAAATCCGAAGAAATTCAAGCAAACCACATGGATTCGATGTCGTTGGTGCATTTATCATATCTTTTAATGCCGATTTTGAGGTTTTTTTTTTTTTTGTTCTTTTATTTTTGAGTCGTTTTGTTTGGCAAATCTACTTTTGGGTTTAGGGCTTGGATTTGAAGCTTGAATCTTGTATTTTGAGTACAAAACTTTGATAGAAACGCAAATATTAAGCGATTCTGAGCAAAACTCACTATTTTTTATTACTATTTTTGTAACGTCCTGAAGTTAATTCGCTGTTATTAATGACGTGTCTGCAGACGTGGCGGACAACTCAGATGCTCGTAGGACCTGCAGATAGGTCATGGTGTCTAGAGCTAGGTAAATAGTAAATTTTGTGATGTTGTGTTTTAAATTTGCGATGTTTATTGGTAATTAGGTTAATGACATCGCGATGTGTGTTAGTTTGTATTATTGACGTGCGAGATAGTGTGACGAGCATTCACTCCGAAAAGTGTGTAGACACGAGAACCGGGTAGCGAATGATAGTGTACTAGGTTGGGAGACTAAATACACACAATAAATGGTAAAATTCATTGAATAATTAATTAAAACATCGTATATGCGTTCTTGGTGCGGAAGTACGCGGGGGACGCGAGGTTACGAACAGGACTCGAGTATCGAAATGCCTGAAGGTTTAATGTTTTGTTTGAGCCAAAACAAGTCAAGGGAGAGTGTTAGCCACCTAAGTCATGTTTAGCTAGACCATTTGACCAATTTGGAGCCATTAGATGAGGCTTTAGAATGTGTACACACAAGTGATGAAATTTTTGTATAAATAGGTGGGTTTATCATCGCCTACCACCTTTCTCTTTTCTTATCTCCAAATACGAAAATGGTGGTGGTGTGCAGGGTCTTATGAACTTGGGGAGGTGATTTAGAGCTCAATAACTTGAGGAAAACGAATTCTAAGATTAGATCTTCGATTCCCATATCCTTTTCTACGATTCGGGGTAATTTTCTCGGGTGTTGACATGGGTTTTCGGAATCGAATTGAGCACACCGATTTTAGAAGGTGTTGCTATGGATTTTTGGTGTGGTTTTTGAGCATTGGTATTGGTTTTGTTGAGGTTGTGGGTGGTGCTATGGAATTTTGGAATAAAACCAGGTTTTGAATGGTTTTTGTCGGGGTTTGTGTTTCGAACGCATTTGGTTTAGGGGATTGGGTTGTGTGAGTTTGGTTAAATGTTTAATGAGTTGTTGGGACGAGCGCGATGAAGAGCTAAGAGGGTCCGAAAATCCAAGAAAACCCTCTCTGCCTCAGACGCCGCCAAGCGAACCGTAGGGTTTAAAAGCCCATGGCCCACTTGCGGCTTTTGGGACAGAGGCGAGAATTTGGAAAATGATAGTGGTGTTTTGGGAGGCGCCGTGAGTGTGGAAAACGTGGCGACGCCAGTCACAACGCTCAGGACGCCTTGGACATGCCGTACAGGATTGAACTCGGCGGTATCAAGGATAGTTTTGAGACGAATATTTTTAAATAAAATTACTGATTGGGGATTTGCCTAAGGACTTATATAGTCTATTTGGGGGGTTTAAATGATGATTTTATCAATGAATTGGGTATTGAATTGGTGTTTCCAAGGTTTGAGAATTTATTCAATTTATTGAGAATTAATGGTTTTAAGTGGAATTGAGGGTAGTGGATATGAGGTTGAGGCGTGCAATTGGACTAGTGACGATAGTTGGAGTGCGGTTTGATGTATGCAGTATTCTAACTGAAATTACTTGAGTATTTACTTCTTTTGGTATTTGAATTCAATTTTTGTTATTTCAATACTCTATTCCGGTTGTGGTTTAATGGACGGACGTTGAATGGAGTTCCCTCCATGCCATTCCAGTGTGTATGCCCTCTAGACCATAAGATGTGCTACCAGATCGGTCTCGGTGAAAAACACGAGTCGAGTATCACGTCGTGGCATGTGTCGGTGCATCGTATGTGTAACGCCAGCCACCGAGCAGATCTAGATACTGGCCCTGCTTGAGTTGGATTCGCCGGAAGTACTATGTGGAAGAGTCCGAATTATGCCTTTGGATATAGGAACATACTTTGAGCTTCTACTATTATTTATTCATGCGATGAACGTAGTTACCTATATTTTATTTTCGCATGTTTATTTAATAGCTTTATTTAAATTCTAGTATTTACTTTCAGTATTGCTCACTTAATTTCCTTGGGAATACTCACTCTGGACTCGTCATCTGCCTTTTGTGATGGCTTGAGTGTAGACCCTAGTACGAGTAGGGGTAAAGGCAAGCTTCTAGAGTATTGATGATTCAGAGACATTGCCTGACTGGTACGTTTGTATTATATGTATTGTTTTCATTTTGGGTTTGGGGATTGTGAGATACTTTGACACTTTGTATATTTTGATATTTTGAGACCTTTGAGGTAAACTTCTTGATATGTGATGATTACATGTTTTTTCCACATTAGGTTTATGGTTTATATCACTCACTTCAATTATTAATATTAGAGTTCAATACCAATAAATCAATAAATTGACGATTAGTAAGGTTACAAATGATAAAATAAAGGATATAATTCAATGTGGAGCATAACTGTCGCTGGTAATACAGATTGTGGATCCACATTGGCTCCCGTGGCGGTCTGTTTGGAAAATGGGTTGTTACATTTTGGTATCAGAGCCTAGGTTTAGGAAAACCTAGGGCTTGAATTTGAGGAAAACCTGATTATAAACCTATTGAAGAATCTTTAGATGTGGAAACCCAAAGGAATTGCCTAAAGTCCTAGTTGGGAAGCGATGTGGGATGGGTAGAAATCAAGGATATACGTGTTATATTTTTTTGTATATTACATACGATACACGTATATTTGTATTGAAGCATGTTCTTCGATGCAGATACCGATGGATGGGCAGCTCTCAGACACGACTCAGCCTGAGGTCAGGGATACTAGTGATTCGACTAGGCAGACATTGACATTGGAGTCATTAGCGCGGACAATTGACGATAGGTTCGCATATTTGATAGACATGTTGAGAGCTAATGAGACTACTACAGATCCTACAACAGTTGTAGCTGTGCCATTAGTTACTACTCCTGTAGTTGTTGCTCCCACTAAGTTGCAGTATCTGAGATACATGCCAAGAGGGCTATTCCAGTGGTTGTTTCGGTCGAGACTACGATAGTTGTGACTCCTTCAACTACTGAGTAGCCAGCTGTGGCGTCTTTATCAGAGAGTTTGATGACTGTAGAGGCGAGGAAGCTGAAGGATTACCTTAGATTCTCTCTAAGATACTTCTACAGAGCCAAAGACCCAGAGTTAACCGGGACATGGCTATTGGCTCATAAGAGATTACATGATATGTTGTTAGTTGAGGGGGTTGATAGACCTAGGTTGGCTAGTATTGCTTGAGATCTACTGCTGCTGTGTGGTGGACCACTTATCCTACATTACTACCTGGGTAGACTTCCAAATGTTATTCACGGATAAGTATATACCTATGGAGGTCAGGATTCGAATGAGAGAGGAGTATTTGACCTTAGTTCAGGGCAATATGTCTATTACCGTACACATGGAGAGGTACATATATCTTTGTCTTATTCTATGGATCTGGTAGGAACTGACAGGTTGCAGATATATTATTTTGTCTGAGGACTAGACGAGAGGATAGCTACTACAACTGTTTCTAGTGGAGCGAGTACTTTGGCATAGGTATATGACAGGTCTTTTTCACAGGAAACATATATAATACAAAGGGCTGGTAGATTAGTGATTTAGACTGCACCACGGGGTCACCAGAGTCATTCAACTCAGAATTCTCGGTCTAATCAGAGACCGAAGAGACTAATGAGAGATCAGGGCCGATTGGGACAGGGCTAGAGACCTCACCGAGGTGATTGGTAGTCAGATCAGGGTCGCAGAGGCAACAGAGATCGTCGAGATGATTGGGATAAACGTGATGATCGTGAGGTAGCATATTCTGCTACCTTTACACACCAGTTGATTAGCCGAGAAAACAGTAGAGGCAGGATAGAGGTAAGGGTCAGAGAGGCCAAAGCCGAGGCCAGAGTCATGCGTAGAGTAAGAAGACTATTGGCAGATCAGAGAGTCGCACTTGTTATCATTGTGGCCAGGTGGGCGTCTGTGGCGAAGTGTACCAGGCCAGCGCCAGTACCATCACAGACTGATCAAGTCAGATATAGGGCCCAAATAGCTGCTTTCGGGGTTGCACAGCCAGACCTGTAGGTGACCAGATAGCTTGTTGAGGGTATGTTATCCGTCTCTGGTATTTTTATGCATGTCATGTTTGATTCAGGCATCACAATTTCTTTTATATCTGGACGCATGGTAGGATTGTTAGGGTTAGATGCACCGACTTTAGATACATATCTTATTCTCAGTATGACAACAGGGGCTAAGATTTACCCTAACCGGATTTGCCGGGATTGTGTGGTTGAGATAGAGGGACACCAGTTACCGTCTGATTTGAGAGTATTAGAGTACCTAGTGTTCGATGCGATGTTCAGTATGGATTCGTTAGTGTCTTATCACACACAGATCGACTGTTTTAGCAAAACGATGACATTTCACATCGAGGGGATTCTAGAGTTTAGTAAAAATTCAAAACTATGGTCCGTTTAGTAAAAAATGTCCATTTAACCTCTGCCATCTAATAATTGCTCAAATCTTAATTGAATCTAAAATATGAGTTGTACACCACATTGAGTGAGATGGAATGCAATTATTTTTACTATCGAATGAAAGTTTATATAATGTAGTGTAGCTAATTAATCCAATTAGAATGGTTAAAACACGTAGTTGTATTGCTTAATGCATATATTCGACTCACGCCAACAAGTCATGTGTAGCTAGGCAAATTAGTTATAAAGTCATTTTCCTTCAAAATAGAAAGAAAAAGGCTTCATATATATATTGGAATATTATTGACTTCATTCAGTTTGAAGCCTTGCTAAAACTTGACTTCATAGTAAACAAAAAAAAAAAACTTGACTTCGTAGAAATTGAAAAAATGCAATGAGGTAGGGTAGACCAAAGTTAACTTATTGTGACACATTAACTAAGAGAGCTTTAAATGGCCGGTTTGGAAAACTTACCATAAATTGCACAAAATGAAGCACAATGGAAGAGTTTGAATCCAACTAATTTGAGATTGAAACTATGTTGTTATTGTGGTTGTTGTTGTTTTCATGACTTGACAAAATCGATTAGGTAACATTACTAAAACATTTGGTAAAATGAAAGCTGTGCTAGCTATTTAAATATGCTACCTTGTTTCATATAAAAAATGGTACCTTTGTGAGTGAACCATAAGAACAAAATGATAAATGGTTAGCATTCCATTGAGAGTGAGAAGACTACATTGAGAATACAAAAAATGAAAACGATAATCTAACACACTTTAGACGCACACTTAAGATGCACACTTAGTGCGCATACTTTGTCTTTGAGCCTATTTATAGTGATTTGTTATATGTGGGACCCACGCCAGGGAGACAATAAGGAGCCATAAATAAACTAAAAGACAAAGTGTGCACCAAAGTGTGTTAGATTATCATTTTCCTACAAAAACTACCCCACCATCAATTTACCCTAATCTTTTTTTTTCCTTTTTTTTAAAAAAAACCTTATTCTTTTGAGTCATTTTATGGTTCAATAGTAATTCATCATATTTGGTGAGTTAGTTTTCACTTTATCAAAAAATATTTCTCATGTTGATCGTATAGTACCTTCAATTTCAATGGATGGTAATTGAAACACATTTTTTTTTTTTAAGATATATCCGACAAAAAATTATTTTTTTATAGAGGACTTCAGCAGGGTTGTCCACTATCACCATACCTATCCATTCTATGTGCAAAGGGCTTGTTAACTCTTCTTGATGAAGCCGAGAGAAACAACAAGTTTCATGGGGTGTAGAGTGATCTAAAATGCCCCATCAACATCCTACCTACTATTTGCAGAAGATAGTTTCTTTTTCTTTAGAGCAACAGTGGAGGCCACTTATGTCAAAGAACTGCTGGAAAAATATGAGAGAGCATTTGAGCAGGCAGTGTTTAGTGGCTCCAAATCCCAAGGTCTGCCACAAGTGCCAATGTGGACCCATAACCGGCCACGTAGCTGCCAGCTGTGTCCCACGCGCGACTAAACCACCAATATCATTTAATACCTCAAATTATAGACAATTGTAATTCATTATATTCATTGGACTCTAATCATCTATTAAACCATCAAGCATTAGTGGAAGACTTATAAACATGGCTAATCAAATAAAAACCTTAACTCCATGTTATGAGAGCATTTGCCTAAAGTGAAAAACCCGTAAACAAGGCATCATATAGATATCAAGATCAAAAGCCTAAAAAATATGTCAATATACATGACAAATGTGTCTCACATAGTCTCATACCCAACTAAAAACGATAACAAAAATATAAATAAACGTACAAGTCTGGCCTCAAGTCTAATAATCACAGATAATCGACGAGCTTTCCCTTACCAAAACTGGTACTAGGATCTGCACTCAAGCCATCATAAAAAGACAGATGACGAGTCCAGAGTGAGTATTCTTAAGAAAATTCAGTGAGTAATTATAGAAATAAATACACGAATTTAATAAGCTATTAAATAAACATACGTGAAAGTAAATAGAAAATTGTGCCCATCGCATGAATAAATAATAGATAAACTCAAAGTGTGTGTCTAAGCCTAAGTCAGACTAGCACCATACTTCGAACTACACTGCAAGCATTGCCAGCGAGTAGCACTTTAGCATGGCTAGCATACGAGTCCTCTCGATGACCAACGTAGTACCTACGGCGCACTGACACGTGCCCCGTCATGATACTCGGGTCGAACTATCCATCGAGACCCTTGGAAACACATGCTATGGTCTAGTGGACATATACACAAAGAATAGCACGACAATGAAACACCCTACCAGCCATCTATATAACCATAACAAAAAAGGAATAATTGAACAATTGAATGGAATTCAAATATTAAAGCATGTAAATACTTAAGGAATTTCAATTGGGATACTATACACCTCAAACCGCGCTCCACTACCTCATAAACAATCCCCACACTTCTAATTGTGTGCCCAATTACCCGTCAGTCAGTCATAAATACCTGATTATCAAAAATTCATTTAATTTCTTAAACCTCCGAATTTCCCTCAATTCCCATTTATACATTAACTCTAGCAAATTAATTCACATTATACCCGGTATCGATCCCCAGGATAGGCCCCCAAATTGGCAAACCAAACCTAAAGTAGTCGGATCCAGATGTGTAGCCGCGTAGGTGGTCGACCATACTGCGGCATTGCCTCTCAGATAGAAATACGAAAAACAGGGCTTGTTCCTTTCCTCAACAAGAAACAGCTTATGGAGCCACTCGTGTGATAGTTGCCATCTCCCGGCTATCTGTGGATCTCTAGCTCCATAGAAATAATCTGGCTGAAACCTGATGAAGTCCTTACCCTCTTCTTTTCAGCTGACATCGCTTCCCTTGAAGTAGATGCTACGTTTGGCTGCTCTGTTGTAGTAAATGTAATAATTGTGGTCTCAGCCGGAACTACTGCTGGTGCAACAACTGGCATAGATCCCTCAACCAGTGTCTCAGAAACTACCACTTGAAAGAGCGTATGTGGTGTAGTAGGGGCTACTATTATCGGGGTAGTAGTTAGTGCAACCAATGCAGTTGTAGGAGCTGGCGTAGCTGCCGCTTGAGCTCACATTATATCCATAATCAACATGAATCCCTCATTCATAGTTCGCGCTAATGACTGTAAGGTCAACATATCCCAGTCCAGATCGTTGGTATCCCCAACCTCGAGCTAAGTAGTAACTAGAGGTTGCTCGTCCATCGTTAATCTGCATCGAAGAATGTGTGCCGAGTTAGCCTCAATATATATATATTCGTGTATTATATGTTATAAACAATAAAAAACATAACATATATATAACCTTAATCATTACTCGCCTCACAATCACTTACCAACTACGGTTCTAGGCAATCACTTCGGGTTTCCATATATAAGGTTTATTCCTCAAGTTTATGCTCTTATTAAATCCTCCAATTCAAGCCATAAGTTCCATAAACCTAGGCTCTGATACCAAAATGTAGCGGCCCCAAATCTCGAGGCCCACCACAGGTGCCAACACGGAGCCACAACTGGCCACGTAGTTGTTAACTGTGTCCTACGCGCAACTAAACCACCAATATCATTTAATACCTCAAATTATAGACAATTAAAATTCATTATTTTTATTGGACTCTAATCATCTGTTAAACCATAAAGCATCAGTGGAAGACTAATAAACATGGTTAATAAAATAAAAAACTTAATTCCATGTTATGAGAGCATTTGCCTAATGTGAAAAACCATAAACAAGACATCATATAGAAATCAAGATCAAAAGCTTAAAACATATGCCAATATACATGCCAAAGGTGTCTCACACAGTCCCATACCTAACTAAAAGCGATAACAAAAATATAAACAAACATATAAGTTTGGCCTAAAGTATGATAATCACAGATAATCGGCGAGCTTTCCCTTGCCACGACTCGTACAAGGGTATGCCCTTAAGCCATCACAAAAAGTCAAATAATGAGCCTAGAGTGAGTATTCCCAAGAAAATTAAGTGAGAAATTACTGAAATAAATACAGGAATTTAATAAGCTATTAAATAAACATGTGGCAAAGTAAATAGGCAATTGTGCTCATCGCATGAATAATTAATAGATAAGCCCAAAGTGTGTGTATAAGCCTAAATCAGACTAGCTCTAAACTTCATACTACACCACGAGCACTGCCAGCGAGTAGCACTCTAGCATGGCCAGCCTTCGAGTCCTCTCGTTGGTCGGCGTAATACCCATGGTGTATCGAAATGTGCCCTGTCATGATACTCGAGTCGAACTATTCACCGCGACCCCTGGCAATATATGTTATGGTCTAGTGGATATATACATAAGGAATAGCGTAACGAGGGAACACCCTACCAGCCGTCTATATAACATAACAGGAAATGAATAATTGAATATTTGAATGGAATTCAAATATTAAAGCATGTAAATACTCAAGAAATTTTAATTGGGATACACACACCTTAAAGTGCGCTCAACTACCTCGAAAACGATCCCTCAGTCAATCACAAATACCTGATTACCAAAAATTCATTTAATTTCTCAAACCTCCAAATTTCCCTCAATTCACATTTATACATCAACTCTATGAAATTAATTCACATTATATCCAGTATCGATAGGCCCCCAAATCGGCAAACCAAAAACCAAAGTTTGTAAATATTTTTCTTATTCCTGGCGCTATTCACAGCGTCGCAGGTGGCGACATGGGGAGTAAAATCCCCAAAGCGTAGCCAGCTGCGCCAACCCTATTCTCAGGTTTTTCTAGGGTTTTTCGGAACCCTAGCACCGTCGATGTGACCCGATTCCAATCCAGCCTCCTATAGTTCACCAAAACCACCATAGGACACGTTTAAACCACGTCAAAACTCGTTTGAAAAATAAAACCCTGATAATTTCTATAAAAACGCCTATAAATAGTTAAAATTCATAGCAACAACAACAGCACCAACCAAATTACCATTGTTGCTCCAAATCAAAACACTTAAAATCCATAGCAACACCTCCAAATTCAGTGTGCTCACCACACACCACTAAAACCCACGTCAAAACTAACAAAAACGGACCTGAAAGATAGAGAATTGCGTGGGAAGTCTAAATCTAACCTTGTTTCGTCGATTTGTTGTTATTTGCACCTCCAAATGATCACCACAAGCTCACAAAACCTTCACAAGCTTCTCAAATTTTGGATTAAAGAGAGATAAGAGAGAAATGGTGGTGGTTTGTTGAGAAAATTGAAAATCTATAGTCAAAACGTTCATCAAATGTGTCGTGCCATCCCTATGCATCATTAAAAGCCATGATTTGGTCGATTTGTCCACCAAAATGTAACTTAGATGGGGACATGGTCCATTGGTTTTATCCTTTTCAACACAACCAAATGAATTCTTGGGCGTTCCGATACCCGATCCCGCATGAAAACACGCGCCATTCGCGTACAACAACTGTAGTAACCGACTACACGTCGTTTTATTTTAATTATTTAATATATTTTATTCATTTATCATGTGTGTATTACTCATAACCTAATGTATTGTCATTCGCCTACTCGGTACACACGTATACATGCTAATCGAGGCGAATACCCGTCACACTATCTCGCACGGTCAATAACAATATAATACACACATTGCGATGCCAACTAACATAATTGAGTATACACATCGCAAATAATACAAAACAACACACAAACGATTTATTTACCTACTCCAAACATGCCCTAGCCTACCTGCGAGGTCCACGGGGTACTGAGCTAGTATTTACACCTGCAAACACGTCATGATAATAACTTAATTAAAATTCGGTCGTTACAGTTTTTCCCAACTAGGTGAAATCTTATCCTAAAACTTAAAATAATTAAGGATCGTATTGGCAAATAGCTGTGGATAACTTCTATATATCCTTCAGTCTCGTGATGCTGCCAACGAACCAAAATGAGTTTTCCCTATTCTGCAGAGTCTGTATTTTATGATCAATGATCTCCACTGTCTGCTCCTCATAAGTCACATCAAGTCGAACCTCTACCTATTTGACATCAACCATCGGCCTCGGTCCCGACCTAGCCAGTCTCAACCTGGAGATATAAAATATCGGATGAACCCCAACTAACTATAACAGTAACTCCAACTTGTACGCCACACTGCCAACTTGTGCCTTGACCCTGAATGGTCTGATAAACCTCGGTGCCAGTTTCCCCTTGATGTCAAACCTCTGATGACCCTTCCACGTAGAAACCTTCAGGTATACTAAGTCATCCTTCTCATAGCTCAAACTCCTGTGATACTTGTCCACATATTTCTTTTGCCTATCTTAGGCTGCCTAAAGCTTCTGCCTAATCTGTCTGACCTTCTCAGTGTGATCCATAACAACCTCAGGTCCTATAATCGTTGTATCCTATGGTGTTGCCCAACATGTTGGTGACCTGCAAGTCCTACCATATAGTGTCTCGAAATATGGCATCCTGATACTCGCCTAATAGATGTTGTTATAGGTAAACTAGCGTAAAAGTAGATACACCTCCTACGATCCACCAAACTGCAATATATAATCCTTTAGCATATCATCTAATACCTGAATCAACCTCTCTGAAAAACCGTTGGTTTGACGACGATAAGCCGTGATGAACTGTAGTCTGGTATCAAACTGCTCATACATACTCTCCCAAAGCTTAAAATTCACCTAGGGTCCCTATCAGAAACAATAGAGAGCACTACACCGGGAAATCTAATGATCTCTATATAGAAGATAATGCTTAGTTGTGGAAAGGAATATCTCATAGAAATAGGAATAAAGTTTGTCGACTTTGTCAAACTATTAATCACTATCCAAACTGCATCGTGCAACCTCGTAGTTTGCGATAGGCCACTGACGAAGTCCATGGTCACGTGTTCTCACTCCCACCGAGGAATGGACAATGGCTGTAGCAACCCAGCTGATATCTTGTGCTCAGCCTTCACCTGTTGCCATATATGACAATTGCTAACATAATTACCAGCATTAGTCTACATCCCTGGCCACCAAAACAATGGCTGCAAATCATGATACGTCTTGGACCGACTAGGATGAACAATATATCGAGATCGGTATGCATCCTCCAAAATGTTTTCCTTGAGCTCCGATATCGCAGGTATCTACAATCTACCCCTATGTCTCAAGCACCCGTCTGACGCCTTAGACCAATCTATGCACTCTACATCCTGAGCCAATCCACTGACGTGTAAATATCGGCCATCAACTCTCTAAAACCCAGCCACCCACTCTAGAGACACCGTAGGAACTCGCATATGATAAGAAATATGTAGCTCAGCAATAGCCTCTGTCACACACATCACCAAAATTGCCTCAAAAAGTCCATACTCATGTGTCATATGCCGTAAAATAGTCTGGCTCTCAATGCCATTCTGGCTCAAAGCATCAGCTACCATGTTTTCCTTACCCAGATGGTACTCAATAGCGAAGTTGTAGTCCTTCAGTAAATCGAGCCATCTCCTTTATCACATGTTTAAATCCCTCTAAGTGAACAAGTACCTCAAGTTCTGGTGATCAGTGAATAGTATGAACCTCTCTCCATAGAGATAATGCCTCTAGGCATTTAGTGCAAATACAACTGTTGTAAGCTCCATGTCATGCATTGGATAGTTCCCCTTGTGGGGTCTCAATCGCCAAGATAAGTACACCACTGAATGTTCTTTTTGCATTAAGACGCAACCTAACCCAGTCCCTGAAACATCTATATATACCGAAAAGACTCTCCTAGGCTCCGGCAATGCAAGTACTGGCGCAGAAGTCGACTTCCTCTTCAGCTCACAAAAAAGTCCTCACACTTATCTGACAACTTAAGTCTGACATCTTTCTTGGTCAATCTAGTCATCGGCTCTGTAATCAATGATCGCTCCAAATCTTGTCACCATCAACAAATATGCCCTAACTACTAATGACATACCTAAGAAACTTCATCTTACTCAGCCAAAATGCACACTTGCTGAGCTTGGCATACAACCTATGCTCTCTTAATGTCGCCAAAAAATCTCTGAGATGCTTCACGTGCTCCATACGAATCTTACTATAAATTAGAATGTTGTCGATAAAGACAATGATGTATCGATCCAGAAATGGTCTCAGAACCTTGTGCATCAAATCAATGAAGATCGTTCGTGCAATAGTTAGCCCAAATGACATGATTGTAAACTTAAACAAGTTGTATCTCGTGTAATGGCCCAATTTTAATTAAGCTGTTATTATTACATGTTTGCAGGCGTGGATGCTAGCTCAGCACCCCGTGGACCTCGCAACTACGCCTAGGTGCACCTGTAGTAGGTAATAAACCGATTTGTGTGATTGTTTTGCATTGTTAATTTGCAATGTCTATATTCAATTATGTTAAATGGCATTGCAATGTGTGTATTTATATTATTATTGATCATGTGAGATAGTGAGATGTTGCCTCGATTAGCATGTAGATGTGGGTACCGGGTAGATAAATGACAATATACTAAGTTGGGTAATAATACACACATGATAAATGAATAAAATGCATTCAATAATTAATAATTAAACAATAGTTAGTTGAGTAGGACTATTATTGTGCGCGAACAACACAGGTTTCTGTGCGAGACCGGGTACCGAAACACCTGAGAATTCAGTTGATTGGTGATGAGAAGGATAAGACCAAGAGCTCACCCACATAAGTCACCTTAAGTTGAACTTGTTGACCTCAATCTTGAACACAAGCTGAGCCTAGAGATTCACCCACACATTGGATGAAATCCAAAAATTGGTTGTAGATGAAGGTTTTGTGGATTTCTAGAGGCGATTTGGAGACGTAAACGACGTGGAAATGACGAACAAAGGATAGATTCTAGCTCGACTCGTCATTTTCTACGTTTCGAGTGTATTTTTTGGGTTTCAACGTGGGTTTCGGGTATGTGAATTGAGAACACTATTTTGGAAAAGTGTTGTTGTGTTTTTGGGTTGGATTTTAGAGCTACGAGTGTGATTTGGTTTGAGTTATTGAAGTGGTTTTGATTTTTGATGGATTATTGAGTCTTTGTCAGGAGTTATCGTGGTTTATGTATCTGATGAGTTGTATCGAGGACCAATGGTCCCTATGGTTGTATTAATAAACCATAGGATTAGACCGCAACAATGAGCCAGGGTGTCGAAAAAACCCAAATAGTGCATTTATGGCTTAGACGCCACCAGGGACGACGTGAAGAGTAAATTTCCACGTTTTCTCCCACGACATCCAAACCAGTGAGACACCCCACCTCACGTTTGGGTTACACCATAGGTATCGACCCACGATGACATGCATCACAGTGCCAAGGGCATTGCCCCACTGCCCTGGATGTTGTCAGCAAATGCTTACAGCGATGCCTCCTATGACGTCCAGACAGAAAAATTGAATAAATTTTTTTAAAAATGAATTCTTTCAATTTGGCCTAATGGAGGTCTAATTTGAGGATCATTATAAAATATAGTGTGGACTAAAATGATCAAATTGATGTGTAAATGGGAATTTGGCAGAATTTCGAGGTTTGAGTAATTAAACGGATTATTGAAAATCATGTATTAGGGATTGATTTAAAGGAATTGGACATGCAGTTGAAGGCGTGATTGGACTCTATTTGAGTTAGTGGAGTGCAGTTCGAGGTATGTAGTATCCCAATTGAAATTCCTTGAGTATTTACATGCTTTTAATATTTGAATTCCATTCAATTGTTCAATTATTCCATTCCTATAGTGGTTATATATAGACGGCTGGTAGGGTGTTCCCTCGTCGTGCTATTCCTTGAGTGTATGTTCACTAATCTATAGAATGTATTACTAGGGATCCCGATGGATAGTTCGACCCGAGTATTATGACGGGGCATGTGTCAGTGTACTGTGGGTCTACACTAGTCAGTGAGAGGACCCGGAGGTTGGCCATGCTAGAGTTTTACTCGCTGGCAGTGCTCATTGGGAGTCCGAAGTATGGTGCTAGTCTGACTTAGTCTTAAACACACACTTTAAGCTTATCTATTATTTATTCATGCGATGAGCACAATTGCATATTTATTTTCCCGCATGTTTATTTAATAGCTCGTTAAATTTTTGCATTTATTTTCATAACTACTCATTGAACTTCTTTGGGAATACTCACTCTAGACTTGTCATCTACCTTTTAGTGATAGCTTAAGTGCAGATCCTGGTACGAGTTGCAACAAGGGTAAGCTAGCTGACTACTTGTGACTTTCATACTGTAGCTCAATCTTGTACGTTTATATATATATATATATAATATTGATATCTATATGATGTATGGTTTATGGGTTTTCCACCTTAGGCAAATGCTCTATCAACATGATATGGATATTTTACTTTAATCTATCATATATTTATGTCTTTCGGTTATGCTTATTGGTATAACATATGATTAGAGTCAAATAATGAATATAAATGGTAAATAGATTATAATTTGACGTTTTATATGACGTTTGGTGGATTAGTTGGTAGTGGGATACAACTAACAGCTATGTGGTCGATTATGGACCCGCGTGGCACCCGTGAAGGGTCTCGGTGGATTCTGGGCCATGTACTGAAAGCAGCCTTCTCAATGTCACCCTCTCGAATCCTTAACTGATGATACCCTGATTGAAGGTCAATCTTCAAGAAGAACTTGGCTCTTGCCAACTAGTTGAATAAGTCATCGATCCTGGGAAGTGGGTAATGGTCCCTGATCGTCACCTAATTCAACTTCCTAATGTCAACACACATCCACATAGTGTTGTTGATCAGTTGATATTTTTGTCCACTTTAGTTATGTATTTATTATATTTTTAAGTTTAAAAGTCTCTAAAATATTATATTAATAACTCCTATTTGACAATTACATGTTATATGAGGATTGGATCGAAATCGAGGCATGAAACATGTATTTAGAGGTCTGTGGTGTCTTATCTCGAATAGTGCACTAATACGGGTCATGAGGCAATCATGGAGTAGTGAATACGTTGCATTTTTTTTATTAGCAAAGACCAAATCCGATCTAGGTTACATCTCTAACTGCAGGATATCCTACTCTAGCAACATGAAAATTTGATTGGGAATGCGTTGCATATATTTACATTAAGGTGTTTGATAAGGGTGATGGCATCAGCAACACATAATCATCACATTCCATATGGTGGGTTGATTGACATGTTGGAGAATTGAAGCATGTGCATAGCCAGGGAACTAGTGATTTGGTTGTTCAAGACACCATAGATGAACCTCGATAAGCGTGCCAATTTTAGGAAATCAAGTTAGGCCGATTTAGAAATTTAGGGATATATATATTTTGTTGTATCTCCAAACCATTAACTTCTCTTCTTCTCTCAATTTCCTCTCTGTTCATTTATTCTCTATATACTTTTGTATTTCTTTAGTCATGGAAGGCTAATTTGCATAGCCTAGGCAAAACCACGAGGGAGTTCAACCACTACTATCAATGGATTGGTGAGATCTATTTAATTTAATATATCTATTGTTATTCTTTCGTGTTTTATTACTTTTGGTATTATTTTAATTTTAGGGTCAGATTTGATTGCATTGTGAAGAGTTGTTACTTACATATTTAATTGATTACCCTGAGTTATTGAGTCGAAACATATGTCCTTATGCAATAGACTCATACTTGTAACAATTGAACCTACTAATTGGTTAGCCCCTTTTGGGACCGGTCAAGTACTTTAGGAATCTAGGCTAAATCGGGAGCACTAGTGATCTAGTTGTCTAGGTGTAGTACATTCACAAAGCCCTATGTGATCAACACATTAAATCCAATTCGCATGAGTTTAGGGTTGTGTGTTGGTTAGGGAAGTAGTCATTGTTGTACCTTGGCTATCGAGAATAGGAAGTGCGAGGAACCGTGTACGTTACCGGGTCTATAGCTACATTAGAATTCAATTGAATTATATATATATGCATAGATCGACGACCAAATCCAATCTTTTGTCAAACCGAGCTCGAATGTCTTGACCTAGGTATTTTAATTAATTTTTTGCAAAGTTATTTCCTTTATTTATTTATTTTTCTTAGTATTTATATTAGTTAATTAAATCATTATCAAAACCCCCTGATTTCTCTATTTGTTATTTTCAACCAAAGAAATATTACCAATCTCTGTGGGATTTACCCTTTGCTACTATTTACAAAATAGCGAGTTTAGGTATATTATTTTATTGGCGCGTTCCGCGCGTGTCAGCCATCCTTCCTCTTCACAAAAGGACTGGAACTCCTCAATGAGACATACTAAGGTGAATGAAATCCTTTTGTATCAACACCTTTAACTGGGTCCTTAACTCCTCCTGTTCGGATGCAGACATCCTATATGGTCAACTATAGATAGGTTACGTTTTCGGTATCAACTCAATAATAAACTCAATTGCTCGGGGTGATGGCAATCATGGCAAATCATCAAGAAATACATCTGCAAACTCAACAACGACTGGGACATCCTCAACCCTGATCATTTTCCTCAACTCTGGCTCAACAATAGCAACAAACAACTCCACCTCCTAAGTCATCGCTAATATGCCTCTGGTGATCGGTAGTGCAGTTGCAACTTCGACAAATGTGAACTCTAGAATCCCCTTAATATTTAACATCACAGTCTTACAGAAACAATATATATGTGCATGATATTCTAACAACCAATCCATCTTAAGCATTGCATCGAACTTCAGATACTCTAAAACTCGTAAATCCACTGGTAACTGATATCCCCTATGTCAACAATGCAATCCTGACATATCCGGTTAGGGTAAATCATATCACCAGAAGCTGTACTGAGGACAAGGTATGTGTTTAAAGTTTGTACCACTAACTCTCCTACCATACGTCCCGCAATAAAACATATAGTACTGCCAGAATCAAACATAACATGCATACAAGTACCACAAATAAATAACGTACCCACTACAAGTTGTTTGGTCGCCTCCCTGTCTAGATGTGCGATCGTAAACACTATTGCGTGGGCCCTATCTCTTGCCTAATCTGATTATGGTGGCGGTTATGCCAGTCTCATACAATCAGCCTGTAGATGCCCAATCTAACCACATCAAAAACAACTGCGAGACTCCCAGCTCCCAGATGACTTGAAAACACTCCTCTGACTCTGACCCTGACTCTGGCTCAAACCCTGATCTTTCTGACCTCTGCCTTGACCTCCTCAGTCTCTGTCATGTTTATACTGCTACCAAGGTTGTTATATAGGTGTAGAGGTAGTAGAATACACCTCCTGGCAGTCATCATCTCTCTTCTGATCATCTCATCGTTCTTTGTCACCTTGACGACCCTGATCATAATACTAATCCTCCTACGAGGTCTCTGCCTCTATGCCTATCTACCCTGATCTCTACTCTATCTCTTCGATCTATGCTCATACCGAGAACTCTATGCAGACTGACTCTGTTATGAGAAGGATGCTAATCGATTGAACCTCTGAACTAGAAAAGTCTCGAGTACTAGGGCTCTGCCATAGATCTTCAACAGTGTACGAGCTACGCTCGACATAATAGCTCTCGCAATCCTCTTGTCCAAATCCCGAACAAAATAATAGATCGGGAGTCACTTTGTCCCTGCCAAATTCATGGTATACTGCAATAGATATCTGAAATTTCCATATACGTCGGATCCAGATGTTTAGCCATGTAGGTGGCCGACCATACCGTGGCATTGCCTCTCAGATAGGAACTCGAAAAAAGAGGCTGGTCTCTTTCTTCAACTAGAAATAGCTTATGCAGCCACTCATGTGATAGTTGCTATCTCTGGATCTCCAAATCTGTAGAAATAACCTGGTTGAAACCTGATGAAGTCCTTCACCCTCTTGGCTTAAACTGACATCGCTCCACTTGAAGTAGACGCTATGTCTGGCTACTCTATCATAGAAGGTGTGATAATCGTGGTCTTAGTTGGAACCACTACTAGTGCAACAACTGGTATAGCTCCCTTAGCTAATGTTGCAAAAACTACCACCTGAACGAGCGTCTATGGTGTAGTAGGGGCTACTACTGTCGGGGTAGTCGTCGGTACAGTTAATGCAATTATAGGAGCTAGCATAGCTGCCGCTTGAGCTTGCATAATATATATAATCAGCACGAATTCCTCATCCACAGTCTGCGCTAATGACTGTAAGGTTAACGTATTATAATGACCAGCAAATTTATTAGTGACACGTGTCATGTATTTACAGGACCTTGACCTACCATCGTGATCTGTCATATAACTTAACCTTCGGGAGTCGACACTAGGTATATTTTATTTTTCTGTGATGCGTGTATTAATATTTATACCCGAATGAGAACTTTGTATCCTAGCGCGTGGTTTTTGTTTGTAAATCGCTATGGATTTCAGTGTGAGATTCGGCTAGGAAAAAAATGGAAATTTAGGTTATAAAATGGATAATTAAATACCAAAAAATGATAATTAGTGAATTATAAAAAATAATAAATAATTAAATAAAATGTGGGCGAGTGGTTATATCTGGGAACGTACGTAGTACGAGTTAAGAGTTGAAACGGGTCCAAGAACACATGTTTTGAGCGAGAAATGGAGCAGTTTTGATGTTGAAGTCACCTATTGGAGTCAATTGCTTGTGTTAGAGTTGTTAGGCAAATTGAAAGTGATCCACAAGATTAGCCTCGAGATTCGTGCGTATGAAGTGATGAAAGATTTATATATATACCAACTTTTCTCTCATCATCCATTTGTTTATTTCATCAACGTGAGAGAGAGAAAAGAGAACGGACAAGAAAGATGGTTTGGTGTGGTTTCGGACACATTGCGACATCGTAGGGCAATCGAATACGCATAAATAGGTAGGATTCCTACTCCTTGCGTATTTATCTACGTCTTGGCGTTAATTTTAATGGTTTTCATCGCGATGATTCGGACGAATATTCAGGAAAAAATTGGAAAACGATTTTGATTGATGATTTTGGTATCAATAAAGTGTTGGATTGATGAATTTGTGCTTGATTGGTGGATTTGAAGTGAAAAGGAATTTTTGGGAATTTTTGAAGAAAATCAGGTTATTTCGAATTGGGGTGTTTTGTTGGGGTTTTCGACCTAAAGTGAGTTAAGTTTTAAGTTGCCATGGACGCCCCGAAGGGTTTGGGATAGACTCGAAACACGACAACTCGAGCCAGGGTTTCGAGAAATCCTGGAATGAGTGTTTTGCTGAACATGCCGTGAGGGACGTCGTGAGAAGTATATCTCACGGCACTACTCACGATGTCTTGAGCAAAGGGAAAAACGCGAAAATAAGAGAAGATGTCGTGGGGACATCCTCTAGAACAAAATGGTCACAGCGCATGTGGTGGCGTGACACTGTTCATATAGACCAAGTTTTCTAAAAATTTTGAATAATTTTTGGGATCTCTCGGGTATCCAATTGGGTTCAAATACGATCCAATACACTGAAAATTAACCCAATTACACTAATTAAATTATTATGAAAAATTGGGTAAATTATAAAGATATTAATAGGATTTGTAAATTTGGTGAATTGACAGACTTTGAGAAGTCGAGTGGACTGACTTAGGGTATTCAGGAGGATTGATATTTGCGGTTAAACGAGGTACGTTATCGTATGATTGTAAGCCAGATAGGAAGTATGCATTAATTCATTATCCATTTATTGTCAATTATATTGAAATGAGCCTTTGTTGGAATTCCATTCTTATTGTTGTTGGTTGAGTGTCTTGGCGTAAGTGTGTTGCGAGAGTACTTTTAGATCCATATGAGTGGATAAGCGTGAGCACTTCTACGGTTGTCTTGTTCCACCCCAGTAATAGCGGGTTATACCCTGAGTACTAGATTGTTTGGACGCTGCAGTGTCTTTGATTGGATGTCACTGTAGTGATTGTAAATGTGGTGTTGCGGTACTACATTGATTTTGACCACTTATAGGCCTTCTTTGATTTGTGGACACTCAAACTTCGTTGTTTAACTTGTCAGTCAATTTATCATGCTATTTGTTATTCTTTCTGCTTTCAATACTACATGATATTTGGACTATTTATTTGAAATCTTGAATTATTGTTTAGTTTCTTCTGGCATTACTTTTTCTTTTTCAAGAACTCATCGTCTAGTTTGTGACAGTGGTGCAGATAGAGATAAAAATAGAGGTGAGATGACCAAGGGGAAGGAGCAAATGCTAGGTAATCTTCTCTAAGGACTCTCAGAGCGATCTTTTCCTTTACTCAAAGTAGGTTTTGTTCTTTTGACTGTGAGTATTGTATATTATGTTTTTGTATAACACTGGGACATGTATTGGGATTTGAAAGACTAGGGATATCATGTATGATCACTTTGTATAGCTTGGATCACCAGACATGCATGTATTTATCCATTTCTCAGGGTTTCCACACTATAGGTTGTCTATTATTCTTCCAGTTTACAGTTATAGTTGATTATATTAATTTCCGCTGTGAATTTCCTGATAACTTTATAATCTTATAACTTACGCATTTAAATGATTAACTAATAATGTATCTGAGGATTTGAGGCTGACTAGGATGCGTAGACTTCGCGAGTAAGGACTTGGGAGCCCACGTAGACCTAGGCCGCGTGGGATTCAATTTTATGGTGAACTGGGGCCGTCATAGTTGGTATCAAAGCATACTTGACTCTTGATTTATCTTACAACCAGCATGAAATACAAACCAGCAAAAATAGGAAATAGTTGGAACATAGAGTGGAACACTATAATCCTAAGATGAGGTTTAGTTGGAAAGTGAGGTGAGTTGGGGAAAAGTAAAACTTGATTGTATATGTTATATCTGTCTGATATATTATACTATAATGGTAGCTATTGACTGATGCGGGTATTCACTTTCGATTTTCGATTGCGATGACTGATCAGATAGAGCCTAGTGATGATAGTGGGGCTGCTGGTCCTCAAGTGATCAGTGCCAAAGATTTCCAAGCATTGACACTGCGGGTAGCTACTAAGGATCAGAGGTTAGAGGAGATCTTGAGGATTCTGTGGATGCCAATTGCTGCTACACCATCACCACCATATACCTCATGAGTTCCTGCTACTCAGGAGATGGACACACCGATAGTTGCTACATTTACTGCTCCTACAACTATCACAGCGATACCAGAGACTATTGTGTTACCACCAGTACAGGCTGAGGCAGTGCTTGTAGTACCTCTTGTTCAAACTGACATAGGCATACAGTAGCAGATAGAGGCATTAGGGCCACAACAGAGGCTAAACAATTGAGGGAGTTCAAGAGGCATAATCCGAAAGAGTTCTTTGGGGGTACAAATCTAGTTGTTACTGAGATGTTCCTGAAGAGCCATGAGAAGGTGCACAGTATTATTGCTATTGAGGAGTACATGCGAGCCTCGATATCATCTTCTATGTTGTTTGGGCAGGCTGATGACTGGTGGACTACGATTGTGTCTACCAGAGGGGTTCTAAAGGACTGGATAGAGTTCAAGACCCAGTTTAACCTAAAGTATTTTCCTCCTACAGTTCTGAGAGCGAAGAGGAATGAGTTCTCCACCATCAGACAGTTTACAAAAGAGTCTGTTATGGATTATATGGGATGTTATCTATAGTTGCTACCTTATGTTGGGGGTTCAGCAGACAGTGAGACTGACAGAGTCTACTACTTCACTAAGGGATTGTTGCCTGACATTGGAGGTGTTGTAGTCTCCACAGAGCCAAAGACTCTACAACGAGCTTATGAGAGGAGCTTAGCTAGGGAGGGATATCTACGCACTCATCTAAAGGCGACTAGACCGTTAAGCAGGAAACACGTTCTGAGGGCCGACAGGATAGGAAGAGGAGGAAGAATAGGCAAGGTTTCAGGGATAGTAGAGCCTAGAGTTTTGGTTCAGTTGCTCCACCACCACGACCTGCACAGACTATAGTGATTGCACCAATACCTGCACAGAGTTTCACTGGTCTACCACCACAGGCTACTAGACCTGCACAGCAGTATAGGCCGTATTCTGAGAGTAGGGATACTAATAGAGAGGGTGGACAGACACAAACACAGACTCAAAGATCTGAATAGGCACAGACTCAGAGATCTGGTCAGACTTAGATACCTCCACAGGGATGTGGGCAGGGTCAAACACAAGGGCAGGTTTCATCTAGTTTACGAGAGACACGTACTTGTTGCAAGTGCAGTCAGATCAGGCATTTACAATTTCAGTGTCCGTTATTGATGAGAGCTCAGACACAACATCACCAGCAGCAACGAGAGAGAATCTAGGTTGCTACTGAGCCAGACTAAGGAACGCCTCATAATCTTGTTGAGGGTATGTATTTGATTCATACCATGTTTGATTTAGGTTCTACAGTTTCATTTATTTTTGGACGCATAGTAGATGCATTGGGGTTGAGACCCATTAGGCTTAGTAGACCCTTGATCCTTAGCACAATGGTTGGGGACAAGATATATCTGAACTTGTTGTGTGTTGATTTTTCAGTAGTTATATAGGGTCATGATTTGCTTGCTGATTTGAGAGTACTAGAGTTCCTAGAGTTTGATGCATTGTTAGGCATGGATTGGTTAGGAGCTTATCATGCCCATATTGATTTCTACGGGAAAATCATTACGATTCTATTGGTTGATGGTCGGAGGTTAGATTTTAGGGTACAGAGGCGTTATTACCTATCACCAGGGGTAGAGAGGCTACTAGTGGTGAGATAGAGACATTTGTGAATGTCTTGAGCACTGCAGAGAGACTGGAGGTTAGCATTGATGATGTACCAGTAGTGTGCAAGTTTACCGACATATTCCCTAACGATCTACCAGGATTACCACCACCGAGAGAGATAGATTTCTTCTTAGACTTAGTACTTGGGACTAGACCTATTTCTATAACATCGTATAGGATGGCACCTCAAGAGTTGGAGGAGCTCACGACTCAGCTGGATGAGTCGCTAAAGTTGGGATTTATACATCCTAGTATATCACCGTGGGGTGCACCGGTGTTGTTTGTGAAGAAGAAAGATGACAACCTAAGGTTGTGCATCGACTACAGACAGCTGAACCGGGTGAGGGTGAAGAATAAGTATTCGTTTCCTCGTATAGATGATTCATTTAACCAGTTGACGGGAGCGACGTGGTTTTCAAATATAGACCAAAGATCAGGTTATCACCAGGGAGAAGACTGCATTCAGTACGAGATACGGTCATTATCAGTTCACGACCATGCCATTTAGTTTGGCTTAAGTGCCAGCTATGTTTATGGATCTCACGCACAGAGTATTGAGGACTTATCTGGATAGATTTGTGATTGTGTTCATTGATGATATCTTTATCTACTCCAGGACTCGTAAGGATCACGAGGGACATCTCCGGATAATTCTATAGACTTTAAGGGACCACCAGTTGTACGCCAAGTTCAGTAAGTGTAAGTTTTGGCTACCAGAGGTCAAGTTTTTGGGTCATGTTGTTGGAGCTAGCAGTGTTTCTGTAGATTCTGCGAAGATTAGAGCTATTATTGAGTGTCCTACTCTGACTACAGTGATAGAGATTCGCAGTTTTCTAGGTTTAGCTAGGTATTATCGTCGTTTTATGTAGGATTTTACCAGGATTGCTAACCGATGACTAGACTGACTTAGAAGAATGTGAAGTTTGACTGGGATGAAAGTTGTGAAACAGCATTCTCTACTCTGAAAGAAAAGCTGACGACCGCACCAGTTCTTGCATTGCCTGAGACAGGGAAGGACTTAGTGGTTTATACTGATGCGTTGAAGGTTGGGTTTGGTTGTGTTTTGATGCAGGAGGGCAAGGTGATTGTGTATGCATCTCGACAGCTCAAGGTTTATGAGAAGAATTATCTGACGCATGATTTAGAGTTAGCTGTTGTGGTATTTGGCTGGAGATTTGGAGACATTACCTGTATAGGGTGAGGTTTGATCTTTTCACTGATCACAAGAGCTTGAAGTATTTTTTTTCTCAGAATGAGTTAAATTTGAGACAGAGACGTTGGTTAGAATTCCTAAATGATTATGATTTTTCACTTGATTATCATCCTGGGAAGGCCAACGTAGTTGCTAATGCTTTAAGCATGAGAGGATCTGATAGTGAGATTGTTGTATGCCACATAACACACGAGTATGCGTTACTCAAGGCAACTGATATGATGAGTTCAGTTGATGTGCCAGGTACTACTAGGACACAGATTTGTGGTCAGTTGAGGATGCAGACTATTTCACTTTAGGTAGTCCGTGAGGGATAGTAGACTGATGAGTTGTACTAGAGATTCAGTGTGATGGCTGATAGTTCAGATTATCCAGACTAGAGTCGGTCGACAGATACGTGTCTTAGATATCGAGGGTGACTGTGGATTCCATTAGTGGCTAATTTGCACACTGAGATACTTCAAAAGGCTCACCATTTGCATTTTTCTATTCATTCGGGTAGAACTAAGATGTATGCTGATATGAGACGTCTTTTCTGGTGGCTGGGGATGAAAGCCGATGTATCGGAGTTTATATAAGCTTGTGAGATATGCCAGCGTGTGAAGGCTGAGCATAAACGACCTGGAGGATTGCTGCAGCCTCTATCCAATCCACAACGGAAGTGGGAGCATATTACTATGGATTTTGTCAATGGTTTGCCTCGATCATCTCGCGGACATGACATTATCTGGGTAATTATGGACTGACTGATGAAATATGCACATTTCATTCCGGTATGCACTACACAGGGTTGATAGATTGAGTATTCTCTACGAGCATGAGATAGTTAGACTGCACGGAGTTCCGTTGTCTATTGTGTCAGATAGAGGATCGTAGTTTATGTCATTGTTATGGCAGAGTATGCAAGCTCAGTTTGGTACGAGGATTGATTTGAGTACAGTATACCATCCACAGATAGACGGATAGTCCAAGAGACTGATTCAGGTGTTAGAGAATATGCTCAGGATGAGTGTACTGGAGTACGGAGGATCTTGGGAAGAGTACCTTCATTTGTATGAGTTTGCCTACAACAATAGTTTCCAGGCTAGTATTGGTATGGCACCATTTGAGGCACTGTATGGCAGACCATATAGATCACCATCTTGTTGGGCAGAGCCAGAGGATGCAGTGATTGTTGGGCTTGAGATTATTGTTGATCATACTGAGAAGGTACGATAGATTCATCAGAGACTGAAGGGTACTCAAAAGAGACAGAAAAAATATTATGACAAGTGTCATGATGAGTTACAGTACGATGAGGGAGCCTATGCATATTTGAAGGTTTCACCTCTTAAAGGTCACAAGAGGTTCAGAATCAAGGGGAAACTTGCACTAAGGTTTATTGGTCCTCTCAGGATTGTGAAGAGAGTCGGCAAGGTTGCTTATGAGTTGGATTTGCCACCTCAGCTCGTTGGAGTTCATCCATTGTTCCATATTTTGATGCTTCGACTAGATAAGTCAAGCGAAGGACGACGACCTACAGTAGATCTGAGTCAGCTTGATTTACGTGATGATGTGACTTATGAGGAGCAACCGATTCAGATTGTGGACATGAAGGTCAAGATACTGAGGAATAAGGAAATACCTTCAGTACTCATTCGGTGGCAGTACCACAGAGACGAGGAGTTGACCTAGGAGTTGAAGTCTTATATGCGCGAGTATTTTCCTCATTTGTTTGATTCTGGTAAGTCATTATCTTGAGTAATTATTAGATTAATTTCGAGGGCGAAATTATAATAAGTTGGGAAGACTGTAACGACCCTCAAATTTATTAGTGACACGTGTCGTGTGTTTACAGGACCTTAACCTACCATCGTGATATGTCATATTACTCAAGCCTCAGAAGTCGACACTGAGGTATATTTTATTTTTCTGTGATATTTGTATTATTATTTATAACCCAATGAGAACTCTATGTGTCATAACGCATGGTTTTCGTTTGTAAATCGCTATGGATTTCTATGTGAGATTTGGCTAGGAAAAAAAAGAAAATTTAGGGTATAAAATGGATAATTAAACACTGGAAAATTATGATTAGCGAATTATCAAAAATAATAAATAATTAAATAAAACGTGGGAGCGAGGTCATGTCTAAGAACGTACGTGGTACAAGTTGAGAGTTGAAACAGGTCCGGGAACACGTGTTTTGAGCTAGAAATTGAACGGTTTTGATGTCGAAGTCACCTATTGGAGTCAACTGCTTGTGTTAGAGTTGTTGGGCAAATTGAAAGTGAGCCACAAGATTAGCCTCGAGATCCGTGCATGTGAAGAGATGAAAGATTGATATATATATATACCAACTTTTCTCTCTCCTCATCCATTTGTTTATTTCATCAACGTGAGAGAGGAGAGAACGGACGAGAGAGAGGGTTTGGTGTGGTTTCAGACACGTGATACCGTGGAGCGACTGAATACGCGTAAACAGGTAGGATTTGTGTTTATCTACGTTTTGGCGTTAATATTTGGGGTTTTCGTCGCGACGATTTCAAACGAGTTTTTGGTAAAAAGTTGGAAAATGATTTTGATTGATAATTTTGGTATTAATGAAGTGTTGGATTGTTGAATTTGTTGTTGATTGGTGGATTTGAAGTGAATGGGAATTTTTGGAAATTTTTGAAGAAAACTGGGTTATTTTCGAATTGGGGTGTTTTGTCGGGGTTTTTGACGTAAAGCGAGTTAAGTTTTAAGTTTTCATGGACGTCCCGAAGGGTTTGGGATAGACTCAGAATACGGTGACTCGAGCCGGGGTTTCAAGAAACCTCGGAATGAGTGTTTTGTTGAACACGTCGCGAGGGACACCGTGTGAAGTATCTCCCACGGCGCTACTCACGGCGTCTCGAGTAGAGGGAAAAACACGAAAATAAGAGAAGACACTGTGGAGATGCCGTCTAGAACAAAATGGTCACGGCACCTGTGGCGGTGTGACATTGTTCACAAAGACTAAATTTTCTAAAAATTTCAAAAAAATTTGGGTATCCAATTGGGTTCAAATACGACCCAATACACCAGAAATCAACCCAATTACACTAATTAAATTATTATAAAAATTTGGGTAAAGCAGAAGATATTAATAGGATTTATAAATTTAGTTAATTTACAGACTTTGAGAAGTTGAGTGGAGTGACTTAGGGTATTCGAAAGGATCGAGATTTGCGGTTAAACGAGGTACGTTATCGTACGATTGTAAGCCAGATAGGAAGTATGCATTATTTATTATCCATTTATTGTCAATTATATTGGAATGAGCCTTTGTTGGAATTCCATTCTTATTGTTGTTGGTTGAGTGTCTTGGCGTAAGTGTGTTGCGAAGGTACTTTTGGGTCCATATGAATGGGTAAGCGTGAGTACTTCTGCCGTTGTGTTGTTTCACCCCACTGATAGCGGGTTATACCCTGAGTACTGGATTGTTTGGACGCTACGGTGTCTTTGATTGGATGTCACTATAGTGACTATAAATGTGGTGCTGCAGTACTGCATTAATTTTGACCACCTATAGGCCTTCTTTGATTTTGTGGACACTCAAACTTCGTTGCTCAGCTTGTCAATCTGTTTATCATGCTTTTTGTTATTCTTTCTGCTTTCAATACTATATGATATTTGGATTGTTTATTTGAAATCTTGAATTGTTGGCATTACTTTCTCTTTTTCAAGCACTCACTGTCTAGTTTGTGACGGTGGTGCAGATAGAGATAAAGATAGAGGTGAGACGAGCAAGGGGAAGGAGCCGATACTAGGTGATCTTCTCTAAGGACTCTCGAAGCAATAATTTCCTTTACTCAGAGTTGGTTTTGTTCTTTTGATTGTGATTATTGTATATTATGTTTTTGTATCACATTGGGACATGTATTGGGATTTGAGAGACTAGGGATATCATGTATGATCACTTTGTATAGCTTGGATCACCAGACATGCATGTATTTATCCATTTCTCAGGGTTTCTACATTATAGGTTGTCTATTATTCCTGATTTCCAGTTTACAGTTATAGTTAATTATAGTAATTTCCGCTGCGAATTTACTGATAACTTTATAATCCTATAACTTACGCATTTAAATGATTAACTAATAATGTATCTGAGGACTTGAGGCTAACTAAGATGCATAGACTTCACAAGTAAAGACTCGGGAGCCCACGTAAACCTAGGCCAGGCAGGATCCAGTTTTATAGGGAATTGGGGCCGTTACACGTATCCAAGACCAGATCGCTGGTATCCCCGACCTTGAGCTGAGTAGTAACTAGAGGTTGCTGGTCCATCGTTAATCTACATAAAAAACGTGCGTTGAGTTAGCCTCAATATATATATATATATATATATATATATATATATTTGTATCGTATGTTATATACAATAAAAACATAACATATATATAACCTCAATCACTACCTGCCTCACAATCACTTTCCAATTAGGGTTCTAGGCAATTACATCGTATTTCTACATCAAAGGTTTATTCCTAAAGTTTATGCTCTTGTTGAGTCCTTCAATTCAAGTCATAAGTTCCATAAACCTAGGCTCTTATACCAAAATATAGTGGCCCTAAATCTCGAGGCCCGCCACGGGTGCCAATGCGGACCCACAACCGTCCACGTAGCTGTCAGTTGTATCCCACACGCGACTAAACCACCAACATCATTTAATGCCTTAAATTATAGACAATTATAATTCATTATTTTTATTGGACTCTAATCATTTGTTAAACCATAAAGCATTAATAGAAGACTTATAAACATGGTTAATCAAATAAAAACCTTAATTCCATGTTATGAAAGCATTTGCCTAATATGGAAAACCCATACACAAGGCATCATATAGAAATCAAGATCAAAAACCTAAAAAATATGCCAATATACATGCAAAAGGTGTCTCACATAGTCCCATACCCAACTAAAAACGATAACAAAAATATAAACAAACATACAAGTCTGGCCTCAAGTCTGATAATCACAGATAATTGACTAGCATTCCCTTGCCACGACTTGTACCATGATCTGCATTCAAGCCATTACAAAAAGATAGATGATGAGTCCAGAGTGAGTATTCCCAAGAAAATTTAGTGTAATTACAAAAATAAATACAAGAATTTAATAAGCTATTAAATAAACATGTGGGGAAAGTAAATAGGTAATTGTGCTTATCGCATGAATAATTAATAGATAAGCATAAAGTGTGTGTCTAAGCCTAAGTCAGACTAGCACTATATATCAAACTACACCGCGAGCACAACCAACGTATAGCACTCTAGCATGGCTAGCCCGGTCTTCTCGATGGCCGGTGTAGCACCCACGGCGCACCGAAATGTGCCCTGTCATGATACTCGGGTCAAACTATCCACCGCGACTCCTGGCAACACGTGTTATGGTCTGGTCGACATACATACAAGGCATAGCACGATGAGGGAACACCCTACCCGCCGTTTATATAACTACAACAGAAAAGGAATAATTGAACAATTAAATGGAATTCAAATATTAAAGCATGTAAATACTCAAGAAATTTTAATTGCGATACTACACACCTCAAACCGTACTCCACTAACTTGAAAACGATCCCCACACCTCCAATTGTGTGCCTAGTTACCTGTCAGTCAACCACAAATACCTGATTACCGAAAATCCATTTAATTTCTCAAACCTCCGAATTTCCCTTAATTCCCATTTATACATCAGCTCTATCAAATTAATTCACATTATACCCGATATCGATAGGCCTCAAATCGGCAAACCAAAAACCCAAGTTTGTAAATATTTTTTTATTCATGGCACTGTTCACAGCGTCGCAGGTGGCACCATGGGGAGTAAAATCTCTAAACCGCCGCCAGCAGCGCCAACCATATTCTCAAGTTTTTTCGGGGTTTTTCTGAACCCGGGCACTGTCGATGTGACCCAATTCCAATCTAATCTCCTATGGTTCACCAAAACCACCAAAGGACACATTCAAACTACGTCAAAATTCGTTCGAAACATAAAACCTTGATAATTTAGATACAAACGCCAATAAATAGTTAAAATTCATAGCAACAACAACACCAACTAAATTACCATTGTTGCTCTTAATCAAAACACTTGAAATCCATAGCAACACCTCTGAATTCAGTGTGCTCACTACACAACCCTAAAACTAATGTCAAAATTGACGAAAACAGACTCGAAAGATAAAGAATTGCGAGGAGAGTCCGAATCTAACTTGTTTCATCGATTTGTCGCAGTTTGCTCCTCCAAATGGTCACCACAGGCTCACAAAACCCTTACCACCTCCTCAAGTTTTTGGATTAGAGAGAGAAGAGAGAGAAAAAGTGGTGGTTTGTTGAGAAAATTGACTATTTATAGTCAAAACCTTCATCAAATGTGTTGTGCCATCCCTAGGAATCATTAATGGCCAAGATTTCGTCAATTTTTCCACCAAAATGTAACTTAGATAGGGACTTGGTCCATTGGTCTTATCCTTCACAACACAACCAAATGAATTCCTGGGCATTCCGATACTCGGTCCTGCACTAAAACACGTGTTGTTCGCGTACAACGTTCTTATTTGACTACACGCCATTTTATATTAATTATATAATATATTTTATTCATTTATCATGTGCGTATTATTCCCTACCTAGTATATTGTCATTCGCCTACCTGGTACCAGCGTATACACGTTAATTGAGGCGAATACCCACCACACTATCTCGCACGATCAATAATAATAAAATGCATGCATTGCGATGCCAACTAACATAATTGAGTATACACATCGCAAATAATACAAAACAACACAAAAACAGTCTATTTACCTACTCCATGTGGAGCCACAACAATGTGGGGAGGTCGTTCTTCGTGATCGTGGAGCGTGTGCATGCTTCATTGGGATCAAAGTGTTGCATAGATCGATTGGTTGATTGAGTTTTTCTTTGTTCAATTTGGGTGTGGATATTGAAAATGTTCAACTTTAATTTTTTTACATGTTTGTATAAAACAATTTTTTAAAAAATGATTTGATTGATACATTATTAAAGTGAAAAAAGCGTAGCAGGTGTTATGGCCAATCTAATGAAAAACATTAATTAGTTGGCTCATGGTCGATTTCGTGAATTGAAGACGTGAAGAGATCACGTTGAAAGGATCTATGCAATGATTGAGCCTGATTGATGATTTGCTTGAAGAAGATGTTTGTTTAAGGTGGAGTGTGTGCATGTGCACGTGAGTGTGTGTGTAGGTCAACCACATTGATGAGTGAGTGTTTGTTTGAGATCAAAATTGATCGGATGAGTGTTTGTAACTATAATAATCGGTTGATTGAGTGAGTGTGTAACTAGAATAGCTGGTCGATTGAGTAAGTGTGTGACCAAAGAATTGGTTGATTGAGTGAGTGTGTGTTGTGGAGTGACATTGGATGAAAGCATAACATAAGTCTTCTTGGGTTTGTCATCTTCACTTGTTGTTGTTAAACCACATAATGATTGAGTGGGTGGTTCGTTGATATTCTCAGTGGCTACGACGATTGAGTGGGTGATTGAGTGAAGATCATGGTTATTCACGATGGCTATGATTGATTAGATTGATTAGATTGGTTCGATTGTGTGATTGGTGAAGTTTTTTCGCGAATGTGGAGGTTGTTGGGTTTTATGGCTCAACTCCTAATTTCTATTTTTTTAGTGTGTCATTAATTAGGAAGTCCGATGTGTTAGGAAGATTCTAATTTAGGTTTTATGTTTTTTTTTTGGGTAAAGGTTTTATGTTTTGGAAAGTGTTTATTTATGTGTTTTTTGTTTAATTAGTAAGTTTGTCAAATGTGGGTGCCTATATAAAGACACTAAGTTAGTTTGTAATAAATTTTTGAGTGATTTAATAAAGTTCATAAGTTTAGTGTTTTTGTGAGATTGTTTGTTTCCACTGTGCATAGGGTTTTTCTTAACAGTACTTATGCTATAGTGAGCTCGATGAAATCGGTTTATTAGGTCAAAAAAAAAAAAACATGCACTATAACATCTTATCTCGAAAAAGAAAAAAACAAAAGCAAAAAAAAAAATGCACTATTACAAAGTTTGTGATAAACTAGTGTATTAATAAAAATGTCAACCCCGTTTCAAAATAATCCTAATTTCTATAATGTTTAAAAAGGGTATTCGAGTGACACTTGCTTTATAAATTTTTGCTTGACTTATTAAAATTTTTCTAAAGCAAAAACATTTAAAAACACAAAAGGATACAATAAAATATAATTTATATTTTATCTGTGTTTTAAGTCTTTTTATTCTGCCATTTATCTTTAAATTTGGCTGGCCAAAATTAATCGTCACATCTTACTTGACTAATATTCAACTAAATGTTAGCCCAATGCCCTCAGTTGACTGTCATTTCTTTTAAAGAAATAAAATTTTCATTAATCATCAATTAATGGCTCTCAATACATTCAATGGAATTGCAGCAAAATTGGCAACGGATTATAACGTATGTGGTATATGGAAGGAAGCCTTACCTTGTATTATCTCTTCCCCCTGTAATTTTTTATCTCCAGAGTTGATGAAAATAAAATTTTCTATTGGGATTTTACAAAAATAAAAATAAAAATAAAAATCAATACTTTCAATGTAACAGGATGAAGCATAGAATCAATCACTATAGAAAATTGATTCACTAATCATTGTTCAAGAGAACGTTCAACTGCCATAAGGTTGGCTTTCAAGAACTGCAACTGTAACAATAAAATAGTTTGACAATCAATTATTATTCTCTTAACAAACGTCTATAATATGATAGTACTCTCAGATATATCACTCGAACTATAATAAAAAATAACAAATCTTCACACAAGGGACGTATACACAAAACCTCCAACAAGGGAAGTCAATCTAAACCTTTCAATAAGGGACGAAAATAGCTACCAATGAAAGAAAACCTAATGATGAGTACCAACTCTATAAACATAAATCCATGCAAAGTCTTTGAGAATGCTGAGGACGTAGATAAGTAATTGTTGTCAATAGTAAATATGATAGCCGCAACGATGATGAAACTAATCATCTTATTAGATCTAAGTTTATGAAATTAATAAGAGGCAAAAGGGTTATTGGAGCTACCACAGATCAAACAAGAGAATCGGTGGCGGTTTAAAAGGTAGAATAAAAAGAACATAATAAAAAAATAGGGTTTTGACTGTTTTTCCTTTTTGACAAATGATAATCTAACACAATTTGAGCGCATACTTCGGGTGCATACTTTATTTTTTAGTCTATTTATGGTATTTTGTTAGATATAGGGCCATGTCTGGGGAGACAAAAAAGAGACATAAATAGCTAAAAAAATAAAGTGTGCATTCAAAGTGTGTTAGATCATCATTTTCCATTTCTTAAACAATCATATTAGAGCATCTTTTTAATTGCAAAGTCAATTTAAAATAAACGTATTATAGCTTTAATAAAGAAATCTAAAAAAATAAAGGAAACATTTTGTTTTTTAACCATTTTATAGTGTTTTGTTATATGTGGATCCACCAAAAGACAAAAAAGAGCATAAATGGCTAAAAACAAAGTGTGCATCTAAAGTGAGTTACATCGTTTCCAAAAATAAATAAATTCAAAGTAAGAAGTCGCACATGAGTTGCAGGGCAATGTCCGTAAATTATGGAGCATCCAAGGGCTTGAATCTAAGAGCCCATTTTTACTGATTTACTTTGATTTTCAAAAAGAAAGCTTGAAAAAGCAGCGACAAACGTAACAAGAAGGAATACACATCATACATAATAATACATCATAGAATAGACTATAGAGTATGCACTTTGGTCGATTTTCTAACGGTCGAAAAAGTGACGATGCAATTGCACTCACAGTCACAGCTGCTGTTCACTTCTGTTTTAACTCCGTTAACGATCCACCCATAAATTCAAAACGTTCACTCTAACGCCACCCACTTCCACTATTTACCACTCCTATTTTTTCACTCGTCGTCTTCTACACTCTGTATTTCAACCACTCGAAATCATCGAAGCCGGCCTGTTAAAATTTCTGGGTGATTTGGAGTTCGCCATTTGTTTGCAGGTTCGATCCCCTTCTTTTAAAAAAAAAAAAAAAAAAAAAAGTTTATTATTAATGCACCTGTCCAAATATATGTTCTTGAGTCTTGATTCACTTTCATGATCTCAAGGGATTATTCATGCTGCATTTCTTAAATCTTGATCTTGATTTCCATTCCAAGCTTTGGCATTGGATCTGGAGATTTTGAGGTCTTAGGTTGTTCAAAGGTCTGATCTTTGGACGTTTTTGTATTGGAAGTGATGGAAGCGTCGTCGCGGAGAGGGGGTTTGGTAGCTGTTTCCCCTTCTCATACTCCGAGGTCGACCGATAAGGCTGCGAGGGATCTGCGACCTGGAGATGGGAATTCGAGTAGCAAGCATGATAAAGATAAAGGCGTCAATGTTCAGGTTATCCTGCGTTGCAGGTGAGAGAACTCAGTCTACTTACTTACTTGCTTCATGATCTGTTAATTAATTTATATATCCAAGAGTTTGCTCTCTGAATTTTGAGCAATGACGTTGTTTATTTATTTATTATTAGGCCTTTGAGTGATGATGAAATGAGGGTAAATACACCTGTGGTGATCTCCTGCAATGAAAACAGGCGAGAGGTTTCCGCCGTGCAGAACATAGCCAATAAGCAGATTGATAGAACCTTTGGATTTGATAAGGTTTAATTCGCGCTGTTGTTTTGATTTGGATTGCTTACTAGGAATTTTATTTTATTTTTTTTATTTTTTGGTAATTGCATCCATAAGAATGGAAAATTGTGTATAGGTTTTCGGTCCTACATCTCAACAGAAGGATTTGTTTGATCAAGCTGTCTGTCCTATTGTAAATGAAGTTCTTGAGGGCTACAACTGCACCATTTTCGCGTATGGTCAGACGGGCACGGGGAAGACTTACACAATGGAAGGTGGGAGCAGAAAAACAAAGGTACTCAGCATCGCGATAATTAATATTTCGTTTATGCCCGAGTTGATTTAACATTTTGCATTCTTTTTTAGTTCTGTTGATTGATTGTGTTCTTTCTAATCTGGTTTTTTGGACCTGTTTAGAATGGAGAATTCCCGATTGATGCCGGTGTTATCCCTAGAGCCGTTCGGCAAATCTTTGATATACTTGAATCTCAATGTGCTGAGTACAGCATGAAAGTTACCTTCCTAGAACTCTATAATGAAGAGATAACTGATCTATTGGCCCCAGAAGAATGCACGAAATTCATTGATGACAAGTCAAAGAAACCGATTGCCTTGATGGAAGATGGAAAGGGGGGCGTGTTTGTGAGAGGGCTTGAAGAAGAGATAGTCACGACAGCTACTGAAATATACAAGATACTGGAGAAAGGATCTGCCAAGAGGCGTACCGCAGAAACTCTATTGAACAAGCAAAGCAGTCGTTCACACTCGATATTTTCTATTACAATTCACATTAAGGAATGCACACCCGAGGGAGAGGAAATGATCAAGTGTGGAAAGCTTAACCTTGTTGACTTAGCTGGTTCAGAAAATATTTCGCGCTCCGGTGCAAGAGAGGTTTGTATAGGAGTGGTTCTTTGCTGGGTATTGAACAATGTCTGCATCATTTTGTTACTACTAATTATCTTGGCCTAGAAAACTAGATCTCCTTCATGCATGCCTTGTCATAAAGTATTCTATGTTTCAGGGAAGAGCGAGGGAAGCTGGAGAGATAAATAAAAGCTTGCTCACCCTTGGTCGTGTTATCAATGCTTTAGTTGAACACTCTGGTCACATCCCATATAGGTATGGCGCTGACTTTAATTTACAATTTGTACTGCATATCAGATCAAAAGAGAGGAAGTATGGCGAAAACTGAGGTTTCATTTTTGGACAATAGGGACAGCAAATTGACAAGGCTACTAAGGGACTCTTTGGGAGGGAAAACGAAAACTTGTATAATTGCCACCATATCACCTTCCATTCATTGTTTGGAAGAGACACTCAGCACTCTTGACTATGCCCATCGAGCTAAAAATATCAAAAATAAACCAGAGGTCAGTGATGCTTGATTAACTAATTTGTAGATATCTATGGCTTGCTATGTTACTGCCTTACTGGGACGCCGATCTACCTTCCCATGATATACTACCGTTACTTATCCAATCTCATCCTACAATTCTCAGATCAATCAGAAGATGATGAAGTCTGCTGTTATCAAGGATTTGTATGGTGAAATTGACAGACTTAAGCAAGGTGATTTAACTGCTTTCTTCCTAGTTCAAGATCTTGACTAACTAATTAGTTAATCAAAACTGATACTTGTGCAAATAAGCACTTCACAGTAACTATCTATCAAAACTGATACTGAATTCTTAAATCTTACCAGAGGTTTATGCTGCAAGGGAAAAGAATGGCATCTATATTCCACGAGATCGTTATCTTCAAGAAGAAGCTGAAAAGAAGGTATGCCTCACCTCATTTGATTGAGATACTACTTATTATTCCCTTTCCTAAGTCAATATTCCATAAGACATCTCAACTTTGCTTTTCAGGCCATGGCTGAGAAAATTGAACGAATGGAACTTGATTTTGAATCTAAGGACAAGGTATTTTACATTTCTTCCAACTTGAGATTCAACGCTGAGGTTGAACAGATGTAGATTTATCAATCGCTCTTATTTGATCTTATTAAAGGCTTGACCTTTTTATTATTCTTGATAACAGCAACTAATGGGGCTACAAGAACTGTACAATGGTCAGCTACTGTTGACTGCTGAGCTAAGTGAAAAGCTTGAAAAGACTCAGGTGACATGGTGTTACATGATGAATTATTTACATGTCCTGTTTATATTTTATCCAATCCAGTGTAATAAATGCACCATTTTTTGCTACGAGAGCAGAAAAAACTTGAGAGCACTGAACAAGTACTGTTCGATCTGGAAGAGCGATATCGACAAGCAAATGCAACTATTAAAGAAAAGGAATTCTTGATATCTAATCTCCTTAGATCTGGTAAGCAAAATGCTGTTACATTATTGATGTCTACAAGTAATTGGGTTGCTGCGTTTCTTTTTTTGGAAGAACTTTTGTGTTGGTCATGAAAAGGAAGACAGCGCACATTTATGTTTTATCATGTTTATTCTCTTTGCACTTCTTATTTGATCAAATGTATTTGAACTCAATGCAAGACAAGAAATATATGGAATCATGGGTTCAGATCTTCATTCTCTCATAATTAATGATGGATGGCTAATTACTCAACACATTATTCATTCAACTCTTTTTGGTGAATTGGACAATTATCTCTTAGTATTAGACATAACATATCAATTGATTCTGTTGGCTTTGGAACTTGCTTAATGATATTTTTATTGATCATTCAGAGAAAGCACTTGTTGAGAGAGCATTTGAGCTTCGTTCAGAGCTTGAGAATGCAGCATCAGATGTATCTGGTTTATTTGCTAAAATTGGTTCGTGTCTGCATCATCATTCATTGTGAATGTTAGTGATTCTAACACAATAGTTTCTATAACATATAGCTTAAAAAATTTTCAAATTGTTGTTATTTAGAGCGCAAGGATAAAATAGAAGATGGGAACAGAAGTCTCGTCCATAAATTCCAGACTCTATTGAATCAGCAACTTGAGGCATTGCATAAGACTGTTGCTACTTCAGTGATGCAGCAGGAGCAACAGCTGAAAGACATGGAGGAAGACATGCAATCCTTTGTTTCCACAAAAGCAGAGGTACGATAAAATCCGTGAAAAACTGAAAATGTTAAATATTAATTTCTCAAATAGAATTTTCCATCTGATATTTTTATTGATTATTTTGATCTTTTCTATAGGCTACTGAAGAACTTAGAGGACGTATAGAGAAGTTGAAATCCACATACAGTTCTGGGATCAGAAATCTGAATGACTTTGCTGGGGAGCTTGATGGCAATTCTCAGTCAAGTTTTAGCCTTTTGAATTCTGAAGTTTATAAGCACTCTTCTGCACTTGAAGAAGTGAGTTACTTTTCAAGAATGGTTTGGTTATCGTCTCCATCCCACTATAGACATAGGAGTTTAAAACTTAAATTCGATGGCATAGCTTTCAGTAAAATTAAAATATCCACATTAGACTTGGGTTTCACAGGCTAGTATTCTTTTGAATGAGTTCCCTATCTCATATTTTTCTTAGGTAGAAGTAAAATGACAGCGTTCAAAAGTTATCAGGTATTTAAGGAGTTTAAAAGTTAAATTCGATGACATATATAGCTTTCTTCAAGTAAAATTAAAATATCCACATTAGACTTGGGTTTCACAGGCTAGTAGTATTCTTTTGAATGAGTTCCCTATCTCATAGTTTTCTTAGGTAGAAGTAAAATGATAGCGTTCGAAAGTTTTCAGGTATTTAAGTAGTGACTCTGAGAAACCAATTATGGAATCCTCATTTATTGAATATATTTGTAAGTGCATAATTTCAGTCAAGTTTATAAGCACTCTTCTGCACTTGAAGAAGTGAGTTACTTTTCAAGAATGGTTTGGTTATCGTCTCCATCCCATTATAGCCGAAGGAGTTTAAAACTTAAATTCGATGGCATAGCTTTCTTCAAGTAAAATTAAAATATCCACATCAGACTTGGGTTTCATGGGTTGCACAGGCTAGTATTCTTTTGAATGAGTTCCCTATCTCATATTTTTCTTAGGTAGAAGTAAAATGATAGCGTTCGAAAGTTTTCAGGTATTTAAGTAGTGACTCTGAGAAACCAATTATGGAATCCTCATTTATTGAATATATTTGTAAGTGCATAATTTCAGTCAAGTTTATAAGCACTCTTCTGCACTTGAAGAAGTGAGTTACTTTTCAAGAATGGTTTGGTTATCGTCTCCATCCCATTATAGCCGAAGGAGTTTAAAACTTAAATTCGATGGCATAGCTTTCTTCAAGTAAAATTAAAATATCCACATCAGACTTGGGTTTCATGGGTTGCACAGGCTAGTATTCTTTTGAATGAGTTCCCTATCTCATATTTTTCTTAGGTAGAAGTAAAATGACAGCGTTCGAAAGTTATCAGGTATTTAAGGAGTTTAAAACTTAAAATCGATGACATAGCTTTATTCAAGTAAAATTAAAATATCTACATTAGACTTGGGTTTCTCAGGCTAGTAGTATTCGTTTGAATGAGTTCCCTATCTCATAGTTTTCTTAGGTAGAAGTAAAATGACAGCGTTCGAAAGTTATCAGGTATTTAAGTAGTGACTCTGAGAAACCAATTATGGAATCCTCGTTTATTGAATATATTAGTAAGTGCATAATTTCAATTTTGGAGTGAATATTCTGGGAAGTTCATGTTGCTTTAATGAGCTCTCTCTCTTAGGGGTTATGTTGTTAACCTCATCTCAGTTTCTGAAGGAGCCGAGACAAAAATTAATTGTATGAAAAATAGACAAGGCATTCCTAGCAGAAGAGGCTTTGAGTAGCTTAAACTGTACGCATTTAAATTTATCAAATGTCCACTAATATTTCATTTAAAAAGGTGAAAATTCTAAACTAGGCCCATTCACAAAAACTTGGTGTAATATAGATGGGTTGGTCTCAATTGGGTTCAAGTTGAGAACTCTCTCCTAGTCCATTAATGATAGTTTGGTTTGAAAGTATGTGCAACCTGCTCAAATTATTTATCATAACTGATTGTGACTTCGAGTCTAGGAACGGTGGATACAATCTTTTGGTTCATGAGTGGCTGACTACTTAGAAATGTAATTTGTGTAGATATTATATAAATAGTAACTGAAATTAATGAAATAGAGTTCTCTCTATGCTCAGTTGTTGGATAATAGACATATACATACTGATATGTATGAATCACTGATCTAATTATTTGATTTTGTTTGTACGTTTTCCTTTGTTCCTTTCTCCTCAACCTTAAAGTAATTTTATAATTTGATGTGTGGTTTATAGATTTAAATTTCATGTGGATTTATATTTTACAGGAAACACTCCTATTGATATGTTTTAATGAATACAACAACAACAACAACAACAACATAGCCTCAGTCCCAAATTAATTGGGGTCGGCTACATCCTACATGGATCAAAATCTTCTATTGTGCTCGATTAAGTGCAATTGATGGATCAAACTCTCCTATTGATATGTTTTGAAGAATGTGGCTATAAAAGTGCTTTTCATTATACGTAGTTTTCAACACTTATGGCTTCAAAAATATTTTCAACATTTATGGAGTTTACTTCTAATATATTATATTGCCTATGGATTTTTTTATGTTCTATTATCAATGCAAGCTTTTTCAACTTGTAAGCGTGGGGTTTAAACCAGTCTTAATTTTTATATGTATGTATTTGCCATGAGACAGCTTTTAAAAGGAATTGCTTCAGAGGCTGATGTTATCCTTAATGAACTTCAAGGCAAGCTTTCTAAGCAAGGAGAGAAGCTGGCTGCATATGCCCAACAACAACGCGAGGTAGGATATCAGGAATCTTTTTGTTAGTACAGCAATTGCAGGAATTCTTGTTTGAAGATTTAATATTCACAGTATTCTCCTTAAAACACTGATTATAGGGGCACTCCAGAGCAGTGGAAACCACTCGATGTATTTCCAAAATTACTGTGAACTTCTTCAAAACTGTAGATGTTCATGCTTCCAAGCTATCTGAAATTGTGGAGGAAGCCCAAAACGTCCATGACAAGAAATTGAGCGACCTTGAAAAGAAATATGAGGTGGCTCTGTCTTTCAATGAAGAGCAACTGATTTTCTTTGGTGTATCTTGGATTAACATTTGAATGTTTTTCTTTTAAATGTAGGAGTGTGCGTCCAATGAAGAAAAAAAAATCTTAGAAAAAGTGGCAGAGCTGCTAGCAAACTCAAATTCTCGAAAGAAAAATCTGGTTTGCATCTTAACTCCTTTGGAAACCATTTTTAGAATTGCCTCTTTTGGAAACTATAATCTGTCTATTATTGGAAAAATATCAGCATTTATGGTACACACATATTTAGATTGTTTTAGCAATGTCAAATAAACTTATCCCCAAAAGTAGCAGTTGCTATATGTTTCCTGTCGGCCATAACTTAAATACATCTTGTGAACCATATGAACCAAAGTACGTGAAACTTGACCATAACTTCACTGAGTGCACAAAACATCAAGTGGTTCAAGCAACAACTAGAAATAACACCTTTTAAATTTTATTGTTTCTAATTTTGATCCAAAGTACATTGATGACCGTAGAGCCTCTCCCAGATTCTAGTTTTCGTCAAACTGTGTTCTTTCCTAAAATAGTTTGCTTTTGTAGAGTTTGCACTAGCCAGCGCCTAATTTTATTTTATTTTTTCATAAATTACCAGTTCCTCATAGCTTGTTCCTTTAATGAACTCATGAATATTCTTTTTATCAAATAACTGGTAACGGCTAGCTCATACGTCCCATTGCCATCTTTGCCATTTAAGCTGCTGAAGTAACTACATTTGTGCATGGAAGGAAATTTTGAGCCCCATGCATATGATGCAGAAGATGAGACAAATTACTAAAACATCATAGGGAAACCTCAACTTGACAGCTTGACGAAATGCATAGAGTATCTCCATGCAGTCTTTATAATCACACGATTCAAAACTGTAAAAAGTGAAAGTCTTCAGATTAGGAGAAAAATACCAATGCAGTCTGAGACGTTTTTGTGTATTATTATTGTGCAACACCGAACTTCTTTTATGCTTTCAGGTCCAAACAGCGGTTGATGAACTTAGAGAGAGTTCTATGAGCAGAACAGGCCAACTACGCCAAGAAATGTTAACCATGCAAGATTTTACTAGCTCTGTTAAGAATGATTGGAAAATTTACATGGAAAAGACTGAATCACATTATTGTGAAGATACTGCTGCAATAGAAATTGGAAGAAGTGATCTAGATGAAGGCCTTAAGCACTGGTATGACTCACACCTCAAGTTGCAATGGCACCAGTCTGCCCTTTTCGTTTGCTTTTACTTAATAACATAATCTGAACTTTTACATGAAAATTGCAGTATGACAAAGGCAAAGATGGGTGCACAGCAATGGAGAAATGCCCAAACCTCTCTGTTGAATTTGGAAAAGTGTAATGTCGCATCCGTAGATTCCATCATCAGGTAATCACATATCTGATAGTTCTAACTAACTCTAACTAACATCATTGCTATTTTCCGAGGCACTTGAGCATTGTTGATCCTTCATTTCTTTGATAGTGATGGTATGGAAGCGAACCAACTGATACGTGCCCGATTGTCTTCTGCTGCTTCGTCATCTCTAGAAGTTCTGGATGAGGCAAACAAAAGTCTTTTATGCTCCATTGAACGTAGGTTTTTTAATTGTTGCTTCCATCAATCCACGCTGGTTTCAAATTGTACGATCTTCATCCAAATGAAACAATGCCGATCCATTGAGACTTTTCTTTTTTATTTCTTGAAATAGATTCATTGAGACTGGATCACGAGGCACATGGAAATATTGATTCCATGATTGATCCCTGCTGCAATGATCTGAGAGAACTGAAGAGTGGTCACTACCATAAGATTGTGGAAATCACAGACAATGCAGGCAAATGTCTAGAGAAGGAATACATGGTAACGCTATTTAGAGTTTCATCGAGTCGTATGAGGAACGAACTGACATTTGCTCTTACTTTTTCGGACTCATTGTTTATTCCTTTTTCCTTAATCAATGGTTCAGGTGGATGAACCGTCCTGTTCAACCCCAAGAAGACGATTATTCAATCTACCAAGCCTGTCCTCCATCGAAGAACTAAGAACTCCTTCATTTGAGGAGCTACTGAAGACATTCTGGGAGTCGAAGTTGATCAAGTTATCAAATGGAGATGTAAAGTATCTATTAGGGTCGTATGATGCACAGTCCTTGAGAGACTCCAGACTCCCGCTCACAGCCATTAATTAAATAGCCAAGACAAAGATAGTCCAGAGTTTCAGTATTGATTCTGTACAGTATACTAGTCAAAGAAAATGTATTCCACTATTACTTTTTTTTTTTTTTTTCATGAGTATTCCACTATTACTTTTATTTGTATTTCATGACCATGCATATGATTGGTACTTAAAGAGGCCTTGTAAGATAAATTTTTTGGGGAGTAAGCTCCAATTCTTTGGGATGATTGTGAGTGCATATATTGAAATTGCTTTTTTATATGCTTTGTTAATCCTTTGTTGTTCAAATACTCTATTTATAATACTTTTTTATATACTTGTTTATGGGGTTCCCTTGGGAAAATTTGATTATTAAAGAGAAATGACATCCGGTCAATGCACCCGATGACTCAGTAGCCCGAAATCAATTGTTTTTGGGTGAGACCCATGGGTGTCCAAATATTACAAGATTATTAACTAAGACTACTGCATGAGATGTACTTTAATTTAGTTTTTCCTTGTTATTTTGAGATGTTTCTGAGTTTTATATCTTCACTTGTACTGACATTGGTGATAGGCCATTCTCATGAGCAGTTCAAGTTATTTTTTATTTTAAATGTATATTGCTAATTTAATATCTCTATTTTCCAGTGAAGCAGCACCTGATAGTTATAGCTTTTATAAGAAAGTTTCCGTTTCATAGGGAGTTTATAAGAAAGTTTCCATTTCATAGGGAGTTTCTTTTTTTTTTTTTTTTTGAAAATTAGAATTAGAGTTTGCTGAGCAAGATGAGTGAACATTTCTACTGAGGGCGAGCGGTTGAGTCTAATACATGATGACGCATGTGGCCCTTTTAAGTTATTTTTGGCTAAAGGAGGTTGCAAGTACTTCACTATTTTATATTATTATGTTCATGTATCATAGATATATATCTTTTGAATTGTTGCAAGCTTTTCAGAAGGAAGTACAACATCAACTTGGCAAAATATTTAATGCACTTTGGTAAGATCAAGGTGGATAATACTTGAGTCAAGAATTTGATAAACATCTTAGAAATTGTGACAATACATTTGACTTTAGTGGAAACTCCATTGTTAAATGGTGCTTCTCGAAGAAGAAATTGAAATATATTGGATATGATTCAATTTATGATGTGCACATAGATTTTGTATATCTTGTTGAGGCTATAAATTAGAAACTAATGCGCTTTGCACTAGACATTGTTGCCCTTAATTATATATATATATGAAATAGGAAAAGACATTGTGTGTCTTCTGTTGAGATTTGAGACTGCAAGACTTCCAAGAGACGCTAAGTCACATAACAATTAACGCCTAAATCATACTAGTGTCTATTTGTTGTTTATCATAAAGTCACTACCTTATTCTAATGAGAAAAAATTATTTCTTGCTTGGATTGGTGTCCTTTTAAGTAAAGAGTTTATTTCGAAGATACTAGTAAGAGTAAAGTTAATCTTAAAATGTTCAAGAACCACAAATGAACATTGAACCACTTTTGGAAGCTCAACAATGTTTTGAACTAGTTGATTACACACAAGTAATAAATAGCTCATCTAGAACGATGATACATTAGCCATAGAGATTTATAATTTCTTATTATTAATAGTTGTGATATATTTTATTAATATAATGGAACAAAATGACATCACTACTTATCAAGAGGGTAATGTCTCGATCAAACTTGATTAAATGACCAAATGTAAGATAAACTTTAAATTGCGATCAGTATATAATAATTGAGTTTGAAACTTTATTAATTTACGTAAAAATGGTTTGACCACTGGATGTAGATGATTGATATGGATAGAACAAGTGCATAATCATAGTCTATGGAAAGGCTTCAATCTAAATAAACTAGTCAATTAGCATGTTCTCCATACTTGATGTACAATAACAATGCATCATTTTTTTTATTTATTTTTTTTGATTCAAATATGATACTAAATTTGATAGATCAAATAAGATCTTTTTTTTATTGCTAATCCATACCACCATCTCTTATTTCTCACTAAGACTATGTGATGGACCAAGAATCAATCTTAAAAAAATAATGTTCACTATCAATGCCCTTGAAAACTCATTGTTCTATCAAAAAAAATTAAATAAAATTCATGTAGCTCGACCTTTATCTTTGCTTCTTCATGTTTCGATTTCTAGTCAATGCCCTCGTATCCTTTCTTCAGCTCGATCTTCCATTTTCTTGTTTATGTACAGTTTCCTTACATGCCCGACTATTTGTTGGAAGTGTTAACCTTTTCCCTATACAATTTTAAAACATGGGTATCAAACCTTCAAAGAAAAAACAAAAAAAATAAAAATATATAGTAATCAAGAAAACCCCCAAAACAAAAAGTGTTGTATCAAAAAACGAAAGTGTAACTCACAGATGGATTGAGATTTAAAAAAATTTTGGTTTTAATTGGAGAATAAACTGAAATCATGCACTATGGAGGAACTAATTTTTTACTCTTTGGAAAAAAACTAATTTTTTACTATCCTCTCACTTACAAATCTCTTTTTATCTTCTTTTTTTCTTCCCATCGACGACCCATTATGCTCTAAATTCAATCATTGTATTTAAAAAAATCCTCGCTGCCAAGATTTTTGTATGCACCTTTTGTATTCTTGGTGTTTGGAATAACCCAAAAATGAGAGACATGGAGAGAGGTATGTAAGAAAATCGTGGAGTTAATTAAGGTAACCGATCCAATTAACATCCCATATTTGCTTCTATGCGTTATGGATTTCGGCTATGTGAGAAAATCGTGGAGTTAATTAAGGTAACCAAACTCATCAATCACCACGTGGCATAATGAAACAAAAAAAAAATTAGTTCATTTTAAACAATAAAAAATTAAAAAACTTAAGAACCCTTTTTTGTTGCTAGGACATGAATTGGAAAAAAAAGAACTTTCGTACTTGACAAAGGAAGGAAAACTCGTAATAAAGGTTTTTTTGGCCTTGCCTTAACCACATTGGAGGATTTCCATTATATATAACATGTATTAATTATGATGAGATTTTTCACTAGCCTCTATGCTTAGGTTTTAGAATTCTAATTGTCAGTACTTTATAGTTTGAATATAAGGTATGTATAAAAAATGGTTATTAATATAGCGTTGCATTGTTAAATGCTCCTTGAATACGTGTATGACACAACTTAAGGGTTTATTTATCCTCCTAAGAATTCTTAAAAGATATGTAGGCCAAAGATCTATTTTTGGAATATAGTAAGCTTATTAATGTTATAATATTCACTTTGATGACATAATTAATGAATTAAGTTTCATTTAAACAAAGATGAGCTTTACAAAGGTTACTGGGAGCTTAATTATCTTTCAATCTATATGTTGATAAATCATTTATTGAAAACGACATTCCAACCTTGTAGAATGCCATGCCTTGGTTAGGAAAGAGCTCCTCAATGTTTTAGAGTCCGGCTAAATGCACCCCGTTGTTTACTAATTGCACCTCAATTTTCATCATACCCCGAATTTGAATTTTGATTCATTAGGGCACCCAACTTTTTGTGTGCAAGCCCCGAAATGCCCTCGATCCCTTTCAACACACTTCAACCGCACCCCACGAAGAAAACATAAGATCTACACTTCATTCCACCCTAATCACAAGATCCGAGAGTCCGAAGGCGCCTTCTTGTCTAACTGAAGTTGCCATTGTCGTCTCCATTGTCGATTTCGTCATCTCCATTATTAGTTGTGTCAGATTTGGTATCGTTGGTTAAGTCTTGGGTGGGTTGGAAGTTGAAAAGGAAGTGAAGTTCAATGATCGACTTGTGTGGTTAGTTTCCCCTTAAATTTGATGACATTGTTGTTTATATGTTGTTGTTCTTTTATATTAGTGCTTCTGAATCTCCATCGATTTCTGGGTGGGGTTTGTGTTCGTTAATGTTTGGTGGTTTAGGGCCGAGTGTACATGTTTTGTTTCAATCACTAGGTACTGAATTTGAAATTAGGATATGCATACATTGTTTTCGATATAATGGTAGCCAATGTGTTGTGTTAACTTTGGTTAGTACATCCCGAGTCTAAGTGATAGATTCGATATATGTGTATTGAACTATACAGACAAATCAATAACCCTTCATTTCGATTAAGAGTAACCGAATATATGGCCAGTTATTCGATGGGTACTGATCGAGTTGTAGCTACACATATTTGGTATATGAGTATTGAAGTAATTGTGAAGGTAGGATAGGAGTTGGTTCGATGATATGTCACCGAGTGTAGGACATTTTCTCGGTGACAAGGTACCGAGTGTAATGGCTTTACCTCAATATACTAGCTCCGTACATACATTAAAATGCATTTTTAGACTTTTTATGTTTCTTCTACACATAAGATTTGTTGATATTATCCTTCTTTACTCTTTCAGCAAGAAAAGTCTTGTAACACAGGAGGAAGAGGGTGATGGTAATAGTAGAAGAGAGGAGGAAGTTGCTTCCCGTGGTAGGACCGCCCAAACAACACCTCATAGGAAGAGGAAAACAGTGGACTAACTTGTTGTGAAGCGTGCTCAGAAAGTGAGGACTAAAGAAGTTGAGGAGGATCATTCACATGTAGATGTGGGTGCAAAAGATGTAGAGTCTGATATGAAAAGAGTCGAGTCTAATGGAGACATTGAGACCAGTAAAGAATACCATGATGGTGATGGAAACTATACTAAGTCTAGTAGAAGTGAAAATAGGGGTGAGGCCAATAAAAAAAGCAAATGAGGGGAAGCTGGAGACGACGATAGTGAAGAGGATGGTAACGATGATGGCGATGACAATATTGGCGATGATGCCAATGAGGATAGTGACGGCGTTGGTGAGTCTGATGGTAAGGGTTATGGTGATGATGATCGTGATAGTGAAAAAATTGATAAAACTGATCGAGGTAAGAGAGTCATTAGCAAGACGGTTAGTGCCAGTGCCAAGACAGTCTGTGCCAAGAGTAGAAAACTAGTCAGGGGCAAGAAAGTTAGTGGCAAGCCAGTTAGTGTAAAGACAATTAGTGCCACGGTAGCCAACAACAAGAAAAATGTTGCTAAGAATGGTCGTGGCAAGAAGAAGGTTGAAATGCCGACAGAAGACATGTCGACTCCTTCCTGGGTGGGCCATCCAACCGAAGCCTATTTCTAAGCATCAATGATCATGTGTTGGTAGCGATTTGGTGGAACGAGGTAACATTTTGTTTCCAATGTAGCGTTGTATTTATGTCATAATTAGTCCCATATCAAATTGTATTACCAATGTAGTTACCTATTGATCTCTTAGCATTGACCATTGTTAAAGTGCATAAATCACGGTGCCCAACTAGTTGAGTGGGATTCGCATACTTGCCACCTAACACTGTTGCCCAACAGACGATCATTTAGAAGCCTGGGTTAAGCGCACTCACCGACTGCTCTTACCCTAAGGGCCACAAGTTCTTGATTTAAGCTTTTGTGGAGAGGTGGCATCCTGAGACAAAAAATTTCACCTTCCGTTTGGTGAAATGTCGATAACTTTGGAGGACGTAAGCATGCTCTTGAAAATTTCGGTAGCTGGGAAGGCCGTTGCGGTGGAGGATGGCCTTGATCGCAAGTAATGCCTTACATTGCTCCAAAAATTGCTAGGAGTATCAGAGGCTAATGCCGAGGGGAAGCTTGATAAGTCAACAACTCTCACCATTAGGAAATCTTAGTTGTGCAGGTGATGGTGTCCAAAGAAGGAAGACATCCCTTAATACTCGAAAGTAGAGTGCACGACCCATGCCTACATACTTTAGATGTTGTCATGCACAATGTTTGCTGACAAGACTAGATCGGAGTCCCCGTTGCACTGCTATAATTCCTAGAGACTTTTGGACGATGTTGGGTTGTATGCATGGGGTGTAGCTGCTATTGTATACTTATATCGTCAGCTAGGTGCTGCGTCACGTATTGATGTCTTTCAGATTGCCGGCTACTTGACTTTGTTGGAGGTAACATGAATTTGAGACTTATTTTTGTTACTAGTACTGATAATTAATACATTGATCTTAATTAACTTAATATTGTTTGCTGTAATTTAGGGGTGGATTTACGATCATTTCAATTTGAGACTTTCATGGTCAATGCAAAACACACGTATACTCTTCCCTAAACCACACCAGGGATTAGGCAATGATTACATTCATACTATTCACAGAAGCTTAGATACCTTACGACAAACTGATGTTTGATTTACTTTTTCAAAATTTCATTTTTCTCTTCATTTGTTGGTATAGTGAACAATATTTAATATGATATATTTGGTTTAGGTGACTTGGGACCCTTACTTTGAGTTAAGGACTAATGGTGCTCTAGACTTCGCATTCTACACTGGTTGTATTAGGTACATGGATGTGATTGAGCCTTACCACCCATGCAGGTTCCTACAACAATTCATTCACGTTCAAGGGATTCTGGATCCTCACAAGCCGATTTGAGCTAGTCGACATTCCACCCTCAAGTACATTGTCAAGTACAATTTCCAACCCGAGATGTGGGAAAGGTGCCATAATCATGTCATATCACCCGAAGGTCAAGGAGATAAGGTAGTTTTAGACTGGGATTGCAAACTAGACTATCTTTCATGGTTCACTGAACGATTACATATTATGCTGGAAAACCCTATCTACCGCGGTGAAAACTCGATTGGTGGTTCAGTCGTCAATTCAAATATGATGGAGGTAAATATATATGCTAATTTGTTATTTTGTTGCTACTATGAAATATGACTCGTACTAATTATTCAGTTGAAATACTATACTTTTGCAGCGAGTCAGAATAACACTAGATACCATGTTGGCGTGGCTCAACTTGTTTGAAAAAAAGCTTACCGTTGAGTTCGCGAAACAAATGGCTAACGACGTCGTGAAGTACTTTTCTGGGAAAGGTCTTGTCCATACTGCAATAACAACTACAACCATTACATCTAGAGGGACAGGGAAAACTCGAACTTCCTAACACGACAGTACCAGTGAAACTCAGTCTAAGACTAAACTTAATCGGGCAACAAGAAAGAAAGGAAGGTAGTGATCGTGTTCATTCTTAGATACTTAGATGTTGTACTTTGATACTTTGATGGTTTTTATGTTAACGTTGAGACTTTGATGTACCCCGATGGATCGGGGTTGGTATTTGATATTGTGTTGTTGTTATGTATTCTTTGCAGTTGGATAGATGTTATGTATGTTATGCAGATTCGGCCTTTCCGAACCCAAACCTTATTCTTAACTTCGACATGATCAAACCACACCTCTTTCTATTACACTTAGCATCCTAACACCAAACTACGAGTGCACCATATATTTGTACTAAGTGCACCCCATTTTTTCTATACCCATTGCTATTGCTAACTTTGTTTCGGTCATGGGATACCAACTATATATGGTTTTGTTCGTCTTTCTAGACCGAATAGGGATAATACACAGTTTTATTGTTAGTACAGTTCAGCTAGAGGATACCGACTATATGTGGTTTTCTTTGGCCTTAAAAGACCGAACAACGGGTGCACCCCACATATTTTATAAGTGCAACTCGAAGTAAAACCTCACCTGTTGATTCATGCTCAGGGTACTGAAATAATATCAAATTGCTTGGTGCCTTGTTATTGAATAAGGATAATACTCAGTTTTACTATCAAAACCCTATGGTTTGGCTATACCGATTGTATATGGGTTCGTTTGGCCTTTCAAGACCAAACAATGGGTGCACCCCATATTTTTTATAAGTGCAACCTGATGTAAAATCTCAATTGTTGATTCGTGCACAGGGTACCGAAACAACATCAAGTTGCTTAGTTCCTTGTTACCAAATAGGGATAATACTCAATTTTATTGTCAAGACCTTATGGCTCGGTTATAGGATATCGACTATATATGGGTTTCTTCAGCCTTAAAAGACTGAAAAATGGGTGCACCCCACATTTTTTATATGTGCACCACAAAGTAACACCCCACCTATTGATTCGTGCACAGGGTACTGAAATAATATAAAAATGCTCGGGCCTTGTTACCGAATAGGGATAATACTAAGTTTTATTGTTAAAACCCTATGGTTCGGCCAATGGATACCGATTGTATTTGGGTTTGTTCGGCCTTTCAAGACCGAACAACGGGTGCACCCCATATTTTTAATAAGTGTGCCCTGAAGTAAAACCTCTCCTGTTGGTTCGCGTACAGAATACCGAAACAATATCAAAATGCTCGGTGCCTTATTATCGAATAGGGATAATACTCAGTTTTATTGTTAAAACCCTATGGTTCAGCCATAGGATACCTATTGTATATGAATTTGTTCGGCCTTTCAAGACCGAATAACGTGTGCACCCCATATTTTTTATAAGTGCACCCTGAAGTACAACCTCATTTGTTGGTTCGTGCATAAGGTACCGAAATAATATCAAAATGCATGGTGCCTTCTTACTGAATAGGGAAAATACTCAATTTTATTGTTAAAACCCTATGGTTCGGCCATAGGACACCAATTGTATATGAGTTTTTTCGACCTTTCAAGACCGAACAACAGGCGCACCCCTCATTTTTTATAAGTGCGCCCTGAAGTAAAACCTCAACTGTTGGTTCGCGCACTGGGTACCGAAGCAATATCAAAATGCTCGGTGTCTTATTACCGAATAGGGATAATACTCAATTTTATTGTTAAAACACTATGGTTCGGCTATAGGAGACCGATTGTATATGAATTTGTTTGGCCTTTCAAGAACGAAAAATGGGTGCACCCCATATTTTTTTATAAAGTGCACCCCGAAATCATGTGTATAACCATTTGGTGCCGCCATAGGGTACTGACTATCGGTTTATAGGTTCGGCCATAGGGTACAAAACATAACAACCACTGACCAGTCCTATGCCATCGAATGTTCTTGAAAACAGTTTACAATATGATAAGTTAACATATTTATGCACATATTAAGAGACATATCAAGAGACGAACTGCATGACATTATCATTACAACCAAATAACCAAAAAATGAACACCTTGACACATTGTTCCATCACAAATAGTATTTAACAATAAAAGATATCACAACAAGTTCAAAAAATATCATGTACAATAAACACAGTTTAAGTTCATGAATCCTCAACTAAGTCAACTATTGACAGTGTTCCTAATTGATCTCCGCCATTGCTCATTGATGTGGATCCTATTATGATGAAGCCTTCTCCCCACACACGCGCACTGTCTGCTACATATGTGTCCCATAAAGGATAAAGTTTAGGAAATGGGCAACCTAGTTTCAACCTCACCTGTTGAACGATGAGGGATACATAGCAACGACAAAGTCAACAGTTAATACAACAAGGAAAATAATTAGAACTAATGGAATGAATAATTGGCATAGAAAATGATGAGATAATTACCCCCATGAAGTGAATGGAGTCCATAATAGATATTTCAACGATTGTACGACTACTAAATTTCGGAGGTGCTTGCTTTTGAGCGGAGGGAATGCGAAACTCTAACTATTAGATATGACAACTACCATCACATTCAATGAGGTGGATATAAGAAGTCCCATATCAGGAAGAGTAATCCAATTGCCTACTGTTACCTCACCTTATCACATTGGATGATAGCAAGTAACTTCTTAAAATCAGTAATCCCATAAATATCTTCCCAAAAAATTTGGTTCATCATTAACTCCTCGGCCATCCGTTCCTTTACATGCCTCCACACGTCCATGTCAGACAAACCTAAAGACTTTGCGACAACCAGAAACCTGCAGTGATCGTCGCCATCAACATTAAAGATCCCATCAACATGAGTGTTCCATATTGTCGAATAGTGAGATGATTTGGAAGCAGAGACAGACGTGTCCTTAAAGAAACCACATGTCCTGTGAAATTTTGTTAGAAAAATCTCAACTGATGGACGGGTCTTGAGTGATGGGATCATGATGTTGTAGATGAAGAAACAATGGGTTTAACTAATGTTGCAAATGAAGGAAATGGAGGCCTGAATAATTTCTTTCGTGCAGAAGTCGACTCTTCCTCTTTAAGTGCAAACTCAAATCCAGACGGGTCTTTCATTGTAGATGTATCATCATCTACTGTAGTTTTCTTTGTTGCCTTACTTGTCTTCTTTCTTTTTCCTTTTTTTCCCTTTCCGTTTGCACCAAGTTGCCTCCCCTTTGTCTTAACTTACTTTCGAGGAGCAACGACGAGTGTAGAAGAGGGCACATTAATCTCCCTAAGATGTTAGATAATGCTAGTGCATGCATCCTCATCATTACAACCCTCAAACTTTTCAATCACCCTCTGAATCTCAGCATGAAAGTTGTATTGCGGCCGGCAAACAAAAGCATCAGGAATGAGGCTTAACTTCTGCCAATATATGTCAACATCCTCAAGCGGAATCGGTGAGCCATCCAATAACTAAAATCCAATCTCGTGCACATAAGGAAACCCGTGCGTCTTGTTGCAATACAAGTCCCCTCAAGAGTTGGAATATAGGCTCGGTGTAATCATGTTGAACAACATGCAAGCTCCGGTCAAATGTGGCCTTTTTATGGTCGAGTGTTGGTTGCAAAGCATGCCATGAATGATCTTCCATAAATGTTCAAAGTTAGCCGCTGAGTTCTCCAAATGAATTTTAAGGGTCCAGTGCACAGATTCAACTCTCTCAGTAGTTGTGATCCCGATGTACTTTAGTTCATCCGTCCATGTAGAGATAAAAGACTCCTTGTAATCTCTCAGCCATGTATCATTTAAGTATGCAAGCAAACTACTTTTACTAGCATACTCATTTTGTATTTGTTGCAAAGCCAATTCAAGTTGCCCCTAGGATTTGAAGTACATCAATTTGTTTTCTCTTAATGAAAATGTTGAAATCTTTGCCCATGCCCACATCTTCTTGATTTTGGTCAAAATGTTTTTGTTGATGTGCCAGGTATACAAAAGATGTCTACTATCCGAAAAGACTTCTTTGAGTGCACAGGTTAGTCCCAATTCCTAATTGGTAACAATGACAGTAAGTGCACTCCACCCATGTAACAATCCATGCAAAATCTGCAATGCCTAAGTGTAGCTCTCATTGTTTTCTTTCGATAAGAATGCAAACCCAACTGAGAATGTAACACCAGTGGATGTAGCCCTAACAATTTTTAAAGAGGCATGTGATACTTATTCATCTTGTAAGTGCAATCCATTAAGAGAACATTCGAGAAGCACCGTAGCAATATAGAGACTCCGGATGAGCCCAGAACAAGTCGCTGACTACATTATCTATGTTTTTTCTATGCCAAGACATGTAGTTGTATGTCTCAGTTAAGTGTATGAGTTGCTGCATTTGTGTTCTTCCCACCGACTCCAATCGTTGTGCCTTTTGCCTCTCATTGTAGATTGCACGAATTATTGAAGAATTCAACTTATCTTTTTCCTTCAAAGTAGTTGGAATCTCACTGTGCTTCACATTACCCATAGTCATCTGGTTCGGGACAACTTGCTCTTCAGAATTCAATCTACCCAAGTACGAGTGACATTCCAAGTAGTTGTGACGGTCATGGTTGTATTGGCCAAATAACAATTGCTTAACCTATAATGAATTAGGTTGTTCTTTTACATTAACTGCACACGGACAATTAAATTTCTTTGTCCTAGTTCCGTATCTTGATTTGTCTTCTTTTTCCAACCCTATCTTGATAAGGAGTTTTGACTTTCATTTCTTAGGCTTTGCAAGACTCTCGACACTGGCGATTTTCACTTTGCCTAATTTCTGGGAAAGCCCCCTAAAGATGTCATTCCGCTCAAAACCCAAAGAAACCTTTCCCATATGGCCAACCCCTCCACTATCAGATTTCTTGGTCACCAACGTAAACTTAAGGCTCATAGCAACTCTTTGAAGTCATGTAATAGCTTTTTCCCTCTATTTGAAAGGTCCTTCCAGAACAAAATGACTAGAGAAGTCTAGATATCCACTAGAAGATGGCAATGAATGCAAAAATAAAATCAAATTAAGTTAGGTTAAAACAACGAAATATGTGTAAAACATTATATTTCGGTTGGTTAAGACTAAATGGAATGAAACACAATCGGTAGGAAGAAACCGAGCTAGATAGATAGTCTCGGTTACCTCCAACCGAACCTACGTGTTGACCCAAACACACTTAAAAAATTTCTAGTTCGACAGGATGGTGCTAATATATATACTCATATTACTCATTTTGTAGTAGCTGAGTTACATAACTTAAGGTCGGTACCACACCTCCATACCTGAGCTTATCCAAATTCATCTTATCAATTCTATAGTTCGTCGACACATGGCCGAAGGTTGGAACTTGGATTTGATATCATATACATGACCATAACGTTCCAACTTCGGTCCTATACCACCGAACAACCATAAAAATTGAAACCTATCTTATTTGCGAAGGAAATGGAAATTAACAGTTAATATTTCCTCTCCTCGCGGTATCTCTTCCATCCTATGTTCTTCGACCATTTCAACAAGCAAATACACATGAAAAAATGAAGATTCAAAAACCTAGAAAATCAAACAAAACAAACATTACAATTCCTAAACACACACATCTCCACCGATTCTAACCCAATAAACATGAACAACATACTTACAACACTCGGTTGTATGTTTCGCTCCGAAATATGGATGTCCAGCGGAGCACGCATAATGAAGAAGACGATTCTATAGTGGGGTGCAGTCGAAATGTTATATGGGGACAAGTAGGGAAATCGGACACTTTTTGGGGCAAATGAGTTATTTCCACCCTAGGCATTTCTGGTATTACATAAAAAGGGGCGTTGGAGTGCACTTAGTAAACGGTGGGGTGCACTTAGCCGAACTCATATTTTATTAAGGCAATTTGACCTATATCTCTGGGATATAGATCTATAAAGATGGATATAAGAGGCTTATTGGCTCAAGTTAGAGTGATTATATTGACAAAGTACTGAAAAAGTTTCACTATGGACGACCCTTAGAGAATTTGTGCTTATGTCTTATAGCATAAGTCTCAGCAAGACCCAAAGTCTAAAGACAAATGATGAGTGAGACAATGTGATAAGCATGAAGCTAAGCTTGTTGTAAAGGATGTGTCAAAACCTCGGTGTTGATCTTTCCTTCTTACACATTTGCTCATTTTGGTGGTTTAGATACCACATAAGATCCAACACTGGATCTGTGAGTTGAGTCTTATTTCTATTGTCTACTTGAAGAAGATATTTTATGTTAACAGGCTTAATGTTTTAAGTTCGACCCGCACACACTGTGTCTCGACAAACTATATTTTATGAACTCGCAAAATTAAAGTAGTTGTATATTTAAACTACATGTATATAGAGGTCCTAGAAGTTGATGTTGGAACAATTAATTATATTATTTAATTGTTTATAATTTGAATGAAAATTATGTGAAAAGGTGTGTACTATTGTGTAGAGACATAATAGACCAAAAGGTATATCTATTCACCAAGAGGTGTGTCTTTTTCTAATAGACACATAAAAGTCTATATATATTCACTTGATGGATTGTTTTAAATATATATATATATAGATATATAATTAGAAGGAAAAGCAAATAGGTTAAATCAAAATGTCTTTCTCTATTTTACATGCTTTTGAGTCAGAGAGAGTATTGAATCATAGATTGGTTCGTAGACTAGTGATTCAGAGTGCTACAAATCACTAGTATGATCGTTGTATCTTGGGAGACTATCGTCATTAGACCGTAAGCACCATAGCGGGGCGAAATAGTCTTAAGGACATTGAGTATAACTCAAGCCTCGATCAATTGCATCAAGTTTTTCTTCTATTTTGCACCAAATTTTCGAAAATCCCACCAACAATCTTAAGACTATTTCCGTTGGTGGTTTAATTCAATTTGGTCCCTCGCCATCATAATTACACTTGATCTTACAAAGGCATACGCTATATCGTGGATCATCTGGTATGTGTTAAATTATTTTAAATTGGTTTGTGCATTCAAGAGAGGAATATATCATTACTCAACAGTCATAATGAGGTTTGTTTGCTTGATTGCACCTTTTCCCCATGTTTTTAATGTCGTTAATTGACTTTGTTTCTTAACTGGACCGATTTCACATTTGAAGAGGTGCACATTGGTGATGGGTACATGTTGCAAAAGGCTATGGCCAACAGGGTGTTGAATGCTCATATATAGATGAATGGGTGCAACAAAAATTAAAGAAGCACTACGGCTAGCAACCTGATTTGGCCCTAATCTCCAATGGTCCATATTTAAAAAAAAAAATGCAAGAATCAAGAGATGAACCATGATGTATATGGTTGTAAATTTATTGACTTCTAAAAAGGACTATATCATGGATTAAGTCCAAAGGATGTAGATTTATTGAATGAATCTTCTATCATGCATGCTATATAATAAAATTGTGGGGGTTGAAAGCAAATTTAGTTGCTACTCTTAACTTTGATAGTTATATCTTGCAAGTTGAAGATATATTATTAAATGTCTATGAGTACTTGAAAGATGTGGGGTTGCACATAAAAACTTTTGTCTTCGGATTAAAGAAAATAAATTATAAACCCCAAGTAAAGCATTCAAGAATAGATTGTATTAAAATGAGTTATCAATAGTGAGATTGAATGCATAAAGTTGAAGCCTTTGAAGTGTAAATGGATTTTAAAATCTAATTAAAGGCAGATGGATAAGTTGCTTAAAATTAAGCAAATTAAATATATAACTTAAGGCTTTATTTGAGAGAAATTAAGCCTTGATTTCTCAGAGAGAAATTCACTAGTCTATAATGACATCTAGCAAGTTGGTTGCTAATAAAGAAAAGCAAAAGATGTTAAGAGACGACACTTCTTAAATAGTGAATTTAGAGAAGGAATGCTTGTATCAATGGAAATCCTCAATGAAATGAGAGTATTGTTAGATTCACAATGGAATCTAATTGATTGCACGTAAATTAATAAGCTAGAAAAGTAACATTATGGCTTTGAAAGAGCTTGGAGGATATTCCATATTGCATGCAATTGTCTCGGTAATGCATAAGATGTATGCCGGCTAATAATCGCAAGTGACAGAATAAAATGATGCATAAAATGGTAAATCTTGACTTATGTGTCGAAGATTGTCATTGAATAGTTACTTGATTATAGAATAATTTTCATAGAAAATGAGAAATAAGAAGACAAACTTGTGGCCAACAATTGAAGGTTTGTCAATATCAAGTAAACTGATATCGAGGGGAATGAGTTTAAAAGCCTAAAAAATGAGTTAAGTCTCGCGGAAACCTAACCTGGCTGATTGGAGATCACATGTACTAGGTTTAATAGGCAAACTGGTTAGATGAAACTCGAGAGAAGAACACACCTATCTCATTCCTAAGATAAAAAATGTGTTTAGAAGAAGTTAAGGATATGTTAAGCATTTAATGACAAATAAAAATGTCACCTATATGATAGTAAATGTGGGTCGCATTTATGAGAACGAAACAGGCTAAATTCTCTAAATCTATCATGAAACCAAGATTGTGTCCAGGACCAAAATGGACAAAACCGTAAGAACCAATAATGATAGGGATGAAGTTATGTGAGTATTATTGTCTCGATTTACTACAAAAAGTGAACAGTTCAAGATCTTCTATATCCACTGCGTCACTAAGTAAGTCCGATAATATTTCACTAGAGTAAGTTCAAGTCTATATACGACACTTTTCCTGATGTAACTTTATTCCGCCAATGCTCTCTCAAGTGTGTCTGCATTAAAATGATTTTTAAAATCCATTTATGTGGGGGATATATAAAGACTTGATGATCAATTTTCATTCATGTGGGGGATTGTTGGAACAATTAATTATATTATTCAATTGTTTATAATTTGAATGAAAATTATGTGAAAAGGTGTGTACTATTGTGTAGAGACATAATAGACCAAAATGTGTATCTATTCACCAAGAGGTGTGTCTTTTTCTAATAGACACATAAAAGTCTATATATATTCATTTGATGGATTGTTTTAAATATATATATATATATAGATATATAATTAGAAGGAAAAGCAAATAGATCAAATCAAAATGTCTTTCTCTATTTTACATGCTTTTGAGTCAGAGAGAATATTGAATCATAGATTGGTTCGTAGACTAGTGATTCGGAGTGCTACAAATCACTAGTATGATCGTTGTATCTTGGGAGACTATCGTCATTAGACCGTAAACACCATAGCGGGGCGAAATAGTCTTAAGGACATTGAGTATAACTCAAGCCTCGATCAATTGCATCAAGTTTTTCTTCTATTTTGCACCAAGTTTTCAAAAATCCCACCAACAGTTGAAACCTTTAGGTAAGGGTATCGACACTTAATGTTCTATCTACCCCGAGTTCAAAACTAAACATGCTCAAAGGCCAGGCCTAGGCGGCCTCATGCCATGTCTAACCAGGCCTGGCCCAAGCTTGCCCAATTAACCCAACGCATTTGGTGACGTGGACACCCATGGGTCCCACCAAAAAACAATTGATTTCGAGATGCTGACATCGCCAAGTGCGTTGATTGGGTGTGATTTTTGGGTCATCCTAGCATTTTTGCTTAATATATAAAGAGACCAGCTATGTGCACTCCAGTCATTACTCAGGGCACCCCATTTACAAGGGCACCCATCGAATTTCTCAGGGCACCTCTGAGTTAGACGAAAATGCCCTTCTTCATCAATGTAAGGCACCCACCACCAAATCTTCTTTCACACTCTTCCCATCACAAATCGACGTCTCAATCTACCAAAACTCCTCATTTTCTTGCTCGTTTGCCCCTCGATTTGTTGTTTTTTAAGGTCGGGTGAGTGTTTACGGTGTTTGTGAGGTGAGGATTTGAATGATGACTTGTGGTAGATGGCTGATGTTGAATCGTATAGGGTTCGAGGGTGTTTTTCGTTGAGTTTGTTGTTCCTTTATCTTGTGTTGTCGTTGTCTTTCATGGGAATGTACCCATCACTGGGTTCAACCACAATCCTATAATGTTCGGCCACACAGGGCCGAGACTATTGAGTAAGTCTCGGAACTGCATGAACGAGATGCTGCAGTACATCTCGGTACCACATAACCAATCGAACAAGTAACTTAATTCACAATGGGTTCGGTTATCAAAGAGACCGAGACATAAGAGGATGTCCCGGTTGTTGGTAACCGAGACATCCTCTTATGTCTCGGTACCCGGTAACCGATCGAAAAAGTTACCCATTTCACAATGGGTTCGGTTAGAAACGAGACCGAGACATAAGAGGATGTCTCGGTTGTTGGAAACCGAGACATCCTCTTATGCCTCAGTCCTGTGCGTCTGACATTTTCGTGTATGTGGTACATTTTAAAATGCGAGAAACCTTAAATACAAAAAGGTCAAAACATATCAAAACTCATGCTTCCAACCCTCAAAATAGGGTGGTGGGGTGCCCAAAGTTGTGTTCGACCATCAACGAAGATGATGGGATCGGTTGGGAGCACAAGGGTGGTAGAGTTCGGTGGTCACGCATCAAAATGGGGTGGTGGGGTGCCCAAAGTTGTTTTTTTTTGTTTTTGTTGTGGATTTGTGTTGGAGGGCATATGAGTCATTACACATACAATTAGAAAAAAATGGAGTGCCCTAAGTGATGACTGGGGTGCACATAGCAGGCCTATATATAAAACCCTATACCCTATAAAACAAAGAAAACTTGGTAGTTAGGAGAGGCCAGAATTGGTCTTCACTAATCCAACGAAGCACTGTGCAGGCAAGGCAAGTACCCAAGCCCACGAACAAGTCTATTTAAAGCTAGTCTCAAGCTCAAAGGCAGGACAATGGGCAAGAAAAAAAAGCTATTGGTTAATTTTACCCATGATCATCCAACTTTATAATTTGTAACACTTAGGGCCTGTTTGGTTAGGGTGTTAGCTTAGCTACACCCAGACTAAACTGTAAGATTGACGTTTGCTTGGAGTATTAGCTAAGGCACGGTATTACCAAAGCACTCAATCTCATGCTTATCAAAAGACACTTCCCCCCTTGTCATTAGGTAGTCCCAACTCAAGTGAGCAAAAATTACAATCTTACCCTCGTCTTCATCTCTCCATTTTCTCCTTACTCATTTTGTACAAACAAAAACCCATTAAAGACTCTCTCAAAACACAATCAAATCAAATCACAACAACAAGAACAAAACCCCCATCACCAATTCAATCGGTCTCAACGAGAACGGAGAATCACCACTGTTTCTTTTCCTTCTCCAATCGACCATGAACCTTCACAGTCCTCGTATTCATCACCCCATTTTCTCCTCCTCACGATCTCATTGGCATAGAACACGAGGAACGTCAATTGAGCGGAAAAGTGAGATTGAGAGCATTTGAGATCAGATTGAACAGGAGATTGAAAGCATTTGAGCATCGATTGAGCTGAGAAGCCAAGTTGAAGATGAAGACAATGTGGAGGGGCATAACTGTCCAATAAAAAGTCAAACCTAAGACAGTGAGCGTGGGAACAAACAAAAGATTGGCTAATATATGTCTTGTCTTTAGGCAAGAAAATGTGGAGGGCTTTTCTAATTCTTGAACCAAACAGGCCCTTAGGTCACTGAACCTACATTTATAACAACATGGTCACTCAACTTTGCGATTTGCAACAACTTAGTCCCTGAACTTTGTATTATGTAACACGAAAGTGATTTCGATGGCTTTTCAAATAGCTTTCTAATGGATTTTCGATTAGAGGCCCGTCTCACATTAAGTCTAGTGATTGTGGGTGCAATGCCACTAGGTGCCACGTCAACAATCTTGTCGAACCTTTGATCGAAAAAGCCATTGGAATGAAGTTCAGTGACTAAGTTGTTACAAATTACAAAGTTAGAGTGACGATATTGTTACAAACGTAGTGACTAAGTGTACAAATCATAAAGTTGGATGACCATAGGTGAAATTAACCTGAAAAGTTAGAGACGCGCTAAAGGCACACCAACTATGCATAAAGGCACCCCAATGTATATATTTTAGTGAAGCGCATAAGAGTCATTTTCAAGGAGGATTCAAAAAAATTATACCGCTGAGGTGCCCTCATATATAGCTGGGGTGCCTTTAGCTTGACTAAAAAGTTATAGCAGTCTGTAAAACTGATGATTGTTATCTATGATGCAGCATTAATTAATATAATTTCTCAGTAAATAAATAGAATACAAATAAACAATTAATAATTCTTAACACCTCAGAGGGGCAGGAGTTGGATCTCGTTCATGCTACTTCAAACATAATCTCAGACCTGTGAGATTTGAAATTGAGCTCAAATATAATCTAGGAAATAATTATTATCATCTCACTAGTTGAAACACACAGCCTAGAAAAGATTTGGAATGGATTAGAAAGCTTTATTCCCAACAGAAAAAAGGCTTCATTCATGGAAGTATGTTTTGATGCAAATGATCTACACAATACTAAAGAACAATAATACAACGGTTTTCCCCTTCCTGATACTCCAAATACTCCTACAGAGAGTCACAGGGGAAAAAAGACAGAAAATCAAAAGCAAAAGTAAGTTTGTCTGCGCACTGTTACATCCATCATTTTCACCAAAAATAATGACCCTCGAAAACTGCCCTGAAATTTTAATATTTCATGGAGCAATAGCATGAGAAATTTGATCCGAGAATATAAAATGCAGAGGATAAAGGGATTAAACACAAACAAATAATACTCTGACACCTTGGCAATACAGTTAACAAACAAATTTTCAAAGTAATCTTTCTTACTCTGGAATTCATCAAGTCCATCACGGATCTATCACGAATCACCTCAGCAGAACTGTGGAGTACATTTGCATAAAATATAGAATGGTTACGAGGCAGGAATGGCACATGCAAGCAGAATGCAGAATACGAAAAAAGCCCGGAGGTCTTAGCAACAACCGTGATAATCAGAGCAACAACCTCAAAAGTCGTTATTGAAGACGTGAAGAAGATTGTCAAGTCTCAACAGTGGTGCGGTAAGTCAGAAACAACAGGAGTACTAACTTCACGAGGAGCAGTTGATAATAGTATTCATGCTTTACCAGCAGCAGTTTCAAAGAAAGCTAACTTAAAAGATAATAGTTATACAGTCACATGACAAATGTTCAAGAACTCTTCAAGAAATTTAACAAAATTGCAACTTCTAAAGTTGGAAGAAAGGAGCATAAGTTTCTGTCATAAAAAGCAGAGGCATAGTAAAAGGTCACATATGTATATCCTACAAATAATTTTACACATAAACCTTTTCATACCTGTTTAAGTAATAAGAAATAGAGATCTTGCAATAGCACATTTAAACAGGAAAATCCAAGCCTAAACGAAATATTATAAACAAAATTCTTCTTTAATGTGACAGAAGTATCAAAATTTCCTACATCGCGTAAAACTTCCTCGAATTACTTCCAAATTTCAAGAGACAAATGTATGAAGGCGAAGTCAGATTTTAGTCCTTGTCGATGAATAAATTAAAAGGTAACAGGCTTTCTGAACAGGACACCCAAACCTACTTAAAGAGCTAATAACAGTCGTTTGATGACCTTATAAGCCATGGAAAAGAACTATCAAGTTTGGAAATATCACTATTTCACTGTAGGCAACTAGGCGTGTTTTCATGTTTCAATGATCCAAAGCATGCTTCATTGTTGTGACACATGTTTCAATGATCCAAAGCTTATGAGTTTCAATGTTCCAAAGCATGCTTCAATATAGATGAGAGGGACAACAATATAAAGCTTATGAGTTTAATAGAACTGTTATTTACATACACAGCTATAGCTCACCCTTTCAACTAATTTTAATTGGGAATACACATAAGAAATCAAAGCTTCTGCTCCTAATTGAAGTTCAGAGTAGATAATCTATAAGAAAGAAAATAGGCAAAAATCTGAAATGTCAATAGTTTTGGACAACATATTATTAAATGAAGCATAAATCAAATTATGGTCAATAGAGTAGCAATATTCATTACCACTGTTCAAACTTGTGGTTAGCAATGAGAGAGTATTTCATTAGCACTGGCATGAATGCAGATTTAAAAGTAATTTCCCTAATAGTGAATACTCGCATAAACAATCAGTAGTCGTGAAAATATCCATTAACACTGTTCAAAATTGTCGGTTAGCAATCAGTCTTCTCGAGAGAGGGAAAAAATGGCATGAATGCAGATTCAAAAGTAATCGACATTTGTACATAACGAAGAAACATTCACCACTCGCAAGTCTGATAACAAGTTTACATAGAATAAATAAGAATCCAAGAGTAATTTCCAATCAAATAGGTTCTATACTAAGATAATGTAATTCACATGTACAAGGCATTTTATTGAAGATTTTGTTGAGGGCCAGGTAAGAAAAAGAACAAAGAAAAGGCAGAACATCTGTTTGACGGATAAAAACATGCATTAAATAAAAAAGGAACCAACTATAAGTATTGCTGGAGTTAGTACTCGGTGTGTCACAAGTGTTTGCAAAACTACTCCAACCTCAACTGCAGGTCAATCAAAGCACCTTTAGTGAGATGGATGAGGCATCAGTTGCCACAGACAAGGTTGGGGGAGGTGGGTTTGACTCATGTTGCAGTGACAAAGTGTTGGTTTCTTGTCCAAAAAAAAAGGTACATCTCAGCCCAAGATATTGCGCCTTCCTTTGAGTGAAAAAGGAAGCAAAAAGTGAAACTTACTTTGGTTTGTCGTTATCGGAACAAGTTGATACACATCACATCAATTTTGAGCTATTATTAATGACTTAATTTTCATAACGAGATAAAGAGCATATAATAAAGCATGAGAGAAAAAAAAAAAAAAAAAAGGCACAAGCGGAGAGAGGCCATAGTACAACCCAAATTTAAAGTAGAAGGGAAAGAAATCTAGTTCTTAAATACTAGACCACCATCTCAGCGACCAGAAGAGGAAGTACACTTTGGACAGCTTGCAGACTGGAATCCAAAATGATGCCATAAGAAATATCCGTCCGCTAGCCCTTAGGATTTTTTGACAACACACGAGGTAACAAGTAAACAAGACTCAAGGATAAGAAATCAGTTCACTAGATAAAAATGGCTGATTGGAGATAATGGCAGTAATCCATTCTTCATATGCTCGGATGAAAGAGCATCTTGTGAACATGAGGTCAACAAATATGCACAAACCTCACACTAGGTGCAACACCCGAGGATATAAACAAGACTTGATGCATTGCATCAGCTGTAAGGAAATTTAATGAAAATAATAGGTATCTCAAGATTTTGATTAAAAACAGAACCAAAACCTGCCACAGAAAGAAGGGATTACCAATTTGATGATCCATACATAAGTGACACAGAAACATGCCAATCTAATCCAAGTGTCACCTTCATCTATCAGGCGTATGAGGTCTAATTCTAGTTTCTAAAAGGACAACAACAACATTGCCTCAGTCCCAAATTAATTGGGGTCAGCTCATGGATCAAACTCTTCCATTGGGCTCGATTGTGTGCAATTGATGGTGAGCATTCCAAACCATTCAAATCCCTCCTAATGAATGCATCCCAAATTAAGTTTTTAAAAGGACATTAAGAGAAAAAGAAAGCTTTGACAATCTTCCCATGCACTTGAAATTTCATGATGGGAAAGCCATTAGTGATCCTAGTAGCAATTTCCATATGAGAAAGAAAGAGCATGCATGCAGAGAGTGAAAACGGAGCAATTTCCACAGTCAAACTTGAATTACAAAGCCATCAAATCATCATTCATCCCAAGTTTTTAGCCTGGTGGCATGATCCAAATTCAAGTGAACAAGAACATCAACATACCACAATGAACATGTACTGACACTAACATAGCATGCAACTAACTTAATCAAGAAGATAGATGGTTTATTTTGTATGTCGTCACTTGTCAAACAAGACACAGGCTGTCTAGAATTTATTACATTAGTCTTTTTTTTTTTTGACGAAAAGATATTTCTATTTATAGAAATTGCTCACTATTACATCTGATTTAACAATGAAATTACATCAATAGCAACCTTTATCCTACTCTTTGGGATCAAATCGACGTTGCGAAAGTTTGCAAACTTGTGTGCAACTTATACGCTTGTCTTTTGCATCTACAATAATACAACTATAACGAGAAATAGAACTTCTAACAAGGGAAGACGAACAAAAACTTTCGACAAGGGAAGACAAACACAGACTTCCAACAAGGGAAGACAAACACAAACTTCCAACAAGGGAAAACGATAACTTACTGAAATAAAAAACCTAGTGAAAAATATCAAACCAACAACTGATGCAGATCCATACACATTAGTCTTGATAATGCTTTCATTAGCATTTTAGCATTTCCACATATTCCACCAAGAAAAGTTTATATAAACTCCAAAGAGAAGTTCTAAGAACCAACAACAACAACAACATAGCCTCAGTTCCAAATTAATTGGGGTCGGTTACATGGATCAAACTCTTCCATTGTGCTCAATTCAGTGCAATTGATGGAAGTTCTAAAATCCAACTAAAAGAAAGAATGTCTGTTTATGTAGTGATAAAATCTTGAAATTTGCCTAACATCACGTGGAGACTTACTCGTTTCTATTGTCCTATTTCAACAATTGACACATTCCAGTACAAAGCCACGGCTCAATAAGAAACTATCAGAAATATACTCACAACAAAATAACAAAATAACATGGATGCCCAATGAACTCACCTTCAGGAATAGCATATGATGTAGGACCAACTTCTTTGAATGTAGGGTTCCCCACAGGTCTTCTCCACAGGTTTGAAATTTGTTCTACTATCTCATAATCGCACTGAGACTCCTTTAACTTATTTAGACAATAAGAGCATGAACTCTGGAAAAATATGAAAATAAATACGGAAAACGAGCATATATATAGTGTAAATTTACAATGGAGCCAAAAAAGATCCATGTCATGGGAACTGTGTTGTTTTCTTTTTTGTGTTGGCATTAATGTTGTTAAGCATTTACGACTCATGTATAGAAATAAATACACAAGTGCATTGACCATTAGATCTTAATATTTAGAGACAAATACCTCAATTTTAGTTCACTAGAAACATTTCATGACTAAATATTGTAATACAAAAGAAGAAACAAATGTTACTTGGGGGCAAAAGGGCCAATTTAGTCCTTGTAGTCTTGCCGAGTTGCTAACTCAGTCCCTAAAGTCGAACTAAGGCTGACTCAGTTCCTTAACTCCCTCACCCACTCTAAATCAGTCCGTCCAACAACTTTGGCTGGTCCCCGTTGCAAAATCCATTTGGTTCTTAAAGAAAACATAACTAAATAATCGGTGCGCACACTCTGTTCTCTTTTTTCATCAAGAAAGTTCTGGACATTTGAGGAGTTGTTGAGTTGTATTTGAAGCAGTCACAACTCCCAAAATCCATGGACAAAAAACCTGTCTTTATTCTCTCTGTCATGCTCTCTTTCTGCAGCATCTTATTTTTTACAGTATTTTTTATTTTTTATTTTTTTTGGGTCTAGAGAGAAGAGACGTTTCCACCATTAGAGTTGGGGAAATGAAACTTCTATTGCGACAGATTTCAAAAAAGAGTTTATTTGCATCAGCCAGGAGTTGCGGTCTGAGAGCAGCAAGAGCCTCGGCCACAACTTGTGTCCCATAGTTCATAAATTGTGAAACCTCAAAAGCCTAATTCTCCATATAGTAAGCACAACTGTTCCCCTCATGAAGCGTATGCCTAATTTTTATCTGCTAGTCAGGACTGAGAAAGTATCTACAATCATTCTCCTCACCATTTGTCAAGACTCAAGAGTTGTAGGGGATTCAATCTTTGAGGAAAAAAAAAAATCGAAGTTGATGTTCTTGTAACAGAAGTTACAGAATTCTTAATAGAAGTTGCTGGAGGGACTGATTTAGAGTGAGATAAAGAGTTAAGGGACGGAATTGGCCTAATTCAACTTTAAGGACTGAGTTAGCAACTCGTTAAGACTATAGGGACTAAATTGGACCTTTTTCCGTTACTTGGGAGTTAGGCACACCTTAGTGAAATGTGAACATCAATTGCTAGGATCATGAAGGAATGGAACTTCGGGAAAAGATACTTCTTTATCATGGCTTTCATCATCATCTAACCAAGCCTTGCAAAGCTTGTTACCAAAAAAAATCCATTTGCAAAAACACTAAATTCTAAAGTACTTTTTAAAAAATTATTATTACTTGAATTTCGCCACTAACTTTAAAAAACTTGAAAAGCTTGTCAAATAAATTCTACAAGCGAAAAAAACACTTCAAAATCACTTAGTAAAGCTGGAAACTAATTATCGAACGAATATTTGTGAAAAGGTTCTTCCATCCATATTTTGCCCATGCCATTGCAGTCAAAGACACAAAAAGGAGAACAACATTTCAGTTCTGTTGAAAAGTTGAGATGTAAGGCACTCGGTCAAAGACACAAAAAGGAGAACAATATTTCAGCTCTATTGAGAAGTTGGGCTGCAAGGCACTTGTATCCTGCCAAACAAAGATCCCCACATAAATTTTAAGGAAAGAAAGAGGAAGAGAATGGGAAAAAGGACTTTGCATGCTGAGAAGCAAAAAAAGGGAGATTTGCAATGGGACGGGCAAAAGATGAAAGACAACATACAAGATAGATGGCAAGAAGAAATGAAGAGTGAAAAAGAAACAACAAGGAAAGGGGTGAAAATCAGGTATGCATAAAAATGAGAAAAAACGGAAGTATACTTGATGATAACAGTTAATGAGAATCAAGATATAGAGTGAAGACAGATACATACTGATACATTGAACAAAGAGTACAAATTTTGAATAATAAAATAAATACAACAACATAGCCTCAATCCCAAATTAATTGGGGTCGGCTAGATAAGTAAATAAATAAACTGTGAGAGAAAATATGAATGGGGATAAAGATGGGAAGGGCAAGGAGAGGATTCTATGAAAACTATTGTCATGTCACCATATATATCAGAAACAAGAGTACAGTTCTGTGTAATTTAATAATCAAATAAGGATGGAAATGGGTAATGGAATAATATAAATAAAAGAGGTTCCTTGTCAAAATAGAAATAAGGATAACATTTGATGTATTAAAAAAATCATTCCTTGAGTAATGAAGAAAATATTAAATTCCAAACTCATGAGAAAACATTTATGGGCCTCAACATGTTTCAGTTTCTATTTTACAAATCCGTACTAAGAAAATAACTATACATGTAAAATGCCCACCTCCAATAATGTACAGATACGCTTAGAGCAAGAGGATGAACTTAACATGCAACTTCGAAAAAATTCTTCTTCTGCAAAATAGACAAAATTGTTGCAGCGTTAGCCATGCCAATCATGTCTATGTCATGGAAAGAACCACGTTCATTAAATATCAAGATATTCAACAGTCTCCATTGCTTAAGTAAAGATGGAAAAAAAAATATCAAATACAAAAAAGGCTACGACACAATGCTAGCTTGTTATCAACATTGTACAGTTCAGGCCCTTGTACATTCCCAATCGAAAAAAAAAATCACAAAATTATAGACACCTACTTTCATAGTTTTCACTTGGGCTTCCTATGATATATAAATTAAAGTGCCTCCGAATGACTTTCACCACTAATCAGCATATGAGTTTTTTTTTTTTTCACAACATTTAACAAAGCGCTATATTTACCATTGATATCCAGCTTGACTCTTTCAACATATCTCATAGTTGATGATACTACTTTTTAGTGTTCTCACAAGAATTAGTATTTTCCATGGTAATTTGGCATACCAACTAAAACAGAGTGGACTAGTAGAGTTGCTTCAACTCATATATATTGAAATATTCACAAAAAAGAAGTGTATTGAAATTTCCAAGCGTTTTAGTTCAATATCTACAAATTAAATAAACATTTAAAATTCATGAAATTAGATGTATGATTACTCAAGGTCAACAAACTTTTGTCTACCAAGAATTTGGGAAAGTAGGAAATATATGCAATAAAAATAGAGAATGGTTTAAAAAATGACATCCACCATACAGAGTTAGCAACAAGTTTGTCGATTGTCAATTCCCAGCTGATATGACCCAGAAGATTATAGAACCTACCAAAAGGTTTGCCTAACTAAGAGATCAGGCGCGTTATTTGACAAAAAAAAAAAAAAAAAAAAAGTTCGTGCCTGTTAAATCTGTTTTCTTTATGGAAAACAGATTTTGTATTAGTAACATGGCTGTTAAATCTTGATCAAGCATTTAAGGTCAATCAGACTCCCTATGGGGACTATATTTTGGACCACTGGATCTATTCCAATGGTCATGAATAATGATCCCACCTCCCATGGCATGGGAACTTTTTACGTTTCTATTGCAGAAATATCCTGTAAGTGTGTTAGTGGATGTGAGGTGTTTGATATGTGGAATGAGGGGACATAGTCGCTAGGTTCAAAAACAGTAGTATCAATGATCTGTCATAACAAGTGCTTCTTCTGATGTTCAATACCAAATTACAGAGATCAGAGACTATCATTAAACCCAAGCAAAATCACAATTGCTGGTTTAAAATCTAGAGAACGAGGTAGTCGAAGGAGCAAGGCACAAGGGACCATTGTTGCCAAAGGCAAAAGGTATAAGCGTACGTCTAAGTCAAGCTAAGCACAAAAAATGCAAGGGAAACATATCCAATATATAGTGAGGTTATCAAATAAATCAAAATCTAGTAACTAATTAAAATTCCATGTACCATAACACAACGTAGGGTAGAATATTCAATATTTCATTTCCTAAGTTTCAAATAATGGACTAATAAACAATTGCCGACAATTTCTTAATCTTGTGACTTTATGTTCCCCTCTCAAGCTTCACGCATCTTAGTATTCAGAAGTTGTAAGCTTATGAAAGGAAGTCTCTTGAAAAGGCATAAACATATATTAACATATATACACTACAATCAACAAAAAGTTTTAAGTTGCAACAATGTGCATGTTTGGCAATACTAACACATAAAGAAAAACTGAAGCACAACGAGTATTGCATCTCGTCTGGGATTGGACAAAAGATGCTCCTTGAAGTGCCTCCCTTCAAAGTGCATCTACCACCATCGGAGCTCTCCTCTACTACACAACGGAAGAAATCAGTGACAATTGTTATTTTGTGCCAAAAAACAAGAAAGGAAGAAGGGAAGAAAATATGAAGAGATCCAAAACAAATTGGCCCATTTTGCAGAGATTCAGCAAAGAAATCATTAAGTTTTTTACTCACTAAATCTGACAATCAAGAAAGCGGTCATTTGATTAGCAACATAGAGCAACTCACCCACCAGCTATAGCTTGTGGGTGAGTCAAATAATAACTTGCATAAAGCAACTTTTTCAATGGTTCTCAGAGATACTAAATACTGATTATGAACATGTCAACTACTGTTCCACCAACGAGAATATTGATCGATGTACAAATAAATAAAAATGTTTTGATATTAAAAAAAATGAAATAATAGACCCTAAAATGAAAGGGGAAGAAATTTTGCTCATTGGACTCTTTCCATCAAGTACCCACAAATCAGAGAAAAATGGAGACAGACAATCTACAATGATAGGTCAGCTTCCTCTTTTAAACAAAAACCTTTCCCCAATATATTCTTGCATAACATGGAAAATTTGACAATCAAAAGCTTCATTACCTGATCTTTCAAAATGGAAGTGATATCACAGACAGTACAAGAAAAGATAGAATAAGATAGAGGAATAATTAATCCATATAATCAGTCCTGTCCAATCCAAGCTAGAGTTTCCCACTCGGGAAATTCAACATCAAGTGAGCCCAGCCCATCTCACCCAAAGCAATTAACCCATCTCGATTCATGGCCATCTATAAGCACTAGAGAGTCTATTCCTCAAATAAGGCTAGACAGAGACAGGCCACTACCAACCCACTAAACAACAAGACATAAACAGGTTTCCATTCAATTCATTTGCTGTTTTTCATTAGTTCATTCTTTTCTTCTTATATATTTCAATCTCTCCTCTGCTGCTTGTCAACAGCATCAACCTATCCCTCGTAACACTTTTCAGAACATCGCTGAAGCAAAAAGCCAATTATTGTGACCAGTGTCGCCACTTGCCACCAGTCTCTCTAGTTACCTTTCCAACCATCAACCAATCATCAATTTTGAGGAAACCATCATTCTCATTTTTACTACAAAACAAGACCACCATAACCTCACATGAAATTTGTATTTCTTATTGTATCCATTGAACAGCATAGTGCTACTGCTATTAGAGGTCCTCATTAACAGTTTGTGTAAATACACCACATACCGTAAAGGTGTAAACCATGAGAAGGAGAGTGGTAGTACGATGATTGACCGGAGTAAAGAGAAGGAAGATTAGTGATGAAATTACCAAGTGAGTGAGCATACTGATATTGACCAACAGGCATATAAGAGACTGATGGAACTACATCAGACGTAGGATGAAAATTAAGTGTTTAACAAAGTTTCGCTATCATATATTTCACAAAGTTTGGAGGTAATGTGTAAGCAGTCTTTACGCAATTTGGGTTAGAGAGAAAACAAAACAATAATGACATTGTTACTGCAAAACTTGTACTCAAATTCAAAGTTCGCAACATAAAAACCTCAAACCCCACAGAGAACTAGCCCATCAGCATTCTCTGAACTGGTTATCAGCATTTACTAATGAATCCACGTCTAACTTGATATAGGAGTCGCTTGCCAGCAGTTTTAGTGCAGTAGATGTAAAGGCGACACAATGCTAACCAGAGTATTGAATTTGAAATACCACACATCTTCCCTTGACATTGAAATACAAATACAGAAACAAAAACCTAAAAAGTGTTCCTAAGCATTAAAAAATGCATTTTTCTCAATTAAAATGCAGTGAACGGCAACAATCAAGTGAAAATTGTACTCATAAACCTTGAAGAAAAAATAATCTAGAAAGGGATAATAAATGTAATGATGAACCCTATACATGCTAACTGCAGAAGAAAATAAAAACAGTAATGTAAAAACTCAAAGCCTACCCGGTCAGGTCTACAAATGATGCGGTTCAATCGCATCTAAAACTGTTCATCATGATATGCTTGCACTAACAAGCCCAACAGGTCTATCTCTGTTGAAGGTCTCGTCCTCATAATCCTCATTCGTTGAGTTTTCTAGACATAGCAACTTATTTTCCTGCGGAGAATTCAGGCCAAGAACATCCCAACCCATTGGATGACCTCGAAGTACACTAACGTGTCCTGAAGCAACAAATTCCCTGGGCTTCTCCTCCTCATCTGGCTTTAAATTATTATATAAAGGTTCTGCTCTCTCTCCTGCTTTAGTGGATGCCAACTCAATATTCAGATCTGAACTAAGGTTACATCCAGCGTCTGAACCTCCTGTGACTTGCTCCGCAGTCCCAGGATAAGCAACACTTACTGTTCCAGGATCAGGCTGTTCTAAAACCTCTTTCCTCGGTCTCTTCCATTTCTTGGTAGATGACGTACCGTCATCCTCAAAGTCTTCTTCTTCTCTTTCCCTGTGTAGATAAACCCATAACTTCCTTTCTCCATCGAATTGCACACAAGGATCACGTTCATAGTGCAGACGATCCAAAGCTCCACTTACAACTTGGTTAACCTGTGCATCAGAGACATCTTCCACAATATACTGTGAGTCTCTTATCAGGGTACAAACATCTGCTCTTGTGCCAATACTTCCAGGCAATCTGGAAGCTGCATCTCTCACAAGACAAAGAATTGTCACATGTGGTGGCCTGTCACGCTTAAGCATAAAATGGTCCCGAGCTTTTGACGTAGGCTTGCCTCCACACCTTTTCAAAGGAGCAACTACAGATTTTCTACCATCAGCAGCCGTGTAGGCGAAGGCTCTATCTGGAACTGAATACCTAAGAACTTCCTCTCTTCGAAAGTAATCCCTTACTTCTTCAGAGCTTGGGCTGATGGTGGTGAGGCTCTTTTGAGCTCTCAGATCCCTAAACCTCTCCTTCTCATCCAGGTTAATTTGCATTAATGACAGAGGAGGTGGAGGAAGGCTTCCTATTAGCTGAAGTGTCTCTTGGCCATTTTTCAGCCAATTAGCAAATGCATCTACCAGCTTCACAAGCATCTTGTGGGGAAGTCCCCACGCCTCGGGAGATGTTTCCTCAACCATATCAGAATCCGATGGACTAGAAGAAACTGGACCATTCCAAGACCAACATTTTGAATTTTTTTCATATGAGACAAGGGCCTTCCAACCTTTTGCTCCTAAAGGTGCAGTTTTTGATGAAAATATCTTGAGCACTCCTCTGATCAAGTCCTGGAGTGGCTCTTGTGTGTCAAGAATACAAGGATCCCCCGGGTTTGACTTCACACGATTGACAATCTCCTGAAGAGTTAGAGAAGGAACTCCTTCGTGTTCCAAAGTACCTGACTCCACATTCTCTTGAGAACTTGGATTGGGCATTCCATTCTGTTCCTCTTTGATAGCTTTCGGGCTGGCATCACTCTTCTCATGATGTTTGGTCGTGTCTGATAATTCTTTTGCAAGTGGACGTATCATTGTGATGCGAACAGCAGAAAGAAGTTGTATGATGGAGAAGGAAAAATTAGTGTGAACAGTGGGCATGATCATTGTGAATGGCTTCTTCCCAGGTTTTGTTTCTGAATCAACGTCTAAAGGAACCTTCTCGGATACTATAGCAGCTGTAGAAACAATGTCAGTCTGTACTTTTCTTTTCATCCGTTTTTTCGAGGAAGATGATTCATCAATTTGCTGCTCTGGACTAGTATTCAAATGATCAGATCCCTCTAGACCATCCAAGCCTGCCAAGTCTGCCTTTAATTTCCTCTTCTTTGCAACTGTATTGCACCCTAACAAGGGCAGTTCTCGTCCGTCATCAGGATAAGTAAGTTGGGCATCAAAAGTTCTTCCATTTCTCCTCAACCTATCAATGGGTGCTCCATCATTTACAAATCCATCATCGTTGTCATTCCCAGTATAATTGCCTGTGTAGGTTGATTGTGGCAGAGAAGAGGCATGGTTAATTTTACATTTCTTCCTTCTCTCCCCGGGATACACCTTCACATGTGATTGGTGAATCCTTTCATCAGGTTCAACCAGTAGGGAACTGTTCTTTGAGAATTTTTGAGATTTTTTCCCATTATTGTATACAAAGTCAGCAAGGCCAGAAAAAATGCCATCCTCAAAAGTTCCAGCACTGTAGTTAGGCAAGTAATGAGGATCACGTACCTTTCCCTTCTTTTTCCCTTTCAGAGATTGCTCGAATTCTGGCATATGCAGAAAGTCACCCTGCTTTTTGGATGAATTTCCAACTCCAAATTCTTTCTTCCCAAGTTTATTTACTCTTTTAGGACCTGAGAAATGCTGATTCACATCCATAAAAACGCTGCTTGGATTAAGCACCTTGCCTCCAAAGGGGTTGATATTATCTCTCTCATCAACCCGAGTTGACGAGTCTGATTCTGTTTCATCACTTTGACCAAACAAATCCATTCCCCCCATCCCTACAATGTCCATTTTTCCATTTTGAGTAGAACCTCTTTTGGACTTGGGTGGAAATTTGATTCCATAACTTGAATGAGATGGAGTATCATTGACATACCGTGAAGAATTTCGATACAATCTAACGTCAACATCAGAATCCTCATCGCTTCTAACACTTTGAAACCCATTTACTGCCTTCCTCTTTCCATTTCGTGAAACATCATCTTTTACTTTATCTTGAGAAAAGGAATAATTTGGGGCAGACAAGTCAAGAGAACCACCTCTAGATGATAGATGCTTGCCCTTCCTCCCAGGATCTGGGGAAACATAGTCAAAAGAAATTCGATCATGTTTTGAACTCACAAGCTCATTGTCTGCTGGCTGGCTGATATTCTTATTCATCCTACGAGATCGCAAAGCATCATTATTTAATGAAAAAGGTAAACCCACTGAATTGCTGCTGGTAAGACCACCTTCACTTTTCAAGAAATGTTTCTTTCCCAGTTTTGCAGATCCAACATTAGCCAAAGTATTGCTGCACGTGGCTGGATATCTCTTGGTAATTGTTTCATAAAATTGTTCTTTGATGGCATCCCCACCTCGGGATCGACTCTTACCTTGGTGAGCTCTACCCAAATCATAGTGATTTTGGGAAGAACTATGTAACCTGCGCTTTGCGTCCGAACCATGCGTACTCGAATGAAAATGACCTTGTGAACTTTTTGCCGAGTGAACATTTGATCCCACTAGTTTCAATATACCTTTTGGATTTTGTTCACCATATTTTGCTGCTTGAAGAGTCACGGTGCTTCCTCGAGAAGGCAATGTTGGAGTTGCTTTACACACACCTTCCCTACCCAATTTCAACCCAAACGCGTGTTCCTTCAGTTTTTTGTTCAGCAAACCCTGAGAAAACGCCTCTCTTCCAGATGAATCAGTCTCATACCGCAAGTCTCCATCGTCTTCCAACGTCAGACCCCTCTGAGTTCTCATTAAATTCAGAACCCGGAGTCTTTCTTCAATACCATATCCGGAACAGTCCTTCCATGCATCCTTTATCTGAAAGAGACTACTAATCATGGAGTTATGATAATTGCGAAGTAGGTGATAGTGTTTGCGCTTCTGAAAAAAAATCAAGTTCTGCCGATAATGCCATACTCTTGGTTCACATAAACCCCCTCTCAACATCTCAAAAAGCTTAGCAAGAGGGCTTCCAAAATGGAAATTCCCCCCAGAGAAAAGCTCCTTCATGGTACGCATAAATGTCTCCTGTTCCATGTCGGGAAGGAACTCTGCAAGGCGAAACCGGTCCTCCTCACTCAGAAAACTGTTCCACACATCCACTGATAGAATTTGTCTCAAATCTGGAAGATCATACAGCTCCAACGGTACACTGCACACCTGATCCCCAACTTGACACAACTCCTCCCCAACTTTCCCCAATTCCGACACATCGTCGTCCTCGTCAGAACCCGCCCCCGAATCAACATCATCGTCGTCCTCATCTTCCTCCTCATCGAACTCCGACGCGGAACTCCGCCATTGAAGCTCGTCCTCCTCACTCGACATTACTGTCTCTCCTCTATCCATCCAAAACCTAAAATCATTACAACACCTCCATTACCCAATCAAACAACAAATCCCCAACCACTACTCACATCAAACAAACCCTAGAAAAAATTCATATACATCAAAAAGAAACCCTAACAGACCAAACTCAGTTCGCATTCTCGATTCCACCAACCAGAAATCAAAACATCAAATCAAAAAAAAAAAAAAATCCGTACCTTTTCGAAAAACCGTCCTTGTTCGCCACTCGAACAGCTTCAAATCGTAGAATTCAACCGAGAAACGAAGAAACTTGGAGCGAGCGAAGATCGAAATCCGTTCAGTTACGCAGAAGATTGTGAAAAATCTGAGATTTCTGAGTCTCGAATTGCGTTCACGTAAACCCTAAAAGGAACGAAAGGGAGACGATAACGAGGCGGTTTAATAACAGAGAGCGAACGAACAGAGAGAGAGAGAATGACGAAGAACGAAGACGACGATGGGGTGTAGAGGAATGAATCTGGGTCGTCCGATCAGAGTCTCGAGAGAGGGGGCGCGATAGTTGGGAGAAAAGACCAAAATGGGCACGGTAGAGAGAGAAAACAAAACGTGAAGCAGAGAGAGGGAAGAGAGAGGCAATGTGGTGGCTGTCGTTGGTCTCGGTCGTAGAGAGAGAAACCTGGGGCGAGTTGCAGAGAATCTAGAGAGAGAAAGGGACCGATGCGACTCCTCGATGGGCACATTACCTTTAGATCTCAATCGAGGTGATGTTGGACGGTTGGGGTCGGCTCCCCGTCTGAAAATTACCGTTTGGTTATATTTTTACGGTTTTACCCTCTACCAATGGTATTGGCGTATTGGAATTTTGTTAAGATGCCGGGATTGTTGGCATTTGGATTGGCAGTTATAATGTCAGACTAAATAATCTTAAATGTCAACGCTCGACGCATAAAAAATAATAATAATAATCGCACGTGCGTCTCTTAATGGTGTAAGGCTTGAAGCAACGGATTTTTAAGAGAGCCCCTAGACCGACCCCGACCCTACTAATTAGTCCACGTACACTTAATTTTAAATTTTTACTTCGTGTACTCCACTTTTAACTTAGTGTATCCCATTTTTTCTTAAAATTCTAAAAATACTTTTATTTACTGTACCCCACTTTTTTATTTCGTATACCCCGTCACACTCACCCCAATACCCCTTGTTTACTGTACTCTACTTTTTTACTTCATGTACCATCACCCTTACCCTCAACTCAACACCCTTGTTTACTGTACCTCACTTTTTTACTTCATGCACCCTATCACCCTCACCCTCACCCTCACCCTCACCCTCACCCCAATACCCTTACACACGGGTGTCGGACAAATAGAGCCGTCAGCTCTGAAGATGTGTCTAGCGAACTGGGCCGACAATTTAGAGGTTTCGGCCAACTCCAACCGATAATGCGAAGATAACTTGCTTTCAGTGGGTGACGGAGGGATCCAGCCAAAGCCTTTTTAGAAGTGTCAGCTTGGTTCGTTCGTGCAATGACCCCTCTCTTAATTTAGGGCACCGCCCGGCCTAATCCGTAATTAAGCCATATTTACAACCAAAATAACATAATTACGTATTAGTCAGCCTGTACTACCTATATTCTCGTGAATCGAGTTCAGGATAAGTAATTCACTAACATTAACAAATATTCATTTATTTAATATGTTTAAATAGTGGAAGTGTTAAAGTGTTTAGCGGAAGTGTTAAAGTATTTAGCAGAAGTATTTATGTAAATCCTAAATGTGAAAACTAGGAAATAACGATCACCATATATATATGCAAGTAAACGGCGAACATATAAACAAAGTGACAGCCAAAAGTTGGGTAGTCTAACACTCATCCCAATAACATCCCAAAATATGAAGACATAAGTAAACATAATACAAAAAATACCCTACAAGTACGGGTAGCTATGCGCTCGAAGCTCAGAGGTAGTCACCGATCTTCTCATTGCCTGGCCTGGTGCTGCTCGATAGACCTACACCCACTGTCACAAACTAAACGGTGAATATAGTGATATTTAAGTGATAACTGGAGAATTCTATTACTACATTTCCAACTTAACAAAAGGTATTTAAAAGCATAAAGTAGCTGAAGAATGCTAAATAAATAATGCAAGTAAATACCAACGTTAACAGATATACATAGACTGACACAGGCTAAGTCGAGATGATCTACGTTCGGTCGGCAATGAGAGCTATCACCTAGCCTTTTCCACTACTATATGGAGCTGTGCTCAACATATAATAATAATTTCTTTTTTCTAATAACCTCAAGTGGCGAAGCTGTGCTCTACATGTATAAATCATCTATACTTGCCGACAACCCTGTGGGCCATACCACGTGTGCCGCCCAAGTGTAGTGGCGAGTGTCGGAGACCCTGAAAGACTGAAATCCCCGTGAATCAACGCATCTCGTGTGCAATGGAAACTAGATAATCCCTACTTTAGATTCCAAGAATTAATATCCTACAATGTTATGATTTCAACACAAGTTAGTCTACAAAGCCCCAAGGGAATAGAATACAAGTCCAAACATAACAGATAGCCCCATAGCATGCATTTCTAAGTAATCATCAATTCTCCATCATAGTCAATCATCAAGCATTCAGGAAATAGAGTAAATTATAACAACACAAGGCATCATGCTATATCAAACATTCGTAATGAACAGAAACAAGGAAAACATGATGTGAGAATTCAATCGGCAAGTCTACAAATAGACTGAATAATTGGTAAATAACAGGAAAGAAATAAAGTAAAGAGTTCCCACAGTTTCACTTACTATCAAAGAATAACTTTGGCTATCCGGCCTCGCGACACTCTGACTAGCGCTCCCGAACTATCGAAACACCCTATGCCCCTGAAAGGTCATTTATATCACTTTTATTTATTTATATTTATTTTTTTTATATTTTTTTATATTTATATATTTTTATTTTTATTTTAAGGGGTGGTTGGACCCCTGAACCGAGTCTGACCCAGTTAGGTCCAACCGGTCCGGTCCAGGGACCGTCCTTCCCCCTCCCCTAATTTTACAGAGAAGTTGTTGCTTCTTTTTTTATTATTTTTTTATGAGTTGAGACAGATTGGGAGGGGAGACGACGACCATGTCGTCTCCCTCCTCGGACGAACTGCAAGAGTAGTTCGTCCGAAACCCCAGTCACCACCATCAACACAACGCCAATACACCAACACCGAAACAACAATGCCTTACCTCCGATCATCGTTGCCATGCCTCAAAGCTCCCGATCTCAACCTTTCTTGATCTCTCGATCTCTCTCTCCCTCTTTTAGTGGATTATGTATGGCAGTGGTGATTTGGGGTTAAAACCAAAAAGGTAGCCAAATTACCAAAATATCCCTCCAATTTTATCTACTTCCTTAATAATCCAGAGCCCTTCTTAGTCTTTTCATATTTTTCTGATTTTTTATATATATACATATATTTATATAATATATATATATATATTTATATATATATGTCCAATTCAATTTAATTAATTTGATTATGTTGCATTTAACTAAGTTTAGACTTACCACAAGTCTCGCTACTCGATACCCCAACTCGCACGCAACTCGAGGCATGTCCCCGATTGTGTCTCGACGTTGATAGCTACAAATTCCGACTTAGTTAGTCTACACACATACAAACACTAGGAATACACCATCACTAATATAAAATTTCCTCGGCCACTTGCCTCGGTTGATGTGCACATCTCATGCAAGTCCAACGTCATGGGTTGGTGAGCCTGATCACTGCCAAAATCTTGGATTATAAATTTGGGTCGTGACAAATATTCCCAAGAAAATAGAAATTTCGTCCTCGAAATTAGATTTAACTCGAGTGAAACCTTATTAAAACGGACACAACTGTGAGGTACCGTTTAACCAATCCCTCTAACCTCACTCACGTGGACCCGTTCCGACGAGAGTAGGTGATATTAACTTTCTAACTGGTGGCACACAACTAACCTAACCAGTCTATGGTTGTCTCGTAAATTACAGACTCACACCGAATCTTTTAGGAGTAAATATCGAATTCACACTAAATGCGCGCACATAGCTCGATATTTTTACTTGAATTTACGGACCCACTTATAGTGATATGATAGATACCAGATTTACACAGTATCGTGCACACAACTATCTATCATTCTTTGAAGGGTATATTTGCACAAAATTCCTTACCGCTACTCACACAGAGTATTTCATAATAATTGGCTCTCTACTACAGTGTACAAGGCTACTAGGGTCTCCATTTCCTTACTAGACGCTAATCAACTTCTCATGGTACCGGCTCTCAGTGTACTACCGCGGTGTACGAACATCGGACGTCTCAAAAAGTGCGTCAAACTCTAACATCTCAAGGACTTTAAAATCGATAGGTAACTCTACCTCACTAATCTCCACTAGGACTCTCTCAACTAGACTGTTAGGGCAATCCATATCCCCGACTACGGTACTCAACATTAAATGTACTATAAGCCTAACCGATGTCAGTTCTAGGGTGCCTATCGTGTGACCAACAATGAAGGAAAAGGTAGAACCTAAATCAAATAAAACATAAGACTCTATACCAGCGATAGAAATCGTACCCACTATCAGACTCCGTGTAGCGCTAGCATCTGGCTGGACTACCATGTGAACTGCCTCTCGGCCCTTCGGTGGGTACATGACGGCTAGTTGTGGGTACTCCCTTACTATATGTCCGACCTGTCCGCATTTGTAACATGTAATCTATCTGCGCTGACTGGATTGCTGCTGACTCTGACCTTGCGTCTGTCTCTGTCCCAAACGGGGTCCCTCTTGACCGCTGCCTCAGTCTCTATCACCTTGTTGCTGATGTTGTCGTGGCGTTTGTGGTGTCGGATGTACAACTCTCTCTGGTGCTGGCAATGCTGGCCTGACTGGTGGTGGTGGCAAGGAGCTCGTGCTACCTGAACTCTGCACGCTGGTGTAGTATGAAGTGTAGGGTGTAACTAATGTACCTGGTGTAGACGTCTCTGACTCCTGGAAACCCCTACTCCATCTCCTCTTACACTTACCCCTCTATCGTCTCCTCTCATATTTGGCTATTTGCTCAGGGGTCAAGGTCTCGCTCGAAGCAGTCTCGTCAGTGACCTGACACAAGTAATAGGTCTCGTGCAAAATTTCGCGCTCGTATATCTCGGTGAGTGTCCTGGCGCCTGTGCTGACCACATGATAACCAATGTCTGCTCTTAGCCTAACCCCAAAGTAGTATACATCCTCAAGATCGTCTCTGACTAGGTTTCCAGCAAACTATCGCAGGTAGCCGTATCTGTTTCGGTACTGCATGACTATTTCCTTCAACCCTTGTCTCAAACTCATAAAGTCTCGCCTCAGTCTCATCATAACTGCTGGCAGAAAGTACTGCTGGTAATGTAGCAGCCCCGAATCCATTGGCCGCTACGGCGTACATCGCGGGCCCACATCTCTGCCAACTAACCATCCAATTGTGTCCCACAACTACTTATAACTCATTACCAATCAATTATTGCTAACTTAATGTCGTTTTCTTTAATTATATTTTCAAGTTAGCTAATGGACTTGTTATTATCATTTAACCTCAAATTATGTAGCGAAAGTCTCAAAACATCAAATGATACCAAATAGCAGTTTAAATATCAATTAGTCTAGATGTGAAAACCACAAGTGAATGATTAGAACATTAGTTTGGAAGTGATGTGAGGTGAGTAGATTCAGGAAATTATATACGAGTATGTTTTGTTTGTGTAATATATATATGATATGCGTACATATTGGGTTTGATCTGAAGCACGTTTGAGGTACAGTTTGGGCAAGAATGGGATTGGAATGGGACGGATACCGAGTAATTAGAGTGTAGTATGAGGTGTGTAGTATCCTAACTAAAATTCACTTTAGTACTTACTGCCTGATTTATTTGAATTCGGTTTAGTTTATTCAGTACTCTTACTTCTTGTTATTATTTTATGGTGGTAGTGTTCGTCCCCACCTGGTGCTTATTTATTGCAGGGGCATAGGGTCCACTAGGCCATAACATGTGTTCTAGTGATGCGCCGGTGAATATGTTACGTGGGTGTGCTAGACATGTGTGGGTGAGTCGTGGTCTACACCGGCTACCTAGAGGGTCCAGGGTCACCCATTAGAGGTATCCTCACGGGCCATGCTTAGCGAATAGCCCAAAGTATGGCTCTAGTCTGACTTTGATTGTGAACGCACTTTGTTTTCTCTACTATTCATATTCATGCGATGATCTTCCACAGTTGTCTGTATTCTTTTGTTTCGCATGTTTATTTATAGTATTTTGATTTCAGCAGTTTTACTTATGTATTTACTTGGTGAATTTTCTTGGGATTACTCACTCTGAACTTGTTATTTGTCTTTTTGTGATGGCTTGAGTGTATATACTGGTACGAGTAGAGGGAAAGGCAAGCTTGAGGATTTTTTGTATCTGGCTACGATTTGCCATATTCGTACATTTGTTTATATATTGTTTTATGTTAGGTATAGGTTATGAGAGACACATTTTTGTTTGTATATGACTCTAAGATAACATTTTTGATATTTTGAGGATTACACTTGACATCTATATATAGATTACATTTTGGTATGGTTTCCACATTAGACTAATTGATATTTAAACTGCTATTTGGTATCATTTGATGTTTTGAGACTTCCGCTACATAATGTGAGGTTAAATGATAATAACGAGTCCATAAGCTAATTTGAAACTATAATTAAAGAAAACGACATTAAGTTAGCAATAATTGATTGGTAATGAGTTATGAGTGGTTGTGGGACACAGTTGGATGGTGAATTGGCAGAGTTGTGGGCCCACGGTGCACGCTGTAGCGGCTGATGAATTTGGGGCCGTCACATTTTGGTATCAGAGCCTAGGTCGGCAGAGACCTAGGCATCATTTTGAATTGAGGACAAACTTGATTATAATCCTGATGAATAAATCTTAGAAAAATGTAATTCATATATAGATGTCAAGTGTGATCCTCAAAATATCAAAAATGTTATCTCAAAGTCATATACAAATTAAAATGTGTCTCTCATAACCCATACCCAAATAAAACAATAAATATAAACAAACGTACGAGTAGGGCAAATCGTAGCCAGTAATAAATAATCTTCAAGCTTGCCCTTCCCTCTGCTCATACCAGTATCTGCACTCAAACCATCACAAAAAGGCAGCTAACGAGTCCAGAGTGAGTAATCCCAAGGAAATTCACCAAGTAAATACATATGTAAAACTGCTGGAATCAAAATAATATGAATAAACATGCAAAACAAAAGAATAGAGCCATACTTTGGGCTATCCGCCAGGCACGGCCTATGAAGATACCTCGAATTGGTGACCCTGGACCCTCTAAGTGGCCGGCGTAGACCACGGCGCAGCCACACATGTCTAGCACACTCGGGTAGCATATTCATCGGCACATCACTAGAACACATGCTATGGCTTAGTGGACCCTATACCTCCGCAATGAATAAGCACCAGGAGGGATGAACACAACCACCATAAATCAATAATAGGAAATAAGTGTATTGAATAAACTGGACCGAATTCAAAAAAATCAAGCAGTAAGTACTAAAGTGAATTTCAGTTGGGATACTACACACCTCATACCGCACTCTAATTACTCGGTATCCGTATCTGTTCAATCCCATTCTTACCTCGGAATGCACGCCTGATACTCGACTATATTCACCTAATTCATTTTATTGTGTTTAATGTATTACCATTGAATTAGATATGCGGTAGGGTCAAAATACCCAAAACAACCTTAAAATTGGCCTCCGTCCTGTACTCAGCGCGCTGCAGAGAATGCCCAGCGCCTCAGAATTCTAGCAATCCAGAACTGGTTTTTAGCCTCTAAACACCATAACCACAACATCAATCACCATCCCACAACACCAAAACCAACCCCATAACAGTGGGTATATACTCCATACCTCAAAACACCATGAAAACCCACAAAAATAGTGCCAAAACATAGAGAAAGTAGAGGAGATTAGTGATCTAACCTTTTGTTTGTTGATCCAACACCCACAAGCTCCTCAAATGATCAAGTCAAACACTCAAAACCCTCACAAGTTCTCTCATTTTCATCCAAACATGAGAATGGAGAGAGAAAGTGATTAAAAAAATGTAAAACCACACATATATATACATATACATATCTCTTCATCTCAACTCACACCCCAGTCTCAAAACTAGTTTGAATGGCCAAGATGAGATCAAATGGTCTCCACAAAGTGACAAAAACTGACCCACATGCTCACCATGACCTCATACACATAGCACTAATTATATGCATTATCAGGCGTTCCAATACCCCAGTCTGAATCTCACCCCGTGGCGTTCGCGCACAACGACGATACTAACTACCTCAACATCATTTATTATGAATTATTTAACGTATTTTATCATTTATTATGTGTATCTAGTCCCCCGTCCCAATGTGCTAATTATTCGCCATGCGGTCCACGTGCCTATATACTAGTCATGGCAAAAACGTGTCACCTTAAAACTCTAAACCCTAAACCCTAAACCCTAAACCATAAATACATATTGCGATGCAATTTAACTAACTTGAACATATACATCGCAACTTCACAACAAGAAGCACATAAAACAGACTGTATACCTAATCCAACATGCTCCGGCCTTACTGTGGGACCCACGAATATCCCCGTTGGTGTCCACATCTGCAATGACGTCATAAATAATGACAATTAGAAATAGGGTCGTTACAGGTAAAACTTGTCCTTGAATGCCTTCCATGATATAAAGTCCCCACTGGTAGCTGTCGTGGTACGCCACCAAACGTTAGCATCCCTCTGCAGTGTATACAAGGATAACTCGGGGCGTAGTCTATCCTCGATACCCAATATCCTATGAAGTTTCTCCTGAGAGAGCACCCACTTCTCGATCATCTGAAAATCCCGAGTCCCGTCAAATTAAGCTGGGTGAAATATGAGAAGGTCCTTAACTAGCTTAATCCCCACTACTGAGCCAGATGGTGTAGGGGTGGGAGTAGTCGTCACCTTAACTAACTCTATCGTCGGGACTGTCACGACTGGAAGAGTTTGTGTCCCTAGAGTCGCAGTTGTAACCTGGGTAGCAGATGTCTCTACTATCGGTGCAACCATAGAAATGGCAACCGACACAGTAACTAGAGTGGCGACCGGTGTAATCCCTGGAATGGCGGCTTATGTAACAATAGGTTCTGCTGTTGGAGGCACTGTAGTTGTGTGTGTACTGGCAACTGCTTGTGTAAATGCGGTGAGCTCTGCAGTGATGTATGCCATGAAGTCCATCACCTGCTACCCCTGAGCTGCTACTCGGTTAGACAGCCTCTACTAGTCATCATCTGATGTAGTGGGAGGCTGGCTACCACTAGCATTTGAATCGCTGGTGTCACGTGTGTCCATTATCGTAGTCTGTATGTTGATAGCGAACTCGTATCAGACACTAAGAAGTGTATCACGTATATATGTACATAAAGTAATTAACACATATACTTGTCAATCCCCAACTCACTTTCTCTCGATTCCCCACAAAATAGTCCTAGGCAAGGTTCATCCGGTTTCTACTTCTAAAGTTTGTGTTTTATTCAATTTGTATTTTACTTATCGAGAACTTAGGTTCTGATACCAACTGTAATGTTGGTATCACAATTTTAGAAAACTCTATACTCTATCCCTAAGGTTATAAAGCCTATGCTCTGATACCAACTATAACAGCCCTCTCTTAATCTAGGTCACCGCCCAGCCTATTCCCATAATTAAGCCCTATTTACAACCCGAATGACCTAATTACGTATTAGTCAGCCTGTACTACCTATATTCTCGTGGATCGAGTTCAGGATAAGTAATTCACTAACATTACCAAATATTCATTTATTTAAGGTGTTTAGATAGCAGAAGTTTTAAAGTGCTTAGCGGAAGTATTTATGTAAATTCTAAATGTGGAAACAAGGAAATAACGATCACCATATATATATATATATATATGCAAGTAAACGACGAACATATAAACAAAGTGACTGCCAAAAGTTCAGTAGTCTAACACTCATCCCAATAGCATCCCAAAATATGAAGACATAAGTAAACATAATACAAAAAAATACCCTACATGTAACGACCTAAATTAATTAAATCATGATTAGTGTTAATCACGAGGATTAACGGGTAATTCGGGCGTTACGTGGACAGCTGGGTGGACTCGGATAGGAGTACCCAGGTTTACTATGTTATTTGTGCATGTTGTATGTTTATTATTGTGATGGTAAAGTTATTATTATGTATATAAACATCACATGTGTGTAACTTGATGTCGAGCGAGGTTAAGAGCCGGGGTTTAGTCATGATTGACACGCGTGGGTGGTACGGTAGTGTGCACGTCCGAGTACGCTCGTTGGCGCGCACGACGGAATCTTAAAGGTGGAAATATAGGTGAGTGTATATATTTATATATATAGGTAAATTGATATATATATATATATATAAATATTAAATCAAAAAATAAAATAGAAAATATGAAATTACCAATAAGGGTATTGGTTTAAATAAGGAAATGAGATGTGCAAAGGGGTATTTTAGTCTTTTCCCCATCAAACCGCCTTGTTTTTCTTCGATAAAGATCAAAAATTGAGAGAGAAAGCAGAGGAAAAAAAAATCAAAACAACAGAGAGAACAAGTGGACGAGCGAGACGAAGGAGGAGACCTCGGGGGCTCGTATGATCAAGGAGAACGAGGTGAGTTGTTTCTTGTTGTTGTGGTGCATTGTTGTTGTGTGGTGGTGGAGGTCGTGAGCTCGGCCATGGCCGAGAATTTGAATCAATCTAAGGAGGGAGACGATATGTGTTGTCTCCCCACCCTCCCGATTCCATTGAGAAGAAATAGAGAGAGAAAGAAACAATCAATGAAAAGAAAAAAAAAACAGAATCGTGTTTCACAGTTCTGTTGGAGAAGAAGGTAGTGAACCGGGCCGGTTCGGCTCGGTTGAGCCGAACCCGGTTTGGCCCGGTTCACACCTAAAATAAAAAAAAAAAAAAAAAAAAAAAAAAAAGAAGAGAGAAAAGGAAGAGAAAATGGAAAAGAAAATCCAAAAAAAAAGAAAAAATAGTACTTTGACCAAATAAATAGAAATTGAAGAATTTATATGGAAAAAGAGAAATTCAAAAGTCGGAGGAAACTTTATACCGGGGTTTTTACCTCGAAAAATGTGAAATTGACATAATATGTCAAATTGAAGCTAATTCAATGATAAATAATCTTAGGTACATTTGGGGTGATGCTTTTGATTGTTGGGTATTTATTGGAGCTAAACCGGGGATTTGAATTTCGTGGTTGTTGGAGTGCGAATTGAGGTATGTAAAACCCAATTGAACACCACTATTGCATTTACATATTCTATTCGTTGAGCTTTATTTCTCTGTCAATCTAAATCCGATTGTGATGGGAACGGTAGCATTCCAGTGGTTTTTCGGTGTGTGGGGTTTGTTCTTCTCAAATGTATTTGGTGACTAGGATACAGTCAGCGGGGTCATTGGAGTAGGGTATGACCGGGCCACTGATCCTAGCTTCACTGGCGGTATTTATTGCACACCCATTTGTTATCTTCGTGTTGGTATTCATGCATTTCCTTTTGAGCAGTTGTCTGCGTTATTTCCTTGATTATTGCATGATTATTTAACACTGCTTATTGGTTTCCATTTATGTTCATAAATTGAAATGCCTGGTGGTTTTCCTTGGGATTTTACTTACTGGACTCGTTATCTATTTTTTGTGATAACTGAGTGCAAATCCTAGTACCAGCAAGGGTAAGGAGGTCATTGGCGATTACATATGACTTACCACTTCAAGACTTGCTAGTACGTGTGCTGGTACATATATGGTTTTGATATTTTGTAGTATTTTGGGATAGGAAACTTGTTATTACTGTACTTGTATATAACATTGTTTCAGCTAATCGCATGTATGCATGTACAGTTTGGGATTCCACTATAGTTGTACTAATCAATACTATATTAAAGTATTTGACTGTATTAGGATCTTCCGCTGTGAAATGGTAATATATAGATAAAATAGTATGAAATTCAGGAACATCACTTTACAGAGTATATGTGGATATAATGAGGAGATGGATTAATGAGTGACGTGGAGGTACTTCTGGAGTGTGTGCTGGAGAAGTACCTATTGCACGGAGCGACCCTGGAAATTTGGGGCCGCCACAGTTTGGTATCAGAGCAAGGTCGATAGGGCCTTGAAGTAAATAGGGAAGTGGAAAAGAGCATAAATTGTAAACAAATTAAATGTAGAAACTCGATGAACTGCCTAGAACTTTAGTTGGGAAGTGAATGAAGTGGGTAGAATCAGTATTGTTATTTGATATATGTATTTGTTGGATATAAGTACATATTATGCGCATACATATATTGGAAACTAAGTGGTTTACGCAAATTAGTGCAGATCATCATGGATGGATAGACCCGTGCTACTTCTCCTACTACTCAGCAGGAGGTTGGGGAGCCGAGTAATCATACTAGTAGGGAGGTAGCAGATTTGCAAGCTATGGTACAGAGGGTTACTGATCAATAGCTACTGCATCAGACTCAGATGGCCGAGCTGATGGAGTACATACGGAGTTCGCGTGTACCAGTAGTAGCACCCATTGCTGAATTAGTTCCACCTACCACTCCGGCAGTGATTGCACCAGTTGATGACATACAGGTAGCTGGGACAGAGGCAGAGAGAGAGAACTGAGCCTTTTAGGACGATAGCTGAGACTACGGAAGTAATACCAGCTACCACTGAGCAACGTGTAGGAGGTTCGACTACCAGAAGCAGGATGTCTGAGGCAGCGAAGATGGTGAAAGATTTCATGAGGTTTAACCCTACATATTTCACTGGAGTTAGTGATCCTGAGGTTGCCGGTCGATGGTTGATGACACATCGACGTTTACACCAACTGCTAGAGGTACCAGAGGTAGACCAGCCACGTATATCTGGTTATTGCTTGAGGGGTCAGGCAGCAGTTTGGTGGACCACCTACACAGACACACATACTACACCAGTAACGTGGGCGGAGTTTAGGCAGATATTCCTGGATGAATATATTCCCACGGAGGTGCAGTTGAGATTGAGGGAACAGTTCTTGAGTTTGAAACAGGGTACTATGACGGTGTCGCAGTATATGGACGGATTTAGATATCTTATGCTGTATGCCATGGATGTGCCAAATACTAAGAGACTCCAAATCTACTATTTCATCCGGGGTTTGGATGAGAGGATCGGAGGTGTGATTGTCGTAAGTGGAGCCGAGACATTCCAGACTGTTTATGATCGGGCATTAGCTCGTGAGACATACTTACTACATCGGGATGAGCTTGGAGATAGGTCTGGTCAGAGTTCACGTTCAGACCAGAGGCCGAAGAGACGGCAAGATCACTTTGATTAGCCGAGGTAGGAACAGGGTAGACGAGATAGACGTCTAGAGCAGTGGAGAGGGGACGTTAGATAGCCTGTGCATGCGGTAGTTTCGAATGAGCAACAGCAACGACACCCTCCACCACAGCATCAGGAGAGGCATCATGATGACCGTGAGTGGGGTCAAAGAGATCGGGGTCAGGGTCAGGGATTTGGTGACTGGCGGGCTAGGAGGCAGGACCCGCGCAGATGTTATAGATGTGGTCAGCAAGGGCATTTGAGATGGGAGTGTAGAGCATCATCACCTCGACAAGAACAAGGTCCCAATAGGGACAGAGCGCATGCGTTAGCACAGCCAGATTCAGGAGCTACTCGCTAGCTAGTGGAAGGTATGTTGTATATTTACAGCAGATTTATACATCCCATGTTTGATTCTGGTAGTACTCTTTCTTTTATTGCTGGACGGTTAGTTGAGGAGTTAGGGTTAGATGCACACACACTTGATACCCATCTTGTTCTCAGCACAACTGTTGGGGATAACGTTTACCCTAATCGGATAGTTCGTAATGTCATGGTTGAGGTTTCTAGACATTAGTTACCAGCTGATCTACGAGTATTAGAGTATTTAGAGTTTGACGCACTCTTTGGAATGGATTGGCGGTCAGCGTACCATGCACGAATAGATTGTTTTGAGAAAAGGGTAGACTTTAGTATTCATAGTTTAATGGAGTTTTCATTGACCAAGATTGCGTCGGAGTTACCTATTACCAGGGGTAGATTAGCGACTACTCAAGAAATGGAGGAGTTCGCAGCGGTAGTTAAGCATGTGACTCGAGTGGCTACCCGGATTGAGGACATACCTATAGTCCGAGAATTTGTTAATGTTTTTCCTGATGATTTACCCAAATTACCACCATCTCGAGCGATAGAGTTCATTATAGAGTTGATACCAGGGACCCAACCTATCTCTAGCAGACCGTACCGGATGTCACCTGTAGAGCAGGAAGAGGTTAGGAGACAGCTAGAGGATCTATTGGCAAAGGGATTCATTCATCCTAGTATGTCACCCTGGGGAGCACCTGTATTATTTGTAAGGAAGAAAGATGGATCATTAAGGATGTGTATAGACTATCGGAAGTTGAATCAGGTAACCATCAAGAATTGTTACCTACTTCCGAGGATTGATGATCTATTTAACCAGTTGAAAGGTGCGAAATTCTTCTCGAAGATTGATTTACGTTCAGGATATCATTAGTTGCGGATTCGAGAAGAAGATATCCAGAAGACTGCTTTCAGTACCAGATATGGACTGTTTGAGTTTACGGTATTACCGTTTGGATTGACGAACGCTCCAGCAGTTTTCATGGATTTGATGCATCAAGTGCTGAGACCTTACTTGGATCGATTTGTAATAGTTTTTATTGATGACATATTGATATACAGCCGAACGCGAGAGGATCATGGGAGTCACCTTCGATCAGTGTTGACGACATTGAGAGAGCACCGGCTATACGCAAAATTCAGTAAGTATGAATCTTGGAGGAGGGAAGTGAAGTTCTTAGGACATGTTGTCAGCAATCAGGGCATCTCTGTTAAGGAAGATAAGGTTAGAGCGGTGATTGACTGGATGAGACCAGAGACTGTTTTTGAGATACGGAGTTTCTTGGGTCTAGCGAGTTATTATCGTCGCTTTGTGCGGGATTTTTCTATGATTGCATCACCAATGACGAGGTTGACAAAGAACGATGTTCCTTTTGAGTGGTCTGAAGAGTGTGAACATGCATTTTTGGAATTAAAGAAGTGGTTAACTTCTGCACCAGTATTGACGTTACCTGAGGCAGGGAAGAGTTTGACTGTTTACACTGACGCTTCAGGAACTGGACTCGGATGTGTTCTGATACAGGAAGGACGACTTGTGGCTTATTTATCCAGGAAATTAAGACCACATGAGTGTAATTATTTCGTACATGATTTAGAGCTTGCAGCAGTTGTATTTGCACTCAAAGCTTGGAGACATTATTTGTATGGGGAGAAATTTATACTTTATACCGACCATCAGAGTTTACGCTATATCTTCACACAGAGAGATCTGAATATGCGTCAGAGGAGATGGCTAGAGTTGTTGAAAGATTATGATTTCACCATTGAATATCACCCTAGCAAGGCCAATGTGGTGGCAGATGCTCTAAGTAGATGCGGAGTCAACAGTGAACCCAGTAATCATCATATGAGACTGTTGGAGATAGCATCGGTTATGAGCATGGTAGAGCGTACATCGATGAGTGATGTACAGATTTGTGGTCAGATGAGAGTACCGACAGTGCACTGGAGCGGGTAATCGGGTGTCAAGGGCTGATGGGCTCTATGAGCAGTTCGGCGGGTTGGCACGGGATCCCTTGTGCACTGATTGGTCGGAAACATCTGATGGATGCATGCGATACCAGGGAAGACTGTGGATACCTGCAGTGCTAGAGATACGGGATGGTATACTAGAGGATGCTCATCGATCACATTATACGGTTCACCCAGGCAGAACCAAGATGTATCATGATTTGCGGAGATTGTTTTGGTGGCCAGGGATGAAGGCTGATATTGGAGAGTATGTTCGGGGATGTCATATATGTCAGCAGGTGAAGGCGGACGACCTGGTGGATTGTTACAGTCGTTACCCATTCCTTAGTGGAAATAGGAACATGTTACTATGGATTTTGTTAGTGGGTTACCACAAACTTCCAGACGACATGATGCAATTTGGGTGGTAATAGACTGACTGACGAAATTGGCACACTTTATACCCATTTCGATGTGATACACGTTCACTCAGTTGAGCAGATTATTTCGAACAGGATATTGTTCGATTACATGGGGTACCGATTTCCATAATATCTGATAGAGATCACAGATTTACTTTGAGATTTTGGGAGGCGATGCAGGAGCAGTTTAGCACCAGGTTGCAGTTTAACACTGCTAATTTGGAAGGAGACTGACAGGCTGTTATATCATTTTGTTGGTTATTTTGTAGGTGTATTATTGTTTTATTACCTATGCGACAGGAAACGGTTGATGCGTTCACCGGGGGATGTTAATTGAAAAATTGATTGAGCATGGGATACACTAGGCCATAGCGAGGGCTATCGGGTGACAGACTAGGATTGAGCACTATCACTGGTGAATTCCCAGAGGGATGAGTTATGGGCAATAGGCCAGGTGATGCGTACACTAGTGGGGATCCCGACGTACCAGAGTATGGTCTAGGACTGGGTTGCGGATGGAATGGCGAGGCCAACTAAATTCTTCTAGTGTTGCAGTTCATGATTTGAGGAGGAGGTCTACGCAAATTTCGGGGACGAAATTTCTTTTAGTTGGAAAGAATTGTAACGACCTAAATTAATTAAATCATGATTAGTGTTAATCACGAGGATTAACAAGTAATTCGGGTGTTACGTGGACAGCTGGGTGGACTCGGATAGGAGTACCCAAGTTTTACTATGTTATTTTTGCATGTTTTATGTTTATTATTGTGATGGCAAAGTTATTATTATGTATATAAACATCACATGTGTGTAACTTGATGTCGGGCGAGGTTAAGAATCGGGGTTTAGTCGTGATTGACACACGTGGGTGGTACGGTAGTGTGCATGCCTGAGTACGCTCGTTGGCGCGCATGGCGGAATCTTAAAGGTGGAAATATAGGTGAGTGTATATATTTATATATATAGGTAAATTGATATATATATATAAATATATATATTAAATCAGAAAATAAAATAGAAAATGTGAAATTACCAATAAAGGTATTGGTTTAAATAAGGAAATGAGATGTGCATAGGGGTATTTTAGTCTTTTCTCCATCAAACTGCCTTGTTCTTCTTCGATAAAGATCGAAAATTGAGAGAGAGAGCAGAGGAAAAAAATATCGAAACAACAGAGAGAACAAGCAGACGAGCGAGACGAAGGAGGAGACCTCAGGGGCTCATGTGATCGAGGAGAACGAGGTAAGTTGTTTCTTGTTGTTGTGGTGCGTTGTTGTTGTGTGGTGGTGGAGGTGGTGAGCTCAGCCATGGTGGAGCCATGGCCGAGAATTTGAATCAATCCGAGGAGGGAGACGATATGTGTTGTCTCCCCACCCTCCCAATTCCATTGAGAAGAAAGAAAGAAAGAAAGAAAGAAGCAATCAATGAAAAGAAAAAAAAAATAGAACTGTGTTTCACAGTTCTATTGGAGAAGAAGGTAGTGAACCGGGCCGGTTCGGCTCGGTTGAGCCGAACCCGGTTCGGCCCGGCTCACACCTAAAATAAAAAAAAAGAAAAGGAAGAGAAAATGGAAAAAATCCAGAAAAATAGGAAAAAATATGAAAAAATAGTACTTTGACCAAATAAATAGAAATTGAGGAATTTATATGGAAAAAGGAGAAATTTAAAAGTCGAAGGAGACTTTATACCGGGGTTTTTACCTCAAAAAATTTGAAATTGACATAATATGTCAAATTGAAGCTAATTCAATGATAAATAATCTTAAGTACATTTAGGGTGATACTTTTGATTGTTGGGTGTTTATTGGAGCTAGACCGGGGGTTTGGATTTTGGATTGTTGGAGTGCAAATTGAGGTATGTAAAACCCAATTGAACACCACTATTGCATTTAGTTATTCTATTCGTTGAGCTTTATTTCTTTGTCAATTTAAATCCGATTGTGATGCGAACGGTAACGTTCTGGCGGTTTTTCGGTGTGTGGGGTTTGTTCTTCTCAAATGTATTTGGTGACTAGGATACAGTCAATGGGGTCATTGGAGTAGGGTATGACCAGTCCACTGATCCTAGCTCACTGGCAGTATTTATTGCACACCCATTTGTTATCTTCGTGTTGGTATTCATGCATTTTTTGAGTGCGCTTGTTACTGCGTTATTTCTTTGATTATTGCATGATTATTTAACACTGCTTATTGGTTTCCATTTATGTTCATAAATTGAAATGCCTGGTGGTTTTCCTTGGGATTTTACTTACTGGACTTGTTATTTGGTTTTTGTGATAACTGAGTGCAGATCCTAGTACCAGCAAGGGTAAGGAGGTCATTGGCGATTACATCTGACTTACTACTTCAAGACTTGCTCGTACGTGTGCTGGTACATATATGGTTTTGATATTTTGTAGTATTTTGAGATGGGAAACTTGTTATTACTGTACTTGTATATAACACTGTTTCAGCTAATCGCATGTATACATGTACAGTCCGGGATTTCATTATAGGTGCACTAATCAATACTATATTAAAGTATTTGACTGTATTAGGATCTTCCGCTGTGAAATGATAATATATAGATAAAATAGTATGAAAATCAGTAACATCACTTCACAGAGTATATGTGGATATAATGAGGAGATTGATTAATGAGTGACGTGGCAGGTACTTCTGGAGTGTGTGCTGGAGAAGTACCTGTTGAACGGGGCGACCCTAAAAATTTGGGGCCGCCACACTACAAGTACGGGCAGCTACGCGTTAGGAGCTCAGAGTTAGTCACCGATCTTCTCCTTGCCCGTCCTGGTGCTGCTCGATGGACCTACACCCACCGTCACAAACTAAACTGTGAGTATAGTTATATTTAAGTGATAACTGGGGAATTCTATTACTATATTTCTAACTTAACAAAAGGTATTTAAAAGCATAAAGTAGCTGAAGAATGCTGAATAAATAATGTAAGTAAATACCAACGTTAGCAGATATACATACATGAACACAGGCTAAGTTGGGATGATCTACGTCCAATCGGTGGTGAGAACTATCACCTAGCCTTTTCCACTACTATATGGAGCTGTGGTCAACATATAATAATAATCTTTTTTTTTTCTAATAACCTCAAGTGGCGGAGTTGTGCTCTAAATGTATAAATCATTTATACTTGCCGACAATCCCGTGGGCCATACCACTATGCCGCCCAAGTGTAGTGGCGAGTGCCGGAGACCCAAACGACTGAAATCCCCGTGAATCTACGCATTTCATGTGCAATGGAAACTAGATAATCCCTACTTTAGATTCCAAGAATTAATATCCTACAATGCTATGATTTCAACACAAATTAGGCTATAAAGCCCCAAGGGAATAGAATACAAGTCCAAACATAATAGATATCCCTATAACATGCATTTCTAAGTAATCATCAATTCTCCATCATAGTCAATCATCAAGCATTTAGGAAATAGAGTCAATGATAACAAAACAAGGCATCATGTTATGTCAAACATTCATAATGAACAGAAACAAGGAAAACATGGTATGGGAATTCAATCAGCAAGTCTACAAATAGACTGAATAATTGGTAACTAACAGGAAAGAAATAAAGTAAAGAGTTCCCACAGTTTCATTTATTATCAAAGGATAGCTCTGGCTATCCGGCCTCGCAACGCTCTGGCTATTCGGCCTCGCGACACTCCGACTAGTGCTCCCGAACTCCCGAAACACCCCTAGGTCCCTGAAAGGTCATTTTTATCACATTTATTTATTTATTTATATTTATATATTTTTATTTTTATTTTAGGGGGTGATTGGACCCCTGAATCGGGTCTGACCCAGTTAGGTCCAACCGGTCTGGTCCAGGGACCGTACGCAAGCACACGCGTGCGTGTGTTCCTTCCCCCTTTCCCATTTTCACAGAGAAGCTACTGTTTCTTTTTTTATTATTTTTTATGAGTTGAGAAGGAATGGGAGGGCCCAATCACCACCATCACCACAACGCCAACACATTAACCCCGAAACAACGACGCCAACAACAACAATGTCTTACCTTCGATCGTCACAGCCATGCCTCAAAGCTCTCGATCTCAACCTCACTTGATCTCTCTTTCTCGATCAATCTCTCTCTCTCTTTCTCTCGATCTCTTTCCCTCTCTTTCGGTGGATTGTGTGTGGCGGTGGTGATTTGGGGTTATAACAAAAAAGGTAGCCAAATTACCAAAATGCCCCTGCAATTTTATCTACTTCCTTAATAATCTAAAGCCCCTCTTAGTCATTTCACATTTTTCTGATTTATATATATATATATATATATATTTCCAATTCAATTTAATTAATTTAATCACGTTGCATTTAACTAAGTTTAGACTTACCACAAGTCTCGCTACTCGGTACATTGGCTAGCACGCAACTCAAGGCACATCCCCGATCGCGTCTCAACGTCGATAACTGCAAATTTCGACTTAGTTAGTCTACACACATATGAACACTAGGAATGCACCATCACAAATATAAAATTTCCTTGGCCACTTGCCTCGGTCGGTATGTGCATCTCATGCGGGTCCCACGTCATAGGTCGGTGTGCTTGATTACAACTAAAATCTTGGATTAGAAATTTAGGCAGTGACAGTCCGACACCTCTTCAGAGGTGCTGACTCTAATCGTCCGAGGTGTCGGCTCTATTAGTTTGAAACCTGCGGATGACTAGAATGATAAAAAAAACTTTAAAACTCTAAAAAATACATGAAAATGACAAAAAATAATGGGTTTTGCTCAGAATCACTTAATATTTTCAATTTTATCGAAACTTTGAACCCCAAATGCAAGATTTAAGCCTCAAATCGAAGCCTTAAACTCACAAAAAAATTCACAAACAAAACGACTCAAAACAAAAAAACCCCGAAAATAACCTTAAAATTGGCACTTAAAGAGATGATAAATGCATCCATGTCATCGAATCCATGTAGTTTTGCTCAGACTTTATCAGATTTGGGCGATTTTTGGTGAGTGCAATTTGAGAGTGGTGAGTGGGGTATGGAATGAGTAGGGTATAGTGAGTAAAAAACCTTTTATATGAAGGGGTAGTTAGGTAATTTCACAAAATTACAATCAGAAAATCCTGCATCGTGAAGAATGTCAAGCACATACTTCCTCTGATTAACGTAGAGCCCTGAAGAAGATCGTGCGAGTTCAAGACCCAAAAAATAATGAGCTTGACCAATGTTTTTGATAGTAAACTGTTGATAATGGAAAGTCTTAACATTAGTAATCTCCACAAGAGAAGAACTAGAGATCAAGACATCATCAACACACAGTAACAAGCCAGAAAGAAAGAATCCTTGCTCAATGTAAAAGGACAAGGATCCTTCTTAGATTGAAGAAAACCGTATGAAAGTAACTGGGAAGTGAATTCCAAATTCCATTGACAAGAAGCTTGTTTATGACCATAGAGAGATCTCTTAAGTTTGCATACCTGATGAGGTAAAACAGTAGAGTACCCTTCAGGAGGCTTCATATACACTTGTTCTGAAATAAAACCATAAAGAAAGGCATTGTTAACATCGTCTTGAGGAAGAGGCCAATCCTAATAAAAACAGAGTGTTTTTCCTTTATTTTGGAAGAGAGAACTAGAGAACACAATATCTTTTTCTATTAACTCTTAAACAAGTTTTCTTCTCTCTTGATTTTACAACTGAGATACAACTCTATTTATAGCCTTAGACATGACTCTTAGAATTCATACAGTAATTAAAAATAATAAATTCTGACCCTTGGTTTCTTAAACAACTATAACTATTTATGGGAAACTCCAAAAGATAGACTTTTCATTTGCCTAAAATGATCTAGAATTGCCCTTTCAAATTTGTTCATTAATCAGCCTTAAAATTTGTCCACTGTGCAGTCAAGAATTTAATGACACATTAAGTTTATTCATCAATACCCCTCCTTAAACTTAATTCTCTTTTATCCTCCATGTCGAGTAGGTTTCCCATTTCGTACCGCTTCCACAAATATAATTGTTTCGGCATCTGCCAAAAGATAAATTAAATGTACCTCACTTGTCGAGTCGTACAAATCTTGTATGCTTCGCATCCTTGGTTGTCTTGGCTCATCTTCATCATCGGTTGTTGGTGGATTTGCTGGTGTGTTTGTTGAGGTAATGATTGCACCGGTAGATGATTCTCCTTTCTTAAATATCACCTCTGTTGATTTTTTCCAATCCCACGAACTTGACTCGTTTACATGCACATCTCGGCTGACCACTTCTTTCTTCTATATTAGATCAAACAACTTGTAACTTTTTGTCTTTTCATCATAGCCGATATACCTTTTGCTTTTATCATCAAGCTTGATCCTTATTGATTTGGTACATGCGCGTAGGCCATCATGAGAACGCCATCTTCTCTTGTCTCCTCTTCTGCGACTAGATTTGCATTTTCTTATACCTTTTTCTCGGAATAGCACTCCTTTGCATAGTGCCATACTTACCGCAATTATAGCACTCGACATTTGATTTGCATTCTTTTGTGTAGTGCCCATGCTTGCCACAGTTATAACACTCAACATTTGAATGATTTGATCGGGTGCCTCTACCATGACCACGCCCTCTACCTTGCCGATTTTGTCGGCTTGATTGCCCCTTCTCCTCATAGTATCCACCTTGACCGCGGCCTCCACCACCACGATCATTGCTGCGACCTCCACGGTCACGTCCTCTACCACAAAAGTTTTGAGTATAGAGTATCTTTTCGTCTTTGATAGACACCTCGGCTTGCAGCGCTTCTTCAAGCGACTCATTCTTCTTCTTCTTACGTTGTTCATGCGCCTCAAGAGAACCAGCAAGATCATCAATGGTCATTTCTTCCAAATTCTTTGACTCCTCAATTGCACAAATAACATTCTCAAAATTCTCGGTCAGTGACCGCAAAATCTTCTCCACCACCCTTGCATCCGTTAGAATTTCTCCATTTCATTTAAGTTGATTCACCACTGTTTGCACACGCGTGATGAAGTCAGAGATTCCTTCTGACTCCTTCATTTTCATGGTCTCCAACTCGCCTCGAAGAGTTTGAAGCCATACTTGTTTAACTCGATCGGTACCTTTGAATACCTTTTGCAAAGTGTCCCACGCTTCCTTTGAAGTTGCTGCACCAACAATTTTCTCGAAACCTGACTCACCATTGCTTGGAACAATAAATAGAGCACGGTCTTGTCTTTCATACGCATTTCTTTCAATGCCTTTATCTGATTCGCAGTTTGATTGACCGTTGCATCTGGCTCGTCAAAGCCCTTTTCGACTACTTCCCATGCATCTTGCGCACCGAGCAATGCACGTATCTGTATACTCCAATTGTCATAGTTCAACTTAGTGAGTCGTGGCAGCGGCATTTGCCCCAACAATGTACTTCCGAAATTTGCCATAGCTCTTATACCAATTTGATAAAAATAGAGTGTTTTTCCTTTATTTTGGAAGAGAGAACAAGAGAACACAATATCTTTTTCTATTAACTCTTAAACAAGTTTTCTTCTCTCTTGATTTTACAACTGAGATACAACTCTATTTATAGCCTTAGACTCTTAGAATTCATACAGTAATTAAAAATAATAAATTCTGACCCTTAGTTACTTAAACAACTATAACTATTTATGGAAAACTCCAAAAGATAGACTCTTCATTTGCCTAGAATGATCTAGAATTGCTCTTTCAAATTCGTTTATTAATCAGCCTCAAAATTTGTCCACTGTGCAGACACGAATTTAATGGCACATTAAGTTTATTCATCAACACCCCTCCTTGAACTTAATTCTCTTTTGTCCTCCATGTCGAGTAGGTTTCTCATTTCGTACCACTTCCACAAATATAATTATTTCGGCATCTGCCAAAAGACAAATTAAATGTACCTCACTTGTCGAGTCGTACAAATCTTGTATGCTTCGCATCTTTGGTTGTCTTAGTTCATCTTCTTCATTGATTGTTGGTGGATTTGCTGGTGTGTTTGTTGAGGTAATGATTGTACCGGTAGATGATTCTCCCTTCTCAAATATCACCTCTGTTGATTTTTTTCAATCCCACGAACTTAACTCGTTTACATGCACATCTCGGCTGACCAATTCTTTCTTCTCTATTGGATCAAACAACTTGTAACCTTTTGTCATTTCATCATAGCCGATATACCTTTTGCTTTTATCATCAAGCTTGATCCTTATTTGATTTAGTACATGCACATAGGCCATCATGAGGACACCATCTTCTCTTGTCTCCTCTTCCGCAACTAGATTTGCATTTTCTTATACCTTTTCTCGGAATAGCACTCCTTTGCATAGTGCCCATACTTATTGCAATTATAACACTCAACATTTGATTTGCACTATTTTGCCTAGTGCCCATGCTTGCCACAGTTATAGCACTCAACATTTGAATGATTTGATCAGGTGCCTTTACCATGACCATGCCCTCTACCTCGCAGATTTTGTTGGCTTGATTGCCCCTTCTCCTCATAGTATCCACCTCGATCGCGGCCTCCACCACCACGATCATTGCTGCGACCTCCACGGTCACGTCCTCTACCACAAAAGTTTTGAGTATAGAGTATCTTTTCGTCTTTGATAAACACCTCGGCTTGCAGCGCTTCTTCAAGCGACTCATTCTTCTTCTTCTTGCGTTGTTCATGCGCCTCAAGAGAACCAGCAAGAGCATCAATGGTCATCTCTTCCAAATTCTTTGACTCCTTAATTGCACAAATAACATTCTCAAAATTCTCGGTCAGTGACTGCAAAATCTTCTCCACCACCCTTGCATCAGTTAGAATTTCTCCATTTCGTTTAAGTTGATTCACCACTGTTTGCACACGTGTGATGTAGTCAGAGATTGCTTCTGACTCCTTCATTTTCATGGCCTCCAACTCGCCTCGAAGAGTTTGAAGCCGTACTTGTTTAACTCGATCGACACCTTTGAACACCTTTTGCAAAGTGTCCCATGCTTCCTTTGAAGTTGCTGCACCAGCAATTTTCTCGAAACCTGACTCATCCATTACTTGGAACAGTAAATAGAGCACGATCTTATCTTTCATACGTGTTTCTTTCAATAACTTTATCTGATTCGCAATTTGATTGACCATTGCATCTGGCTTGTCATAGCCCTTTTCGACTACTTCTCATGCATCTTGTGCACTGAGCAATGCACGCATCTGGATACTCCAATTGTCATAGTTCAACTTAGTGAGTCGTGGCAGCGGCATTTGCCCCAACGATGTACTTCCGAAATTTGCCATAGCTCTGATACCAATTTGGCAAAAACAGAGTGCTTTTCCTTTATTTTGGAATAGAGAACAAGAGAACACAATATTTTTTTTATTAACTCTTAAACAAGTTTTCTTCTCTCTTGATTTTATAACTGAGATGCAACTCTATTTATAGCCTTAGACATGACTTTTAGAATTCATACAATAATTAAAAATAATAAATTCTGACCCTTGGTTACTTAAACAACTATAACTATTTATGGGAAACTCCAAAAGATAGACTCTTCATTTGCCTAGAATGATCTAGAATTTCCCTTTCAAATTCGTGCATTAATCAGCCTCAAAATTTGTCCACTGTGCAGTCATGAATTTAATGGCACATTAACTTTATTCATCAACAAATCCTTGGCAGCTGCCAAAACTAATAGAAGTCTCATAGTAACCAACTTAGCCACTGGAGAGAAACTATCAGTGAAGTCAATGCCTTCTACTTGATTATACCCCTTAGCCACAAGTCTAGGTTGCATCGATTAAGTATGCCATCAGGATTAAGTTTGATCTTATAAACCTATTTAGAACCAATAGCCTTCTCTTTTTAGTGGCCTATTGGGCTATTTGTCCTTTTACAAGAATATTTGTTTCTGGGTTTTGTTTGTTTCTTAGTGCAACATTGATTTCCTACAAATCGAAGAAGCAGGCTACTGTTTCGAAGTCATCTGCTGAAACTGAATACATGTGTTTATCATCTACTATTTGAGAACTTTTGTGGATTTCCTATGTTCTTCGAGATCTACATACTCCTGTCTCTTTGCCTATTCATCTTTGGCGCGATAATCAGGTTGATCTACACCTCACTGAAAATCATGTTTTTCATGAACGGACCAAGCATCTCGACATTGACTACCATCTAGTCAGGGATCAGTTCAAACAGGGTTTTGTTCACCCCAAATATGTTCCTTTTACACTTCGGTTAGCCGATTTATTCACTAAGTCACAACCCAGTCCCATTTTTACTTCTCTTCTTTCCAAGATGGGGTTATGTGATTGGCACATACCGCCATCTTGAGGGGGGATGTAGATCTATTGCCATTGTTGTATGTACATTGTAATGTGAATATGAATATTGATTTTGTATTAGTGTAGCTGTGTGTGTTAGTTAAATTGTGTATTATGACACAGTGAAAACACTATTGGGTTTTGGGGTTCATACGCAGTGGAAAATTCAAAAGAATTTTTGAAAAACCCCAACAGGATCAGAAATAAGTTTCATTAAACTAGATTTACAAAAGTAAACCATACCTTGATTCGTGATTTTCTTATTTGATTGTTCGATCTTCAAGATGTTCAAGCGCGCGTCCTCTATCAGAAATCCACACACGAACGATGACCATAATTTATAGTGCTAGCCTCAAGAGAGATTGAAAACGTTTTTCTTTCTGTCTTTAAATCTAGAAAGTTCAAAAATTGAAAAAACAAAATTCTTATTTTACGTTTTTGGGTATAACCCTTTATTTATATGTGTAGATAAGCTTTCACTTAAATCCTATTTGTTATACAACTATTGTTTTTACGATGTTTAAGTAAATTCAAAATACAACTATTGTATTTACGTTGTTTAAGCAAATTACACATATATTATCAATAAGTGTTAAACCCTAATCCTACTAACCTAGTGAATGCCTAGCCTCAACTAGGTCTTTTACAAGATGCCTTACCGCAATAAGATATTATACAACCACCTAGACTCACCTAGGATTTTCCCTTACCTAGCCTCAACTAGGTATTCCCTTTCGACTTAGATCCCACTAAGTCTTACAATCAAAGTTTGATAAATACAATTCAAATCTTGCTTTACAAAGTAAAGCGGCAATAAGTCCATTTCTTACAAGCCACCTAGAGGTAAACCACTTTTATGCATGCAAGTAAGACTTTGTCAATTGAGATGCCTTGTAAATTGAGTTTTATAGGCTAACTCTCAATATTGAAACCAATCAAAAAGAGTATAGATTAAGCTCAACTTGGTTCCAATAAATGACTAATTGATGCACAATTAAATATGCAGTTTTAAGCTCAAGTTGTACAATCTAAATCATGGGTCAAAAACAAGTTTAGATTAAGAATAAGACCCTTGTAAATATGTTTTTAAAACAACACAAGTATGAAACCACAAAATCAAGTATAGATTAAGCACAAGTAGGTTTCAAAAACATATGAACAAGTAGTATGTGAAAATCAAGATAAAGCACAACTTGTTCAAATATGTCTTAAGCTCAAAGAGATTAAGTTTAAGTTCAAAACTCAGGACAAAAGTGTTCAAGAGCACACAAATGATTTTCAAACATTACTCTAATCAATAAGTATAGATTAAGCCCAAAAAGAGTAGGAAATCTAGAAATCTTACAACCCCAAGTGTGAAATCCGAAAATCAGTTTTAAAGTGGTTGTTGTAAGCCTTAGAACACCTCCCTTATGTTGCCTTGATCGGCGAATCGATAGCTCCAAAAATCACCTAGTGTATGTAATAAAAAACTAGCCCAAAAGTATGTAAAACTTGAATTTTTGAAAGTGTTAGAGCACAAGTTGTCTTTGGTGTTCTTAAGTGTTTGAGCAAGTAGTTAAACCCTTTATAACCCCATATGACCATTACATATGATCTAAGTGTGACGACCCTAATTTCTCCGTGTAATTGGGTACGCCCGGCCTAGACCCGTGTAGACCCTAAGTCATGACTTAGCGATTTAATCAATTTAGTAATTTATGAAAGAGTTATTGCAATAATACACAGTAGAAGACTAAATAGTAAATAACAAGGGGAAATAACTCAATCAAAGGGAAATTAGGAATTCTATAAATGTGGAAAACTCCGGGTATTCATGTACAATTCGAAATGCAAAGGTACATGATACCAGTCTCATCAAAAATTTTCAAGTTCAATAATCCCAAAGCATATATATGAAACGATATACATAAAAACAAAAAAAAAGGAAACCTATAAAATAGTCTCCAAGTCCAGCCGCTAATCCTCACAAAAAGTCGCCTAAGCAAGGCTCTTTGCCTCTACTGCACTCTGCTCTATCTGTACCCACCGTCATAAACTAGACGGTGAGCAACTGGAGAAAATCGAATGTAATGCCAGAAGAAAATAAAAGTAATTCATGATAAAATAGTAGTAAAGTAGTTTAAATATCATGGGGTAATAAAAGACAGGAATTTAAATAGACAAGATGCATGATAAACATACTATTAGATATCAATCGAAAGTCAAGTGTGTTCCAAGGAATCAAAAAAGGCTCACAAGTGGTCTAAATCATAGTATAACGACGAAAACCTCGCGAGGTCTTCCCGGACATCGACATAAGCAAAGGCACAGCTATGGCGGTAGGGACTCGAACCCACCCACCCACCCAGTACTCGGTGTCACATAGTCACTAAGGGTGGTCACACACTCGTGCGCAAGAGTGCCCGCGTTTTATCCCTCTAGTGCAGGTCCTAGTACTTTCGAGACGAAACACTTATGCCAGGAAACGCACAACAAGGAATGGAATGGAATACCAATAATAGTTCATAACAAGACTGAATAAATGATAATGAATCACATGACATTTTCTTATTGGCTTACAAACGTACAAATGCTTTTTAAGGCAAGTGTACTTACATAACTAATCGCAACCCGGTACCACTCCGAGACTCTAACGCGTTTCCCACAGTTTCTCGACTACCTGATAAAGGTTTAAACCCCGTATATTGATTTAGAGTTAGTACCTCATCTTAGGTTGTTTCTCGTATGTTTAGTTTAAATATATTTAATTAAGGCGACTCAAACCATTGTGGATCAATCCATCTATATGATTATTGCCCTTTTTCGCAAGACATAACTCTCTTTGGGCTCTTGTTGGGCCCATTTATCAAGCCTATACCCACCTAAGTAGGCTTTTTGAGTGGACACTTATTGGGCCTAGATATATATGTCCACCTTTATATTTTATTCCTTTGGCTTTGGGTTTCAAGTTGTACCTATTTTATTGAATCTTTATTGGGCTTTACACAACTTCTAAACACACTATTTGTAACTTGTTATGGACTCATATTATAATGAGTGTGTTGGGCCCTAGTTGGAACTTAATACAAGTTCATGAACATTTATAAAAATGTCATACTTATAACACTTTTTTACTTATTCACAAACCTACAATTTTATACTTTATGGTCACACATTCAATAATCCATACACCCCACACATCACACACCCCACTGTTATGTGCACACAACACCCCACTGTTGTGTGCACCCCATTGTTATACACACCCCATACTCACAAGTCGCTTCATACTATACACATTTTATTATATTTATAAGAGAACAACACATATTACTTGTTATTTTAATACACAATGCACACACATAACTGTTGTGTACACCCCACTATGGTGTACACGCAGTGTGATGTACACCCCATGCACACGCACACCCAAAACCAAAACCGTCACCCATATTAAACTGTCACACATACCCACACCAACTGTCACAAATACACCCCCAAAAACGTCACAAATAGTCCTAAAAATTTGTCAAAATAGTGAGCAAATACAATCCCTTCTCATCGAAAAAAAATCGACCCATTTGCCGTACGTGAGGCCCTCCGAGAACGTCGAGGCCTAGGTGGGTAGTCTACGCCCAAGTTCCCAGTCGGAGATGACCCCACGGTGGCTGGAAGTGAGTGAGAAAAGTGTGTGCAGTGAGTCACCTTGGTGGACTAGTAGAGAGAGAAAATGAAACTGCTAAGAGAGAGAGACGGAAGGGAGGGAGGAGAAACTCACCTAGGTGTCTCCGGTGGGTGGTGGAGGTCCCAAATGCAGTGGTGGGTGGCGGTGGTAATGTCCAGCCGAGAGGAGGAGGGAAGGAGGATGTGAGACCGAGAAGGGGAGGAGAGAACGTGAGGCCGAGAGTGAGAGAGTCCGTGAGGTGAGGGAGAGACGTGTGAGTAGAACAAATGAGAGAGGAAGAGAGAGAGAGCCTCACCTCATCGGAGTTGGCATCGTCGGTGGGATATGGCAGTGGCGAGAGGAGGGTGTAGCGAATGAACAATGGCGGCAGTGAGTTGGGATGGATGATGAATAGTGTAGTAGGTTTTCTCCTTGTTTTTTGTTTATATATATAACTCAAATGACCATTTTACCCTTGGACTAACAGTTGTGTATTTTTAAATCCTTTGCCCTTATGAGTCATTTACCTCATCATCACATCTAAACATAAACACACATCTCGATGTCCATCCCATGGCTCCTCACCATTGGGCTGTGTCACTTTAACAATTTAAATTCCATAGTCCGTATGTTACGAGACTATCCAACTCCCACGTTCAAACAACATTCCGCGGTCTATATTTTTTTCTTCAATTGGCTCGCCGCGCCCGTTTTCTCACCACATACTATCAACTAATTTATATAAATTAATAAAAATTGATTTGTTCGACTTCTTTATTGTGTTTTTATAACCCGTTTGACTAGGCGAGACCTCACTCAACTAAACATCGCCCAAACGGCTCGAAACCCGTAAAATACTAAAATACTAATACACAAAATCAGAGAATCATAAAATCACTTCGGTGTCGACTCCCGAAGTTCGAAATACTGTCCAGTATTCACGTAGCCGGGTCACAATCGTGACAAGTGTAACGCAAGTCAGTTAAAAATTTGGGGTTGTTATAGTCTCCCCCGCTTATTAGAATTTCGTCCCCGAAATTAACCTAATAAGTACACTAAACTAACGACTTTACCGTTTCTCTTCACAAATCCTAAAGAGACTGATAAAATTCAAAGTGAGTCAATCCTTGTCTCTGACCCGTTCGTAACCCTTCAGTGGAGAGACCTTCAGGTATCCATAATCTCCCTGAATCATACTGAAGCTCATCGTGATACTCGTCAAGTATTTCTTCTGCCACTTTTGGGCACTCTAAGTCTAAATCAAAACTATCCACAATTACCCAGATGCTATCGTGACCACAAGGAGATCGGGGCAACCACTAACGAAATCCATATCAATATATTCCCACTTTCATTAAGAAATGGGTGGGGTTGCAGTAGTCCTCCAGGTCGTCGATGCCCAGCCTCTACGCGCTGGCATGTCACACGCTCAAACAACTCCGACACCTCAGAAATCATCCCTGGCCACCAAAAGAATGTCGCATATCGGCGCACATCTTAGGTCGACCCGGATATACAACAAAATTGGAACGGTAAATCTCCTGAAGTACCTCTTTACACGCATCAGCCACTAATGGAAACCCCAGTCGCTCGCGATACCTCTAGCATGAGTCTGTCGACCGACTCTTGTCTAGGCAATCTGAACTATCCACCATCTCACTGTACCACTGGTATGACGCATCGTCTTGCTGTCCTTCGCGCACAATGCTAAATGAGACAGTCTGCAACCTCGTTTGACCACGTATCTAGGTCCTGGTAATCGTCGGCATATCCGCTGAACTCATCAATTCGGCTGCCTCACGTAGACCACGATCATAGGTCCTTTGACACACGACTACCTCAGCATCAATTCCCTTGCGGCTCAAAGTGTTGGTAAATGTGCCCTAGGTCAATCCATTAATAGTCTTTATGAATACATTTTAGTTAATAAAATAGAGGATTTCATTTGCTGCTTATTATAATTGATTTGCATGTTTACATTATAATAAGATCCATGGGTATTTACAGAAATATCATAAATGTCCCTAGTCGATTATTATACTGGGAACTATAATGAATTAAGACTAGTGTGAGTCTTGATTGATGATCATACGATGATCATACGTATAGGAATACGAATCAAGATCATGAGTACTTGTTAGGGAATAAAGTACTGGACCGACCCGCTATGAGAACATCACATGGATTAAGTCATAGTTATTTCTCATGATAGGTATATTTTTCAGTCCTCTGACTTGAGATTACTAGAGACTTCAACATTACGAATACAGTGATTTGATGCAATCAAACGTTGTCTTTAACCGGACGATTATAAAGGTTGTGATTGGCTACTGTGTAAATAATGTGGTGAAGTTGTGTAATCAAAATAGAATTTGTCCCTCTCATATAAAGAGAGATATCCAGTGGATCCCTCGATGTGTTAGACTGTTAAAAGGCCTAGTCTAAGTGAATTGATATTGATCAATGTCACTTAGATGTTTTCAGTTTACCTAGAAATCGAGACTAGTACGATTGAACATGTTGGATGACAATTCCATGCCTTATGTTTGATCAAAAGGATATCGTGTGACAAAAGGATGTTATATACACTATTGATTAGGTTGTATCGATTTGATATTCGTACAATGTAGGTAGTCATAATGTCTTGCTAGAGGCCGCTTATGACTTGTATACCAAAATGTATTTTGGTACACTGCCAACGTTGTATGAGCCTATTGGGTCGCACAATGAGAATGGTTTTGCGAGATTTTAAGATGGTCTAGAAAAACGAATTTTATATGATAAAGTTCATGACAGAAACATCTTTGTAGTGTATTACACTTATACTTCTTTAAGTAGGGGTATATGTGTAATTTACTTAACCGTCTATATACAAAGGTTGTATAAATAGACACTTTGAGTTAGAATACAAGGACGAAAGATTTAAAAAGGGGCTGAAACTCTATTTTCATTTTAAGAAATGACTTAGGGTTTTTTAGTATGCTCTGGATTGTTTTGGAGAGAAACAAAAAGTTTGGTATTCTCTCGAAGCTAGCACTTTAAATCTCGGCCGCCGTTCGTGTGTGGACTGCTGATAAAGGGCGTTCGTTGTTGGCAGCGCCTTAAAGATCGATTAACCTTCAGAAAGGTACATTGCGAGTGAGGTATGATTAAGTTTTCCTAGTATAAACGTATTTTAATGGAATCAGATTCGGATCTTGTTGGGGCTTTTCTCAAAATAGTTTTGAAATCTCCGCTGTGCATGAACCCCAAAACCCAAAACAAAGCATCAACAACAACGTTGGTCTCCTCGGAATGGAGCTCAAATAAGAGGTCATACTCCTTCAAGAACTCAAGCCAACGTCTCTGTCTCGCTCCAGTACATATAAAACTCACAAAGATCTCCCATTCGTCTTCTCGTATCAACCAATCAACGCACGTAATGTTTATCTCTAGTTCACACCAACCAAGGCTTTGAACTCTAACAACTCTAGTACTCGCATGTCTACTAGCGACTCGTAGCCCCCTACTTCTACTAAAATGTCAAGACTATGCACCTTTGGGTATATCTCATCCTGACAACCGTAACTAGGATTGAGGTCTGCTACGTCTAACGAGTATACAACCCTAACATGTCTACCAAGTGCACAACAATCAGGGAATCGATGTAACTTGAATCGAACATAATATACATGCAAGTACCGTAAATGAAAATCATACCCTCAATACTGTGTCTGGACGCCCCCTGGTCTGGCTCAACAGCAGCCTATATACGCTCCCTCTGGTGCTGGTAATGCAGTGGTGGTGCTCTTGCTGGCTGAGGGCACTCCCTATGAAAGTGGTCGACCTGTCCTCATCTGTAACACGTACAGGTATCCTACAATCTCTGAGTCTAACTCTGGCCTCGTCCCTGTGCGAAACTCTGAGTCTGGGTCTGACTAGACCTCTGTGTATTCCTCTGTCTGCCTCCTCGGTCAGGATCCCTGCTCTCAGTAATCTTCCTCTGCGACTGTTGGTCATGTCGATTAAGTTGCGATGGATGACTGGCAAAACTCGGCATGGGTGGAACAGTCTGTACCAGACGTGTGGCCTGATGTGCAACAGATCCTACACTCTGCGTCCTGTGCTTACGATTACCTAATTTGCTCATCTTTCCCTTCCTGTCCTGTTGATAGTGACTATCTGATCGGGTCTCTGCTCTGTTCGCCCTAACCTCATCCGGATGCGTGAGCAAGTAACTCTCCCTCGCCAAACTGCACTCGTATGCTCTCTGCAAGCTTTCCGGCTCAGTCGTAACAACGAATCCTCTGACTACGGGTAGTAGACCCTCGGTAAAATAGTAGACTCGATCACCCTAAGTATTTGGGGATCCTCCAGCATAAGGTAAAAGTGAAATAAACTTGCCCATATAGTCCATCTCTGACTCATCGGTGCTCTGCCTTAGTGCCATGAAATCGTTCCTCTTCACTCGAAGAACAGTCGGCAAGAAGTACTTCTGGTTAAACTGGGTCTTGAAGTCGATCCAGTCTCTCGGAATGCCTCAGGTAGTGACAATGGTAGTCCACCAATCATCCGCCTCCCCCTGAAGCATGGATGAGGAAATCGTCGCTCTCATATGCTCCTCAGTCGCGATGATAGTATGAATCTTCTCGTGATTCTTTAGGAAAAGCTCTACGGCTGCTACGTCTTTACCACCGAAAAACTTAACTGGATCGTGCGTCTTAAATTCTCTCCACTGCCTTGCCTAAGCAGTGCCCTAGGGCTCTTCTCCGGAGTAGTGACTAAAGTAGTCTCTGTAGCAGCAACTGGCATAGTCGGTATGTCGGTCGCTCGTACTATCTCTGTCTGTAATGGAGGTGTCTCCGCCTCAGTCTGCATACCTGTCGCAACAATTGCTCCCTCGAGAATCGCCGCTAACGGAATCGGAGTCGTAGATGCCGCAACAATCGGAGTCTCTGCTCCACGAGTAACAGTAGGTGGCAATGGTGTAGTCGGAGTTGATGGTGTAGTAGTAGCTGATACGAGAGTCCTCAACAGTCGTAACATATCCTGTAACTGCTGGTCCTGCATCGCAACTCTCTACGTCAAAACATGCACATCGTCCGTGCTAGCATATCGTGTGCCAGACGTGCCGCTATCGTCGCTCGGACCGGTCTGATTCGCCATCATCGTTTGAATCAAAAGAACGAACTTCTCGGATCAATGGATAGCTACCGCATACAATATATTGCAATCATAACATATATAAAAAATATTTATTCGACTCCACCCATTACTCCCCCAGCTAAGTTTCTACAGGATCATAGGGTTTTCCATTACTAAGTTCAACCATTCCTAACTTCCGCTGTCTTAATGGTTTGTGTTTTATGAATTTAAACCTGGTATGCTCTGAAACCAATTGTGACGGTGCCAATTTCCCTGTGCAATTGGGTACGCCCGGCCTAGACCCGTGCAGACTCTAAGTCATCACTTAGCAACCTGACGAGCCTAGTCAGCCTTCGATTTAGTCAATTTAGTAATTTATGAAGGGGTTATTGCAATAATACACAACAGAAGACTAAACAGTAAATACCAAGGGGAAATAACTCAATCAAAGGGAAATTAGGAATTCTATAAATGTGGAAAACCCTGGGTATTCATGTACAATTCGAAATGCAAAGGTACATGATACCAGTCTCATCAAAAATTTCCAAGTTCAATAATCCCAAAGCATATATATGAAACGATATACATAAAAACAAAACATAAGGAAACCTACAAAATAGTCTCCAAGTCCAGCCGCTAATACTCACAAAAAGTCGCCTAAGCAAGGCTACTTGCCTCTATTGCACTCTGCTCTATCTGCACCCACCGTCATAAACTAGACGGTGAGCAACTGGAGAAAATCGAATGTAATGCCAGAAGAAGATAACAGTAATTCATGATAAAACAAGTAAAGCAGTCTAAATATCATGCGGTAATAAAAAGACAGGAATTTAAATAGACAAGATGCATTATAAACAGACTATTAGATATCAATCGAAAGTCAAATATGTTCCAAGAAATCAAAAGAGGCTCATAAGTGGTCTAAATCATAGCATAACGGCGAAGACCTCGCGAGGTCTTTCCGAGCATCGACACAAGCGAAGGCACAGCTATGATGGGAGGGACTCGAACCCACCCACCCAGTACTCGGTGTCACACGGTCACTAAGGGTGGTCACACACTCGTGCGCACGAGTGCCCGCATTTTATCCCTCTAGTGGAGGTCCTAGTACTTTCGAGACGAAACACTTACGTCAGGAAACACACAACAAGGAATGGAATGGAATACCAATAATAGCGCATAACAAGACTGAATAAATGATAATGAATAACATGACATTTTCTCACTGGTTTACAAATGTATAAATGCTTTTTAAGGCAAGTGTACTTACCTGACTAATCGCAACCCGGTACCACTCCGAGACTCTAACGCGTTTCCCGTAATTTCTCGACTACTTGATAAAGGTTTAAACCCCGTATATTGATTTAGAGTTAGTACCTCATCTTAGGGTATTTTCTCGTATGTTTAGTTTAAATATATTTAATTATGGCGACTCAAACCATTGTGGATCAATCCATCTATATGATTATTGCCCTTTTTCCCCAGACATAACTCTCTTTGGGCTCTTGTTGGGCCTATTTATTAAGCCTATACCCACCTAAGTAGGCTTTTTGAGTGGAACTTATTGGGCCTAGATATATATGTCCATCTTTATATTTTATTCCTTTGGCTTTGGGTTTCAAGTTGTACATATTTTATTGATGCTTTATTGGGCTTTACACAACCTATAAACACATCATTTGTAACTTGTTATGGACTCATATTATAATGAGTGTGTTGGGCCCTAGTTGGGCCTTAATACAAGTCCATGATCATTTATAAAAATGTCATACTTATAACCCTTTTTTACTTATTCACAAACCTACTATTTTATACTTTATGGTCACACATTCAATAATCAATACACCCCAATGTATGCACCCCACACATCAGACACCCCACTATTATGTGCACACAACACCCCACTGTTGTGTGCACCCCATTGTTATACACACCCCACACTCACAAGTTTCTTCATACTATACACAATTTATTATATTTATAAGAGATCAACATATATCACTTGTTATTTTAATACACAATGCACACACACAACTGTTGTGTACACCCCATTGTGGTGTACACACAGTGAGATGTACACCCCATGCACACATACACCCAAAACTAAAACCGTCACCCATATTAAACTGTCACACATACCCACACCAACTGTCACAAATACACCCCCAAAAATGTCACAAATAGTCCTAAAAATTTGTCAAAACAGTGAGCAAATACACTCCTTTCTCATCGAAAAAAATTTGACCCATTTGCCGGATGTGAGGCCCTCCGGGAACGTCGAGGCCTAGGTGGGTAGTCTACGCCCAAGTTCCCAGTCGGAGATGACCCCACGGTGGCTGGAAGTGAGTGAGAAAAGTGTGTGCAGTGAGTCACCTTGGCGGACGGTAGAGAGAGAAAATGAAGCGCAAGAGAGAGAGAGAAGGAAGGGAGGGAGGAGAAGCTCACCTAGGTGTCTCTGGTGGGTGGTGGAGGTCCCAAATGCAGTGGTGGGTGGCGGTGGTGATGTCCAGCCGAGAGGAGGAAGGAAGGACGATGTGAGACCGAGAAGGGGGAGGAGAGAACATGAGGCCGAGAGTGAGAGAGTCCGTGAGGTGAGGGAGAAACGTGTGAGCAGTGAGAGAACAAATGAGTGAGGAAGAGAGAGAGAGAGCCTCTCCTCATTGGAGTTGGCATCGCCGGTGGGACGTGGCAGTGGCGAGAGGAGGGTGTAGCGAATGAACAGTGGCGGCAGTAAGTTGGGAGGGATGATGAATAGTGTTGTAGGGTTTCTCCTTGTTTTTTGTTTATATATATAACTCAAATGACCATTTTACCCTTGGACTAACACTTGTGTATTTTTAAATCCTTTGCCCTTATGAGTCATTTACCTCATCATCACATCAAAACATAAACATACATCTCGATGTCCATCCCATGGCTCCTCACTATTGGGCTGTGTCACTTTAACAATTTAAATTCCATAGTCCGTATGTTACGAGACTATCCAACTCCCATGTTCAAACAACATTCCGCGGTTCGTATTTTTTTCGTCAATTGGCTCATCGCGCTTGTTTTCTCGCCACATACTATCAACTAATTTATATAAATTAATAAAAATTGATTTCTTCGACTTCTTTATTGTGTTTTTATCCCCCGTTTGACTAGGCGAGACCTCACTCAACTAAACATCGCCCAAACGGCTCGAAACCCGTAAAATACTAAAATACTAATACGCAAAATCAGAGAATCATAAAATCACTTTGGTGTCGACTCCCGAAGTTTGAAATACTATCCAGTATTCATGTAGCCGGGTCACAATCCTGACATGTGTAACGCAAGTCAGTTAAAAATTTGGGGTTGTTACAGTTTCCCCACTTATTAGAATTTCGTCCCCGAAATTAACCTAATAAGTAAATTAATCTAACAAATTTACCGTCCCTCTTCACAAATCCTAAAGAGACTGATAAAACTCAGAGTGAGTCAATCCTTGATTCTGACCCGTTCGTAACCCTTCAGTGGAGAGACCTTCAGGTATCCATAATCTCCCTGAATCATACTGAAGCTCATCGTGATACTCGTCAAGTATTTTTTTTGCCACTTCTGGGCACTCTTAAGTCTCAAGCAAAACTATCAACAACTACCCAGATGCTATCATGAAATCGAAGAGATCGGGGCGACCACTAACGAAATCCATATCAATATATTCTCACTTTCATTAAGAAATGGGTGGGGTTACAGTAGTCCTCCAGGTCGTCGATGCCCAGCCTCTACGCGTTGGCATGTCACACACTCGAACAACTTCGACACCTCAGAAATCATCCCTGGCCACCAAAAGAACGTCGCATATCGGTGCACATCTTAGGTCGACCCGGATATACAACAAAACTGGAACGGTGAATCTCCTAAAGTACCTCGTGCATGAGTCTGTCAACCGACTCCTGTTTGGGCAATCTGAACTATCCACCATCTCACTGCACCGCTGGTATGACGCATCATCTTACTCTCCCTCGCGCACAATGCCAAATGAGACGGTCTGCAACCTCGTTTGACCACGTATCTAGGTCCTAGTAATCGTCGGCACATCCGCTGAACTCACCAACTCGGCTGCCTCACGTAGACCACGCTCGTAGGTCCTTTGACACACAACTATCTCAGCATCAAATCCCTTGCGGCTCAAAGCATCAACACCAACGTTGGTCTCCTCAGAATGGAGCTCAAATAAGAGGTCGTACTCCTTCAAGAACTCAAGCCAACGTCTTTGTCTCGCTCCAGCACATATAAAACTCACGAAGATCTCCCATTGAGTACACGGTAGACATTTGTGGGTTGTACACGGTAGACATTTGTGGGTTTCTATCATGGATGGCTACACTCTACCAAACAAGACCGAAAAAGACTACACTCCCGTCGAGACAAGACTTGATCTATCTAATGATGAAACAATGAATCACTTGTTTTGTGCACTAAGTGAAAATGAGTTCAACCGGATTAGTGCATGTGAAATAGCTAAGAAGTTGTTGGACTTGAAGTGCATTATGAAGGGATACAACATGTCAAGAAAACTAAGTTGAGGATTCTTGAAGAACATTATGAGACTTTTCGAGTTGAGCTCCATGAAAACATAACCACGACCATCACAAGGTTCACAAAAGCTTTTGAATGAAATCAAAAACCTTGGCAAACACTATGATCAAGAGAACTCGGCGTACAAGTTTCTTAGAGGTTTGCCTAAATAATGGGATGCGAAGAAGTATGCTATTCAATCGGTGCAAAACCTTGGAGACTACACATTTGACGCATTATGTAGAGAGTTGACGGTTCATGAATTTGGGCTAAAGGATCGTACTAGATTGGAAGCACATAGTGGAATGACTAAGCAAGATTCAAAGAAGGAGCATGCCTTAAAACTACTAGTCAACTGGTCGAAGATGATGTGAGTTCTTGTGGGGACAATGAACAAGGAATGGCCATGTTGTGAAGAAAGCTCAAAAGGCTACATACAAAAGAGACAAGTACAAGAAGAAGTACAAAGGTGAACAAAGCAAGCAAATCACGCGAGATGATTTGCTACAAGTGTCGCAAACCGGGACACATGTGGTGGAATGCAAATACATGAAGAGAAGCAAGCGATATGACTCATTATAATCATCTAGCTCCGACTTCGAGTTGGAAAATGAGAAGGCTATCCTTTGTCTTCTGGCAAGGAGTGAGGTAAATAACTCTAACTCTTTTAATTGTGATGATGTTAATGCATTGGATGATATGCCTAATATTCATGACATTAGGGAAGAGTTGGAAAAAGAGGTCAAAAAGACCAAGCAACTCAAAAACAGCTTGATCAAAGCCATTAGGGAGTTTAAGTCTCAAAATGAGATTATTGATGATCTCTAACATGACTTAAAATTGATCATAAATGAGATAAATGACTTAGCAAAAGATGTAGAGAACTTGAACACTACGGTGACTAAGTTTATAAGTGGTACCAAGTTGTTTGACATGATGTTAGGAGCACAATGACGTGCACTCAACAAGAGAGGCATAGGTTATGGTGCTAGTCTATTAAGCTACGAAAAGCTATTGGCCAAATCTAATAGATGCCTCAAATGCAATAGATCGCGTAATATTGGCAAATGTGTCTTGAATAAGACCAATAGAGACAAACTAGTATGAATAGAAAATAATGTCTATGATACACATTTTATGGAACCCAAAGGTATATGGGTACCAAAGTTTATGATTCATAGAGTGAATTAGACTCACTTTGGAACATGAATATGCTTAAATGATAGATCAATGTTTAAGAAAAAAGTATGATACGTCTTGCATTAGTCACATACATCATAGCATGCTTATATTGTTAACTTTGATGTCATGCCTGACTTTTCGATGCATATGCATGAATGAATCTATTTTTATTTGCATTTTTATCTAAGAAGGAAACTTTTGTATGCATTGTTTTACATCGGGGGAGAATTATAGGTATTGAATTGATGCATATTGATAGGGTGAGCCTTCATGTCCACTTTTTGGTATCTAACCGTTGTATAATTTTATCATACGGGGGAGACTTGTACCCAAATTGATAAATATATTGGTATCATGCCTTAGAATCATGCATGTTGATAGGGGGAACTTATGTTTACAATTTTTTTTCATTGAACTTGTTCATGTATGCATGTTGATAGGAGGAGATTTTTCACCCACTTTTTGATGTTACAAACGGGGGAAAAATATTGCTTTGAACTTGCAATTATGAACTGGATGTGCATGTTAATATTTGTCTTTTGGTTGTCAAGTTCACATTGTTTATTATTATCAAAAGGGGGAGATTGTTGTACCAAGTATCTTTGTCATACACTCCACCTGAAATTTTGATGGCTACAAACAAAGTGAAATAGTTCAAACAAGTTTGTTTAGTGTTTCAAAATTTCAAACTTTGTTGAGAATTTCAAGTTCAAAAGGAAAGTTGAGTTACGCATAAGTTCAAGTCAAAAAGTGACAACATGAAGCCGGATAAGTTCAAGACTCGGCTTACACAAGGACAAAGGACTAGAAAGCCAAGGCAATCATTTGCACAACTTTTGTAAGGTATATAGGTTTCATTCATACAAGCAAAATGCATTAAAATAGTGTATTCCATGAATTTCATTTTTCAAAGTACTTAAAGTCATGATTATTGTGATTTTCAATTTCACGAGTTTGAAAATGATTTAAATCATGCAAATAGCATGTATTTTAGGTATAAAGTTTCAGAATTATTTTTGAATGCACTGACATGTGTTTAGACAACTTTTGGATTGACATTAGAAAATTTGTGGAAAAACCCTTATGTTTTTCATGAAACCGGGAATTTTTATTTTTGCGATTTGTGAAATCATCCGAGATGTCTAGACACATTTTATAGACCCTACTAAACATGTATAAAGTGATTTCAAAGGTTTAGTAGAGTCGTAGGGTTGTTAGGGGGTCGTTTTACAAAATCAGAAAATTAAATGTTTTCAGGCCCCTGCACCTAATGCACTGGACAGTTTACCAACGTTGTGTAGTATTCTGACAGCTTTTTTAAAGTGTTGATCCTAACTTTAATTTGAATTTGAGGATCATTTTGGGCTCATGGATCATATGTAACGGTCATATGGATACAAAAAGGATTTAACCACATACCCAAATACCCAAGAACACCAAAGCTACAACTTATGCTCCTACACTTTCAAAAATTCAAGTTTAATACACATTTGTACTAGATTTTTTATCGCATAAACTTGGTGATTCTCCTAGCTATCGATTCCCCAGTCAAGGCGACACTAGAGAGGTGTTTTAAGGCATACAACTCGCACTCCAAAACTGATTTTCAGATTTCACACTTGGGGTTGTAAAATTTCTTGATTTCCTACTTTTTTTTGGCTTAATATACACTTTTTGTTTGGAGTATTGTTTGGAAATCATTTGTTGTGTTCTTGAACATTTTGTCTTGGGTTTTGCATTTAAACTTGATCTCTTTGAGCTTAAGATATATTTGAACAAGTTGTTGCTCTTAATCTTTATTTTAGACAAAACCACTTGTTCATTTGATTTGAAACCGTGCACTTTTTCATCGATATTATTTTGTCAGTTTCTTAACTAAGCATTGTGCATACTCGCTAATTTTATTGACATCTTAGTCAGAGTTTATATTTGCATGCATATGAGTGGTTTAACTCTAGGTGATTTGTAAGAATTGGACTTATTGTTGTTTTACTTTGTAAAGCAAAACTTTCATTTTATTTGAAAAAGGATTTTGATTGTAAGACTTAGTGGGATCTAAGTCAAAGCAGAAGACCTAGTTGAGGATAGACAAAAACCCTAGTTGAAGCTTAGTCGAGGGAAAATCCTAGTTGTGGCTAAGTGGGGAAAATTCTAGTTGAGTCTAGGTGGTTGTATAAAACCTTATTGCGATAAGGCCTCTTGTAAAAGACTTAGTTAAGGCTAGACATTCACTAAACTTGCGGGCTTAGATGCATTCACTTGTTGGTAATATAAGTGGGGGGTTGAAAATGCTAACCTTGGAGGTTAGGTAGTGGATATAGATTGGTTGGATCGAACCACTATATATCGTGTGTCTCATTTTCATTTCTTCTACCCCCTTTTGATTGCATTGCATAAATATTTGTCGTTGGTGTGTATGTGCTATTATTGTTATTTAACATAAAGTTTTAAAAAGACGATAATCTCTTAGTACACCCGATTCACTCCCCCCCTCTTCGGTGACTTCATGCTGCACTTATGTTCATCTATCTCCACATTGTTTGTTCATCCCACCACGTTGCCTGTCTATTGCCACGGCGTCAGCTGGTCTTCCCGCAACTTCACTTTTTGTGCTTTTTGTTCTCTTTTCTTCATGAAATCCTTCTTTTCACTTTTTAATACTTTGTGGACCTGAAAATACATAAATACCATAAACTAACACTTATTCCAAAATATTTAGACCAATTATACAGTCTTATATATAACTCTATTTATGGACTTATTTGTGACCCAACCCTAGGTTGGAGGAGGGTCGTCACATGTCGGATCCCCTGCCAACCGTGTCCGATTGCCGCTTCCTCCTAATCCTCATCTTATTGGCGACCTCCAAATGTGGCATCTCTAAAGTTAAATACAGATGCCTCCGTTGTTGCAGGTTTGACCTATTTCAGTGTGGGTGCGGTAATTCGTCATGACCAGGGGTGTGTGCTTGGAACCTTTGCGAGGAGGATCCCTGGTTGCCTATTGCCGAAAGTAGCTAAATGTATAGCAATTCGCGAGGGGTGTGGTTTTTGCTTGGCGGAACAACCTCAACCTTGGTATTATCGAATCAGACTCACACTTGGTTGTGAATGCTTTTGGGGATAGACACATGGAGGGTACGAATGGAACGGTGGTATGCGAGATTAATTGTGGATCTCGAGGAATATGGAGATCTTGTCTTTAAATTTGTCCCGCGTGAGGGAAAATAGTTTTGCTCATAGTCTAGCCCATAGCTATGGTATCAGAAGATATGAATGTTAGTTAGAAGGACGCCATACCTTTGGTGATATCTCTACTGTACTATTTGATCTCATTAATGAATGAAATCTATCTTGTAGGGTTTCAAAATAAAAATGGTAAGAGACTTGGTCCCTTTAAATAAGGTTTCAAGTTTGGTTCTCTTAAATAAAAAAAAATTAAATTGAGAGTGTCGCCATAAGGCCCTACAATGCGTGAACGTGGAGTAGTCGGTTCGATTAATGTCGAATACTATGTGAAAACCAAAAAGAAAAAGAAAAAAACATTTTTTTACCTAAAAAAGGCATTTTTTATTAATCGCCACGTGAAATTTTTTGGACTAAATTACTACACAGTAAAAGAAAAAGAAGGCCTTGAAAAAAAAAAAAAAAAAAAAATGAACAAGCAGGCAAACTCATTAACTTCTGGTCGATGAGATAGAAGAGCATATAATAATATTTTATCAAAAAATAAATAGCATACAATAATATTGTATATTTTCAATAAGAAAAATATTAATATTGTATATTATATATTATATATTATATATTTATACTTATATTTTACAAAAGGGCCAGATTGGAAATTTATACCTAATGATTATATATCAAATTTTACTTTTAATTTAATTAATCACATGTTGGCTCGAGTTTTTCCTCGTGAGAAACACTTTCCTAGGGCTCTTGACTCCGAAGGGAGTAGTAACTTTGGTGGAGTCGCACGTGTCTTGCCCGTGCCACACGTGGTTAGGGAGATATCTACGGAAGTAGAAGTATCTCGAGGAGAGATTGCTACCATCACGAGGCAGTCGCACCTGAACAAATCCTGGACGCCAGTCGTCGTTCCCCTTTGACTTCAGGTACAAGTAGCAGATTTGTGAGTTGACGCACGGACCAGTGACTTGGAATTCGTCAACGGTGCACTCCTGGAACGGCCGCTTAAGTGGCCCCTCCAGATCTAACGGTTCTAGTGGATCCACCTGTCTCATGTGCTTGGTGTTGAGGTGGTGCACCAATACATCGTTGGACCGCGCATCACCGAATCGTAGGCTAACATGGTTTGTCGTGTCCGATCCATGAGTGCATGTAGTCTCTATGGACACTGTGTAGTTGCAAAACTACAGATAACATAATAGTAACAAAACAAATAAGTGAAAGTGTTACAAGACTATAAGTGTCTAGAGATATATAAGAGAGAGAGATTTGATCACATAAATTTACCATATATTTATTTTTTACGTGTGTTGAAATTTCTTAAAGCGTTCGTTGCTAAAAATCAAAGAATTTTCACTACCAAAAAGAAAAAATCAAATAGTTTTAAACAAGGAAAATGCTAGTGTGACATGCACATCGGGCACCCAGATTGGATGCGCATGTATACACACAAACGCATACCCAACCAAAGTTACACTAACATTCTCCGTAAAACAAATGTATATAAAACGTAAAGTGCTCCATATCATGGGGTTTAGGCACTAAATATATTAATTAAACCTTAGAAGTGACGACCACAATATATAAAACATGCAATACAATCATTTTGTAAATATTGACGTGCATCTCCAAATGTGTATCTCGTGGAAGACATGTTTGATAAAAATCATCCAAATAGATACTAACCAATTAAGTGGTTCAATGGTAAGTTATGGTGTTTGATAGTAAAGAGTTATGAGTTCAAACCTTAGAGAAGCAAATGTTTCTTTCTTGTCAAAAAAAAAAAAAAAGAAAAAAAAAAACAATCATCCAAACATATCATCAATTGAAACACATCATATATCATGCATCCAAAGGACTAAAAATACTTTTAGATCTAGTACTACTGGGTAAGTTTCATCTTTACCTTTGCTTCTCCTCGTGATGCCATGGCAACGAGAAGCAGAGCAAATACCGCAAAAATTGATCTTGTGAGTTTCTTCGTCATCTTTGCTATCTAGAACAGAAATTCAATAACTTCACTGAAGACGGGATAAATCAAATGTAGGGACATCCTGTACGTTCTTTCCTATTTATATGGTTAAGAATGCGTGATTAACTTAAAAAGTGGAAATTCGATCCTTTTATTGCATGACACACTTTTTTTTTTTTTTTTTGTTATTATAATAGTAGGATTAGCGGAGGGCTTTTATTGTTGATTAATTTTCTTATTCCTCTGATACTTTTTTCTGATAAAGATAAAGAAATATTCTTTGATTAATGGTGTTTGGTATCATTTGATTTCTTTTTCTCTTCTTTTTTTTTAATAAGAGGCACCATTTAAATATTTTATTAATTGGTTAAAATATCCTAACCTTTAAAAATTTTTGTTATTATATCCTAACCTTTTTAAATTGTTAAATTAGTATCCTAAGTGAATTTTTAACTTAAAACTTGATGAGGTGGCGAATTTTAAAAACTTCTTAATCACCCATAGTTATCAAAAAGATTTATTTATTTTATGATTTAAACTCATTATTCTAAGTGATACATTGTAATGCCCCAAATTTTTAAAACTATAATTTAACCCTAATATCGGGGATATTTGGGTAAATATATATGACACTTGTGTGATAGTGTGTCTATTGTGTGTATTATAAATTATTTAGTTAACTTAAGTGAGAAATTAACCTAAGTTAATAGAAAAGAACTTGTTAAATAATATAAATACAGAAAAATAGAATATTGGTAAATAAGACATATGAGGGCATTTATGTAAAACAGAAGGAGGGATGGATTTAATGTGGACTCATGGATTGCCTTAGAACTTAAATGCATATAGATGAGATGTAGGGTTTGGATTTGGTCAACCAAACCCTAATCTCTACAACAACTATATAAAGAATATTAAGTGCTTCTAGCCACCTTTTGTTTTTGAAATCACTAAAGAGGTGGATTGGTGGAGGAGAGGGATCACCATTAAATCTACTACAACTACATGATGATCTTACCTTATCTTATCTAATTTTCATTACTTGATTTGGCTTTCATAAGGTTTTAGGGTGAGATGAATCATGTAGTTTTGGTTGTGATTTGGGTTCATTTTTATCTCTCTTGTCTTGGTTCTCACTGGATTTGTGATTTGAAATCTTGTTCTTTTGGTTTTAATTCAAAGAGTTTATGCCAATTTATGTTTTAATGGTAGATTTGTAGCTTGGATGTCTAAATGTGATTAATGAGATGTTTAAGTGGTTTTTATTGAAATAATCACTATTGTTGTCACGCCCCGAATTTTTAACCCTTAATTAATTCATTAATCAAGATCACCGACCCGTGACGTGGGACCCGCATGAGATGCGCACATCGACTGAGGCACATGGCCGAGTTACGTGTTATATTTGTTGTGGTGTATGCCAAATGTTATGTATACATGTAGACTAATTAAGTCGGTTCTTGCAGTTAAAGGCGTCGAGACGTGAGCGGGGACACACCTTGAGTTACGTGTGAGTCGGAGAACCGGATAGCTAGGCTTGTGGCAAGTCTAAACTTAGTCTAATGTGGTTCAATTAAATTATTTCACAGCATAAGGAATTTAAATAGTGCAAATCAAATTTGATGTCCTATGGTTTTAATTTAAAATTGGGAAGACATAGATATACCTCAGGATGTGTGTTAGCACACACTCCCACAAAAGTGTGTCAACATTTGGAGTCACTTTGGTGTTGCACACTTATATGAAACCCACTAACTATATAAACCCTCACATCTCTTTTGCTTCTATTTGCATGCCTTCCCTAAAAAAATTCAGAGCTGCTGGACCAAAATTAGTGCTAAAAATTTAGGATTCAAGGAGGATTTCATCATTCAAAGAGATCAAAGTGTTAGAATCATTAAGCTTCAACCCTAGGTAACAATTTTATATGTTCATGCATATAATAAAAGGGGTGTTTGAGACTTAATTAAAGGGCTTTTGTGAAAAACTAGTTCTAATGAGTCTTATTGTTGTTTTGAATCCAAATGGGAACTTTGGTTTGTGTCTCAAACTACATATTTTCGTATTTCACATTTTTCTCAAAAATAGGGTTTTTCTTATGAAACTGAAATTGTGACTTTCGACCATGAAAACAAGCTTGTTTGTTAAAACCAATGTCATATTCAGATTCCTTGTCAAATTTCACTGTGGATAGCACAAGATCCTTGAATTCTCAATTTCATTTTCATCAAAGTTAGAGTTTTTGGAAAACAAATGTTCTTCCCTAATTTTCTTTAAATGTGTATATGAATCTATGAATGAATGTGTATAATCGAAGTGTCTGGTATTTGTTGATGGTAGGAGGTTATACTAGACCTTGGCAAAGGAGAACACGATCTAAAGGCGATGGAGATGAGAATTACCGAGTTGTGAAACCCAGAAAATCGTTGCAGATTTTCTGGGTTTCTTCACTCAGCGCCCTGGGTCATCCAGCCAATGCGCTGAGTGCAGCTAGCGTGCTAGGGAAAATTCCCCAGCATGATAGGCACCCTTGACTGAAGGAAATTTCCTGTTGTCCTGTATTTTCCTGCAACACCTAACTAACCAAACCATTGGCCTAAACCCATATTAACCCATCCTAATACATGTCTAAACACCAGGGACCTAGGGAAATGTATTGGGAGTTCAGGTAAACGAGTTCGGGCATCGGGAGACTGGACTTAGCTTGGAATTGCTTGAGTGCGAGGAATCCCACTTGAATTATTTATTTTCATTTCATTTCTATTCTACTATTGTTGATTAGTCTAATTGACTATATTTTTCCTTGTATTCTAAATATCATGAATTGTTGTGGAATCTCCTCATATTGAGACTTGCTATCATGATATCTCATTTCCTTAAAATTCATTGATTATTTCCATACGCATATGTCTGCCTTGTGGCTATTTGATATTTGACTTGCAAATAACATGCTATTAGCATTAGCTAAGTTTATAATTATGTTAGAAACTTGTATTCTCGGTCTATTTATGCTTTGTAGCATAGCAAATTATTGGAATCCTTTACCAAGTCTTTTATTGTCTTTAGTAGTTGTTTTAGTATCTAGGGTCCATTGCACATTATAGAGTGGGTGGCTTACGAGGCTACTGGACCTTGGGGATGTTGGCACTCTCCACTATACTCGCGCCATACACGGCATAATGAACCAGGGTGTTCGGTGAGATTTGTGATAGATGATTTATACACGTAGAGCACAACTCCGCCATTTGAGGTTATTAGAAATGATAATATGTAGAACACAATTCCATAGAAATAGTGGAAAAGGCTACCATTATGCTTAACCTATGTCAGTTCCATTTGAATTTTTGATATTTTATAGAATGTTTATTTAGAACATTCTTTGGCTACCATTATGCTTTTAAATATCGTTCATTTATTTTGAAAATGTGAGTAAATAAGTCATTTCAAAATTACTGTTATACTTTTGTACTCACCGTCCTTTTTATGACAGTGGGTGCAGATACGTCGAGCAGTAGACTCGGCAAGGAGAAGATTGACAACTACTTTTGAGCTTAGGGAGCGTACTATTGACTAACTGTAGGTTTTGATATTTTGTATATTTTTCTTATTATGTCTTTTGTACTATTGGGATGTATATGTTGGGTTAAGCCTTAGTTCCCCGACTTTTGACTATCACTTTATTTATATGTTTCACCATATAGTTCATATATATATATATATATTATGATCGTTACACCTGGTTTCCACATTTAGGATTATTAAACTGTCTCCATTTGAAATGTTAAGACTTCTGCTAACTAATTAACCGTTAATTATTATAAACAAACTCTAAGTTATTGAAATTGATAGGGTTTGTATATTATTTTATCCTGAATGTGATCAATTTGGCAATTAGGTTAAAAGGCTGACTAATACGTAGTTCAGTCTTACGGACCGAGTTAAAGCTTAATTATGGGATTAAGCCTGGCGGTGCCCTAAATTAGAAGAGGGGATGTTACAATTGGTATCAGAGCCAGTGTTATCGATAAGTAATATGCAATTAAATAAGACACAAATCTTATAAGTGGAAACCAGAGGATCCTTGCCTAGATACTATTTTGTTGGGAATCGAGTGAAAGTAAGTTGAGGTAGTTATATATACCTGTTAATTTCATAATGTATATATACGAGATATTATACGTAGTAGTTGATACGAGCTTGCTATCAACGTGCAGACACTGATGACGAACGCACACGAGATTGGTGATACCGGGACTAGCGACAGTCAGCCTCCTACTACATCAGATGATGACTATTAGAGGATGTCTAACCGAGTAGTGTCATAGGGACAACAAATAGCTGATTTCATGACCTTCATGACTGCGCAGATCACCGCACTTACTCATGCAGTCGCCACTACTCTTACGACCATTACACCTCCGATGCTAGAGCCTACTACTGTACAACTACTATACTGGCGACAAAACCGATACCAGAGACGCTTATTATTCATAGTACGATAGCCACGCCGACTCTTTCAGTAGTGACCGTTCCGACAGCAGAGGTGACACCAACCCTCACACCTACACCTTTGGGTTCAGCAGTCGGGATTCAGTTGGTGAAGGATTTCCTCTGACTTCAACAAGTTTACTTTGACGGGGTGAGAGACTTCAAGGAGATAGAGTAATGGATATTGTCATAGGAGAAGCTACATCCGATTCTTGGGATTGAGGATTGACTGCGCCCAGACTTGTCATCATATACACTTTAAAGGGACGCCGATGTCTGGTCGCACAAAATAATAACTACAGATGGAGATTTAAATTCATAGAAGACCTTTAAGGAAAAGTTTTATTAGCAGTAATTCCGGCCTACGGTTATGATGAGACTGCGAAGAGAGTTTATGAGTTTGAGACAGGAAGTTGATGAGTCAGTCACGCAGTACCAGGATAGATATGGATATCTGAGACAGTTTACCGGGGATCTAGTCAGGGATGAAATGGAGGATGTATACCACTTTAAGGTTGGCCTGATGGTATATATCGGTTACCATGTGGTCAGCACGGGCGCCAGGACACTCAGTAAGATATATGAGCACGCATTTTCGCACGAGACATATTACTTGTATAGGGTTGATGACAAGACTACTTTGAGTTAGACCTTGACCCCTGAGCAGTTAGTAGAGTATGAGAGGAGACGATAGAGGAGCAAGGGTCAGAGAACATGGAGTAAAGGTTTCCAGGAGTCAGGGACATCCGTACCACGCACATCAGCTACACCCTACACCTCATACTACACCCGAGCAAAGAGTTTAGGTAGCACGCGCTCCTTGCCACCACCACCAGTCAGGCCAGCGTTGCCAGGACCAGTAAGATCTGCACACCTGATACCGCCAGCACCATAACCATAACAGTAAGGTGGTCGAGGCTGAGGCTGAGGCTGAGGCAAAGGCCGACAAGCACCTCATATAATGACCTCAAACTCCGAGACCGCTACATGGCCTGCTGCCACCTGCTTGCAAGCCCAGCGGCACCTGCCATGCCACTATGTCGACAAACTCCACCTAACAACTCCATTCACCGGCTAACTTGTCTAGCAATTAAATATATTATCAATTCATATCTTAGAGTTGCAAGTTGATAACCGGTTAATTTATATAACGAAAGTCTTACTTAATTAATTGAGCATTTTTGTAGATAAAAATATTAAAATCCTATAGTGGAAAACACGGTACGTACTACGTATATAAGCGACTAAATTGTCAACAGTGTATATACACAAGTACAGGTGATACAGTCTCCCAACAACCCAAAATAAACAAAATATAAAAATAGACCAGTCCACATGTACAAGTAGGTCCTCGACGGTGGACAAGTCAGATGTAGTTGTTGGACTAAGTGTTTAGTCACTCCAACTCCAACCGGAATTTTGATGGAAACAAACAAGGTGAAAATATACTAATAAGTTTATCGAGTGTATTTTAGTTTCATCAAAGGTTACAAAACATCACAATCTCAAGTATTTAAGTATTCAAGCAATACAAGTTCAAGATTCGACAAACATAAGGAAAAGAAGACGAAAGATCGAACCACGAGTAGTAACATTGATGTAAGGTATACAAGTTCATTTACGCAAGCCTATTGCATTAGTTCATGCACATCGAGCTTTTTCAAATGGATTTTCAAATATCAAACGAGTATTTGAAGTTTCAAGTAAAACTTAACACTTGACTCGGTCTTATAAGCTTAAACAATGTTAAATTATATGTTTATGTTCATATTGTACTTTGAAAACTGTTGTGGAAGTTTTCGAAAAAGAAAACTTATTTTTGAAAAGAAAACTGCATATTTGCAGAAAAGCCCCTCGCTTGTCATGAAACTGGGATATTCCATTTTCGGGATTCGTGAAAATATTCGAACCACCCAAATAGGCTATATGACCCATAACAAACATGTATAGCATGTTATATGAGGCTTGGTTAAGGCTGGATGTGATAAAGGGTCGCTAACTCTATGGTTAAAAATATTATTTTGAGGCCCCTGACTATTAGTGCGCTAATATTTATATTAGCACGCTAGGTTAGAAATCCTTACAGCTTTTATACAAAGCTAAAAATCACACTTTAATTTGAATTTTTGATGAAATCTCAACCCTTGGATCCCTAGAACGGTCATAAACTAATATATAAGAATATAGAACAGTCTCAAACAACTTAGCACAAAGAATTTGTTTTGAGAAGAAAGGAAAACACAAGTGCTCAAAGTTTTCAAGAGGAGCTTGGAGTTTTGTGAAGAACACAAGGAATATTTTGAGATTGTTGAATCAATCTTAAAACTAGCATTCTTGAGGCCTTCTAAGGTGTACTACAACTTCTCCAAAACTTATTTTCAAGTTATCTTCTTGGGTTGTAAGAAAGTCATATTTCATAACTTTTCTTGTGCTTAAATTATATATTCTTGTGTGTTTGACTTGGGAAATCACTTGCTGTGTTGTTGAATACATTTGTCTTGGGTTTTGCACTTAAACTTGATTTACTAAACCTTAGGACTAATTTGGACAAGAGTTTGCACTTAAACTTGATTTTGATCAAACTTCTTGTTCTTTGGATTTGAAACCGAATTTGTTCAAATCGATTTATTTGAAACAGTTTCATATTTGAGTTTTGCATGAAATCAGTGATATATTTACATTTCTCATTTGTTTACATGCATGCATTAGAGTGGTTAGGCTCTAGGAGGCTTGTTTGTATTTGAACTTGGTGTTGTTTTACCTTATAAGTGTATTTCATTGTATTCATCAAACTTTGATTGTAAGACTTAGTGAGATCTAAGTCGAAAGGGAAGACCTAGTTGATGCTAGGCATAAATCCTAGTTGCGGCTAGGTGGGGAAAATCCTAGGTGAGTCTAGGTAGGGAAAATCCTAGTTGCGGCTAGGTAGTTGTATAAGACCTTATTGCAATAAGACATCTTGTAAAAGACCTAGTTGAGGCTAGGCATTTACTAGGCTAGTTGGCTTAAGATGTAACATTTATTTGTAATATAAATAGAGGGTTGAAAATCCTAACTAGGGAGGTTAGGTAGTGGATGTAGATCGGTTGGATCAAACCACTATATATCGTGTGTTTCATTTCCATCTTTTCTACCCCCTTCTTTGCAACATAGCATAGATATTTATTATTGGTGTATGCATTATTATTGTTATTTACGCATAAAGTTCTAAAAAGACGATAACTACTCGGTAACCCAATTCATCCCCCTCTTGGGTGACCTTCAATTGGTATCAGAGCTGGTTATTGCTCAAAGTGTTACTAACGTATCTTTGAGTGTTTCTTGCAAGGATGCAAACATTAGATTTTGCTCGCCTTAGGGAAGACAACTCATCCGTTAGGCCTCCCTACTTTAATGGAACCAACTATGCTCATTGGAAAGTTCGAATGAAGTTCTACATTAGAGCACAAAGTAGACATTTATGGGATTCTATCATGGATGGCTACACTCCACCAAATTGTGCACTAAACGAAAATGAGTTCAACCGGATTAGTGCATGTGAGACGGCTAAGGAATTGTGGGAAAAGCTTGAAGTACATTATGAAGGGACACAACAAGTCAAGAACACTAAATTGAGGATTTTTGAAGAACATTATAAGATTTTTCGAGTTGAGCCCCATGAAGACATAACCACGGCCATCACAAGGTTCACAAAGCTTTTGAATGAGATCAAAAACCTTGGCAAACGTTATGATCAAGAGAACTCGGTGTACAAGTTCCTTAGAGGCTTACCTAAGGAATGGGATGCGAAGAAGTATGCTATTCAATTGGCGCAAAACCTAGGAGATTACACTTTTGATGCATTATGTGAAGAGTTGATGGTTCATGAATTCGAGCTAAAGGGCCGTGCTAGATTGGAAGCACTTGGTGGAATGACCAAGCAAGAGTCAAAGGAGCATGCCTTGAAAGCTACTTGCTCACCGGCCGAAGAAGATATGAGTTTAAGTGAGAATGATTCTATTGAACAAGAAGTGGCCACGTTGTCATGAAAGCTCAAGAAGGCTACATATAAAAGAGACAAGTACAATAAGTACAAAAGTGCAAACAAAGCAAGCAAATCACGCGATATGATGTGTTACAAGTGTCGCAAACCGGGACACATTATGACTGAGTGCAAGTATATAAAGAGAAGCAAGCGATACGACTCATCATCATCATCATCTAGCTCCGACTCCGAGTCAGAAAATGAGAAGGTTATCCTTTGTCTTATGGCAAGGAGTGAGGTGAGTGACTCTATCTCTTTTAATTGTGATGATGTAAATGCATTGAATGATATGCCTAATGTTCATGACCTTAGGAATGAGTTAGAAAAATAGGTTAAAAAGACTAAGCAACTCAAAAAGAGCTTCATCAAAGCCATTAGTGAGATTAATTCTCAAAATGAGATTATTGATGATGTCCAACATGACTTAGAATTAGTCATAAATGAGAGAAATGGCTTAGCAAAAGATGTAGAAGACTTGACCACCACGATGACCAAGTTTACAAGTGGTACAATTATGTTTGACATGATGTTGGACGCACAACGACGTCTACTCAACAAGAGTGGCATAGGCTATGGTGCTAACCTATTGAGCTATAGAAAGCTATTGTCCAAATCCAAGAGATACTTCAAATGCAATAAATCTCATAATATTGGCAGATGTGTCTTAAATAAGATCAATAGAGGTAAACTAGAGTGGGTAGAAAAGAATGTATATGATACATATTTTAGGGAACACAAAGGTGTATGGGTACCAAAGTCCATGATTCATAGAGTGAATTATATTTACTTTGGAACATGAATGTTCTTAAATGATAGATAAATGAATGTAATGTAGTCAAATACTTTTCAGCCGAAGCCGCTAAAACGACATGAATTAGGCATGTCTCGTGAATTGGACCTTCTACACATGTTTTAGGTATATTAATCCTCTTTATATGTTGTAAGTGAAGTGTCCATAAAGTTTGAGGTGAATCAGAATTGTATATAAAAAAACTATTTTGAGTGAAACCACACCCAAGAGGGGAGGTGAATTGGGTGTATTGAGAAGTAATCACCTTTTTTAATCTAGTTCAATAATCAAGATGTTATATGCTCACCAAAACGCGAATATGAATGCTATGCAAGTGAATGGGATAGAAGAGATGGAAACTGACACACGATTTATAGTGGTTCGATCCAATTATCTACATCCACTACCTAACCTCCCCGGTTAGGATTTTTAAACCCCCACTTATATTGCAAATAAGTATTATAACCTAAGCTTAATAGCCTAGAATGCCTAATCACAATTAGGACTTCCTACCTAGCCGCAACTAGAGTTTATGCCTAGCCTCAACTAGATCTTCCCTTTGACTTAGATTCCACTAAGTCTTACAATCATTCAATTTACAACCAATAACTAAAAAATAATCAAATGCGCTTTAAAAAGTAAAGTGGGACTAAGTTCAAATACTAGCAAGCCTCCTAGAGCCTAGCCACTATAATGCATGCAAGTATGAGAATAAATGAGATATGCAAATATGTCACTGATTTGTGCAAGTCTCAAATATGAAATCATTTCAAATGCTAGTGTATTACTGTAAAATCGATTTCAAAGCCAAGAACAAGAAGTTTGATAAAAATCAAGTTTAAGTGCAAACTTTTGTCCAAACCAAATTCTAGGGTTTAATAAAATGAGTTTAAACACAAAACCCAAGATGAGTGTGTTAAAAAACACAACAAACGATTTTCTAAGTCAAACAAACAAAGTTATGGAATCTAAGCACAAGAAAAAGCTAGGACAAGAAGGTTTCTTACAACCCCAAGAAGGTGACTTGTAAAACTGATTTGGAGAGGTTGTTGTACACACTAGAAAGCTTCAAAGATGCTGAATTTGAAAGTGAATGGACAGCTTTTGAATATTCTTTTTGTTCTCTACAAAAATCCAAGCTTCTCCTTTTGAATGCTTTGAGCTCTTTTGTGTTTTCTTTCTTGTTGAGACAAAACCCTTGTTCTTGGTGGTTTTATAGAGTTACACATATCATTTTATCAGTTTGTGACCATTTTAGGGATCCAAGGGCCCAGAATTCATCAAGAATTCAAATTAAAGTTTGTTTTTCAGCTTTTAAAAAAAGGTGTCAGGAATGCAATTAGCGCACTAATATGATGACATAGCGCACTAACTCTGCACATAGCACGCTAATAACAGTATTAGCGCGCTAACTGCAGGGACCTCAAAATAATTAATTTTGTTCCTTGTATTAACGACCCTTATTCGCGTCCGAGACCCTACCAACCCTCATATAACATATTATATGTGTTTGTTATGGGTCATTAAGCCTATTTGGGTGGTTCGGATATTTTTATAAATCCCAAAAACGAAAATCTCGATTTCATAACATGCGAGGGGCTTTTCTGCAAATGTGTAGTTTTCTTTTCAAAGACATTTCAAAAACAAGTTTTTCTTTTTCGAAAACTTCCACAATGATTTTCAAAAAGCGACGTGAGCTTAAACACATAGTTTAACATCGTTCAGACTTATAGACCAAGTCAAGTTTTAAGTTTCACTTAAAACTTCAAGTAGTCACTTGCCATTTGAAAATCAATTTGAAAAACTCGATGTGCATGAACTAATGCATTAGGCTTGCGTAAATAAACTTGTATACTTACATTAATGTTAAGCACTTAGTTTAATCTTTCGTCTTCATTCCTTTACATATGCCGAATCTTGAACTTGAATGGTTTGAATGCTCGAATGCTCGAATGTTTGTGGTGTGATGTTTTGCAACCTTTGACAAAAAGTGAAATGCACTTGATATTTATTTGTATATTTTCACCTGTTTGTTTTCATCAAAATCCTTATCGGAGTTAGAGTGACTAACCACTTAGTCCAACATTGGGGCTCTGACTATTAGCGCGCTAATATTTATATTAGCACGCAAAGTGCAGAATTAGCACGCTAGGTCAGAAAATTAACGCGCTATTTCCTTTCCTGACAATTTTTTTATAAAGCTAAAAATCACACTTTAATTTGAATTTTTGATGAAATCTCAGCCATTGGATCCTTAGAACGATCGTAAACTAATATATAAGAATATAGAACACACTCAAACAACTTAGCACACAGGATTTGTTTCGAGAAGAAAGAAAAACACAAGTGCTCAAAGTTTTCAAGAGGAGGAGCTTGGAGTTTTGTGAATAACGCATGGAATATTTTGAGGCTGTTGAATCAATCTTAAAACTAACATTCTTGAGGCCTTTTAAGGTGTACTACAACCTCTTCAAAACTTATTTTCAAGTCATCTTCTTGGGGTTGTAAGAAAGTCTTATTTCCTAAGTTTTCTTGCGCTTAAATTATATATTCTTGTGTGCTTGACTTGGGAAATCCCTTGTTGTGTTGTTAAACACATTTGTCTTGAGTTTTACACTTAAACTTGATTTACTAAACCCTAGGACTGATTTGGATAAGAGTTTGTACTTAAACTTGATTTTCATCAAACTTCTTGTTCTTTGGATTTGAAACCAGATTTGTTCAAATCGATTTGTCTGAAACAGTTTCATATTTGAGTTTTGCATAAAATCATTGATATATTTGCATTTCTCATTTGTTTACATACTTGCATACATTAGAGTGGTTAAGCTCTAGGAGGCTTGCTTGTATTTGAACTTGGTGCCATTTTACCTTGTGAAGTGTATTTTGTTGTATTCATCAAACTTTGATTGTAAGACTTAGTGGGATCTAAGTCGAAAGAGAAGACCTAGTTGAGGCTAGGCATAAATCCTAGTTGCAGCTAGGTGGGAAAAATTCTAGGTGAGTCTAGGTGTAGAAAATTCTAGTTGCGGCTAGGTAATTGTATAAGACCTTATTGTGACAAGGCATCTAGTAAAAGACCTAGTTGAGGCTAGGCATTTACTAAGCTAGTTAGCTTAGGGTGTAACACTTATTGGTAATATAAGTGGGGGGTTGAAAATCCTAACCGAGGAGGTTAGGTAGTGGATGTATATCAGTTGGATCGAACCATTATATATCGTGTGTCTCATTTCCATCTCTTCTACCCCCTTCTTTGTAGCATATCATAGATATTTATTGTTAGTGTATGTATTATCATTATTATTTACGCATAAAGTTCTAAAAAGGCGATAACCACTCGGTAACCGAATTCACCCCCTCTTAAGTGACATTCAGTAGTTGCCTAAAACCCCCTTGCCCCTACTGGTATTAGGATCTGCACTCAAGTCATCACAAAAACCAGATGACAAGCCTAGTAAGTAAAATTTCAGGGAAATTCACTGTGCATTTAAAGTAAAATTAAACAGATGTCCAATGACAGTGCTAAATAAACATAGGTAGCTAACCGAGAAGACTAAGTTTGTACTTCTGAACAGGATCCCATCTTTGGAACCTACCACAATTCACATCACCTATCATCCTAACAGTATTAGCCTAATTACGTATACCGAACACGTGAAACCAAACCAAACTCGGGTTGCATTTCACCTAGACCAGGAAACACGTCCTACAAACTAGTAAGCCCCACAACACAATACAGGTACATAAGTGGGAGTAACTCGACCACCCAGTAAATAATAGAATGGAATAACTCAAGGAACATTGATCAAATAATACTAACAGGTAAATATAACAGTGGTGTTCAGTTGGGTATTATGTACCTCAAATTATGCATTCTGATTACCCCGAACTCTCAAACTCGACCTGCCTAGCTCCCTGGTACTCGAACTAAGGTCCCCTAGTCCCTGAAGTCCATTTATAGTTTTTTATATTATTCAAAAACACATTTAGTAAATTTAGAATATTATATTAAAATTCTAATTTTTTAGTTAAGGTACATTTCCAGTATATCGGGTACCAAAAACACCCTAAAAGTCCCAAATCCACTTTTCTACCTTTTCTCAATTCTTTATAGTTTCTATAATTTTTTCCAATTTTTTTGGAATATTCTAACTATTTTCCTTATTTTCCAGAAAATAATATATAAAAATATATAAAAATATTTTTATTTAATTTTTAATTAGTTTTTAAATATTTTTAAGTGGGGCCCAGCTGGACCGGTTTGGTTCAACCCAAAGGACGCACGTGCGTGCGTCCCCTTCCCATGGACGATTTCGTCTCTGGTTTTCCAGAGATGAAATCGTCTCCCTTTTTTTTCATTTTCCTTGCTTTCTCTTCTCTTCTCTCTACTCCTCACTCATCTTCAACCTCCCAGACGATCGAAAACCACCAAAACACCAATTTAATCACAGTTTTCGAACGAGAATCACAAATAAACACCCAAAAATCTGAAAATTCAAAATTCTCACAAAACCAATTCAAAGCGGTGTTGTTTGGTTAATTCACACCATTTTAAACTTCAATCCAATCGAAACCAGTGTGCATGCGTGAAAATTTGAATTTTGGTTTAAGACCACACAAACATCATTTTAATGGAAATTCACCAAATTGAGAGGTTGATTACCTTAGTTCTGTGATCAAAGCCTTCAATCTCCCACTTCCATAGTTGTTTTAGCTTCTTCAACCTTCAGAATTTCTCTATGATCTCTCCAGGAATGTTTTATCTCTTTGCATGTTTGAATCCATGAAGTGTGTATTTATCTCGAAACCTATTTGATGATCTTAAATGACTACAGTCACCAACTCCAATGACACCTAATTATGACACAAATGTCCTTGATCAACTCATTTTGTTTATCTCGAGGATTATATAATGTGAGCTAATTTTTAAGGCTCCAACTATAGTGACTTTATTGATTTGGATTAAATTAAATCATATCACCTATACTAGGTCCCCATAAAAATTGTACACGAGGTTACACTAACTTTCGACTACCCGGTACCTAGTGCCCTGCGCCAGGCATGCACCCCAAGGTGGTCCCTCACTTAGTGTACCCAATTGATTGATTAAGCCTAAGGTTATAATTATCAAATTAATCCACAATATACCAACCATAGTCATTTTCTTTTTTTTAATTGACTTAGTCTAATTAACTCAATGCCCCAGTTTAATGCCTGTCCAAGACCCACACTCAACCTCGCCCGACACCAATAACATAAATACACACCTGCGATGAATAATATATAAGAGTATATCATCGCAATAAGGCATATAACACACAACAGCTAGTGTCCAAAGTCATGCAGGTCCTAGTCTATCCGTGACGTCCATGTGCAGTCCGAGCTGGCATCATAATATGAAATTAACGGTGTTAATAAATAACAAATCGTTATAATTCTTCCCGACTAAAAGAAATTTCGTCCCCAAAATTTAAGTTAATCTAAAATATATCGTAGAATAACTAGGGATAACACGCTCGCATGGTCGACTCCAATTCCCAGGTGAATCCCTCTGTACTGCATGTGATGATGCCACCATACAAGTATCTTAGATATTTTCCTGTTCCTGAGAGTCTGGATCTTACGATCTAACATTGCCAATAGTCGCTCCTCGTAAGTCGTGTCAGGTTGTATCTCAACTTGTCTCACGTCGACCATAGGTCGTGGCCTTGTCCTAGCCAATCTCAACATATAAATGTGAGTGGTAGGATGAATCCTCGCTAACTTGTAGGTAAGTTTAACCTGTATGCTACATTGCCAACTCTCTCTGCAACTCGGTATGGTTCAAAAAATCTCGGTGCTAGTTTCCCCTTAATCCTAAACCTTTGTTGGCCTTTCATATACACCATGTCGCCAACCTTATAGCTTAGACACTCGTGATAATTATCTGCATACTTCTTCTGCCTATCCTGTGCTGCTCGAAGTTTCTGGCGAATCTGTCTAATCTTCTCTGTGTGATGAAAAACTTTTTCTGGCCCATGGTAATTGTATCCTTTGGCTCTGCCCAACACGTTGGTGATCTGCAAGGCCTCCCATATAGTGCCTCAATTGGTGGCATCCCGATACTAGCTTGATAGCTGTTGTTGTAAGCAAACTCACACAGTGGCAAATAATCCTCCCATAAACCTCAAAACTACAAAATGCAAGCCCTGAGCATATCATCCAGAATCTGTATCAGTCTCTCTAACTACCCATCTGTCTGAGGATAATAAGTTGCACTAAACTGCAACCTAGTGCCAAACTGCTCTTGTTTCGCCTCCTAGAACCTCAAAGTCAATCTCGAGTCCCTATCTGATATAATGGAAATCGACACCCCATGTAGTCTAATAATCTCCTGCTCAAATAATCTGTTTAACTAAGAAAATGTGTACCGTATTGAAACTAGTATGAAGTATGCCGATTTCATCAGTCTGCTATCACTACCCAAATCGCGTCATGTTGCCTCGATGACTGCAATAATATGCCTGGTTGTTTGTGCTCAGCCTTCACTTGCTGACAGATATGCAACTCCGAACATACTCTCCAACATCAGCCTTCATCCCTGGCCACCAAAAAAATCTCCGCAAGTCGTGGTATATTTTTTTCCTGCTTGAATGAACTATATAGCGAGATTGATTAGCATCCTCTAGAATACTATATCGAATCTCTGGCACTGTTGGCACCCATAACCGACCTCTGTGTCTCAAAAATCAATCCGAAGTCTCTGACCAGTCAGTGCACTCGGGATCCCGTGCAAATCCACTTAACAGCCTGTAAAGCCCATCAGCCCTTTGACACTCCAAGACTCACTTTAAAGACACTGTCATAACTTCCATCTGACCACAGATACGTGCGTCGCCTGTAGATGAAATGTGTGACATACACATCGCTGATGCCTCTTTCAACATTCCCATGTGTCGTGTCTGACTATCCACTTTGTATCTGCTCAAAGCATCTGCTACAACATTTGCCTTGCCAGGGTGATATTCGATGGTGAAGTCGTATTCCTTCAGCAACTCTAACCATATCCTCTTATGCATATTCAGATCCCTCTGAGTGAAAATATAGCATAGACTCAGATGATCTGTGAATAAGACAAACTTCTCCCTACAAAAATAGTGTCACCAAGCCTTTTGCGTAAACACAACTCCTGTAAGCTCCATGTCATGCACTGGATAATTACATTCATGTGGTCTCAACAGTCTTGACAAGTAAGCTACTAGATGACCTTCCTGCATTATAGCACTTCCCAATCCAGTCCCCGAAGCATCAGTATACACTGATAAACTCTTCCCTAAATGTCGATACTGGTGCAGAAGTTAACCTTCTCTTCAACTTCAGGAATGCCTGTTCACACTTCTCAGACCACTCAAAAAGTACATCCTTCTATGTTAGTTTCGTCATCGGCACTGTAATCAAGGAAAATCCTGTACAAACCTCCTGTAATATCCTGCTAGACCCAGGAAACTACATACATCAGCAACAGTATCTAGTAACCTCCAATCAATCATAGCTCTGACCTTATCTCCATCCACAAAGATACCTTGATCACTGGCGACATATCCCAGAAAGTTCACCTCTCTCATCCAGAAGTCACACTTGCTGAACTTCGCATAAAATCTATGCTCCCTCAACGTTGTCAACACTGAACAAATATGGTTTTCATGATCCTCTCGAGTCCGACTTTATATCAGTATATTATCGATGAAGACTATAACGTATCTTTCCAAGTATAGTCTCAATACCTTGTGCATCAGATCCGTGAAAACTATTGGAGCATTCATCAATTTGAATGGTAACACTGTGAACTCAAATAGCCTGTATCTAGTACTGAAAGCAGTCTTCTTGATGTCATCTTCTTGAATCCTCAATTAATGATATTCTGAGCATAGATCAATCTTCAAGAAGAATTGTGTAGCCGTCAACGAGTCAAATAGATCATCGATTATAAGAAGTGGATAACGATTCTTTCGTCACTTATTTAGCTTCCTGTAGTCTATACAATCCTCATCGATCCATCCTTCTTCTTCACAAACAATCTGGCACTCTTCAAGGCGACATACTCGGGTGTATGAAACCCTTAGCTAGTAAATCCTCTAACTGCTTCCTAACCTCTTTCTGATCCGCTAGTGACATCTTGTAAGGTCTACTTGATATAGGATGAATCCCTGGTAACAACTCTATAATAAACTCTATCTCTCGTAGTGGTGGTAGTCCTGATAAATTATCTAGAAATACGTCAATAAACTCTCAGATTGTCAGTACATCCTCAATCCTGACTGGAGCTCTAACCTTTAGCTCAACAATCGCTACGAAAGCCTCCATCTCCTATGCAGTCGCTAATCGGCCTCTCGGATACTTCGACGCTATCCCAACTAGTGAAAACTCTGGCAACCCGAAAATACAGAACTCTACCCTTTCCCAAAACAATCTATCTGTGAATGGTATGCTGCCAACCAATCCATCCCTAATAGTGCATCAAATTCCAAGTACTTTATGACTCGTAGATCAGCTGGCAATAGATGTTTGGCAACCTCAATCATGACGTCCTGATAAGTCGTTAAATACGCATTATTTACCATTTGTTTATGTGTGTTTTTATGTCAAAGTCTCCAAAATACCACTAAATTTATACTCATCTCTCACTTTTAGGTGAATCCGAGGTCACGATTGAATTCGGAGAAGAAAAATATTCAAAATAGAGTATTTACTTGCCGTAATCGGATGCCGGGGTTTTCTCATAATAGAGTATTTAATTATGCCACGTGTTGGGATTTTATAGGTCCAACTGCGTCTCATAGGCCTTTTCCACAAATCACGCGCCACAAATCATGCCAATCAACTATTTCCACCAATCACGTGCCACAAATCACACTAATCAGCTGTTTCCACCAATCATGCACCAAAAATCACGGCAATCAGCCATTTTCACCAATCACACACCACCATGTGTCGCGACAGCACATCAACAACACCTTCCTCAACCAATGAGCTTCCGACACATCAGCAAAGCACAATTTTTGACCAATCAGAGCATGACAAGTGTCTTGTACCTGCACAAAAAGCCCAAATCAATCCTAATGCACAAATCATGCCATTAATCATACAAACATTCAAACGGGCATAAATTACTCCAACTGTTACAAAGATACATCTATAAATTGGGGTTAAGAGATTGGTAGAGGCATCCTTTGTTCGGAGAAGGACACACAGAGGCGACAAACATATTATTTTAGGGTTTTTGTGTTTTTTGTCTTTCTTCAATAAAGAGAACGAGGTGTATTACTTCAATTATGTCTGGCTAATCCTTCGAGGATTCAAGCCGAACACCGATCGCGGCTATTCTATGACTTTTTAATCGTTGCAAGATCTATTTATTCTTCAATTTCATTGATTGATTGTCATTTTCTAGTTTCTTTGGTATTGTTCTTATTATTATGGTCAATTACTTGATTGGTATGAAGGACCTTCACATTAGTTGTAGTTTGAGACTTATCGCCATCGAGTCGAATGCATACGTAATCGTGCAAAAGACTCATATTTATGGCAAGTAGTCGCTCTGGTTGCGTTAATCCCCTCAAAGAGTTTTAGACCATGTATCTTAGAAACATAGGTTAAATCAGACACGCTTGTTGTACCGGTTACCTAGGTGTAGTGTTCTCATGAATCATGAATTAGAGCGGTCATCATGTTGAACCTAAGGTATGTGCCTAGGGTTATGTGAATTGACTAGGGTAATAGTTAGAGGTCTTACCCTAACTATCGATAATAGGAGAATGAGGAATTCATGTCTTATGAAATTTTATGGCTACACTAGATCGCGACATTCAATCTATCTTTGTTTAGGTCAATGATCAGTGTATTTGTCATAGGATAGTCTTGTGAAGATTGATGGTTTAGATCATTTTTCTTACTGAATTCTCTACTTCTCTACTTGATTATCCTTGCTTGCTAACTTTCTTGTCTTGTCTTAATCTAGTTCACTATTAACACTCTCGATTTTTCCTTTTCGCACCTCCTAAAGGAATAACTTGGTTCTTGTGGTTCGACCCCGTCTTTATCTCTACTACAAATCCCTTGTAGGATCTGGTATATATCAACGGGATATATATTTGGGTCGTTCGACGCATGATCAAATTTTGGCGCCAATGACAGGGACCAAGTCCCTTTCCTTTAGGATTTTTTTTATTTTTTTTATTTTTTTATGCATCGAAGTTTGACTCGGTCTAACCTCGCAGGACCACTTCTACCTTTCGATCCGGAGATCGAGCGAACTCACAAGCACCTTGAATGAGAGTCTAGAAGTCAACAAGCCTCGAGATCGTCTAATCCTTTCCCAGCAATGGATAATAGAGATCCACCCCCTGATGATCATCTTCGCGACGATCGTCCACTTGCTGATCACCCTCATTGCAATAATCCACCCTTAAACGACCCACCTCGAGGTGCCTATCGTCTTATTCATGCACTTGCCACAGTTCCTGATGCACAAGAAGATCATCCCCTCACACGTGGGGAAGCCTCTCTAAATGTGCAACACCTTCTTGCGCAACATCCGCTATGCATTACCTATCCTCTGGATATAGGGACCTTTGAGTTGCGGTCTAGCTTCATTAACCTTTTGCCGACCTTCTACGGAAAACCTGGTGAAGACCCCATATCCTTCATCAAGGAGTTTCAATAGAACTGCGATTCGTTGAAACCTTCGAATGCCAACAGGGAAACTGTCATGCTTAGAGCATTTCCTTTTGTTCTTAAGGATAAAGCCAAGGATTGGCTTTACTATATCCCTCCCGAATCTATCAACACTTAAGCCAATATGGTGTTTATCTTCACAGATCACTACTTCTCCAGTTCATGAGCTTCACAGATTATCTGGCAGATTGTTGGCATTTCTATGGATGATGATGAGCCCCTCTACCAGTATTGGGAGTGCTACCAACGATTACTCACTAGTTGCCCCCAACATAACCAGACTGACATTAGCGTTTCTCGTTACTACTATGATGGTTTGACTTACGAGGAACGGAGAAATGTTGATAATGTGTGTGGGGGTCACATCATGAATAGAATAGCCCGTCAGATGATGGAGCTTTACGAGATTATGGCCAATCAATCTCGATATTACGGGGCAAAGCGGGGCAAGTCTGGTCAAAGTAGTTCTAATGGAGGAATTGTTGGGTTTTGGGGTTCATGCGCAGCGGAGATTACAAAACAATTTTGACAAAAACCCCAACAGGATCAGAATTTGATTCCATTAAAAACGTTTAAACTATGAAAACTTAATCATACCTCAGTAGCAATGTACCTTTTCTGAAGATTAATCGATCTCTAAGGCGCTGCCAACGACGAACGCCCTCTATCAGCAGTCCGCACACGAACGGCGGCCGAGATTTGAAGTGCTAGTTTCGAGAGAATACCAAACCCTTTTTGTTTCTCTCCAAAACCATCCAGAGCATACCAAAAACTCTAAGTCGTTTCTAAAACGAAAATAGAGTTTCGGCCTTTTAATCTTTCGTACTTGTATTCTAACTCAAAGCATCTATTTATACAACCCTTGTATATAGACGGTTAAGTAAATTACACACATACCCCTACTTAAAGAAGTATAAGTGTAATACACTACAAGGACGTTTCTGTCATGAATTTTATCATATAAAATTCATTTTTCGAACCATCTTAAAATCTCGCAAAACCATTCTTAGTGTGCGACCCAATAGGCTCATACAACGTTGGCAGTGTACCAAAACACATTTTGGTATACAAGTCATAAGCGGTCTCTAGCAAGACATTATGACTACCCAAGTTGTATGAATATCAAATCGATACAACCTAATCAATAGTGTATATAACATCCTTTTGTCACACAATATCCTTTTGATCAAACATAAGGCATGGAATTGTCATCCAACATGTTCAATCGTATTAGTCTCGATCTCTAGGTAGACTGAAAACATCCAAGTGACATTGATCAATATCAATTCACTTAGACTAGGCCTTTTAACAGTCTAACACATCGAGGGATCCACTAGATATCTCTCTTTATATGAGAGGGATAAATTCTATCTTGATTACACAACTTCATCACATTGCTCACATAGTAACCAATCACAACCTTTATAATCGTCCGGTTAAAGACAACGTTTGATAGTGTCAAATCACTATGTTCCTAATGTTGAAGTCTCTGGTAATCTCAAGTCAGAGGACTAAAAAATATACATATCATGAGAAACAACTATGACTTAATCCATGTGATGTTCTCATAGCGGGTCGGTCCAGTACTTTATTCCCTAACAAGTACTCATGATCTTGATTCGTATTCCTATACGTATGATCGTCGTATGATCATCAATCAAGACTCACACTAGTCTTAATTCATTATAGTTCCCAAGTATAATAATCGACTAGGGACATTTAGAATATTTCGTAAATACCCATGGATCTTATTATAATGTAAACATGCAAATCAATTATAATAAACAGCAAATGAAATCCTCTATTTTATTAACTAAAATGTATTCATAAAGACTATTAAAGGATTGACCTAGGGCACATTTCCCAACATCTCCCACTTGCTCTAGGGCCAATCATTCATGCATCTAATGCCTAATGATCTAACATGACCATCATGTTTCGCTTGTGGAAGAGCCTTTGTCAATGGATCCGCAATGTTATCTTCAGTAGGTACTCTGCAAATCTTCACGTCTCCCCTCTTAATGATTTATCTGATGAGATGAAAACGCCTACGTATATGTTTGGATCTGTGGTGTGATCTAGGTTCCTTGGCCTGTGCTATTGCCCCGTTATTGTCAGAATACAAACAAATAGGGTTAGCAATACTTGGTACCACACCTAGTTCAGAAATGAACTTTTGATCCAAACTGCCTCCTTTGCTGCATCGGACGTTGCAATATACTCAGCTTCTGTTGTAGAATCTGCCATAGTCTCTTGCTTCGAACTTTTCCAGCTTACTGCACCTCCATTCAAAGTAAACACATATCCAGACTACGATCTAAAATCATCTATATCAGTTTGAAAACTTGCATCTGTGTAACCATTTACAACTAGATCATTTTCAAAACCTCCATAGACCAAGAACACTTCCTTAGTCCTTCTTAAGTACTTAAGGATGTTCTTTACTGCTATCCAGTGACTCTCACCTAGATCTGACTGATATCTGCTTGTAGAGCTTAAAGCATATGTTACATCAGGCCGAGTGCATATCATGTCATACATGATAGATCCAATAGATGATGCATATGGAATCTTATTCATACGATCCCGCTCATCATTTTTCCTAGGACATTGAGTCTTGCTGAGACTTATACCATGAGACATTGGCAACAATCCTCTTTTAGAGTCTTGCAAACTGAACCTATTCAGCACCTTGTCTATGTAAGCACTCTGACTTAGACCGATTAGCCTTTTAGATCTATCCCTATAGATCCTTATCACTAGGATATAGGCTGCATCTCCTAAGTCTTTCATTGAGAAACACTTCCCTAACCAAGACTTGACACTCTGTAATGTTGAGATGTCATTTCCAATGAGTAATATATCATCAACGTACAGTACCAGAAAAACAACTACACTCCCACTGACCTTCTTGTATACAAAAGGCTCATCTTCGTTCTTAATAAAACCAAAATCCTTGATTGCTTCATCAAAACGAAGATTCCAACTCCAAGAAGTTTGCTTTAATCCATAAATTGATTTTTGAAGCTTGCATACCTTCCTAGAATTATCAGGATGTACAAAACCTTCAGGTTGTGTCATATACACGTCCTCAAGCAGCTTTCCATTAAGAAATGTTGTTTTTACATCAATTTGCCATATCTCATAGTCATAATATGCAGCAATGGCAATTAAAGTTCTTATGGATTTAAGTATGGCTACTGGCGAAAAAGTTTCATCATAATCAACACCTTGAGTTTGCCTGAAACCTTTTGCTACAAGTCTTGCTTTAAAAGTATGCACATTGCCATCTATGTCAGTTTTCTTCTTGAAAACCCATTTACATCCAATGGTCTTACCACCTTCAGGTAAATTAACCAAGTTCTAAACTTGGTTATCATACATGGATTGTATCTCGGAGTTCATGGCACTTAGCCATTTATCTGAGTCTGGTCCAGACATAGCCTCCTGATAAGTGGTGGGCTCATTTTGATCCATAAGCAACACATCACGACTATCAGTAATGAGAAATCCGAATCTCTCTGGCTCATGTCTTACCCTACCAGATTTACGTGGGCCTTGTGTCACTTACGGAGGTTCAACTGGTTCAGAACGTTGTTGAACTTCCAGTAGCGGTTCAGTATTTATCTGTGATTCTTGAACTTCTTCAAGATTTATTTCTCTCCCTCTAGTATCTTTTGAAATAAACTATTTTTCCATAAAGGCACCATACCGAGCAACAAACACTTTGTTCTCAGCGGGATTATAAAAGTAATATCCTTTTGTTTCCTTAGGATACCCCACAAATAAACACTTATCAGATTTATGTGCTAGTTTTTATGAGACTTGTCGCTTTACGTAAGCCTCACAACCCCAAATCTTAAGAAAAGACAAACTAGGTCTCTTCCCGTACCATATCTCATATGGTATTTTATCAACCGCTTTAGAAGGAACTCGATGTATAGTGAAATCTGCAGTTTGTAATGCATAACCCCAAAAGGATAATGGAAGATTCGCATGACTCATCGTAGATTAAACCATATCTAATAAGGTTCGATTTCTCCTTTCAGAAACTCCATTCCTTTTCTTTTGGGTGTTTTGAAGCAGGAACAGGCTGGGGCTTGACTTGTTCCACAGGCTTTACGACAGGTGCAGCAGCAGCCTTGGCAACTTTAGCCTTGCCTTTGCCTTTCTTCTTCATTCCCTTTCCCTTTTGGACCATCAACACATTACTAGAGGGTTTCTTGATATTTTGTTCAGTAGTTTTGAGCATCAAATGCAACTCTGAAAATTGATTTCTCCATATTATTCATATTGTAGTTCATCACAAATTGTGAGTAACTTTCCGGTAATGAATTTAGGATCAAATCCGTAGCCAACTCTTGGCTTATGGGAAATCCAAGTCTATCAAGTTGGTCAACATAGCCTTTTATCTTCAGAACATGAGGAATAACTGACGCACCCTCAGTCATCTTACAAGAATGCAGGTTCTTGACTGTCTCGAACCTTTCTTGCCTAGCTTACTGTTGGAACATTTCCTTCAGCGTTACAGCCATGTCGTAGGCTTCCATTAGTTCCATGTCCTTCTGAAGTTCAGGAACCATAGTTGCCAACATAATGCATGCAACATCAGTAGAATCGTTGACATGCTTATTATGCGCATCCTTCACAGCTTTCGTAGTATTGGCTGGTGGGTCCTCAGGGATCGGAGCATCCAGAACATACAGCTTCCGTTCATGCTTGATAACGATTCTCAAGTTTCTGAACCAATCAAGAAAGTTAGCCCCAGATAACTTATCATTCTCAAGGATAGATCGCACTAACAGGGGATTATTGTTACTTGAAGAGGCCATTGATCTACAATAAAGATTATGCAGAGTTTATTTTAATATAGAGGAATGGACTCCCACTAAATTAACAACCCTCCTTAAACATACTGTTTATTTAGGGGACTAAAATCCATATTTCACCTAATTCTATGACAGCTATGGCATGAAACATAGAACTAGATTATTTAGGTAGGTAACAGTACCAATTACATCTTATGTAATTTTTAGATCCTTTTATGAGATATGGGACATCTTATGTCTTAGCATGTTTTTATCTCATCCTTTGCCTAAAGCTCAAAACTATTTTGAGTGCTTTATTAAGTCGGACCATTTTAAACATTTAGGTAACTCTTACCCAACTTGTCTCACCAAGATAACACAATACACCCAGCTATGGCTGAAACTGTATTAGTGTGATCGAGGCCTTGACAACTGTTTAAAATGGATGGCGCGAGACTTAAAATTTAATAGAGGGATTTTATTCAGTTTTAGTGATTTTTAGTAAGCAATGAAATATCATATATTTTATTGATTTGTAGAACCACTAAACAATTTAGAAAATTTTATGTTATTCACTAATAGAAGAATTTCTGTGCGCTAGGATTAGTTAGACGGTGGTCCCGGTGGCCGGTCAGAGGGCGGTGGTTCCGTTGACCGGTCAGTGGACGGAGGAACAGGGGGCATCGCCCCTTTTTTTTTTTTTTTAGAAGACAAATCTCAATTTCGAAAATTGAAATTTGCTATAGAAAATCATATTTTTCGCTGATTTTACTATACTAAATTTACCCCTTAATTTATCCAAAATTAAGTCAATTAAAACATTTTTAATTAACCCGGGCCCACATCTAACTAACCATCTTATCGTAATCCAATTAGGACTTTAGATATTTGAATCCTAGCATATCACCAATAACAAACTTCTTCATATTTATCTCCTATTCTAATTTGTTATTTATCTTTATCAAATAGAGACTTCATAACAAAATAGATATAACAAGATAAATAAATAATTTCGAAAATTAATTATTTATTAATAAATAATTTCTAAAATTAATTATTTATTAATAAATAATTTCGAAAATTATTTATTTATTTTGGATTTAAGATATTTGAATCCTTATATATCACTAATAACAAGATTCTTGATATTTATCTCCTATTCTAATTTGTTATCTATCTTTATCAAATAGAGACCTCATAACAAAATAGATATAACAAGATAAATAAGTAATTTCAAAAATTAATTATTTGTTTTGGATATAAGATATTTGAATCCTAGTATATCACTAATAACAAGATTCTTGATATTTATCTCCTATTCTAATTTGTTATCTATATTTATCAAATAGAGACTTCATAACAAAATAGATATAACAAGATAAATAAATAATTTTGAAAATTAATTATTTATAAATAAATAATTTCGAAAATTAATTAATTATTTTAGATTTAAGATATTTGAATCCTAGTATATCACTAATAACAAGATTCTTGATATTTATCTCCTATTCTAATTTGTTATCTATCTTTATCAAATAGAGACTTCATAACAAAATAGATATAACAAGATAAATAAATAATTTCGAAAATTATTTATTTATTTTGAATTTAAGATATTTGAATCCTAGTATATCACTAATAACAAGATTCTTGATATTTATCTCCTATTCTAATTTGTTATCTATCTTTATCAAATAGAGACTTCATAACAAAATAGATATAACAAGATAAATAAATAATTTTGAAAATTATTTATTTGCAAATAAATAATTTCGAAAATTAATTATTTGCAATTTCGATCTTCATCCAAATAACCACAAACATGTAATTGAATCATGAACTACTATCCCAATCGAACCTAATGGTGTCATGGATCATAGAACACGAAACTCAATTCATTAAAATTATTCAAATTAACCTAACATGGTTACTAGCATGTACGAAACTAATTTCAATTAAATCACGAATATATGTATCATATACACAAAACATGATAATAAATCTCACAGAAAACTTATGTATATCACATATACATCAACTATTAACATGCTTTCAATCATATCTCATAAGAAAACATGCAATGAGTTTAATGGAATCAAACTCGAAGGCTCTGATACCATTGTTGGGTTTTGGGGTTCATGCGCGGTGAGATTACAAAACAATTTTGACAAAAACCCCAACAGGATCCGAATCTGATTCCATTAAAAACGTTTAAACTATGAAAACTTAATCATACCTCAGTAGCAATGTACCTTTTCTGAAGATTAATCGATCTCTAAGGCGCTACCAACGACGAACGCCCTCTATCAGCAGTCTACACACGAACGGCGGCCGAGATTTGAAGTGCTAGCTTTGAGAGAATACCAAACCCTTTTTGTTTCTCTCCAAAACCATCCAGAGCATACCAAAAACTCTAAGTCGTTTCTAAAACGAAAATAGAGTTTCGGCCTTTTAATCTTTCGTACTTGTATTCTAACTCAAAGCATCTATTTATACAACCCTTGTATATAGACGGTTAAGTAAATTACACACATACCCCTACTTAAAGAAGTATAAGTGTAATACACTACAAGGACGTTTAAGTCATGAATTTTATCATATAAAATTCATTTTTCTGAACCATCTTAAAATCTCGCAAAACCATTCTTAGTGTGCGACCCAATAGGCTCATACAACGTTGGCAGTGTACCAAAACACATTTTGGTATACAAGTCATAAGCGGTCTCTAGCAAGACATTATGACTACCCAAGTTGTATGAATATCAAATCGATACAACCTAATCAATAGTGTATATAACATCCTTTTGTCACACGATATCCTTTTGATCAAACATAAGGCATGGAATTTTCATCCAACATGTTCAATCGTACTAGTCTCGATCTCTAGGTAGACTGAAAACATCCAAGTGACATTGATCAATATCAATTCACTTAGACTAGGCCTTTTAACAGTCTAATACATCGAGGGATCCACTAGATATCTCTCTTTATATGATAGGGACAAATTCTATCTCGATTACACAACTTCATCACATTGCTCACATAGTAACCAATCACAACCTTTATAATCGTCCGGTTAAAGACAACGTTTGATAGTGTCAAATCACTATGTTCCTAATGTTGAAGTCTCTGGTAATCTCAAGTCAGAGGACTGAAAAATATACCTATCATGAGAAACAACTATGACTTAATCCATGTGATGTTCTCATAGCGGGTCGGTCCAGTACTTTGTTCCCTAACAAGTACTCATGATCTTGATTCGAATTCCTATACGTATGATCATCGTATGATCATCAATCAAGACTCACACTAGTCTTAATTCATTATAGTTCCCAAGTATAATAATCGACTAGGGACATTTAGAATATTTCGTAAATACCCATAGATCTTATTATAATGTAAACATGCAAATCAATTATAATAAACAACAAATGAAATCCTCTATTTTATTAACTAAAATGTATTCATAAAGACTATTAATGGATTGACCTAGGGCACATTTCCCAACAGGAAGTTCTAACTTCGCCATTGAGAAACTGATGAACTTGGTGGAACATCTTATTACCCACCAGTCGCCGCAACATGTTAAGGCTTACGACATTTGTTCAGCTACTGCCCATACTGCGGATGCGTGTCCTACACTCTTCGAGAACTCGGCACAGGTTAATGCTTTGAGTAATCAGTTCCATGGAAACACTAGGGTTCCATACAGTAACACGTACAATCAAGACACACAAAACCACCCAAATCTCAACTACAGCCCACACAACAAAAATTACCAAAATTTCGTACCGAGGGGGCAACCATTGCCAGAATCTTCTAATATCTCTTCTTTCGAGGATTAGATGAAAAATCTCTTTGCTCAGTATAAACAAGAGATAGATCGTCAAAAGCAGGACACTGATCGCCTGATTAAACATTTTGAGACTCAATTGAGTCAAATGGCACAACAATTAGCACGACAGAACGAGCCCGGATGATTGCCCTTGCAACCGCATCCCAACCCAAATGCACACCAGTGCTATCACTCTTAGAAATGGAAGAGAGTTAGAAGAGCCTCGACCCAGGAGTCAGACCTCAAAAGCCAATAAGGAAGAACATGAGCTTGAAGTACTTTCGTCTCGTTCTAAACAAATGGAAAAGCCTAAAAAAAGTACCACATTCCTTCACTATTAGATCTCCTTTTCCTCAACGCTTAATCTTGAATAAGAAAAAGGAGGAAGAGAAGGAAATCTTAGAAACCTTCCAAAAAGTGGAAATCAATATTCCACTTTTGGATGCTCTGAAGTAAGTACCGCGTTACACGAAATTCCTTAAAGAACTGTGCACTAACAAGGGAAAGCTTAAAAGCAATGAGAAATTCCAAATAGGGGAATCTGTCACTGCTATCTTCCAGAAAAAGTTGCCTCCCCAATGTAAAGACCCCAGGATGTTCTCGATGCCATGCATAATTGGGAACGTGAGCATAGAGAAGGCCATGTGTGACTTGGGTGCTTTAATTAATGTTATGCCTTTGTCTATCTACGAGAATCTAAAGGCAGGTCCACTCCACGAGACTAGTATCATCATACAATTGGCTGACCATCTAGTAGTGAGACCAAAGGGTGTTCTTGAGGATGTCTTGGTTCGTGTAAATGAGCTTGTGTTTCCTGCTGACTTCTATGTCATAGACATGAGAGAGGAACCATTCCTGCTGTGGCGGTCCCAAACTTCCCGGGCCGCCCCGTGGTCAGCTACCCCCTGCCTCAGCTCCGGAAGTTGCTGCCACGTGTCTCTCTGCCTTCGTACTTTAGGTAGTTATCATGTAATTTGTTAAAGTCACTTAATTTATCATTTTCAAAGAAATTAACAGCGGAAGAATTTAAAGTTTAACAAAATGCATTCATATATATATATATATATATATATATAAAAGTTTTACTGATCCAACCTATAGTGGAAAACCCGGCTGTACTGTGCATACAGGCGATCAACTGTAATAGTATGTATACCAGTACAAGTGTGTATCCAGTTTCCCAACTCAAAAGATAATACAAAATATCAAAACATGATAATATCTACACACATACCAGCAGGCCTCGGCGTAGGCAAGTCAGATGAAATCGTCGATGATCCCCTTGCCCCTGCTAGTACTAGGATCTACACTCGACCACCACAAAAAGATAGATGGCGAGCCCAGTAAGTAAAATCCTAAGGAAAACCACCGTGCATAAATAATTAATGGAATAATTAACCGAGCCAAAAAGTAGTGTTAAATAAACATGCGGAAGGAAGGAAAATATGCAGACAACTGCTCAAAGCTAATCGCATGTATATAAACACATCGACAGACAAAAGGGGTGTGAACACAGCTACTAAGTGCGTACTAGGACCAGGAGCCCTGGTCGTGGCCCATGCCTCTGACCCTACGACTGTATCCCAGCGGCATTAACCCTAGTGGGCTAATCGAACGCGTCAAATGGAGTCCAACTCGAGATATCGTCTACCGAATTCCTAGATCACGCGCTACACACCTAGCCAGCGACCTCCACTACCCGTGGATACATAGACGGTACCATAACCGTCCCAGTAAGAATATAAATCATAGATTTTCAAGGAATATAAAGCTTAATGAAAATAAATAAGTAAATGCAGTAATGGTGTTCAGTTGGGTTTTATGTACCCGAAAATACGAACTCCGACTTCCCGGACCCGTCAGTACGCCCCACCTAGCTCCCCAATGTCCGAGCTATGGTTTCCCGGTCCCTGAAGTCCATTTTATAGTGTTTTATACTTTTTGGAAACATATTATTTCATTTTATGATATTATATTATATTTTTAATTTTTCAGTTGTGGTACCTCTCCCGGGCTGGGTCGGGGTTCCAAAAATACCCGAAAAGTTCCGAAACCACTTTTCTACCTTTTTCTAAATTTCTATATTTTTCTAGAATTTTTCCCAATTTTTCTGATATTTTTCAGTTATTTTTCCTATTTTCCAGCAAATAATATATATAATATATATTATTTAATTTTATTTATTATTTTTTTTATTTTTTTTAAATAATGTGGGCCCCACCTGAACCGGTCCGGTTCAGGTGGGTTGGACCGGACTGCCTGGTCCGGTCCGGCCCAGGGACGCACACGCGCGCCTCACGCGCGTGTGCTCCCTTCTCCTTCATGGAGAGCACCAGGAACCAGAGGTTCCTGGTTCAGAAATTTTTTTTTTTTTTTTTTCGTCAATCTTCTTCTCTTCTCTACTCCTCTCGATCCCTCTTCATGCTCAATTCGTTGGAGACCTCCAAAACCTCTAAATTTCACTACAAAACCTCAAGAACAACACCCAATTCTCGAATAAAAAATACATGCAAATAAACCCAAAATTTATCAAATCACCTCAATTTTTCCACAAATTTAAACCAACACAACGTAAATCATCAAAACCAACTTCAAAGTCCACAAATCTAGTAAAAATAGTGGTCAAATCTATCGAAAATGAATTTTCACTCCAACATCCATTTTAATGGAAAATCAACAAAAATGAGAGTAAATTACCTTAGATCGATTGTTGTGAAGCTCAATCTCCTCTCCAAGCTCGATTTCGTCCCTCCCAAACTTCGATTCCTCTCACAAAACCCTCAATCTTGGTTGAAAAAATATTGGATTTGCATGCATTTCATCCATCGATGACATATAAAGGTGTGTTTTAAATCTCACGTGCACACGCATCTCGAGGACGATCGGACGGTTCCTGATCACCCTGCGTCACCAAAGTTCTTGACACCTTATCATGACAACATTTGCCTTGAATTAACTTGTTGTGCATCTCGAGGATTATCCTATGCATGCTAATTCTTCTTATCAACTATAGGACTTTAATTAATCCAATTGATTTAATTTATAACACCTATTCTAGTCATCAATAAATTTCATAAATTTATGAATATGGTCACACTAATTCCCCGACCACTCGGCACCCCGTGCCCCATGTCCGGCACGCTTCCCGAGGCGGTCCCACACTTAGTGTACCCAATTTAATTTCCTTAGCTTAGCCTAAGCTTATATATTTACATTTAATTAAATAAATCCTCAACCATAACATGTTTAAATAATTTAAATCTAATTAGCCCCAACGCCCGGCCTCACTGCTACTAAACCCCGCGTTGGCGCGTTCACCGAACTAAAACCCCGGCTCACAACTCGCCCGACAAGTTTATTTTAAATGCACACCTATGATGACTAATATATCATACTAATAATGATAAATGAATATTTATGCATCACAGAATTTAGGAACTCACAGCAGTATACAGTCAGTATCCTAGGTTCGAGGTATGCCTAGCCTATCCGCGGCGTCCACGTGTCGTCCGAGCTGGCGTCCTAATCTGAAATAAGGTAAATAATGGCGTTAATAAAATAACGGGCCGTTACAATTCTTCCCAACTAAAAGAAATTTTGTCCCGAAATTTGAGTTAGTTTAGAACATACCGTGGAATAACTGGGGATAACGCTCTCGCATGGTCGACTCCAACTCCCAGGTAAGTCCCTCCGTACCATGATGCTGCCACCGCACGAGTACCTTAGCTATCTCTCTGTTCCTGAGAGTCTGGATCTTACGATCTAATATCGCCAATGGCCGCTCCTCGTAAGTTGCGTCAGGCTGAACATCCACCTGTCGCATGTCAACCATGGGTCGTGGCCGGCCCTAGCCAATCGCAACATCGAAATGTGGAAGGTAGGATGAATCCGCTAACTCCGCCGGTAAATCTAATCTGTACGCCACACTGCCAACCTTCGCTATAACTCGATATGGTCCGATAAATCTCGGCGCCAGTTTCCCCTTAATCCCAAATCTCTGCTGGCCCTTCCAAGGAGAAACCTTCAGGTAAACCATATCGCCAACCTCATAGCTCAGACTGTCGTGGTATCTATCCGCGTATTTCTTCTGCCTGTCCTGTGCTGCTTGAAGTCTCTAACGAATCTGTCGGATCTTCTCTGTGTGATCAACAACTATCTCCGGCCTAATCGTAACTGTATCTTCCGGCTCTGCCCAACACGCTCGTGACCTGCAGGGCCTCCCATACAGCGCCTCATAAAGAGGCATCCCGATATTAGCCTGATAGCTGTTGTTGTAGGCAAATTCACACAGTGGTAAGTAATCCTCCCATGAGCCTCCAAACTGCAAAATGCAAGCTCTCAACATATCATCTAAAATCTGTATCAATCTCTCGGGACCGGCCATCTGTTCGCGGGTGATAAGCCGTCTTGAATCGCAACCTAGTACCAAAGCGCTCTCGCATCGCCTCCCAAAATCTCGAAGTGAACCTGGGATCCCGGTCAGATACTATGGAGATTGGTACCCCATGCAGTTTGATGATCTCCTGCTCGAACAGTCTGCTCAACTGGTGAAACGTATACCTCATCGAAACTGGTATAAAGTGTGCAGATTTCGTCAATCTATCTATCACCACCCAAATCGCATCATGTCGCCTCGAAGTCTGGGGTAATCCACTGACAAAATCCATAGCGAGGTGTTCCCACTTCCACTGAGGAATAGGTAACGGCTGCAACAATCCTCCAGGTCGCCTATGCTCCACCTTCACTTGCTGACATATGTGACACCCTCGAACATATTCACCAACATCAGCCTTCATCCCCGGCCACAAAAACAATCTCCGCAAGTCATGGTACATCTTGGTTCTGCCCGGATGAACTGCGTATCGCGACCGGTGAGCATCCTCTAATATACTATCTCGTATCTCGACGACACGGTGGTACCCATAGTCGACCTCGATGCCGCAAACATCCATCGATGTCTCCGCCCAATCGTGCACTCGGGATCCGTGCCAATCCACCGAACCGCCCATAAAGCCCATCGCCCTCTCGACACTCCGATACCCGTTCCAGTGACACCGTCGGCACCCTCATCCGACAACAAATCGCAGATCCCGCATAACCGAAAGGTCGACATGCTCATAACCGACGCCATCTCCAACGGTCCCATGTGTCGAGTCTCGGCTCGACATTGTCAATCTCGTCATCGCTCAATGCATCAGCCACTACATTAGCCTTTTCGGGATGATACTCAATCGTAAAATCATAATCCTTCAACAGCCTCTAATCATTTCCTCTGACGCATATTAAGATCTTTCTGTGTGAAAATGTAGCGTAGACTCTGATGGTCAGTGTAAAGCATAAACTTCTCTCCGTAGAGGTAGTGTCTCCAAGCCTTCAGCGCAAACACAACTGCTGCAAGCTCCAAATCGTGTACGGGGTAGTTACACTCATGTGGTCGCAATCGCCTGGATAAATAAGCCACTGGTCGTCCTTCCTGTATCAGAACACATCCCAGTCCAGTTCCTAATGCATCAGTGTAAACTGTTAACTCCTTCCCTGGCTCAGGTAATACCAACACTGGCACAGTCGTCAACTATTTCTTCAACTCCAGAAATGCTTGCTCACATTCCTCAGACCACTCAAAAGGTACATCCTTTTTTGTCAACCTCGTCATCGGTGCTGCAATCGTGGAGAAATCCTGTACAAATCGATGGTAGTAACCTGCTAAACCCAAGAAACTCCGTATCTCAAAAACTGTCTTGGGTCTCTTCCGGTCAATCACCGCTCTAATCTTGTCTCCCTCAACAGAAATGCCCTGACCGCTGATCACATGTCCCAAAAACTTCACTTCCCTCATCCAAAATTCACACTTACTGTATTTCACATACAACCGATGCTCCCTCAACGTCGTCAACACCGATCGAAGATGACTCTCGTGATCCACTCGCGTCCGGCTGTATATCAGTATATCGTCAATGAAGACTATCACGTATCGGTCCAAGTAGGGTCTCAGTACTCGATGCATCAGATCCATGAAAACTGCCGAAGCGTTCGTCAACCCAAACGGTAACACCGTAAACTCGAATAACCCGTATCTGGTACTGAAAGCAGTCTTCTTGATATCCTCTTCTCGAATCCGCAACTGGTGATATCCCGAGCGTAAATCGATCTTCGAGAAGAACTGTGCACCCGTCAGCTGGTCAAACAGATCGTCGATCCTCGGAAGCGGGTAACGATTTTTAATCGTCACCAGGTTCAACTTCCGATAGTCCATACACATCCTCATCGATCCATCCTTCTTCCTCACAAATAACACTAGCGCTCCCCACGGTGACATACTCGGTTGAATGAATCCCTTCGCCAACAATTCCTCTAGCTGTTTCCTGACCTCCTCCTGCTCCATAGGTGACATACGATAAGGTCTGCTAGATATAGGCTGGGTCCCTGGTAACAACTCTATAATAAACTCTATCGCACATGGTGGTGGTAATCCGGGTAGATCATCTGGGAAAATGTCCGCGAACTCTCTGACTATAGGTACGTCCTCAATCCTAACAGATCCTCCGGTCTCAGGCTCAACGATTGTTGTAAAGTTCTCCATCTCCTGAGCAGTCGCTAATCTACCTCTCGTAATAGGCAATTCGGAGGCGTTCCCGATCAACGTAAACTCTGGTAAACCCGGAATACGAAACTCTACCCTCTTTCCATAACAATCTATCTGTGCATGGTAAGCTGACAGCCAATCTATACCAAATAGTGCATCAAACTCTAGGTACTCCAGTACTCGGAGATCGGCTGGTAACTGATGTCCGGCAACCTCAACCATGACGTCCCAAACTATCCGGTTAGGGTAAATCTTATCCCCAGCAGCCGTGCTGAGAACAAGATGGGTCTCTAGTGTGTGTGTGTCCAACCCTAACTCCCCCACTAACCGTCCAGCAATAAAAGATAATGTACTACCCGAGTCAAACATGGCATGAATAAGTCTACTGTGAATGAGTAATGTACCCTCAACTAGCTGCCTCGTAGCTCCTGGATCTGGCTGTGCCACTGCATGTACTCTGTCTCTCTCCTGACCCTGCTCTCGTCGTGGAGATGGCACCCGACAATCCAATTTCAAATGTCCCCTCCGACCGCACCGGAAACATCTGCGTGTCTCCCGTCTCCCAGTCCGCGCATCATCCGATCTCGGCTCCTGACCCCGGTCCCTCTGACCCCTATCTCGGCCACCCTGATCTCTAACTTGGTGCTGCTTGAGGCTGCTGCCGCTGCTGTGGTGCTGGAGCTATGGTGTGTACAGGCTGTTTGTCCCTATACTGATCCCTGCCATCCTGATGTCTGTCTCTGCCATCCCGGCGGTCATCCTGGCGACCTCTAATAAACTGGTCCCGCTGTCTCTTCGGCCTCCTATCCTGTCGAGAGCTCTACCCAACCTCCACCTCGGCAGATGCTGTCATAGGAGGACTGTTCTTCTGCATCAAGAACGTCTCGTAGGTCAGTGCTCGCTCAAACATCGCCTGAACTGTCGGAGCCCCGGACGATACGATCGCGCTGGCAATGTCATCCCTCACTCCCCGAATGAAGTAGTAGAACTGTAATCGCTCTGTGCCAGCGATATCCATCGAGAACTGCAGCAAATATCGGTACCTATCCATATACCGCATCATGCTCCGGTTTCCCTGCCTTGGGGATAAAAACTCCTCCCTCAATCTCAATCGCACCTCCATAGGTATGAACTGGTCATAAAATATCTCTCGGAACTCTGCCCAAGTCGCGGGATCAGCATGCGTCTCCTGGTAGTTAGTCTACCACACTGCGGCATCTGATCTGAAACACGTCCCAGATAGTCTCGCCCTAAACCTCTCTTCCGTGTTCAACTCCTTGTGTAGGCGCTGGTGCGACAAAATCCAATCTCCTGCAGTCTCAGGGTCTCCTCCTCCATAAAAGTAAGCGGGCTGAAACTTGAGGAAATCCCGTAACCTCCTGGCCTGCGGATCCATCACATACTCTAACACTACCATCGGGGTAACCTCTACGGCTGCTACTACCGGTGTAGTATCAACTGCGTGAACCTCGGGTACCATTGCCTGAGTAAGAGTAACTGCAGTCTCTGTGGGTCCCGTAGTCGCCACTGCCTCCCTAGACATAGGTAATCCAGCCATCATAGCGGCCTGCTCTCTCAATAGTCGTAAGATCTCGGCTATCTGAGTCTCATGCGCCGTAACTCGGTCCTCTAAGGGAACTGATGATCCGGAAACCCTCGCGGTATCACTCGACTATCCATCCATCGTGTCCTGCATCGTGATGCGTGTCCGGATTAGCCTCGTATATACGTATTCATATAGTATATATATACAACAATACATATATCACATAACAATCCTAGCTCTACCCGCTTTCTTGTTTCCCAACTAAAAGTTCTAGGCAGACTCATCGGGTTTCCACATCTAGTTTGTTAAGGTTTATGATCTTGTAAAACTTTTTAACAAATTATTTCTCGAAACTCTCGCTCTGATACCAGCTGTGGCGGCCCCAAACTTCCCGGGCCGCCCCGTGGTCAGCTACCCCCCTGCCTCAGCTCCGGAAGTTGCTGCCACATGTCTCTCTGCCTTCGTACTTTAGGTAGTTATCATGTAATTTGTTAAAGTCACTTAATTTATCATTTTCAAAGAAATTAACAGCGGAAGAATTTAAAGTTTAACAAAATGCATTCATATATATATAAGTTTTACTGATCCAACCTATAGTGGAAAACCCGGCTGTACTGTGCATACAGGCGATCAACTGTAATAGTATGTATACCAGTACAAGTGTGTATCCAGTTTCCCAACCCAAAAGATAATACAAAATATCAAAACATGATAATATCTACACACATACCAGCAGGCCTCGGCGTAGGCAAGTCAGATGAAATCGCCGATGATCCCCTTGGCCCTGCTAGTACTAGGATCTGCACTCGGCCACCACAAAAAGACAGATGGCGAGCTCAGTACGTAAAACCCAACTGAACACCACTACTGCATTTACTTATTTATTTCCATTGAGCTGTATATTCCTTGAAAATCTATGATTTATATTCCTACTGGGACGGTTATGGTACCATCTATGTATCCACGGGTAGTGGAAGTCGCTGGCTAGGTGTGTAGCGCGCGATCTAGGAATTCGGTAGACGATATCCCGAGTTGGACTCCATTTCACACATTCGATTAGCCCACTAGGGTTAATGCCGCTGGGATACAGTCGTAGGGTCGGAGGCATGGGCCACGACCAGGGCTCCTGGTCCTAGTACGCACTTAGTAGCTGTGTTTACACCCCTTTTGTCTGTCGATGTGTTTATATACATGCGATTAGCTTTGAGCAGTTGTCTGCATATTTTCCTTCCTTCCGCATATTTATTTAACACTACTTTTTGGCTCGGTTAATTATTCCATTAATTATTTATGCACGGTGGTTTTCCTTGGGATTTTACTTACTGGGCTCGCCATCTATCTTTTTGTGGTGGCCGAGCGCAGATCCTAGTACTAGCAGGGGCAAGGGGATCATCGGCGATTTCATCTGACTTGCCTACGCCGAGGCCTGCTGGTATGTGTGTAGATATTATCATGTTTTGATATTTTGTATTATCTTTATGGTTGGGAAACTGGATACACACTTGTACTGGTATACATACTATTACAGTTGATCGCCTGTATGCACAGTACAGCCGGGTTTTCCACTATAGGTTGGATCAGTAAAACTTTTATATATATATATATGAATGCATTTTGTTAAACTTTAAATTCTTCCTCTGTTAATTTCTTTGAAAATGATAAATTAAGTGACTTTAACAAATTACATGATAACTACCTAAAGTACGAAGGCAGAAAGACACGTGGCAGCAACTTCCGGAGCTGAGGCAGGGGGTAGCTGACCACGAGGCGGCTCGGGAAGTTTGGGGCCGCCACACCTGCATTCGTCCTCGGTGTTGTTGGGGAGGCCATATCTTAAAACGGCAAAAGCAAAAATTGACGTACATAATGTCTCTTTGACAATGGAATTCGATGGCAAGGTAATAAAATTTAACATATATGACGCCATGCGATTCCCTAGTGATGTCTCCTCAGTTGTTTATTGTCTGGATTTTGTGGACTCGCTTGTTGATGTTGTATCTGTTACAAGAGAGTCCGATGAGTTGTGCGTGGTGTTAGAGCATCATATTAACACCACTTCTTTATATGAGGGTATCTTCATCCTCAATACTGGGGTCGAGGAGATTTGTCATGAGTTGGATCCCGTCCAACTCACGTCCCACACTGCTTCCTATATGGAGTTGCACCACACTAACTCCACTATTCTACCCTCTTTGGTTAAAGCACCTACATTTAAACCACTTCCTGAGCACTTGAAGTATATGTTCTTAAGCGAGAATGACACATTCCCAATAATTATCTCGGCCAAGCTATCTTCATTATAGGAAGAGAAACTCATCCGAGTTCTTCAGGAATTTAAGGACACAATTGGGTGGACCATCACGGATATCAAGGGCATGCATCATATACATATGAAGGAATGGGCCAAACCTTTGAGAGAAGCCCATTTGAGGCTCAATCCGCCAATGATGAACGTCGTGAAGAAGGAGATCCTAAAACTTAACGCCGGCATGACATACCCTATCTCTTACCGTAAATGGGTAAGGCGTCACTGTTGTCACCAACTCTCAGGGAGAGCTAGTCCCAACCTGTATCCAAAATAGATGGCGGGTATGCATTGATTACAGGAAGCTTAACACTTCTACACGTAAGGGCCACGTCCCTCTGCCCTTTATTGATCAAATGCTTGAGAGATTGGCTGGCAGATCATACTACTGTTTTCTTGATGGTTACTCAGGGTTCCACCAGGTGCCTGTGGCTCCCGAGGACTAGGAAAAGACAACCTTCACATGTCCATTTGGCACTTTTGCCTATCTACGCTTGCACTTCGGGTTATGTAATGCACTAGCCACTTTTCAAAGGTGCATGATCAGTATCTTCTCATATTTTGTCGAGCATTTCATTGAGGTATTCATGGATGATTTCACCGTTTACGGTGATTCATTCGATAGATGTCTCAGCAATCTGATAAAGGTACTCAACAGATGTGTCGAGAAGAATCTTGTTCTGAATTACGAGAAATGTCACTTCATGGTCGATCAGGGCTTAATTCTGGGACACATTGTTTCTTCTAAGGGGGTGGAAGTGGATCCAGCTAAGGTCGACGTCATTCGTAAGCTACCGTACCCCACCAATATGCATGAGATCCAATCTTTCCTCGGTCATGCAGGCTTTTATCACCGCTTCACTAAGGATTTCTCAAAAATCACACAACCTGTGTTATCTCCTGTAGAAAGACGTGCCTTTTGCATTTAAAAAGGCATGCATGAGTGCTTTTGAAGCACTCAAGTCTTCCCTCACCTCTACTCCGATAATTTAGGCTCCCAATTGGGAGCTTCCTTTCGAGATTATGTGCGATGCCTGTAACTATGTTGTTGGTGCTATGTTTGGGCAGCGCGTTGGAAAAGCTTCTCATGTCATCTACTATGCTTCCTGAACTCTGGATGATGCACAGGTTAACTACACTACGACTGAGAAAGAGCTTTTAGCCGTTATTTTTACACTCAAGAAATTTCGACCGTACCTACTTGCCACAAAAGTGACTGTTTACTCGGATCACGCAGCATTGAAATATCTTATAGCGAAGAAGGATGTGAATCCTCGTCTCATCAGATGGATACTCCTACTCCAGGAGTTTGACATCACCATTAAAGACAAAAGTGGTGCAGAGAACCTTGTTGCAGACCACCTCAGTCGTATCGAGTGTGGTGAGAGTCCGAGCCCATTGCAGGACATGTTTCCAAACGAGCACATCCTAGCTATCTCTGATGAGCTTCCCTGGTATGCCGATTTGGTTAATTACCTCACTACCGGTCTGCTTTCTCCCCATCTTTCGTGTGCTCAAAAAAGCAAACTTAGGAGCGACTCTAAGTACTACGTTTGGGACGATCCATACTTGTGGAAGTTTTACTCTGACCAGATTATTCGACGGTGTAAAGTGGGTTTCAAAGTGTGCGGTATATGTGTAAGTGGTTTTGTTTTATGCATGGAACGTGGGTATTTTGAGTATGTGTGTGCGTTTTGGTGTGAGCACGTAGACTTGTGGGGTGTGAGGGATTGTGCTAAAGTAAAACCCATCGTAGGACCAAAATTGAATCTTTTATAGTACAACGTAGGTGTTGGGTGTGGTGTATGCGAATTTTAATTATAAAACGTCGCAGTCATACCGTAGGGCCATGGGCTTACGACATGACCCGCATACCACTCAACCAATAGACTTTTCACAACTATCTGAGTCGTTTTCAAGACTGTTTTTAAATCAAACTATGAGGATGAACTTAAGGCTAAACACTAACCTTAAACCCATTAATTGGGGTTCCAACCTATGCCAGGTAGTCTGGAACCCGTGGAGGATGCGTTAGAGTCGTGGAGTGGTACCGGGTTGTGATTAGTCAGGTAAGTACACACGTGCCTTATACGTGTGTATGTTAGTAGGCCAGTAAGGAAATAGCATGTGATTTATACATCCTCTATTCATTGATATTGTTGAATTAATCCCGTGTTTGATATTCCATTCCATATTATTTGTTGTATGTTCTTGGCATGAGTGTGTCTCGAAGGTATCATGTGGTCCCGCACTAGCTGGGACAACGAGGGTGCCTCCTGCAGGGGTAACTGACCACCCCTAGTATTGTGTGTACTGGGTACTGGATTCGAGAGGTGTTGCGATGCCTCTCGATTTCAAGCTGCGCTAATATTGCGACATTGACCGGGGAGATCTTGCGAGATCTTTGCCGTATTACTGTGAAATTAGGCCACTCATGGGCCTCTTTTGAATCTTAGAACATGCAAATTTTGATTGTTTATCTATCAGCCTGTTTATCATGCACTTGACTTACTTTTCTGTTATTTCATTTCCGCATGATATTTAAACTACTTTACTTGTTAAATCATAAATTATTGTTATATTCTTCTGGCACTACTTTCAATTTCTTCAGTTACTCACCGTCTAGTTTGTAATGGTGGGTGCAGATAGGGTGGAAAGCAGGAAGAGAAAGGGGCCCTACCTAGGTAACTTGCTTTGAGGACTTAGCAGCGGGACCGGGGAGACCATATTAGTAGGTTTTTATGTTTTGCTTATCTGTATATCGTCTCATATATATGTTTTGGGTTATAGAACTTAGTATTTTGATGAGATTGGTATCTTGTATCTATGCATATCGAATTGTACATGAATACCCGAGGTTTTCCATACTTATAGATTCTTACATTTCTCTTTGATTGAGTTATTTCCCTTATTATACTTGTTTAGTCTTCCGCTGTGTATTATTGTAATAACTCTTTCATAAATTGTCAAATTGATTAATCGGAGGCTAACTAACCTCGTTAGGTTGCCGAGTGATGACTCGGAGCCTGCACAGGTCTAGGCCGGGCATACCCAATTGCACGGGGAAATTGGGGCCGTCAAAGAGACATTGCAGACTTATATGCCAAGTTCAGTAAGTGTGAATTTATGCTTTTAGAGGTCAAGTTGTTGGGTCATATTGTTGGGGCAACAACGATTATAGTTAATCCAGCCAAGATTCAGGCGATTATGGATTTGCCAGCACCAACATCAGTGATAGAGATCATAAGTTTTTTGGGGTTAGTAGGCTATTACCGCAGGTTCGTGAAGGATTTCTCGAAGATCGCTTCATCGATTACTAGGCTAACATAGAAAGATGTCGCTTTTGAGTGGTCTGAGGAATCTGAAAGTGCATTTGAGCAATTGAAAAGGTTGTTCACGACCGCACTAGTATTGATATTGCCAGAGGTTAAACAAGGATTCCTAGTGTACACTGATGCTTCTCATACGGGTCTTGCTTGTGCGTTGATGCATGGCAGAGAGTTGTTGCTTACGTTTCGAGACAGTTGAAGATACATGAGAAGAATTACCCGACACATGATCTGGAGTTAGCAACGTGCGTATTTGCACTAAAGATGTGGAGACACCATCTATATAGAGAGAGATTCACACTCTTCACTGACCACAAGAGTTAGAAGTATCTCTTCACACATAAGGAGTTGAATATGAGACAACGTAGATGGTTAGAGTTCTTGAAGGACTACGACTTTTTCCTTGAGTATCACCCAGGAAAAGCGAACATAGTCGTTGACGCACTGAGTAGGAGACCGACTAAAGATATCGAGGTTTTCAGTTTCCACATGGCGTATGAGTATGGATTACTTGAGGCATCAGCGACAACGAGTCAGTCAGATGTTCCTATCGAAACATGAGTAATGATTTGCGCAGATAAGAGTACAGGCCGTGTCAACACAGAGAGTGGTAGAGGTTCAGAGGACCAATAGGTAGTACTAGCTATTCAATGAGTTAGCGCAGAGTTCAGATTGTGTGGACTGGACATAGACATTGAAGGTCACCCAAGAGGGGTGAATTAGGTTACCGAGTAGTTATTGCCTTTTTAAAACTTTATGAGTAAATAAAAATGATAATGCATACACCAACAATAAATATTTATGCTATGCAAGTGAATGGGGTAGAAGAGATGGAAATAAGACACACGATATATAGTGGTTCGATCCAACCGATCTACATCTACTGCCTAACCTCCCCGGTTAGGATTTTCAACCCCCACTTATATTATCAATAAGTGTTACACCCTAAGCCAACTAGCCTAATGAATGCCTAGTCTTAACTAGGTCTTTTATACTATGCCTTATAGCAATAAGGTCTTATACAACTACCTAGCCGCAACTAGGATTCCCCACCTAGACCCACCTAGGATTTTTCCTACCTAGCCGCAACTAGGATTTCCCTCTCGACTTAGATTCCACTAAGTCTTACAATTAAGATTTGAGTAATACAATGAAATACACTTTGCAAAGTAAAGCGGCACCAAGTTCAAACACAAACAAGCCTCCTAGAGCCTAACCACTCTTATGCATGCAAGTATGAAAACAATTGAGAAATGCAAATAGATAACTGATTTTATGCAAAACTCAAATATGAAACCGTTTCAAATAAGTTGATAAGAGCAAATCCGGTTTCAAATCCAATGAACAAGAAGTTTGATAAAAATCAAGTTTAAGTGCAATCTTTTGTCCAAAACAGTCCTAGGGTTTAGTAAATCAAGTTTAAGTGCAAAATCCAAGACAAGTGTGTTTAACAACACAAGTAATTTCCCAAGTCAATCACACAAGAATATATAATTTAAGCACAAGAAAAGCTAGGAAATGGACTTTTTTACAACCCCAAGAAGATGACTTGAAAATCAGTTTTGGAGAGGTTGTAGTACTCCTTAGAATGCCTCAAAAGTGCTGGTTTTGATGTTGAATCAACAGCTTCAAAGTATGACTTGAAAACTCCAAGCTCTCCTCTTGAAAAATTTGAGCACTTATGTTTTTTTTTGTTTTCAAAACCCAATTTGTGTGCTTGTGTTTGGAAGTGTTCTTTATATTTATAGACCAGTTTATGACCGTTCTAGAGATCCAAGGGCCCAGATTCCATCAAAAATTCAAATTAAAGTAAATTTTTCAGCTTTATAAAAAAGCTATCAGGAATGCAATTAGCGTGCTAATATCCATACCTAATGCGCTAACTCTGCACTTAGCGCGCTAATAAATTTATTAGCGTGCTAACTGGAGGGACCTTAAAATAATTAATTTTGTCCCTTGTGTTAGCGACCCTTATTCATGTCTGGGACCCTACCAACCCTCATATAATATATTATACATGTTTGTTATGGGTCATTAAGCTTATTTGGGCGGTCCGGATATTTTTACAAACCCCGAAAATGAAGAATCTCGATTTCATAACATGCGAGGGGCTTTTCTGCAAATATGCAGTTTTCTTTTCAAAAACATTTCAAAAACAAGTTTTTCTTTTTCAAAAACTTCCACAGTGATTTTCAAAGAACGGTATGAATATAAACACATAGTTTAACATTGTTTAAACTTCTAGACCGAGTCAATTTTTAAGTTTCGCTTAAAAGCTTCAAGTTATCACTTGACATTTGAAAATTAATTTGAAAAGCTCGATGTGCATGAACTAATGCAATAGGCTTGCGTAAGTGAACTTGTATACCTTACATTAATGTTACATCTCGTGGTCTGATCTTTCGTCTTCTTTTCCTTTATGTATGTCGAATCTTGAACTTGAATGGCTTGAATACTCGAATGCTTGTGATGTGATATTTTGCAACCTTTGATGAAACTGAAATACACTTGATAAACTTATTAATATATTTTCACCTTGTTTGTTTCCATCAAAATCATGGTCGGAGTTAGAGTGACTAACCACTTAGTCCAACAGACGTCAGATCAGTATCTGAGTTACAAAAGAAGATTGTGGATACCCGAGGTACCGGAGCTGAGAGATGAAATTCTTCAGGATTCGCACCGTTCACGTTTCACCATTCATTTAGGAAAAGTTAAGATGTACTATGATATGCAGTGACACTTTTGGTGGCCTGAGATGAAGGCAAACGTATCTGACTACATCAAGAACTGTGGGATTTGCTAGCAGGTGAAGTCTAAGCATCAGACCTAGAGGATTATTATAGCCATTTCCCATTCCGCAGTGGAAGTGGGAAGACATTTCCATGGACATTGTAAGAGGATTATCAAGAACTACCAGGAAGCACGATTCAATAGGGGTTATAGTTGAAAGACTCACGAAGTCTGCCTAATTTCTACCAGTTGCTTCGCATTATTCGTTAGATCAGTTAGGTGTACTATTCGAAAGAGAGATCATCAGGCTGGATGGAATACCGTTGACGATTACGTCAGACAGAAATGCTACCTATACGTCCCAGATGTGACAGAGTATATAGGAGCAGTATGGTATGCGCCTTCAATTCGGTACAACATTTCACCCTCAGACTAACAAGCAGACTGAGAGACTGATTTAGGTCCTCGAGGACATGTTGCGGGCTTGTGTTTTAGAGTTTCACGGATCATGAGAGGAGTACTTGTTGTTGTGTGAGTTTGCATACAACAACAGTTATCAGGCCAGCATCGAGATGGTGTCGTTTGAGGCTTTATATGGTAGACCGTGTCGTTCGCCATCATGTTGGGCTGAGCCAAAGGATAGGGAGCTAGTGGGGCCTTAGATTGTTGTTGACCATACGAAAAAAGTACGACAAATTCGTTTGAGACTTAAGGGATCCCAAGAGATACACAGACAGGTACCACATCGATCTCACTTACCCGAGGGAGCCTACATGTATCTTAAGGTTTCCTCTCAGAAGGGTCTTCAAAGATTTGGTGTGAAGGGCAAGCTCGCACTGCGTTTCATTGGGTCCTTTAAGATTAGGAAATGGTTTGAAAAGGTTGTATACGAGTTAGAGCTTCCTCCGCAGATGTCAGGCGTTCATTTGGTCTTTTATATTTCAATGCTTTGACTGGTTGAGTCGAAGGCAGGCACAAGACCAACGGTTGACTTGAGTCAGATCGACCTGGGCGAGGATATATCATATGAAAAGCAGTTTATCCAAATCCTTGATCGAAAGGTATAATAGCTAAGGAATAAGCCCATCCCTAAGGTACTCATCAAATGGCAGTTCCATAGCGACTCGGAATTCACTTGGGAGTGGGAAGACTACATGCGCGACCGTTTCTCGTACTTTTTCGAGTTAGGTAAAACCTTAACTTATGTTTAATTTCATGGACGAAATTCCATTTTGTTGGGAATATTTGTCATGGCCTAAATTTCGAACCCTTAATTAATTCCTTAATCAGGATCACCGACCTGTGACGTGGGACCTGTGTGAGATGCGTACACCGACCGAGGCACATGGCTGAGGTACATGTTACATTTGTTGTGGTGCTAGCCTAGTGTTATGTATACGTGTAGACGAATTTAGTCGGTTCTTGTAGTTATAGGCATCGAGACGTGAGCGGGGACATGCCTCGAGTTATGTACGATCCGGGGAACCAGGTAGCTAGGTTGGTGGTAAGTCAAAGCTTAGTCTAATGTGGTTCAATTAAATTATTTCACAACATAAAGTATTTAAATAGTGCAAATCAAATTTGATGTCCTATGGTTTTGATTTAAAATTAGGAAGACATAGATATGCCTTGGGATGTGTGTTAGCACACACTCCCACAAAAGTGTGTCAACATTTGGAGTCACCTTTGCTGGAAATAAGTGATGTGTATGAGTGATTTATGTGCACAAGATCACGTGGAGATTGGTGTTGCACACTTAGATGAAGCCCACTAAGTATATAAACCCTCACATCTCTTTTGCTTCTATTTGCATGCCTTCCCCAAACAAAAATTCAGAGTTGTTGGACCAAAATTAGTGCTAGAAATTTAGGATTCAAGGAGGAGTTCATCATTCAAAGAGATCAAAGTGTTAGAATCATCAAGCTTCAACTCTAGGTAACAATTTTACAAGTTCATGCATACAATTAAAGGGGTGCTTGAGACTTAATCAAAGAGCTTTTGTGTAAAACTAATTCTAATGAGTTTTAATGTTGTTTTGAATACAAATGTGAGCTTTGGTATGTGTCTCAAACTTCATATTTTTGGATTTTACATTTTTCCAAAAATGTAGTTTTTCTTATGAATCTGAAATTGTGATTTTCGACCATGAAAACAAGCTTGTTTGTTAAAACCAATGGCATATTTGGATTCCTTGTCGAATTTCACTTTCGGTAGCATAAGATCCTTGAATTTCCAATTTCATTTTCATTAAAGTTTGGGAATTTGGAAAAACAAGTGTTCTTCCCCAATTTTCTTTGAATGCATGTATGAATTCGTGGATGAATGTGTATAATCGAAGTGTCTGGTATTCGATTCAGATTTTCTGAGTTTCTGCACTCAGCGCACTTGGCAATCCAGCCAGCGCGCTCGAAAAAATTCCCCAACAAGCTGGGCACCCTTGACAGTAAGAGATTTCCTGTTGTCCTATATTTTCCTACAACTCCTAACTAACCAAACCACTGACCTAAACCCACATTAACCAATCCTAATAGATGTCTAAACACCCAGGGACCTAGGAAATTGCATTGGGAGTCTGGGTATACGAGTTTGGGAGTCGGGAGGCCAAACTTAGCTAGGAATTGCTTGAGTGTGAGTAATCCCACTTAAGTTATTTATTTTTATTTCATTTTATTCTATTATTGTTGATTAGTCTAATTGACTATATTTTACCTTGTATTCTAAATATCATGAATTGTTGTGGAATCTCCTTATATTGAGACTTGCTATCATGATATCTCATTTCCTTAAAATTCATTGATTCATTCCATATGCATATGTCTGCCTTGTGGTTATTTGATATTTGACTTGTAAATAACATGCTATTAGAATTAGCTAAGTTTATAATTGTGTTAGAAACTTGTACTTTCGGTCTATTTGTGCTTTGTAGCATAGCAAATTATTGGAATCCTTTACCGAGTCTTTTATTGTCTTAAATAGTAGTTTTAGTATCTAGGGTTCATTGCACATTATAGAGTGGGCGGCTCACAGGATTACTGGACCTCAGGAATGTCGACACTCTCCACTATACTCACACGGCAGACAGCGTAATGAACCGAGGTGTTCGGCGATATTTGTGATAGATGATTTATACACGTAGAGCATATCTTCGCCATTTGAGGTTATTAGAAATGAAAATATGTAGAGCACAGCTCCATAGAAATAGTGGAAAAGGCTAAGTGATAATTCTCATAGTCGATCAGACCTAAATCAGACTGCTTAACCTGTGTCAGTTTCATTTGAATTTCTGGTATTTTCTAGCATGTTTACTTAGAGCATTCTTTGGCTACCATTATGTTTTTCAATACCATTCATTTATTTTAGAAATATGAGTAAATAAGTCATTTGGGAATTACTATTATACTTTTGTACTCACCATTATTTTTATGGCGGTGGGTACAGATTTGTCGAGTTGTAGACCCGGTAAGGAGAAAATTGGCAACTACTTCTTAGCTTGGGGAGCGAACTACTGACTAACTGTAGGTTTTGATATTTTGTATATTTTACTTATTATGTATTTCGTACTGTTGGGATGTATACATTGGGTTGAGCATTAGTTCCCCGACTTTTGACTATCACACTGTTTATATGTTTCGCCATATAGTTCATATATATATTTTGATCATTATTCTTGGTTTCCACACTTAGGATTATTAAACTGTCTCCATTTGAAATGTTAAGACTTCTGCTAGAGATTATGTTAAGACTTCCACCAAAAATCATGATAAGACTTTCGCTAACTAATTAATCATTAATTATTACAAACAAACTCTAAGTTATTGAAATTGATAGGGCTAGTGTATTATTCATCTTGAATGCGATCAAGTTGGCAATTAGGTTGAAATGGTTGACTAATACGTAGTTAAGTCCTACGACCGAGTTATGGCTTAATTATGGGATTAGGCCAGGCAGTGCCCTAGATTAGAAGAGGGGTTGTTACAGTTGTTTTGGTTGGATTTGAACCCGTAAGGGGTGGTGTGAGTCGCAGGAGAATTTGGAATTTAGATTTTGGTTATGGAATTCTTTGTTTGTCGTGCTCAGCGTCGGGCCAGTGCCTCACTTACAAGCGATACGATGTTGGCCACAACGTTGACTGGGAATTTCAGACTTCGACACAGCGATTGCCCAACGCCGTGACTTGTAGTGGACAATGTTGGTAAATCGCTAAGATCGAGTTTGCGTTAACTAGTCGTCGAAGATCTAACGATCTATCAACGCCCTGTGGGTAAACCTATGGTGCCGGGAAGGTGTTGGATGTTTTTCTAGAATAAAATTATATCTCATTGTTTGCTGAAATTTACCGAGTTTTATCGACATTTATATCGCCAAGGCAAGGGTCGGGGCAATGATAACTAACTCTAAAAACCTTTGTCGTCGCAGCAAAGGTGTGACATTTATTCGAAAAGTTATATAGTTTTGTGATATTAATGTGAATTAAGTAAACTTACATTAATTGAAATACATTAATAACAAACATATGAACCTATACCAATGTAGACACAAGGAGAATCCCATAGGAAACTCCAGGCTAGGATTTGGTAAGATAGCAGTGCTTCGAGGTAAGTGGGGTTTGCTCTATTATCAATCATGTCATGTTAATAGATATGTTAGGATTCATTTTAGTAATTGTTGACGCTTTACTTGGAATCCTCATTATATCTTTTTAATAGATATCCTTTTATATCTCTTCATTGTAATTGCTTCATGTTGTATCCCTTTTGTTACTATATCTCTTGAATGACTATGGAATTGATATAATGGTGAATAATTATAATTGGTACCTCCAGGAGGAGAGCTGGAAGGCCTGAAGTGACCTCCCTCTGCTATCTTATGGTATCTTGATGTGTATAACTGTTTAAATATTATAAGTATTGCTTACACTTATGAACTCCAAGCTATCTGATTTACAGTATTAGGGGAAGGATAAGGTAAGCAAGGACAATAGGTCTTTAAACTTGTGAACCTCAAGCTGTCTAATCCACAACATAAAGGGAAGAATAAGTCAAGACCTAATGCTCAGTTGGACATATCAGATGCCATTTCTTTGACTTTAAAGGCATTCAATTTCATCATTATTTGTAACGGCCTAATTAATAATTATCGTTATTTTATGACGTCATTATAGACGTGGACGCCAGCAGGGACGTTCGTGGGTCCCATAGCGAGGTTGGAGCACGCTCGTATTAGGTAAATAGTTATTAGTGTGTTGTTTTTGTTTAATTTTGCAATTTTTATGTTAAAATAGGTTAAACGACATCGAGATTTATGTAATTATATTTTAATTGACATGCGAGATTGTGTGTTAAGTATTCACCTCGATATGCGTGTCGATGCGGGTACCGAATAGGCTAAAAGATGAAATACTAGGTCAAAGAAAATAATACACCCATTAAATGAATTAAATGTGATAAAATAGTAAATTGGTAGGCGCCTAGTAACACGTGAGGTCGTGGTCGACACGTGTAGGTTGTACGGTAGTGTGCATGCCCGAGTACGCTCGTTAGAGCGCACGACGAAATTGTAGGTGCGAAAATATAGGCGAATATATATATATTTATATATATATGTAAGTTAAAATATATATGTATATATATAAATAAATATATATATATATATATATTAAAAATCAGAAAATAAATAAATAATTGTGAAATGACCAAAAAGGGTATTTGATTATGAAGAATGAGGATAAGAACCTAGGGGTATTTTGGTCATTTCACCCCCAAATGTTGATAATCACCATCGAAATCCCATTTTTCATCACCATTTCGATCGAAATCGAGAGACCGAGGGAGAAGAAGAAGGAAGGAAAGAGAGATTTCCCGAGATAGCGCACGAGGTCTTCACGACGTCGAGGTGAGTTGTGGTCTTGCTGCTGTTGTTGTTGTGCATTGTTGTTGGATGGTGGTGGTGGTGGTGGTGGTGGTGGTTCAGTGGTGGAGGTGGAGTTCGAGAACTCGAATGAACTGCAAGAGCAGTTTGTCCGAGAAGGGAGACTACACCCATGTCGTTTCCCCCTCCCTCCCACCCAATCCATTAAGAAAAAAAAATTCTGTTGAAACAGAGCTGCTATGTTTCAACGAAGGAGATGATGGGGGGCACGCACGCGTGTGTACGTGTGTGCACCCCTAGGCCAGGCCGAACTGGGTCCGACCCAATTGGGTCAAGTCGGACCCGGTTCAGGGGACCCACCCCCATATTAATTAAATAATATTATTTTTATTATTTTATTTAAATAAATTAAAACAGTTTTAAATAAAATAAAATACAGAAAATAAGAAAAAATAGCTAGAAAATTATGAAAAAATTCAAAAAAATCCAGAAGAATATTAGAAATTAGAAAAAATGGTTCATAAATGAGTTTTGGAATTTTCTCGGGATTTTTATGAGATGTTATCGAGGTTTTTACCTCGTAAAACGTAAAATTGGCAAAATATACCCAATTGAAGCTAATTTAATGACAAATGATCTTAGGTACATTCGAGTGATAATTTTGATTGTCGGGTGTTTATTGGAGCTAGACCGGGGTTTGATTTTCAGGACACGGAGTGCAAATTGAGGTGTGTAGTAACCCAACTGAAATTCACTTTTGTAATTACTGCTTAATTTATTTGAATTCAGTCCTATTCATTTACTATTCAATTTCCTTATTACTTTACAGTGGTTGAGTACTCTCAACTGGTAACTTTACGGTAATTGAGTTTACTCCTACCTGGTGTCTTTACGGTGTTGAGATCACTCCTCACCTGGTGTTTATTCGTTGCAGGGGCATAGGGTCCACTAAGACATAGCATATGTCTAGGCACGCACCGGTGAATATGCTACCCGGGTATGATAGGCATATATAGGTGCGTCGTGGATATACGCCAGCTACCTAGAGGGTCCAGGGTCACCCGTTAGAGGTATTCTCATAGGTCGTGCCTGACGGATAGCTCGAAATATGGCTTAGTCTGACTTTGATTGTGCACGCACTTTGCTTCTTTGCTATATTTATGCATGCGATGATCTTCCACAGTTGCCTGTATTCTTTTGTTCCGCATATTTATTTATAGTGTTTTAAATTTCAGCAGTTTATTTACGTATTTACTTAGTGAATTTCCTTGGGATTACTTACTCTGGACTCGTCATCTGCCTTTTTGTGATGGCTTGAGTACAGATCTTAGTACAAGCCGAAAGAAGGGCAAGCTTGAGGACTACATTGATTGACTGCATTTGCCCTACTCGTACGTTTATTTTTATTTCCTTGTTTTATGCTGGGTTTTGGGGTATGAGAGATAGATATGACTTGTATATAATTTGTAGGTTATATTTTGATATTTTAAGGATCTCAGTTGATATGTATATAATGTATATTTCGAGATGGTTACCACCTTAGGTAATATGCTCATAAAACACGTTAATGATTTTAATTATCCGCTACGTACTTTGAGGTAAAATGATAATAAAGAATCCAAAGCTAACTTAAATCAATAATTATTAATACATAACTTAAAGTTTGCAAACTTATGTGCAACTTATACGCTTGTCTTTTGCATCTACAACAATAGAACCATAAAAAAAAAATTAAACTTTCAACAAGGAAAGATGTACAAAAACTTATAACTAGGAAAGACAACAACTTATTGGAAAAGAAAACTTAGTGAAAATATCAAACCAACAACTAGCGCAGATATGAATAGATCCGACTTTTATTGTATAAATAAAAATAAAGATTATTATTGGAACCACCGCTGATCAAAAGAGAAGATTGACGGTGGCTCTAACTAAAGAATCACAAAAAAGCAACTAATGTTCCAAACCCTCCGTCTCTTTTAAAAGACATAGATGTTATAAAAGACATTTTTTCATGTGATTATGAGTGAGTGCACTAGTGATCATTTTGGTCCGAGCATGATCATTTATAAAAACAATGATGCTAAAACATTGAACCATGTAAGAGTAGCTCACTAGTACTACTAGTGATAGTCGTGAATATGTTTGTGTAGTGTGAGACTGAGTTAAAGAGTTTGTTCAGTAAGTCATGTGAGGAGCACATGATGTGAAGTTAGATTAGAATGAGTGACACGTGTAATGAGGGGGAGAGAAACCCCCAATTGTATCTATAAATACAAACAGTGTAACATACTCTGTATTAGTTTGATCAGAGAATCAATTCCGTTCATTCACTGAGTTCTTTCAAAAACTCATTCAAACCCAAATACTAACATTGTAAGTAAGACTATAAAAAGTAAGGATGGCGAAAAGTATCAATTTGTAACCACCGTCAAGTTTTACCTTTTGATACTTTAACTTTCTGGTGAAGTATTGAATAAAGTCATTTTATTTCAAAAAAAAAAAAAGTACATCAATATTAGTAAAAGTCATGAAAGTGAAAGTCTATATAGAAGTCTCTAGTAAAGTTTTAAACAAAATATGTTAATTTAATTGAGTGCTATTATGAAAAGAGCCTTTTAAAATTTGAAACATTATGTTGGCTTAAGTGAATCGTGATTTATCATTATAATGTCCCCGCCATTTAAAAAAAAATTGTTGGAAGCACAACACCAGCCTAAATCTGGTCAATAGAATTTCTTTTTTCAAACAAATCAGGTCAATAGATTGAATTTGATTTTTAAATGGCCTAAACCCTAAACTGAAAAAAAAATTGAAAATGCCCTAACTAACCCGGAAAATCTGATTTTAAATATCTAAACTTTTTTTATAATCTACATTGTTAAAACTATTAATATATAATAAAAATGCAACAAAATTATCTATAATTAAAAAATTAACGTTAAATGATTTATAAATTTAATGAAGTTCTTGGTTCTATAATATTTAATCAATCATTAATCATTATTTTTTGTCATAAACAATATAAAGTTGTATGTTAATTTAAGATTTAATAAGTTTTAACAATATTATTAAATGTTGTGAAAAATCATTTTTCATGTAATGAAAATAATGCATAGGTTGTCCATGGTCACGTTTAGGGGAGTTTGAAATCTTGGCTCCTCCGAAGTTAATAAACCCGAGGGGAATTAGCAACCGAAGATGAGAATGAGGATAAGGATGAGTTTGTTAATTAAAAAAAACTATGTAAAGATCTATATATATATTTTGAAGATATCTATACCTTTATTAATGATTGCATTTTTCTTTAATTTTTATTTTAAGTGAATTGCGATTTGTGAATATATATTGCAAGGAATAAGTGTTTCAAGGTTTTTTCCTTAATTTTGGAAGAGCTAAAAAATTATGGTGCTCTAGATTAATTTCTAGAAGTATATATGCTATATAAAAGTTACAATTTCAATGATTAAGCTTATAAAGTTCAACCCATAAAATTTTATACCAACCTAATCCACATATGTATAGTTGAATTGGTTTAATTTTAAGGAGTGAATTAGTTTAGATTGGTCTTAGAAAAAAATTAGACTCCAAAATGAAACTTTTTTTTACAAGAGTAGTAAAATGATAATTTCACATTCGGAGTGTTTGACAATCAATTAGATCATTCACATGTTTTTGGAAAAAAAAATAGATCATTCACATGTATTAGACTCATTTGCATTTAGATTAATTGATTTTATATATTTCGTTTTTAATTAGATTTGCAGTTTTTGTAAGTGCAACTGAAGAGTTTGATTTGTATTGACAAAAAAAATATAATAGTTTTATTCATGCAACCGACCCTAACTAATTTGAAATTGTGGCTACGTTTTTTTTTCCACATGGTGTTCAATGCCTAGCTACCCCATCGATTAATCCATGCTCGGGTATTGTTCAGTCCATATGAAGGTTGGCTTTCCCAACTCAATTTTTTTTTATTCACGAAATCCTAACTCGAGACCTTGCTAAAGAGGACCAAATCACTTACTACTTGGGCTAACTGGTTATTGTTGTTGTTGTTGGTGTTAGATTTGCATTTTCATGCATTTTAGGACATTGAAGTGCATTTTACATATCTTTACACATGTTAAATTTTGGTACATCTCATGTTAATGTTCGAACCTTAATTCATTGATAGGTTCATTTTTTAGAGATTTTACAATTTGCATTTAGTTTCATTTAATTAATCATTGTATTTAGGCTAAGGTTTTTGTCAATCTCAATTAATTTAAGATTGAGGCTTTGTAGTAGTAGTTGTTGTATTTAGCCAAAGGTTTGCATTTATGGGGTTTTAATTATGGCATTTTTATAAGTTATGTGTCATTGTTGTAGAGTTAGGACATCAAATGTAAGAATTCTCGTGTCACTTCCAATCATGTATAAATGTCTGGAGTTTGGCACGTGGTTTTCACCTTTGATTTGGAGAGTTTTTAACACTAAATTTCATGGTCTTTTATGGTTGTTTGATTTCATGCATTGGTCATGGTTTAGTGGAATTTGTTATTCATCTATTTCATTGGTTGAGTAACCTTAAGAAATTTGGATTGCAAATTAACATGACTAAAATAATTGGTGATTAAGGGTTTAAGTGACCAATTAAGTAGAGTATTTAAGATGTGCAATTGTAATTGTCTTGATAAGAAAAGTCAAGCTTTAGTGGATTAGATAAAAGAAACTAAATTTAGTTAATTAGCGAAAGCTTGTAGGGTCGATTTGATAAGAAAGACTAGCTTTAGTTTAAAGAAAAAACCCAAAACCTTTAAATTAATTTACATGGTTTTGAAGTGAAATTACTAAGCCAATGCGTGTTACAACAGGTAACGTATTAAGTTGTAACAGAGAATTATACAGTACTGGAATGTAAATGAAAGCAGTAAAGTAAACCATAAGACTAGGGGATTGTTTACGCAGTCCAGTCACAGACCTACATTTGTGGGGCCACGCCCAGTTGCAAAATTCACTAAGAACACGTATGATCTACATGACTCCTTTAGTGAAATCGCTAACTGAGCTCCTACTAGAATCTCCTTACACTCTTTTGGATTGTATACACAAGTCTCCCACTTGCATGATTGAGGCTCCTCTCACATTAGCACCCAAGTCCTCTTGGAGCTTTATAACTCGATAAGCAAATAAGTGAACACACACATTCACTATACAAAACAAAGTTCGAAGAGATAAGTACATCCTCTCTACTTTGACATATATATAGATGATTTACAAGACTCTCAAATCCTAATAATCACTAGAATGTGATTGTCTTGATCCTCAACAACTTCCACATTCTTCTCATGAATCACGTCGACAAGTATCGCTTTCAGAATCTGCATTGAACTCTAACAGTTTCTCGTTCGATTGTGGATAAGAATGGATCATAAGAAACAATAACTACTATAACAAACAAAAACTACCAAATTCAGGGCTCTGTTATAACTGATATTGATCATCGTGACATAACAGTATATCTTAACAGATTGTGGTTCTCAAAATCAGCACAAGAACCACATTGAATCATTAACTCATTTAAAGACAACTGATGACAATCATCTACGACACTAGCAATCTCCCCATTTGTCATTCTTGTTGTCACAAACAAATAAAATGAGTTACGATATATAGAGCCATATAAGATAAGTAGTTCAAAAAGATATAAACTATTTTTTCAATAACATCATAATATCCACATGGCTACCAATAGTCTTATCATATAACTTGTGATTCAATAAGCTCAAGAAAAAGATAAGAAAGTTAAAAGATTAACTACTGATATACACAATCATGTCATATCAGCAGTCTTCCCAATCTGTTGCAACAACATCCAGTGTCACCTTGTTGCAACAAGATCATAAGTTCCTTCGCATAAAACCAACTTTACTTGTAGAGAGAGATAATCAAAAACTTTGTTTGATCTCACAATAAGATAAAGCAATAGCAAAAACACAGAATAATGGCCAAATATCAATAACCAAATCAGCAACAACACAACAGAAAATATAGTAGAAGTAACATTAGCAAAAATTACTTCCCACAATCAGCTAATACTCCCAAATCAACTTCAATCCCCTCAACGGTCAGAAATCATTGACAAAAACCAGCAAAAACATTGAAAAAACTTCCCCTCAACAGCTAAAATTTCTCCCTCATTGTGAAATAAGAATGACAACCATTGGAAGAGAAATATATATCTCATCCTCATTACCGCCGAGGTGGTGCAAGAAGAAGAAAATCCAAGAGCTTCTCAAACAAGCCATCAGAAAGACCACAAACCGTTTCCATCATCTCACTCTCCTACGTACGCCGGGGGTTCAGATCATCATCATGAAGGTCATAGTCAGCTAGTTGATTGGATTCTTTAGGTGGAGTAGAGCTAGTAGAAGCCTTATCTTTCTTCTTCTTTCTAGAAGACTTGAGAGGTTCAACAACAATTTCCTTATCATTTGTTACAATAGGTTGAATCCCATGTTTCAACAGATATGGTGCATGGAGAGCAATCTCATCATCAACTAGAAGATCATTTACATGAGAAAAGTCTTCCTTCAGTATTTTTGAAGATATGGTTCTCAGAGTGGTAGAGACCTAGTGATCTTGCCTTTCAACTGGAATCTTCTGAAGGCTCATTGACTCAGTAATAAGACATGGAAAGAAAAGGAAACCAAAAGTAGACTCAGAATCAATTTTGTAAAGAAGAGTCTAAAAATTATCTCCCTAAGGTCATAAGGTACTCCCATCCCTATGGCATATAATAGAATACCCATGTTTCTCTCAAAGGTGGAGGTGTGTTTAATGGATAGAAGATTGTAGATGCAGTGAGAATATAGAACATAGAACAAAGTGCTCAAATTTTTTTACATCTTTCCTTTCCTTACTTTTCTTCCATCTTCAAACCTTCCCAACAGTAATGGTTATAACCAAAGACTTCATCTTATTTTCAGTCTTAAACTTTTCTTAAAATCTATGCCCCCATTATTAACTGTACACCAAAAAACCCTATTGATTACAGCAGGTGAAAACTCAATAACCTTCCCTCTTACATAAACCTTATGGAAGAATGGTGTCGATTTATCAACCACCAAGAGTATAAGATTAGCATAAAACTCTTTAACCCATGTTTCATTATATCTAGAGGGAAAAGAAAAAGTTAAATAAAGATATTGACTTCAAAAAGATTACTGGATTGTTCCTCTTATAGGAATCCTGGTTGAGGAGGATTCTAATTCTTTTCACATCTTGAAATCTGGACTTTGCTTCATCGTCATAAAAATATTTTGTAATCCCTTTGGACTTCATCCTGGGAATTTGCTCTGCATCACTTTTTTCTTCATCAGAGGAAGATGACACAGGGGGCTTGCTTTTGACCCTCTTGTTCTTTTTACCCTTTGTTATAACAGGTCCAGGGGGCCTTCCTGTTGCAACAGGACCTTTCTTTGCTTTCTTTTTTGGTTCAATGGGTATTTTTCTTTTGATTTTCCTCTTAAATGATTCAAGAGGAATGGTCTCATCTTCATCAACGGGTTGCTCCTCAGGTTTAACAGGAATAGACTGGTCTTCCATTTGATCAATTTGATTACTCTCATTTGGCTGCTCATGTTCATATTGGTACTCCATTTAATCAACTACATTATTTGTGTTAGGCTGATCTGATTCAAGCAAGTTCTCCATCTGTTCAGCATCATTAAGCAACTCCTCTTAAGGAGTTGGATTAGGAACTAGTTCTGATCACTGTGTTTAAGCACCAGGGACTTCATTAAGTAGTACCTTCGAGTCTGCCCCAATCTTCTAAGTCTGTTCTTGATGTAGTGAAACAAACCCAGCCTTTGCAACTTAATTGATGGAAGTGTCATCTTGTGCTGGAATACTCTATTTGGCATGAGGATCTGGTTGATCAACTGTAACATGTATAGTCTCCTATTGTAATAGAGTCTAATTCTCTTCCATGGGTACATATATTTCATACAATTGCTTAAAATTCGTCCTTGCAGGCCTCAACTAATTGTTCATTGCGTCATCAGATTCCGAGGTTGAAAAGGGTGCAGTAGACTTCTCTGATGGTCTCTTGATCAAGTGAGGTAAGCCTTCGGATGATGACACTAATTTCTCTTGAATTTAAGCCTTGGGTGGTGGAATGCTTTGCAGGGGTACGACTTCAATGGGATTGGCTCCCCCCAGCAATGTTGGTTAATTTCAGTGGTTTATGAGCCTTTGGCTTTGGTGGTGGCTTGGATGTGGAACCTTTCCCTCCTCTTCGTGTTACAACCATTATTGCAAGCTTCTTTCAACTTTAGATTGAACATGAAACACTACACATAAGTAGAGGACGATTAGCATAAACACATGAGATGAATGTGATCAATTAGGATCTTCGATCCAACCACAAATGCTAACAAACCCCTAATAAATCTCTCACCAACTCAAGATAATTACAATCACAAAAAATAAATCCCTACATAATCTCAACTCAACAACTAGCCATTTATCATTAATGTGTCCAACGGCTCTAATAAATAAATGTTATATTAAGAAATTAAAATAAATGTCTAATGATTACATACAACAAACGATAATTACTAACATTCAAAAACGATATATATCTCCCCCTTTCTATTTAAGTTATATGAAAATAAAATTTTATTAATGTTTGGAAAGAGAAACATATATCGAATACAATAAACAGGGCATGAACAAAGCCTTAACTCATTCTTTAACTTCTCGAACGTGCTAGCATCCAATGGTTTAGTCAAAATATCAGCTAACTGATCAATACTTATGTATTAAATGCATACTTCCTATTTTTCAACTAGCTCATGAATGAAGTGATACCTAAGATTAATGTGCTTAGTGCGTGAATGCTAAACTAAATTCTTTAAGATGTCTATAGCACTCTTATTATCACAAAACACCATTAGCTGTTCTAACATAATGTTGTAGTCGCGCAACATTTGCTTCATTCATATCAGTTGAGTGCAACAACTTTCGGCAACAATGTATTCAACCTCTATAGTTGACAGGGATATAGAGTTCTGTTTTTTGCTAAACTAAGAGACAAGACTTGTTCCAGCAAAGAAGTATCCACCAAATGTGCTCTTATGATCATATGCACTTTCTACTCAATCTGCATCACTATACCCCACTAGAGAGATGTTAGAGATAGCAGGACGACTTATTGATATCATGCACATATACCCGCACTAAAAGCAATATTAGGACGACTTGTTGTTAAGTACAACAAGCTTCCAATAATGCTTTGATATAATGAAGGATCAATAGGCTCCCCTATGTCATCCTTTCTCAGCTTCTCTGTTGTACTCATAGGAGTACACATGTGCCTTGAATTTGCTACACTACGCCTCTGAACTAAGGACAAGGAGTATTTATGTTGGGACACAAAAGTCCCTTTGCTAGTCTGTTAGACTTATAAGCCAAGAAAGTAAGCAAGTTCTTCTACCATACTCATCTCAAATTCACTTTGCATACTTGTAACAAATTCAGTAACAAAAGTTGAAGCTGATAAACCAAATACAATGTCATCAACATACATTTGAGCAATGAGAACATCTTCAAACCGTCGTTTGAACAGAGTTTTTTCAATGCTTCATCTGGTGTAGCCTTGGGCAAGTAAGAACTTTGCAAGTCTGCCATACTAGGCACAAGGCGCCTGTTTCAACTTGTACAAGGCCTTCTTTAGTTTGTACACATGAGTATGGTGAGAAGGATTTACAAATCCTTTAGGCTACTCCACATACACTTCCTTGGCAATCATTCCATTTAATAATGCACTTTTGACATCCATCTGAAACAATTTACAACCAAAAGAGCAGGTAATAGCAAGTAGTAATTGAATGGATTCAAGTCTAGCTAATGGAGTAAAAGTTTCATTAAAGTCGATACCTTATACTTGAGTATATCCTTGAGCAACAAGCCTTGTTTTGTTTTTGACAACTTTTCCTTATGTATTAGACTTATTTTTGAATATCTGCTATGTGCCAATCACATTAACATGATCTGGTCTTAGAACCAATGCCCAAACATCTAATCTTTGAAACTGATTCAGTTCCTCTTGCATAGCCATTAGCTAGTACTTATCTTGTAAAGCATCAGAGGCGTTCTTAGGTTCAATGGAAGAGACATTACATATTAACCCTGCTAATCTCTGATAATCAATTTTGTTGGTGTTTCGTGTGATCATTCTATCATCAACAGAGCCAATGATATTGTCAACAGGATGATTTTTCTGGATTCTAGTACTGGGTTATCTGTTGGCATATGTTGGTACAATTTCTAATGATACTCCTTTAGGAGTTATTGATGTGGTCATTGTCGCAACTAAAGGTCACCCAAGAGGGAGGTGAATTGAGTGTATTGAGAGGTTACCACCTTTTAAAAACTTTATCCTAAATAACAATAATAGCATATACACACCAACAATAAATATCTATGCAATGCAATCAATAAGGGGGTAGAAGAGATGAAAATGAGACACATGATATATAAAGGCTCGATCCAACCGACCTAAGTCCACTACCTAATCTCCCCGGTTAGGATTTTCAACCCCCTACTTATATTACCAACAAGTGAATGACTCTAAGCCTGCAAGCATAGTGAATGCCTAGCCTTAACTAGGTCTTATACAACCACGTAGACTCAACTAGGATGTTCCCCACGTAGCCGCAATGCTTAGTCCCAACTGGGTCTTCCCTTTAGACTTAGATCCTACTAAGTCTTATTATTGAAATCCTTTTCAAATACAATGAAAGTTTTGTTTTACAAAGTAAAGCGGTAATAAGTCCAATTCTTATAAGCCACCTAGAGTTAAACCACTCCTATGTATGCAAGTATAAACTCTGACTAAGATGTCAATAAAATTAGAGAGTATGCGTAATACTTAGTCAAGAAACTGGTAAAATAATATCGATGAAAAAGTGTGCGGTTTCAAATCAAATGAACGAGTGGTTTTGTCAAAAATCAAGATTAAAAGCAACAACTTGTTTAAATATATCTTACCCTTAAAGAGATCAAGTTTAAGTGCAAAACCCGAGACAAAAGTGTTCAAAAACACAATAAATAATTTTCAAACAATACTCCAAACAAAAAGTATAGATTATGCCCAAAAAGAGTGAGAAATCAAAAAATCTTACAACCCCAAGTGTGAAATCTGAAAATTAGTTTTGGAGTAGTGATTGTAAGCCTTATAACAATCTCTAATGTCACTTTGACCGGCAAATTGATAACTTCGAGAATCACTAAGTGTATGTGATAAAAAATCTAGCATATATGTCTATAACACTTGGATTTTTGAATGTGTAGGAGCTTGAATTGTACCTATGGTGTTCTGTCAGTGTTTTGATTCATTTTTCCTCCCAGACAGCTAATTACCCAACACAGTTCGCCCGGCACCCGAACCACACATTTTTCCTAAGGCAAACACATTTCTTAACATCAACGTTCACACACAAACATCCTCACACATTTGGGATATTGGGATTTACATTCGGGTAATAAAATAAGTAATACAAACACCAAATAAAAATAACATACCTCGGTGTCGATGACCGAGAATTGGACACATGTATCATGGTAAGTAGGCCAACGTACGACCTAAAAGGATACATGGCACAAGTTAGATTTTAGGGTACAAGATGCATCTCAACCAACAAAAGAAGCAGACAAAAGGAGCTTGCCTTAAAGGCTACTGAAATTAGCTATACTCCAAGAGATGGAGATCTTATTTTACTAACTCGCAAATATAATAAATTATATAAGAAATTTCAAGGTTTGAAGACTGGAGGCTCATAAAGAAAGTAAGGAGAAACAAAGGTGCTTGATAAGAGTAAGATGACATGTAGAAAATGTAGAGTACTTGGACACTTCCCGAAAAAAATGTCCATTAAAGAAGAAGGAGAAATCACTGACCTTAACCTGAAGTGATTCTAATTCTAAAAGTGAAGAGGAGATTACTAACTTGTATGTTGCTTTCATGGTGGTTGTTGTTGCAACACAGGAATCTAATGCTATTACAACTGAAGGGATAAATCATATCATAACTGAGAAAGCTTCACATGTTCAACAACCAAAGCAAGGTGTTGCTCATTTAATTGAAGGTGATTATGATGACTCTGATTGTGAATTTTATAATCTAATATAATATGTCGATTTTAAAGTAGCCTACTTTGAGATGATAACCAAGTAGGAAGAATCAGTCACAATCAATCTCTACACATTCGTCTTATAGAGAAAAAATGAGTGTTGGTTAATTGCAAATACAAACTGGAGCAGTTGTAGAATACATTGAAGCAGCTGAACAGAGGGAAGGCTAAACTCCATGACATCCTTTCCCAAGGGAAGGGGAATGGGATCACAAAGGTCTCAACTATGTTGCAGCACATCCTTAAAAACATTAGCACAAAAACAAATGGTGTTTGTCAAAGCTGAAGAAGTTGCTACCACCAATCAACAAGTCAAATAGAGATTCAAACCTATGTACTACTATTATGTGATCAAAGGTCACATATGTCCCAGGTGTCACAACATGATTAGAGAACTGGCCAGAAGGCAACACAAAATTGCACAAAGTTTCTGAAGCAAAGCAACCCATCAGAACTCAAAAGAGATGGGTTTCCAAAAGAGGAAGAAGTGTATAATGTAGCACACATGTCCTTGAGATCAATGATGAGCACCAATTGGTACTTTGACAGTGAGTGCTCTAAGCACATGACTGGTGATAAAAGCTTTCTTAAAAATTATCAGTCATGTGTTAAAGGACATGTCACATTAGGGGAAGGAATCAAAAGTCAAGTCATTGAGAAAAGAACGTTGACAACTATAACAACCCTAAAATCTAACTCGTGCCATGTGTCAATTTAGGTCACACGTGGAGCTCTGATACAATTGTCCAATTATCGGTCCTCGACACTAAGGTATGTTATTTTGTTCGCTCTGATATAGTTGTCCAATTATCGATCCTCGATGCTGAGGTATGTTATTTTGTTCAGTGTTTTGTATTATATTTTATTACCTGAATGTAAATTTCAATGTCCCAAATGTGCGAGGACGTTTGAGTGTGAGCGTTGGTGTTAGGAAATGGGTTTGGCTCGAGGAGAACATAAATAATGAGTTTCGGGCGAATGGTTGTCAGATAATTAGTTGTTGGGGGATTAATTGAATTAAAAACACAGACAAAATGAAAAATAAATAATAAATAAAAGTTGTATTTCATGTCTGGCACATGGGTACGTTTGGGAGTACGTGACAAGCGGGTCGTGGTGTGGAACGGGCCCAATAATGCAAGGTTTGTGTGGAAAATGGTTAAGTTGTGAGTGAGAGTCACCTATTAGTGTCACAAAGTTAGGTCAAGGTGGTTAGATGGATTAAAGGAGGACCAAGTGATGAAAATCGGGATATGTGCGTAAGTGTCGATGAGAGGGGGAGTATATAAACCCCACCAACTTTTCTCTCTCCTCACCTTCCCTCGCATTTTCTCATCCGAACAAGAAACGATAGGGCGCTGGGCTTTCTAGAGCTATCAACATGGATTGACGCCAATGGATCGACCAACTACGAATTTTAAGGTGAGATCTCGACTCCCAAGTGTGTATCTACGTTTTGGCAGTAGTTTTGAAGGTTTTCGTCGCAATGGATTCAAATGATGATTTTGGGATTTCATTTTTGATGGATTGGTTTAATGAATTTGATATCAATGGGATGGATTTGGGGTATTTAAATAGTGGTTTTGGTGATTTGTAGGTTTTCTTGAATTTTTTGTGAATTTTGAGATTTTTGTTTATTTTTAAAATTGGGGGTTTTTGTCGAGGTTTCGATGCAAAAAGGATGGGGGTTTAGTGTTGTATTAGACATCCCTAAGAGTTAGGGATAGGCTCAGAATGCGGCGATGCAAACTGAGGTTTCGGAAAGCCCCGGATTTGAGTACAAGGACTCACGCCGCGAAGATGTCGTGAGCATTTATGCTCACGGCATCGATCGCGGCGCCTAAAGCAGAGGCTCTGGCATGTCACACTTTAAGTGACGCTGCGGAGGGAAAAGCCTTACGATGCCACTTGCGACATCTGAGGTAAAGACCTCTGAATGTCACACTTTATGTGACACTGCAGGGGTTTGACCCACACGATGCCACCTACGGCATGACACTATTAACAGTGAACAATTTGATAAAAATTTTAAAAAATCTCGGGGATCTCTCAGGTATCCAAATGGGTCCGAATACGACCCAATACCCCATAAATCGACCTAATTACACTCATAAAATAATTATAAAAAATTAGGTAAACTGGAAGAAAATTAACGATAAATTGTGATTAATTGGATTATAATGAGTTATAGTTATCGACGAGTCATACGGGGATTCGTTGGAGGCGAGTCGAAGTCGTGTGAGTGCATATTAGCTTGGATATAAGTAAACTAGTGAGGAATTTTACGGTTATTTATTGAGCTTTAATTTGTTGTTATTACTTTGTTCCGTGGCCCATTGATAAGTGAGTCATGGTTACTATTTATCTGTTATATAAGTTCATATCTAGATGTTGTTGATATCTCCCAATTAAGTGTACGTTAGAGGTACTTATCCAAGTATGTGGATATCTCGTAGTCATAAGGGTTAGGGCTAGCAGGTTGTGTCTCGTCATGAACCCAAGTCTGCTGAGCTTTTGCCGCAACTCGATGACTTTTTGGTTGGGGCTCCTTGCTATTTGATTTTATATTCCTCCATTTTCGATTGATTTATTTACAATCTTATATATTCATGCGCTCCATGTTCTTTTCTTTCGATCTGCATGAATTAGACTGATTAATTTATTTCAAAATGATGTATTTGTGTCATGCATGGTGTTACTTGAGCTCGTCATTCTTGTGTTTAACGAAGTGCAGATCCACAGTCCAGTAAGGGGAATGCTCCACAGCTAGGAAATATCATCTGAGGATACCGAAGCAGTTCTCTCCTCTTATTTTTTATAGGTGACTCATTTTGCATTACTTTTTGTATATGTTTTGAAAACACTAGGATTTGGGTTTTGAGAGATCTTAGGCATGTATATTTTATTGTTACTCTCCTCTGATAGTTTATTAATAATGATATACATATGTGAGGTTTTCATACTCTAGGTTGTCCTGACCAGTGTCTTTGAGGTTTTTCATTTAGTTTGAGGTTGGTTTAATTACTTCCGCTGTAATTATGATAACTCACTAATTGATTAACTCAACTTTTAATTGCTTGATAAATGGGAAATGGTAAAGAAGATTGACAAGGCTTGCATGACTCAGTGAGATTGGCTCGGGAATCCACGTAAGTGTAGGCCGGGCGGGGCCCAATTTAAGATTGTGGAACTGGGGCCGTCATAACAACTGAAGACTTTTCAATGTTAGAAGAAGTATTTCATGTAGCAGAGCTCAAAGGCAGTCTGTTGAGCATCAGTGAATTATGTAATCAAGGGTATCACATGAACTTCACTAAGGAAGGATGCCTAGTTCGTGATTCTAAGGGAGAATGTGTAATGACTGGAGATAGATCAACTAACAATTGCTACCTGTTATGACAGCTGAAGAGCGTCTGTTACAACAGCTAGACAAATCTCATTGACGAGTGGCACAAAAAGCTAGGCCATGTCCATTACAGACACATGCGCAAACTTGCCAATCTTGACATTATTCGTAGACTTCTAAGGTTTCATCTCACCACTAGGAAAGTCTATAATCCATGCTAATTGAAAAAACAGAAAGAGAAAGTCACAAGTCTATTGAAGGATGTAATACATCAGCAGTTCTGGAACTACTACACATTGATCTGGTGGGACCTACTTAAGTCACCAACATTTCTAGTAATCATTATATTCTTGTTCGCCTAGATGATTTTTCATGTTTTACTTGGGTCATATTCCTTAAAGAAAAATTAAATGCATTTGACAAGTTTCAAAATCTATGCCTAAAGCTCATGACAGAGAAGAAGTCCACGGGAGAACACTTAATTAGAGTTCGAAGTAACCATGGGAAGGAGTTTGAAAACTCAAGTTTTAATGAGTTTTGCAAAAAACATGTGTTTCATCAAGAGTTCTCAACACCAACTACTCCTCAGCAGAATGGAGTGGTGGAAAGGAAGAACAGACATATACAAGAGATGGCCAGAGTCATGCTCACATCAAAAGAGCTAGCAACAAAGCAGTAGGTCAAGGCCGTTAGCATTGCATGTTATGTGATCAACAAAACCTACCTCCGTCTAGCAATGCACAAAACACCATATGAGCTGTAGAAAGGTAAAAAAAAACCTAACCTTAGTTACTTTCACCTTTTTGGTTATAAGTGCTTTGTGTTGAAGGATAGAGTGCCTCTTGGAAAGTTTGATAAGAAAAGTGATGAAGGAATATTTTTGGGGTATTCCTTAAATAGCCGAGCATACAGGGCGTTCAACAAGAGTACTAGGAAAGTAATGGAGTCTATTAACGTGGTATTCAATGACACACCATTGGAGATTCAACATCAAACAAAAGGATATGATGAAGTACAGAATGCCTCTAACTCTGTCACAACAAAACCATCTATTGTTGTTACAACAGAGGTCCCTGAAGCTATTGCAACAATGACCACATCATAAATTCCTGGAGGAGTTGTACCAGCATGTCCTAGCAGAGAACTCAACACCAGAATTCAAAAAAATCATGCTGCTAAAAATATCATTGGCTCAGTTGATGATGGAGTGATCACTCAAGACACCACCAAAGTTGATTATCAGAGTTTAGTCGGGTTAGTATGCTATGTCTCTTCCATTGAACCTAAGCATGTTTCTGATGCTTTACAGGATGGGTACTAGCTAATGGCTATGCAAGATAGACTGAACAAATTTCAAAGGTTAGATGTTTGGGCATTGAGTCAAAGACCAAATCATTCTAATGTGATTGGCATGAACTGGATCTTCAAGAAGTTGTCAGAAACAAAGCAAAGCTAGTTGCTCAAGGATAAACTCAAGTAGAAGGTATCGACTTTGATGAAACCTTTGCTGCTATACCTAGACTTGAATCCATTCGATTGCTACTTGTTGTTGCCTACTCTATTAGTTTAAATTGTTTCAGATGGATGTCAAAAGTGCATTCTTAAATGGAATGATTGATGAGGAAGTATACGTGGAGCCGCCTAAAGGATTTGTAGATCCTTCTCACCCTGTTCATGTTTACAAGTTGAAGAAGGCCTTGTATGGGTTGAAATAGTATCCACGTGCCTGGTATGACAGACTTACAAAATTCTTACTTGACCAAGGCTACACAAGATGAATCATTGACAAAACTCTGTTTGTCAAATGAAAGTCTGAAGTTGTTTTCATTGCTCAGGTGTATGTTGATGACATTGTATTTGGTTCATCAGCTCGAACTCTTGTTATTGAATTTGTTGCTAGTATGCAAAATGAATTCGAGATGAGTATGGTAGGAGAACTCACTTATTTCCTTGGCGTACAAGTTTAGCCGACCAACAGAGGAACCTTTGTGTCCCAACAAAAATATTCATTTTCCTTAGTTTAGAGGTTTGGTATAGCAGATGCAAGACACATGCGTACTCCTATAAGTACAACAGAGAAGTAAAGCAAGGATGATAGAGGGAAACCTATTGATCCTTCACTATATCGAAGCATTATTGGAAGCTTGTTGTACTTAACAGTAAGTCGTCCAGATATTGCTTTCTGTGTGGGTTTATGTGTTCAATATCAAGCCTCTCCCAAGGAGTCATATCTGGTGGCTGTCAAGATAATTCTTCGTTACATTCCAGGTTCTACCCATTTGGGTTTATAATATTATGCTAACTCTAACATTTCTCTGGATGGGAATAGTGATGCAGATTGGGCAAGAAGTGCAGATGATTGTAAAAGCACATTTGGTGGATGCTTCTTTGCTGGAACAAGTTTTGTCTCCTGGATCAACAAAAAACAGAGCTCTATATTTCTATTAACTGTAGATGATGAATACATTATTGTTGGGAGTTGTTGCACTCAACTGATATGGATGAAGCAAATGTTGTGCGACTATAACATCGTGTTACAACTGCTAGTGGTGTTATGTGATAACAAGAGTGCTATCGACATATCAAAGAATCCAGTCCAGCACTCACGCACCAAGCACATCAATATGATGTCACTTCATTCGTGAACTAGTTGTAAGACAAGAGGTATGCATTTAATACATAAGTATGGATGATCAGTTAGCTGTTATTTTGAGAAAGCCATTGGATGCTAACAGGTTCGAGAAGTTAAGGGGTGAGTTAAAGCTTTGTTCATGCCCTATTTAGTACATTTGACATATGTTTGTCCCTACAAAAATTAATAAAGTTTTATTTTTTATTTCATTTAAATAAAAAGGGGGAGATATATATCATTTGTTATCTTTGTTTATTTTTGTTTATGTTTGTAATTATCGATGAGTCATCATTAGACTAATTTTTTATTATAGAGCCATTGGACACATTAACGATAAACGACTAGTTGTTGAGTTGAGATTTTGTAGGGATTTTTTTGTTTTCACTATAATTATCTTAAATTGATTAGAGAGTTATTAGGGGTTTGTTGGCATCTTTAGTTGATTCAAATACCCTAACTGATCATACTCTTCTTTTATAATTGTGCGAATCATCCTCTGCTCATATAGTTTTCTTGATCAATTCACAGTTGAAACAAGTTTGCCACCATGGTTGTAATACGAAGAGGACGCATAGATTCCACATGAACGCCACCACCTAAGCTAAAGGCTCCAAAACCTCCACCCAAATCAACCAAGAAAAAAGCTGAGGGAGGAACAGATCCCTTGGATGTTGTACCCTTACGGAGCATCCCGTCACTTGAGGCTCAAATTCAGGAGAAATCAGTGTTGTCATCTGAGGGCTTACCTCCTTTGATCAAGAAACCACCTAAGCAGCCTGTTGCGTCCCCTGCACCCTCTTTAACCTCTGAATTTGATGATGGAATAAACTATGAGTTGAGGCCTGCAATAACGACCTTCGAGCAATTACCTGAGACATCTGTACCCATAGAGGAAAATTAAAGGGTGTCACAACAGGACACTCTCCCTGTTACAGCAGATCAACCAAATCTGCGTACTGAAAAGGGTATTCCAACCCAAAATGACACTGCCAACAATTAAGCTGCATAGGCTAGGTCTATTTCCCCGCAATAAAAACAAAATGAGACGATTAGGGCAGAATCAGTTTTTGGTGAACTCCTTAGAGGAGTTCCTAGTATTGAAACACAAGGGTCAGAACCAGTCCCTGATCGAACTTCTCAAGAGGAGTTGCCAAATAATGTTGAACAGATGGAGAACTCAATTGAATCACATTAGGCTACCACAGAGAATGTGGCTGATCAAATGGAGGATCAGCATGAACATGTTCAACCGAATGAGAGTACTGAAGCTGATCAACTAGAAGACCAGTTCATTCTTGTTGAACCTGAGGAGCAACTCATAGATGAAGATGAGACCACTCCTCTTGCATCACTTAAGAGGAAACTGAAAGGCAAAATACCTATGGAACCCAAAAAGAAGACGAAGAAGGGTCCTATTATGACTGGAAGGGCCCCTAGACCTGTTATAACAGAGGGCAAACAGAGCAAGACAGTAAAAGGCAAGCCCCTGTGACATCTTCTCCTGATGATGAAGACAATGATTCAGAACAAGTTCCCAGAATGAAGACTAGAGGTATTACAAAATACTTTTATGATGATGAATCAAAATCCAGATTTGAAGATATGAAAAGAATGTGAATCCATGCAGAGAGGTATCTCAATTAAAACTTCTATGAGAAGAACAACATGGTAACTTTCCTAAAGTCGAGGTCTCTATTTAAACTTTTTCCTTTCCCTCTAGATATAATGAGACTTGGGTTAGAAAGTTTTATTCTAACCTTAAACTTTCTGTATTGATAAATCATCATTATATTTTCATAAAGTCTATGTGAAAGGGAAGATAATTGAGTTTTCATCTATTGTGATTAACAAGGTTATTGGGTGTACTGTCAACAATGGAAGGCATAAGTTTCATAAGGAGTTTCAAAATGAAAATAAGATGAAATCCTTGGTGAGAACCATTACTGCTGAAAAGGTTTGAAGATGGAAGAAGAGTCAGGAAAGGAAAGATGTGAAAGATATGAGCACCTTGTTCTATGTTTTATATTCTTATTGCATTTATAATCTTATGCCCATCAAGCACACCTCCACTTTTGAGAAAGAGATGGGTATTATGTTATATGCCATATGGTTGGGTGTACCTTGGGACATTAGGGAGATCATTTTTAGAGCTCTTTTTTCACAGAGTTGATCGTGAATCTACCTTTAATTTCCCATTCTTTCCCTGTCTTATTACTGAGTTGACGAGTCTTCAGAAGATTCCAGCTGAAATCCATGATCATTAGGTCTCTGCCACTCTGAGGCCCATATCTGCAAAAATAACTAAGGAAGACTCCTTTCATGTGAATGATCTCCCTATTGATGATGAGATTGCTCGTCATCCACAATATCTGTTGAAACATGAGATTCAACTTGTTGCAACAAACGATGAGGAAGTTGTTGTTGAACCTCGAAAGCCTTCTAGGAAAGAGAAGAAAAACAAGGCTTCTACCAGCTCTGCTCCACCTGTGACGACCCTAATTTTAAAGAAAATAAGACATACCATGTTTGTATGTATTTATTTTGTAAACTAGGAAACCGTAAATACTTAATGGAAAGTGGGGCCATGAGAATCCCTAAAATTCAAGGTACGTTGAATGTGGTCAACTGGTGTGTAAGGGAGGGATAGAGAATTAAGGAAGGCATGATTTATGGAGTAAATTTAGGATCTTGATTGATCTCTTTTTAAACAATAAACGTGTGTAGAAAGGCTTCACGTAAAATCAAGAGAGAGAGAAAGAGAGAGGATTAAAATCATACAATAAACTGAAAAAAAGAGAGATGAATGAGGCGATTTCAGTTGCTGCGATGAGCGAGGCGATTTCTAGTGAGGGTCGCAACCAAGAGTTAAATTGCGAGATACGACTAATAGTGTGGATGGGAGAAGGGATATGGAGATGGACGTGGAGAATGTCACGTACAAAGAGAGCCTAGTGAGCATGAAGAAGATTCGATTTATGGAAAACTTAAGATTGCAGGAGGGTGATGTGATGACAAAGGATGAACTCGGGTGCATTGTCACAGTGTCTCAGAGGCTTCATGGGTTGATGAGGGATCAACTAGAGAATGCAGTGGTCGTGAAACTAATAGGGATAAGTCTTACATATGGTATGTTGTGTAATAGGATTAAAGCCCTTTAGAATTTGCGATGGAAGTTTCAGGTCTCGGACCAAGAGAATGATTATTTCAAAGTTCAATTTTGTTGTGGTGATGATGCAGATAGGGTGCTACTTGGGTCCTTACAATATCATGGGACATGTGTTATCTGTTCAAAAATGGACTCATGGGTTCCGAGCGTGTTCAGCCTCTGTTGCAAAAGCGGTTGTATGGATTCAGTTTCCAGGTATTGCTTATAATTACTATCATGATGATTTACTCTTGGAATTGGCTAAAGTGGTGGGGACTACGTTGAAGGTTAATCATAGCACTCAAAATGCTCAGAGAGGGAAGTTCCCCACATTTGTTTCACATGTGGAGGTGGATTTCTCGAAACCCCTTATCTCACGTTTTATATTGGATGGTGATTGGCAGAGTATAGCGTACGATGGACTTCCCCACATCTGTTTCACATGTGGAAGAATTCGCCATATTAGTAACTCTTGTCCACAAAACAGGAATGTTATGTCAGAGACTAATGGACCCGTCGCCAACGATCATAGTGAGATTCTAGCAACAAAGGAGGCCAGGGTGGGGGGAGCTGAGCAGTTTGGAGATTGGATGATTGCAGAGAGGAAGCCTCGCTGGAGTCCGAAGTCGGCGAGTGTTGGGAGGGGATCTACAGAACAGAATAATCAGGTGGCGGGGGGAAGTACGTTATAGGATTTGCAAATTGATAGATTTGATTTTCTAATGAATTTGGAAGGGAATGAATCGAATAAAGGGGAGGGGATTTCGAAAATTACTAAAAATCAGGGAATAGTTTTCAAATCACAAAAGGAAACAATAAGTTCAACGGAGGGGAATAAAGGAAAGTTAGTTAAAGGAAAGGCGAATAATGGGGAAGAAAATTTGGCACACCATCAATATGGAAAGAATAGTACACAACTTTTATCGGAGGTTACTAATTAGGCCCAATTTAAGAGTAATGCAATTAATGGGCCTCTAAAAGTCCCTATAGGTTGTTCACTAGGTTATTCTCTTAAGGCTATGAATATTTCTATCGAAGCTTTGGAGGTTGGCAAGAAACGATTTCGAACAGGGAAAAGGCCTCGAGCTTAAGGGGTTTTTGACGGAGGTACAAGTAATGAAGGGATTGATGCATCGAATGGCGAATCCCATGAAATGGATGTGTTTGTTGAAGTTTCGAATCAAGAGGTGCCCCAACCTGGGGGGACTCGGACCTGATTATTTTATCTGATGTTTGTTCTTGGAGTGTTGCTCCTTGCATATTAGTTTTCTCATGTCGATTATATCGTGGAACTGCCAAGGCGCGAAAAGCTCTGGTTTCAAACCAACTTTTAAGGATATTATGAAATCACATAATCCGAATATTATGGCCATCCTCAAACCTAGAATTAGCGAAGAGGTAGCAAAGAAGGTGATTCGATCACTTGGTTTCCCAAACATTTTTTGTAAAGAAGCCAAGGGTTCTCAGAGGGGATTTGGGTTTTGTAGGACCAATCCAATGTGGGTATTAAAATGCTACAGTCGAAACGTTAATGGGTGCATCTCCATTGGGTTTCTCAAGGACAAGAGGGCTTGTATACTATAGTTTATTCATCACCAAATGTAGCTTTAAGGCGTGAGCTTTGGGAGGATTTACATAACCTATCTATCCCAGTACACATGTCGTGGGCTCTGATTGGTGACTTTAATGTATACTTGAGAGTTGATGAGAAGATTGGTGGAGCACCTACTAGAGCTTCGAGATGTAAAGAATTGGTATATATACTGCAGGACATAACGCGTCATGATATACGATTTAAGGGTCCCAAGTTTACTTGGGTGAGTGGTTCAGTGCAGGAGAGATTGGACAGAGGGTTATGTAATGATAATTGGAGAACAGTGTTCCCTGAAAGCTCCATGATTCACTTAACTCGGCTCATGTCAGATCATAGGCCCATTTTTCTCACCATTCATGATAAAGCAATCCCCACCCGTGCATCTCGACCCTTCCGCTTCCAAGCTTGTTGAACTACTCATAGTGAATTCAAGGAGTTTGTGAAGAAGAATTGGGATAACAATGTGGGATTTAACGTAGCTTCAAAGCAGCTGGCCTGCCATGTTCAAGGTTGGAATAGGGAAGTTTCTAGCAATGTGTTCACTCGTAAGAAGAACCTGAAATACCGGTTGGATGCCCTTGATCGTAAACTAGAAAGACATCCATCAGCTTCCCGACAAGATAAGAGACGGAGATGTCAGGCACAATTGGATGAGGTGCTGATCCAAAAGGAGCTACTTTGGTTTCAAAAATCTAGATCCAAATGGCTTCATTTCGGAGACAAGAACACTAAATTTTTCCATCTTAGTATAATAACTAGAAGGAAAATATATAATTGAGAGTCTCAAAAATATGGATGGAATGTGGGTAGATGATCAGGATAGCTTGAAAGTATTGGCTGTTAAATATTATAGAAAGTTGTACTCTAAAGAACCAGCTCTGAATCCTCTATCAGCATGACCTTTTTCCTTCCCAGTGTTGGATCAGGGCGACAAGGATAGAATGATACGTGAGATAGACCTTGCAGAAGTTAAATATGCTATATTCAGTATGGGGCCTTTCAAAGCTCCAGGGTCGGATGGCTGGAGTTCGATTTTCTTCCATTCCCAGTGGGAGACTATTTCTCTCTCAGTCATGCAATTCATCCAAATGTTCTTCAGTACGAGTGTCTTGCCTCCACATGTTAATGATACCCTCTTGGTTCTCATTCCTAAGGTACTAGTTCCTGAATTCCTGGCGGATATGCGTCCTATAAGTGTATGTAACGTCATATATAAAGCAATAACCAAGATTATTACGAATGGTCTAAAAACTGTGATGAATTCCTTGGTGAGTCCAAATCAAGCAAGTTTTATACCTTGACGGAGATTGGTGGATAACTCGATTATCGTGCAAGAAATTATTCATTAGATGCGGAGAAAGAAAAGGAAGTGAGGTTGGATAGCTATCAAGAGAGATTTGGAAAAGGCTTATGATTGACTTCGATGGGATTTCATTAGTACTACTCTGAATTCAGCGGGGATCCCTAGAGTGCTGGTAGATAGGATCATGCATTGCATATCTACGACTAGTATGCAAGTTTTATGGAATGGCGAACTCACTAATGCTTTACAGCGATGAGTGGCATTCGACAAGGAGATTCACTTTCCCCATATCTCTTTGTGCTATGTATGGAGATGTTTGCACGTTCTATCAAACATGAGGTGGATTGGGGTAACTGGAGGGGAATCAAGTTAGGGAAACTTTGCCCCATCTTGTCCCACCTACTTTTTGTTAACAATATGTTCTTGTTTGCAGAGGCAAGTATGGAGCAAGCAGATCTCATTACCCAAACTATTACTCGATTTGGGGAATGGTTAGGCCAGAGAGTTAATAGTAGTAAGACTAAAGTTTTCTTCTCCAATAATACCAATCCGGGATTACAACGAGCTTTGAGTGCTAAGGGTTACTCAATCTTGAGAAGTATTTAGGGACACCTTTAATTCATGGCAGAGTTAATCGTACGACATACCAGGAGATACTTGATAAGATGCGGAGTCGTTTATTAGGCTGGAAAGCTGCTAACTTATCGCTTGCAGGGAGGTGCAACTTAGCTAAGGCATGCCTGCAATCCGTTCCCACCTTTCATATGCATTCAACCATACTTCCTAACCATGTGTGTAGTAAGGCAGACAAATTGGTACAAAGGTTCGTGTAGGGATCATCTTCAGAGTGGGATACATTGTGTTTGAGCAAGGATCAAGGGGGACTAGCATTAAGGAAGGCACAGTTGAATAACGAGGCATTTATATTGAAACTTTGTTGGGAACTAGCTGCGAAGAATGATTGTCTTTGGACGCAGGTCATGAAAGGTAAATATGTCAGAGAGAATCATTGTGGACATGCGGTGCTTACTAGCTCCTCTGCTTCGAGGGTATGGAAAGCAATTTGCAAACTTTGGCCTACATTCTTGGAGGGGATTACGTGGAGGTTGGGAAATGGTGCATCTGTCAAATTCTGGACTGATCAGTAGGTGGAGGGTCAAGGCAAACTTCTTCCATTTGCATTGAAAGAGTTAACAAAGGAGGATTTGAATGCGTCTATTAATGAATTCATTACAGCTGAAGGGCGTTGGAATTGGACAAAGTTGAGAAATAATTTTCCTACTGAAACTAGTAATTAGATTAAGTCTATCCCTTCCCCAATTAAGTCAATCCCTCCCCCAACTCAAACTAGGAGGTAGATTCGATGTCATGGTGTTATAACAAAAGAAGCCAGTTCATTGTGAAGAGTGCTTATCATTTACTTTCGAGTGGAGACTCAGGAATAGTGGATAAGTTGTGGGACAAGGTTTGGAAGTGGGAAGGCCCTCAACACATTCATATGTTTCTCTGGCTTGTGGGGCAGGACAGACTTCCTACTAATGTGTTGTGTTCTAATCGCTAATTTAGATAATCTGAGCTTTGTAATGGTTGTGGATTACAACTCGAAACAATTATTCATGCGTTACGGGACTATGAAGTAGCACGTAAGGTGTGGACGGACTTGAATTATGGGTTCTTGCCATCGAATTTCTGGACACTTGATATTCAAACATGGTTGTTTTCCAACTTGAGTCACAAGGATCTTAACTGACGTCTCAAGTTTGGTATTACCTATTGGAGCTTATGGTTTTGGAGGAATGAGAGAGTCTTTACTCAAAAAATGATACCTCGGGACATTAGCATATGCATTCAACACCGAATGGAGGAGGTAATTCACAGTTTGGGGTTGATCACTAATTCAAGGTTAGGGAGTCAGTGCCGAGAGAACTGTCGATGGCAAAGACCAGCTTAAGGATGGTGTAAACTAAATTGTGATGGGGTTGTGAGGCAAGAGGATGGTGCTGCAGGGATTGGAGGGGTTATGTGCGATGAGGAAGGGAAGTTTTGTAGGGTTTCATGGCTCGATCGGGGAATTGCTTACCATTAGTAGCAGAACTGTAGGGGATCAAAAGGGCTTGGAGATTGCGGAGTAGAGGCAGATCGAAAGGGTGATCGTGGAGGTTGATTCTCGCGAGGTAGTCAATCTAGTGGGAAAACCTGTCTCTCAGGTGTACTGTCACCAGCTGGTGTAGGCGATTAAGTAACTTCTCAATCGAAAAGGAGAAATAAGGTTTTTATGGACCTATAGGAGAAATAATTCTTGTGCGGATAAAATCATCAAGGAGGCTTTAGGAAGTGGTTATGACGTATATGTGTTTGACGAAGCACCACATAGTATTGCTTTATTACTTGAGCACAACTTGTCTGACTCAAGGACTTAGTTTCTTCTGGCACGAATAGAGCCTGTATTTACCAAAAAAAATAAAATCGAGAGAGATCTGAGAGGGGAACGAGGGAGGCAATCTTTGGAGTTCCTTGCGTTATGTATTCTCTTTTAATTTAGTTTTAAAATTTGTTCTATTGATGTTGAGGTTTAATTGGGTTTCTTTATCGATCTACTCAAGTATTGCGTGAGATCTATATGTTATTAAGATATTCAAACAAGTTTCCCTGTTGATTGGAACTCTTTTAAACTAGAAAAGTTTCATTGAAAGATTTATTGTTCATTAAAAAAATATAAAATAAAATAAAATAAAATGGTGGGTTTTCAAATATGAACGAGAATGGTGGGTTTTCAAATATGAACGAAGAAGAGATTCTTCAAAATGTTTTGATAAGTATTTTTAAAGGTACTTTTCGAAATATTTTTGAAATTAGTTTTAATATAAAAAATTCAAGTCAACTTGTATAGTTAATAAGTATTTGACATATTTAAGTTGATTGAACTTCGAAGTACTCTCGTGCGTGCCAACAACACATTTGAAAATTAGCGTACCAGGTAAGTTAGAATTTAAGTTATTGGTTTTATGATTATTTACCTCTCTACTAGACTATATGATAGGAATCGTATAAGTAAGTCATGTGGGTAGATCGGGGTGCATTGCTAGACATTGTATGCAGACAACTTAGTGGAGCTCACTAAAGACCTTGCACCAGATGCTACCAGTTAGACCAGGAGTTCGGGAAAGTTGGATCGTACAAGGGAGAATAACATAGGGTAGCTTGCCTAAAATGAATATTTAATAATTGAGAATAAGAATAAGATCTAATGTTCTCAATAAATTTTGGTAGTAGGTGTTATGTCCAGTTGGACGAGAAGTGAACTTGGTGATTGGTGAATCTTGAACAATGTAAGGGAATGGAGTGTTGACACCGCTATGGCCATAGTAGGGTCAACCTTCACGAACTTTAGTATGTTTGAAAAGTTTATCACAGTAGCTCATATATGTTTAGAATTATTAAATACTTCGTTTATATACTTTCTTGTTTATTCCTTTCGAGATATTAAATATTTGCAACTCATGCATTTTATTTAATTTTGCATTTACTAAATGGAATGTTCATAACGTCCGTAACTTAACCCGACTTACTGAGCATCGTTGAACTATTTGTGTGCACCCAACATTTTCCCCCACAGGTCTTTCGTTGAGAGTCGACAAAGAGAATGGAGTAGCTCTAGTTGTCTAGAGGAGTATTTTTGATTTTGTATAGTTCGAGATTGTACCATTCACCTTGTTTTTATTTATATTTATTATCATGGGGTTGGGATTTGAATAATTTGAACTAGAGAAGTATTATTCTAGTTGAGAACTTTTGAAGGCCATAAATAGCTTTTATGTCGAAACTTTGATTAAGTTTTATTTAATAATATTCTGCTGCAATTATGATTCATTTATTAAATCTCAATTGTTGATAAATGATAACGAGTTAGTGTTGATAGAAGGCTTACTAGTTTTGTTCATAACTTAACAACTGAGTTGGTTGGTGAGTTATGGAGTGGGCTAGGCCGGTCGGGATTTATTTGGGAAATGGGTCCTGACACCACTTGAAGCATCCTTTCAACCAGACGACTATAAACTTTATGATGATGATGATGATGATGATAATGATCTGAACCCTCAACATATATAGGAGAGGGAAATGATGGAGGTAGTTTGTGGCCTTTTTGATGGCTTGTTTGAGAAGCATTTGGATCTTCTTCTGCTTCTTTCACCACCTCGCCAATAATGAGGTTGAGGTATACATTTCTCTTTCAATGGTTGTCATTCTTATTTAACAAAGGGCGAGCAATTTTGACTTTAATTGTTAAGGGGGGAATTTTTTTATCATCTGGTTGTGTCGAAGTTTTTGCTGTTGATTTTTGACTTTTGAGGGGACTGATGGTGATTTAGGACTAGTTGTTAATTGAGGGGGAGTAATTTTTACTGTTGTGACTTATATTGTATTTTCCACTATGCTGTTGTTGATTCGGTCATTGATGTGTGGCCGTTATTCTATGTTTTTTATGCTGCTTTATCTTGTTCATGAGATCAAGTAAAAATTTTGCTCATCTCTTTTTGCAAGTAAAATTGATTATCTGTGAAGGAACTTATGATCCTATTGCAACAAGATGACTCTGGAAGCTGTGGCAACATACTGGAAAGACTGTTGATATGTCATCATTAATTTTTGTGCATATCAGTAGTTTATTTTTTAACTTTCTTATATTTGTTTTGAACTTATTGGATCACAAGTTATGTGATGAGACTATTGGTAGCCATGTGGATATTAAGGTTTTATTGGAAAAGTAGTTACCATCTACTTGAACTACTTATATTATATGGCTATTTATATCTTAGCTCATTTTATTTACTTGTGACAACAAGAATGACAATGGGGGAGATTGTTAGTGTCATGGATAATTTTCATCAGTTGTCTTAAAATAAGTTAATGATTCAATGTGGTTCACGTGCTGATTTCGAAAACCACAATATGTTATGATATGCTATTATAGCAAGAAGATCATATCAGTTATAAAAGAGTCTAGAATCTAATACTTGCGATTTGTTATGGTCCATCGTTATCCACAACCAAACGAGAAGCTGTTGGAGTTTGGTGCAGATTCTGAAAACGATATTGCCCACGTGATTCATGAGAAGAATGTGGAAGTTTCTGAAGATCAAGACGATCAGATTCTAGTAGTTGTTAGGATTTGAGAGTCTTGTAAATCATCTATATATATGTCAAAGCAGAGAGTATGTAATCATCTCTTCTAACTTTGTTTTGTGCAATAAACGTATGTGTTCGCTTATTTGCTTATCGAGTTGTAAAGCTCCAAGGGGACTTGGGTGCTAGTGTGAGGGAGAGCCTCATTCCTGCAAGTAGGAGAGTTGTGTGTAAGCTCCATAGGAGCATAGAGAGATGCTAGTAGGAGCTCAGTAAAAGAGTAACTAAAAGAGTCATGTAGATCGTACGTGTTTTTTCTGGATTTTGCATCTGGGGTGGTCACGTAGAAGTAGGTCATGGACCGAGCTGCGTGAATAATCTTATGATCTTGTAGTTTATTTTACTGTTTTCATTTACATTTCAATACTATTTAATTCTCTGTTACAACATATTATGTTTCCTGTTATAATACACATAGGCTTAGTAATTTCAAAAACTAATAATCTAGTTGATCAATTGAAATTGTTTGGAAGAAATAGCTGATGAGCTAGCTGAGATATAAAAAATAACATAAAAAGACGTGATATAAATAACATATTAGTTAAATACATTACTTACAAAAACTCTACAATCCACATTATTATGCATTGCCTCAAAAAAATTACTCATATTATTATTATACATTATAAATCAGGTTATTATTTGCCATATAACAATGATTCTGAAAAGAACTATTTAATATAAGATAATACTATGTTTTAATTTAGTCTTTTCGAGTAAATTATTAATTTAGTATAGTTATATTTTAATATTTTCAAAAGAAATAGTATTTATGTAGGGTTAAATAGGCAGCATTGATATTTTTTGACAAAAGTAGCGTTGATTAAGCTTTTAGTAGTATTTTTTTTTTTTTTTTTTTTTAGTCAGATGTCTCCGAAGAGACGTATTTATTTTTATTTTGACTAAATATATTTACGCTATCTTTTTATCTTTTATTAAAAAACATATGAAAAATATATATATCAATATCTTTGCGCACAAGTACTTGGGAGGGCATGAAAAGAACAAAAAATTTCATCGGACACTTTTTTCACACTTTTTTCACTAAACACTACTCAAGGTAGTGCATAAGATTTTAGCTTATCAACTAGATTACTTTTAAAATAATCTGGTTGTCAAACATATCTTATTTGTCAAATTAACTTATCATATAATCTAGCTTAAAAGCTATTTTGCGGTTACCAAACAGAGCCACTATTTATTTTTATTTTTTTCATAAATTTAAGTTATACTTATATTCCAAATTCCTGGGGCCAACGCAAAGGCGAAAATCACACTGATAATTCCCAGAATTATCCAAATGATTTTGTGAGTGTACCACTACCATGAGAAGATGATGTGACACGAGGGAGGCCATGCTGCAATATAAGAAATTTTTAGCAACCTAACAGTCAAAAGTTATCAAAAGCAAAAGAGGATTAATTAGCAGCTAAGGATCCTTTATCATTCACATTATGAATTTGTGGGAAAGGAAGTCTTGAAATTAATTACACTCACATAGATTGGCGGAACGCCAAAGCCAAATCCAAAATCAGTAAACACCGGGCTAGGAACACTGATCATCTACACAAATTCATTCCAAAGAAAAATGATTCAATAATTAGAATGATAGAATTGGGCTAGGAACACTGATCATCTACACATGCATTATTTAAAAGAATTCATTTCTAAAACTAATCACTCAAATTGATGACTATTTTCAAATTCACTACTAATAAGCAAATTGATGAAACAACACTAAAATTTAAAGATTGAACATTCAAGAAAATAGTCATTTCTAAAACTAAACTATCCTTGAATATAAAACTGAGACATAATGAAACATATATACATGTTCCCATGGAAATACATAATGACATGTCATGAGTAGGGGTAGTCCAATTAGGGTCAATCCGCAATCCAATCCAATTATTACGGATTGAAAAATTGCAGTCCAGTCCAGTCCAAATAATTCATCAATCCAACTCAATTCAATTTGCAAAATGCGGATCGGACTGGATCAAGCTCCACGGATTGACATTTTCTTATCCAAAAATTCATGAAATTAAACTTAATCAAATGAATCACAAAAATTATGCATGTCATGATTGACAAATTTACAACGTACATCCCACAAATCTATATATAGCATATTTCCCACAAATTTGTCATCACAAGAACCTTTAAAATGCAAGTTCCTACATAAATAAAAATGTCATCCACAAACTCCACCATATACCCAAACAAAAGCACAAAAAAAGCGCACATTGCAACATACAACCCATAAAAAAATATCTGAAGTGCAATAAACGAGGTAAAAACAAGCAATGTCTTTGAGATACTATGTAGTTTAGAGTTGATAGTTTGAGTTGATGCTCCTTGAGATACTATAGTACATATGATGAGATATGTATATGTGTTGATGTGATACACGTATTGGATCGGATTGGATCCGCAGTTTTTAAATGTGGCATCCGTAATCCGATCCAGTCCAGCCGGATTAGCAATTTTTCAATCCAATCCAATCCAAGGGATCAAAAAATCGATCCAATTAGTGATAATTGGTCCGAATTGGACTGGATCCATGGATTAGTGCAATCCGTGTGCACCCCTAGTCATGAGGATTTTAATGCGAATTTAAAGTTTGTGGGCGAACAAAGGTGATACACTGTGCTTCTTGACTGATGTTTGGCAAGTTACACGCCTCATAGAACTAGATGTCCCCCATTTGGGAGACATACAACTGGGGGATTTACGCAGATACTACAAATAAGTAGGAAGAAAATTGATGAGCATACATGTGATGACGGGGACTCAATGATGGTCCAAGAAGCGAAATTGGAGTTTGGGAACATACTTGAACAAAAGGAGACATATTGGCGCCAACTGTCGAAAATGTTATGGCTCAAAGAAGGCGACGCCAATACTAAATTTTTCCATGTGGCAGCCACCCAACACAAAAGATTAAATAATATTCCATTTTTAATTGATGATGCAGGGATAAAGGCACAGGACCTGATGGAGATGCAAGCTATTGCAATGCATTACTTTCAGACCTGTTCACAAGTTCAGTTTTGAACCTAGAATCGGTTTTAATGGCAGTCGTTCCGAAAGTCTCCCAAGAGATGAATGACGCCCTACTGTTGCCTTATTTAATAGAGGAGTTCAAAGAAACACTCTTTCAAATGAATACAAACAGTAGAGTTAAAAACTCATACTTGCAGAAAAAACTCCAAGAGTCAAGAAAGAGGTACTTAAAGTAAATGGCGAAAAGCTAACCCGAAAGCCAATTCAAAGAGGTTGATTGAAAAGATTAATCAGGGGTTGAAAATATTGATATGGATAGAATAATATAATCAGAGAAGTTGAATCACAATTAGGCCAAGCATTGGATATGGAAGAAAGATATTGGTAGAGCAAGAGTTGAGTGGCTTAAGAATGGGATAAAAACTCGAAGTTGTTTCATTCTAAAGTTCAAAACAAGAGAAGATCTTACTATGAAAAGATGTGATGTAGTAGCAAAACTGTGGTAGATAGGACATTTTTGATGAATGGGAATTGGAAAGAAAGATTGAATTACAGTGATTTCAGAGAGTTGGAGGCTCAAGTGTTAGTCAGGTAATCACCCCCCCCCCCCCCCCCCCCCAAAAAAAGCACCTCTCCCGCCCCTTGACTTCTCTTCCGCCCCCCCAAGGTCGACGCACTCACTTCCTAAATGTAGTATAAATAATATTGATGCAAATATGAACAAGTCGAATTGTATTGGATGGATAACTTAAAAAATCATAATTTTTTTTTATGAATTCTAAGTTAGTCGTGTAAACACTTGTTAGAAATGTTGGTATTGAAATCTATTTTGAACAAAATTTTATAGAACTTAATTTTGAGTGGTCATTAGAATATTGTGAAAAAATCCCCAAATAATTATGGAAAAAAATTATATATACTCACGAAATGCCCCATGAAAATTAAATTTTTAAAACTGCTCATTTTCATTATTTTAAGTTCTAAAATAATTTAGAAAAAACTTGGGAGAATAAGAAACATTAAGAAGTTAATCTAATATATATTTTTGTTTTGACAAAATAAACCATATAATTCAACTCTTTTCTTGTAAAAGTCTGTAGTGTCTTTTTGAGGAACTTTGGTGTGTCTTATTAATTTATTTTGCAAATATTACAATTATTATTTTATTATTGTAGTTAAATTTTTTAATATGATTCTTTTATTCGACGCACATCTTATTTTATGTGGTCCACTTAAACCCGATACGAGTCGAGCTTTGTTAGATTTATGAAGGCTTAACTCAAACCTTGCTTTCGATAACTCATTTTTTAGGTCACCACTTCATTTTTAAGTAAAAATACTAATATATTTTACAAATTTCATGAAGATGCGACCAAGCTACAAATGCAACTTAATGTGGCCTGCACATCAAATTATTACACTTTATATAGTGTTCTTAGGTAAGGTAAGGTATGGTATATACTGTCTTTTTTTACAAACTATTATGAATAGATTTAGGTTAAGTTCGGTGTCTAAAGGGGGTTCAGAATTTCAGAATTGTGACGCAAGTTAAGGATGCTGTTATGCAATTAGCTAAGATAAAAGAGGAAGCTGATCAAATTCTGAACAACTTTAGGTGGAGTTCAAATCAAATGGGAAGAATAATAAAGGTTTTAACCAATAATGATGAGCATGCTTACCGGTGGTGGTGACGGAGCTGAACGAGTAGAAGTGGCCGCCGCCGCCGCCGAGAGGAATAACACGACCAGCAGTTTCATATTCGAAGAGGAGAGAAGAGGGAGAGGAAGGAGAGGAAGGAGAGGAGGGAGAGTTGATTTGAGAGTTCAAGTTTGAGGTCTCTTACTCTCAAACAGACTCTTCCGTCTCTCCTCCTCATTAGATTGGCCATTTTCGGTGCTCAGCCTCGAAATGGAGAGCTGGTAAAACACTTCTCGCCCATTTTCGGAGACCTCAAACTGAAATCCTACTACTCTCAAACCTACATGATCCTCTTCTCCTTCTCAGAAAACAACAGAACAGAACGTTTACCCCCTCGCACAAATCCATCCCTCCGATTCACTCCCAAACGCCCCCCGAGCCCTTCTCGCCCTGCTTATTCCCAAATCGGCATACATATATAGTTTAATCTAATTATCTTTATCTTCTTTTTTTGGGCATTGAGATGAGCACAAGGTGCATCGTGCGATCCACCCACTCAGTGCCCAAAAGTACAGAAGATCATTTTCCTATATCCCATTTATTATGATCAAATTTAGATGGCCAGGGTTTCTTATGAACTCTGTTACCAAGGACAATTTGGTTGTATGGATGCATGTACCCCTTATACATATATATATATACACACACCAATTGAGTGGGTTCTTATGTCATGCTACATCATTCTATTATTTCTACATCAACAGAATAACAGATAGGAAAATGATAAAAATGACCCATCTTGGGTGCACACTTAGGACGCACACTTTATTTTTTAGTTTATTTATGGTATTTTATTAGATGTGGGCCCACACCTTGGAAGACAAGAAATAGTCATAAATGGGCTAAAAGACAAAATGTACGCTTCAAGTGTGCGCTCAAAGTATGTAAGATTATCATTTTCCTAACAGATATAGAGATTAGCGATGGGTTACGTACAGAAGCTTGAATGGGGTATTTATGCTCAATCTTTGACTTTATTCCTAACTTCTTATGGTGCATCTCACATTTTTAGTCCCTCCCTATTTGAGATCTAAATATCTTTATTCATTGATGAAAAAAAAAATTCTTATTCACAAAGTGTATCGTACGACATCGATAGGTGTCCAAACTCCATGCATAAAGTGCGTACCCCCATCCTACCTAAAAAAAAAAAAAGGGTCCCCCAATCACTTTCCGTAGTCTAAAGGCCACGGTGTAACTAAGTCCAATAGGGAATTTATGTAAGTTCACAGTTTTAATTAATTAATCACAATGAGACTATAAGAGACACGTCAACCCATATCTTCAAATTCGATTCCATTTATTTTTATGCGGCTCCTGCCTCCGCCCCTGCCCCTGCCCCTGCCCTCTACGGCTATGGTCTACACATGTTAAGTGTTTATTTATGCATTAGGTAGTTTAGTATTTTACGTGTTTATGGACTCTAAATCTCTCATTTGCAGTGACAAACTTTCATTTTGTGAATTTAAAGTATTTTGAGCATAGAAAGTAGATGTGGCGCAAAACTGAATATCAATGAAGGAAATGTGAAGTTCAGGATTGCTAACCTGACCTTGGTGCACAACCCATAACTTCTTTAGTCCAAACTTGAATGACTCGCGGCTACTTTCATTGGAGACTATACTTCAAGCAGGTTGTTTTCATCTATCATGTGCTTCATGAAATTCGGACTCGAAGTGCCCCAGAATCGCGAGGAAAAACGACGAAATTCCTATTGTAGAATCCACACCGCCAAAGACATCACAGAAGGAAAGAGGTCATGGCTTGACCTGCAATGCATGAACTAGTGGAGTTGAGGATTCCACGCCGCTACAGACGTTGCAGAGGGAAAGTGTCTACGGCGTGAGTTGCGGCGTCCAGAACAGAGACAGGCGATTTTGCCGCTTTAAATGACGTCGTGACCATATGTCGCCATGGCGCCACTCGCGGTGTCCTGCACAGTAACTTGGGAATTAGTTATTTTTCAAACTTTTTAGGTTGAAACCCACTTAAGGGTTTCATATAAATAGGAATTAGGTTTGTTTACAAAATCCCATATATTGTTTGCACCATAACTCATAGGAAAACTTAGTTTTTGCTTGACAATGTCTGGCTAAACTCATTAATCTAGGCGGGGGGTGGATCGAACGAAGTCTTCGACCTTGGTATTCATCATGAGGTTTATTTAATCTATCTTTACCTTGATTTTCTGTTATGATTTATTTCCTTTGGCATTGAACATCATCTAGGATTAGATTTGATTATGTGTAAGGGCCCTTGCATACATATTAGGTTAATCACCCATAGTTATTGAGTTGAAATGTTCGACCTTACGCGAAAGACTCGTCCAAGTGATAATTAACCATATTGATTGGTTAGTCCCTTTCGGGACCTGTTAAGTGCCTTAGGGATTTGGGTTAAATCGAGAGCACTAGCGAGGTGTAGTGCCTTCACAAATCACATTAATGCAATCAATGCATTAAACCCAATTCGCATGAGTCTAGGGTTGTGTGTTTGGTTAGAGAAGTAGTTAATGGTCGATCCTTGACTACTGAGACTAGGAAACGCGAGGAATCGAGTGCGTCACCGGGTCTATAGCCACACTAGGTCATAACTGAATTTCATATATTTGCATGAAGCAAAGACTGACGAATTTCATAGGTTGTTGACAAAGTTCGAGAAGCCGAAAGCCTAGATTATTCTCTTCCATTGAATTCTTCCTTTCTAAAGTTGTTTTCACTTCTTAGTTTTCTTTAATTCAATCAATCTTTCAAAACCCTACTGATTTCCCTTTCTGTTTATAAATCTAGGTTAGAATACTTGGTCTCCAAGGTTCGACCACATACTTGCCGCTGCTACAGTTCTTGTGGTACCGGTAATATATCGAGAATTACATTGACGCGTTCGACTCGAGTCAAATTTTGGCACCGTTGTCGGGGACCAAGTCCTTTTTAACCTAGTTTTTTTATTTTCTTTTCCTTTTTTATGAGCAAAAGTCTCCATCGATCAAAGTCCACCAGATCCTTAGTACCTTTTAATCCGAAGATCGAGAAGACTTGCCATAAGAATGCCAAAGAAGCGCAAGAGAGGAGACAATCTTTCGAACTTCCACTTAGCAGCGAGCGCTCTTCAACAATGGAGAATAATGACAACAATCCTCCCTAAGAAGAAGGGGACAACTAACATCATGGGGAACACCAAGATAATAGGGAACACTTAACTCCTCCAATAGCTCCGAGGGGACCAATAATCCCTTAATTCCAGCAACATGAACCTAATGTGGTTAATCCTGCACTTGCACCAGTACAAGCCGAGCTCTAAGTCACCATAGAGATGGAGAATGATGAGATGTAAATTCTCCTAGCACATCAGCCCACTAAATAGCATATCCTGTGCACAGGGGAGAATTTGAACTGAAGTCTGGCTTCATCAATTTTTTACCCTCCTTCCATGGATTGAACCGAGAGGATCCAATCACTTTCATCAAAGATTTCCACTCTAAGTGCGGGACAATAAAACCACCCAGAGCCAATGAAGATGAAGTCAAACTATTGGCTTTCCCATTTTGTCTTAAAGACAAAACAAAAGTAGCTATTCTATCTCCTCCCGAGATCAATCACCTATTGGAAAGATTTGATTTCTGCATTCTTAAGGGAATTCTTTCTCGAATCTCGGTCATCTCAGCTTACTGCAAAAATTTGTGGCATAAAGATGAAAAAGGGAGAAACTTTCAGTGACTATTAGGTACGATACAAACGATTACTTGCACAATGTCCTTAACATATCAAAATAATACTTCACTTGTCCAGTTCTTCTATCAAGGTCTTATGTCTCTGGAGAAATGTATGATTGACAATGCTTGTGGAGGAGCATACAAAAAGAAAACAACTCAATAGATGTTTGAGTTGTATGAATCTATGGCTAGTCAATCTCGTCAATATGTTGACGTGAATGAAGAGGAGTTCCCCTGGTCCCTTTTTACTATAAGTGGGTCAAACAACACTCATATATGGAAAGAGGCATGACATTGATTGAGGCACCAAGATCGCACATTGTTCTTTAGATTTCGACTTCATCTATAGTGCAAGGTACAATAAACATTCTCCTCACACTTGGTGCACAACTTCATTTGTAGGATAGCAGAAGCACTTTCTCCTACAGTGATATTTTCGTCGCCTTTAAGTCTACCTTTGTTTGTACAAAGGTCCTTGAGAAGCTTAGCATATCTAAGCATATGTGCTAAAACATCCAAAAGTGGAATATTGATTGCCACTTTTCTTAAGATTTCCAGGATTTCTTTCTCGTCACCTGCCTTTTTGTTTCGTAAAAATCGACTAGTGGGAGTCTTGGAGGATATTCTAGTGAAAGTTAGTAAGTTTGTGTTCCCTGCTGATTTCTACATTGTTGATATGAAGAATTAGTTTTATCCCCATTTCTCTTTAGTCTTACTTGGCAGGCCTTTTCTAAAGATTGCTATAGCGAAGATTGAAGTTCATAATGGTTCCTTGACCATAGAGTTTGATGGCGAGATCATCAAATTCAATATCTATGATGCAATGCATCATCCTAGAGAAGCATCATCATTTACGATGCTTGCACTAGACAATGTGGACTCACTGGCCCAAGATGTCTTCTTTTTGAAAGGAAACGAGTTAAAAGTGGTGTTGGAAAATCACCTTGACACCACTTTTCTGAGAAAGTGTGCACTCTCCCTTAATACTGAGATCGAGGATCTTATCACAGAGTTAGACTCTACTCTGTACCTCCCCTTAGAGTTACCTGATTTGAACTTTAAGCTTCTACCCTCCTTGGAGCGAGCACCCACATTGGAGCTCAAACCATTACCCAATCACCTCAAATATGTGTTTTTTATGTGAGAATGATACTCTACCAGTTATCATCTCTACTAAACTCACATTACCTGAAAAGGAAAAGCTTATCATTGTACTTCGAGAGTTCAAAGAAACACTAGGGTGGACGATTGTTGACATTAAAGGCATTAGCCCTTCCACATGTATGCATTAGATACATATATATGGAAGAAGGGTTTAAGCCTTCTCGAGAAGCACAACAACGGCTGAACCCACCTATGATGGATATGGTTAAAAGGAGATTTTGAAACTCCTTGACGCTGCGATGATCTACCCGATCTCTGACAACAGGTGGGTCAGTCCTGTGCAGGTGGTTCCCAAGAAAACGAGGATCATAGTGGTCACAATCTCACTGGGTGAGTTAGTTCCAACTGAAGGTCACCCAAGAGGGGGTGAATTAGGTTACCGAGTAGTTATTGCCTTTTTAAATATAATTCAATATTCAAGATGATATATGCTCACCGAAACACAAATATGGATGTTATGCAAGTGAATGGGGTAGAAGAGATGGAAATGAGACACACGATATAGAGTGGTTCAATCCAACCGATCTACATCCACTATCTAACCTCCCCGATTATGATTTTTAACCCCCACTTATATTACCAATAAGTGTTACACCCTAAGATAACTAGCCTAATGAATGTCTAGCCTCAACTAGGTCTTTTATAAGATGTTTTATCGCAATAAGATCTTATACAACCACCTAGCCGTAACTAAGATTTTCCCCACTAAACTCGCCTTAGATTTTTCCACCTAGCCGCAACTAGTATTTATGGCTAGCCTCAACTAGGTCTTCCCTTTTGACTTAGATCCCACTAAGTCTTACAATCAAAGTTTGATGAATACAATGAAATACACTTTATAAAGTAAAGCGGCACCAAGTTCAAATACAAGCAAGCCTCCTAGAGCCTAAACACTATAATGCATGCAAGTATGAAAACAATTGAAAAATACAAATATATCACTGATTTTATGCAAAACTCATATGAAACCGTTTCAAACAAATCAATTAGAACAAATCCAGTTTCAAATCCAATGAATAAGAAGTTTGATAAAAATCAAGTTTAAGTGTAAACTCTTATCCAAATCAGTCCTAGGGTTTAGTAAATCAAGTTTAAGTGCAAAACCCAAGACAAATATGTTTAACAATACAACATGTGATTTCTCAAGTCAAGTACATAAGAATATATAATTTAAGCATAAGAAAAGTTAGGAAATATGACTTTCTTACAACCCCAAGATGATGACTTGAAAATCAATTTTGGAGAGGTTATAGTACACCTTAGAAGGCCTTAAGAATGCTGGTTTTAAAATTGATTCAACAACCTCAAAATATTCCTTGTGTTCTTCACAAAACTCCAAGCTCCTCTTGAAAAATTTGAACACTTGTGTTTTTCTTTCTCCTCAAAACAAATCCTTTGTACTTAGTTGTTTAAGAGTGTTCTATATTTTTATAAAATAGTTTTATGACCGTTCTAGGGATCCAAGGGTTAAGATTCTATCAAAAATTAAAATTAAAGTGTGTTTTTCAGCTTTATAAAAAAGCTGTCAAGAAAGGAATTAGCGCGCTAATTTTTTGACCTAGCGTGCTAATTCTGCACTTAGCGTGCTAATAAAGATATTAGCGCGCTAATAGTCAGGGGCCTCAAAATAATATTTTTGACCATAGAGTTAACGACCCTTTATCACATCCGAGACCCTACCAAACCTCATATAACATGTCATACATGTTTGTTATGGGTCATATAGCCTATTTGGGTGGTCCGAATATTTTTACAAATCCTAAAAATGGAAAATCTCGGTTTCATTACATGCGAGGGGCTTTTCTGCAAATATGCAGTTTTCTTTTCAAAAACTTTCACAATGATTTTCAAAGTACGATATGAATATAAACACATAGATTAACATTGTTTAAACTTATAGACCGAGGTATGTATTAAGTTTCACTTAAAACTTCAAGTAATCACTTGACATTTAAAAATCCATTTGAAAAGCTTGATGTGCATGAACTAATGCAATAGGCTTGCGTAAATGAACTTGTATACCTTACATCAATGTTACAATTTTTGGTTTGAACTTTTATCTTCTTTTCCTTATGTTTGCCGAATCTTGAACTTGTATGGCTTGAATACTTGAATACTTGAGATTGTGATGTTTTGCAACCTTTGACGAAACTGAAATACACTTGATAAACTTATTAATATATTTTTACCTAGTTTGTTTCCATCAAAATCTCAGTCGAAGTTAGAATGACTAACCACTTAGTCTAACAATCTCTCCCTTTTTGATGATAACAAATAATGTGAACTTGACAAGCATCAAATATAACACAAGTGTATGAACATCACATTCATGATTATACACAAAATTTATACTTTCTCAAGTTCAACAACCTTTACTCTCTCAAGTTCAACAACCTTTCTCCCATGTTTGATACCATCAAAAAGTGGGGCATATAAAATCATGATGCAAATAGAGTAATAGCAAATGAATGAATCCAATAAATAGAGTTCAAATACATTATCCCCCATTTTATAAAAGTGGTACCAAATTAGGGCTCCCCCTATCAATATGCATAAAAATGTAGGCTCAAGGAAATAATTGAAAGAATAAGCTCCTCCTATCAATATGCATGTTCAAATTCATGATACCAATATATTTCTCATTTTAGGTACATGTCTCACAAAAAAATGATTAGATGCCAAAAAAAATGGGTATGAAGTCTCCCCCTATCAATATACATCAATATCATTCACACTATATATAATTTCCCCGATGTAAAACAATGCATACATGAACTCAGTTGTGGCTTTAACATATGAGTCAACAACATAGTGAATGTCTAGTTTGTCTGGCCAAGCGGCATTAGCGCGCTAATGATGGAGGTAGCGCGCTAATGGATAAGTTTAGCAATCTGGGCTAGGGTGAATTAGTGCGCTAATTTTCAGACCTAGCGCGCTAATTGCTCTCTAGAATTTCGGAAATAAAAGTTTAAAATTTTTTACGCACAACTCCGATTCACCTCAAACTTCATGGACACTTCACTTAAAACATATAAAGAGGATTAAAACACCTAAAACATGTATAGAAGGTCCGAATCACGAGACATGCCTAATTCATGTCGTGTTTATGGTTTCGGCCCAAAGGTGTTTGGTTATATTGTATTCATTTATCATGGTCCTACATATAATGCATATAAAATGCAAGCATGTCATAAAAAATAACAATATAAGCACACTATGTGTATGTGACTAATGCAAAACATGTCATGCTTAACTCTTATTCATTTATCTATCATTTAAGAACATTCATGTTCCAAAGTAAATCTAATTCATTCTATGAATCATGAACTTTGGTACCTATACACTTTTATGTTCCATAAAATGTGTATCATATACATTCTTTTATATCCATGCTAGTTTACCTCTATTGGTCTTATTTAAGACACATTTGCCAATATTATAAGATCTATTGCATTTGAAGCATTTCTTAGATTCGGCCAATAGCTTTCCATAACTTAATAGGCTAACACCATAGCCTATGCATCTCTTGTTGAGTGCACGTCGTTGTGCGTCTAACATCATGTCAAACATCTTAGTACCACTTGTGAACTTGGTCACCGTGGTGGTCAATTCCTTTACATTTTTGCTAAGTCATTTCTCTCATTTATGACCAATTCTAAGTCATGTTGGAGATCATCGATAATCTCATTTTGATATTCAATCTCATTAATGGCTTTGATCAAGCTCTTTTTGAGTTGCTTGGTCTTTTTGACCTCTTTTTCTAACTCGTTCTTAAGGTCATGAGCATTAGGCATATCATTCAATGCATTTACATCATCACAATTAAAAGAGATAGAGTCACTTACCTCACTCCTTGCCATAAGACAAAGGATAGCCTTCTCATTTTCTGACTCGGAGTCGGAGCTAGATGATGAAGATGATGATGATGAGTCGTATCGCTTGCTTCTCTTCATGTACTTGCATTCCGTCATCATGTGTCCCGGTTTGTGACACTCGTAACAAATCATATCGTGTGATTTGCTTGCTTTGTTTGCACCTTTGCACTTCTTGTACTTGTCTCTTTTGTATGTAGCCTTCTTGAGCTTTCTTGATAACATAACCACTTCTTGTTCAATAGAATCATTCTCACTTGAATTTACATCATCTTCTGTCGGTGAACAAGTAGCTTTCAAGGCATGCTCCTTCTTTGACTCTTGCTTGGTCATTCCACCAAGTGCTTCGAATCTAGCACGGTCTTTTAGCTCAAATTTATGGACCGTTAGCTCTTCACATAAGGCATCTAAAGTGCAATCTCCAAGATTTTATGCCGATTGAATTGCATACTTCTTCGCATCTCATTCCTTAGGTAAGCCTCTAAAGAACTTGTACACCGAGTTCTCTTGATCATAATGTTTGCCAAGGTTTTTGATCTCATTCAAAAGCTTTGTGAACCTTGTGATGGCCGTGGCTATGTCTTCATGGGGCTCAACTCAAAAAATCTCATAATGTTCTTCAAGAATCCTCAATTTAGTGTTCTTGACTTGTTGTGTCCCTTCATAATGTACTTTAAGCTTTTCCCATAATTCCTTAGCCGTCTCACATGTACTAATTCGATTGAACTCATTTTCACTTAGTGCACAAGATAAATGATTCATTGCTTGATCATTAGACAGCTCAAGTCTTGCCTCGGCGGGAGTGTAGTCTTTTCCGGCCTTGTTTGGTGGAGTGTAGCCATCCATGATAGAACCTCATAAATGTCTACCTTGTGCTCTAATGTAGAACTTCATTCGAACTTTCCAATGAGCATAGTTGGTCCTATCAAAGTAAGGAGGCCTAACGGATGAGTTGCCTTCCCTAAGGCGAGCGAAATCTAATGTTTACATCCTTGCAAGAAAACACTCAAAGATACGTTAGTAACACTTTGAGCAATAACCTACTCTGATACCAATTGAAGGTCACCCAAGAGGGAGGGTGAATTGGGTTACCGAGTAGTTATCGCCTTTTTAAATATAATTCAATAATCAAGATGATATATGCTCACCAGAACACAAATATGGATGCTATGCAAGTTAATGGGGTAGAAGAGATAGAAATGAGACACACGATATATATAGTAATTCGATCCAACCGATTTACATCCACTACCTAACCTCCCCTATTAGGATTTTCAACCCCCACTTATATTACCAATAAATGTTACACCTTAAGCTAACTAGCCTAGTGAATGCCTAGCCTCAACTAGGTCTTTTAAAAGATGTTTTATCGCAATAAAGTCTTATACAACCACCTAGCCGCAACTAGGATTTTTTCCACCTAGACTCACCTAAGATTTTCCCACCTAGCCGCAACTAGGATTTATGCCTAGCCTCAACTAGGTCTTCCCTTTCGACTTAGATCCCACTAAGTTTTACAATCAAAGTTTGATGAATACAATGAAATACACTTTAAAAAGTAAAGCGGTACCAAGTTAAAATACAAGCAAGCTTCCTAGAGCCTAAATACTCTAATACATGCAAGTATGAAAACAATTGAGAAATACAAAGATATCACTGATTTTATACAAAACTCAAATGTGAAACCGTTTCAAACAAATCGATTAGAACAAATCCGGTTTCAAATTCAATGAACAAGAAGTTTGATAAAAATCTAGTTTAAGTGCAAACTCTTGTCCAAATCATTCATAGGGTTTAGTAAATCAAGTTTAAGTGCAAAACGCAAGATAAATGTATTTAACAACACAACATGTGATTTTTCAAGTCAAGCACACAAGAATATATAATTTAAGCACAAGAAAAGCTAGGAAATAGGACTTTCTTACAACCCCAATATGATGACTTGAAAATCAGTTTTTGAGAGGTTGTAGTACACTTTAGAAGGCCTCAAGAATGTTGGTTTTAAAATTGATTCAACAGCCTCAAAATATTTCTTGTGTTCTTCACAAAACTCCAAGCTCCTCCTCTTGAAAAATTTGAGCACTTGTGTTTTTCTTTCTCCTCAAAATAAATCCTTTGTGTTTAGTTGTTTGAGAGTGTTCTATATTCTTATATAATAGTGTTATGACCGTTCTAGGGATCCAAGAGCTGAGATTCCATCAAAAATTAAAATTAAAGTGTTTTTTTCAGCTTTATAAAAAAGCTGTCAGGAAAAGAATTAGCGCGCTAATTTTCTGACCTAGCGTGCTAATTATGCACTTAGCGTGCTAATAAAAATATTAGTGCGCTTATAGTCAGGGGCCTCAAAATAATATTTTTGACTATAGAATTAACGACCCTTTATTACATTCGAGACTCTATCAAACCTCATATAACATGTCATACATGTTTGTTATGGGTCATATTGCTTATTTGGGTGGTCCAAATATTTTTACAAATCTCAAAAATAGAAAATTCTGATTTCATTACATGCGATGGGCTTTTCTGCAAATATGTAGTTTTCTTTTCAAAAACCTTTCAAAAACAAGTTTTTCTTTTTCGAATTTTTTCACAATGATTTTCAAAGTACGATATGAATATAAATACATAGTTTAACATTGTTTAAACTTATAGACCGAGTTATGTGTTAAGTTTCACTTAAAACTTCAAGTAATCACTTGACATTTAAAAATCTATTTGAAAAGCTCGATGTGCATGAACTAATGCAATAGGCTTGCATAAATGAACTTGTATACCTTAAATTAATGTTACGATTCGTGGTTCGATCTTTCGTCTTCTTTTCCTTATGTTTACCGAATCTTGAACTTATATGGATTGAATACTTGAATACTTGAGATTGTAATGTTTTGCAACCTTTGATGAAACTGAAATACACTTGATATACTTATTAGTATATTTTCACTTGGTTTGTTTCCATCAAAATTCGGTCGGAGTTAGAGTGACTAACCACTTAGTCCAACACCAACCCGTATCCAGAATGGATGGTGGGTTTGCATCGATTATAGGAAACCTAATGCTTTGACTCGGAAATACCACTTTCCTTTGCCTTTCATCGATCAGATAATAAAGCGATTGGCCGGTAGATCTCACTATTGTTGCATAGATGGGTATTCAAGTTTTCACCAAATACCTGTAGCCCTAGAGGATCAGGAGAAGACTAACTTCACTTGTCCTTTCGACACTTTTGCCTATTGGTGCATGCTCTTTAAGCTATGCAATGCACCTGCCACCTTTCAGCGGTGCATGTTGAGCTTTTTCTCTGGCTTCGTTAAGCACTTCATCGAAGTTTTCATGGATGATTTCACTGTTTACGATGATTCTTTCAAATTATTTCTCAATCACCTTGCGAAGGCCCTTTACAGGTGCATAAAGAAGAACTTGGTCTTCAATTATGAGAAATGTCACTTTATAGTAACAATAAGACAGCCCAATTATCATGCGATAATTGAAAGGCAGGAAAATAAATAAATCAAAGTGCAAGATAAATAGACTAATAGATAGCAATCAAAAACTTGCGTGTTCTAATAATCAAAAGAGGCCTATGAGTGGTCTAATTTCACAGTAATACGACAAAGATCTCGCAAAATCTCCTCGGGTAATGTCGCAACATTAGAACAGCTTGAAATTGAGAGGCATCGCAACACCTTTCGAATCCAGTACCCAGTACACACAACACTAGGGGTGGTCAATTACCCCTGTAGGAGGCACCCTCGTTGTCTCAGCTAGTGCAGGACCACATGATACCTTCGAGACACACACTCATGCCAAGAACACACAACCAACAATATAAAATGGAATATCAAGCAAGAGAACAATTCAACAATAACAACAAATAGAGGATGTATAAATCACATGATATTTCTGTTGGACTAAGTGGTTAGTCACTCTAACTCCGACCGGAATTTTGATGGAAACAAACAAGGTGAAAATATACTAATAAGCTTTATCAAGTGTATTTCAGTTTCGTCAAAGGTTGCGAAACATCACATCATGAGTATTCGAGCATTCAAGCTATACAAGTTCAAGACTCGGCATACAAAAAGGAATGAAGACGAAAGATCAAGGCCAAGAGTTGTAAAATTAATGGAAGGTATTCAAGTTCACTTAAGCAAGCCTATTGCATTAGTTCATGCATATCGTGATTTTAAAATGGATTTTCAAATGTCAAGTGATTACTCGAAGATTTCGGTCTTATAAGTCTAAACTATGTTAAACTATATGTGTATGTTAATATCGCTTTTTGAAAATCATTGTGAAAGCTTTTGAAAAAAAAAAACTTGTTTTTAAAAGATCTTTGAAAAGAAAACTGTATATTTGCAGAAAAGTCCCTCGCAAATCATGAAACCGAGATTTTCCATTTTCGGGATTTGTGAAAATATCCGGACCATCCAAATAGGCCATATGACCCATAACAAACATGTATAATATGTTATATGAGGGTTTATTGGGTCTAGGACGTGTTAAAGGGTCGCTAACACAAGGGAGAATTAATTATTTTGAGGTCCCCTGCGGTTAGCGCGCTAATATCTTGTTATTAGCGCGCTATGTGCGAGTTAGCGCGCTAGGTCATAAAATTAGCGCGCTAATTGCAGTCCTGACAGCTTTTTTATAAAGCTGAAAAATTCACTTTAATTTGAATTTTTGATTAAATCTCGGCCCTTGGATGCACACAACGGTCATATATGGGTCTATAAATATATACAACACTCCCAAACACATAAGGCACACAAATTAGGTTTTGAAATCAAATAAAAACACTTGTGCTTAATTTTTTCAAGAGAAGGAACTTGGGGTTTTCAAGCTACACTTTGAAATTTGTTCATTCAACATCAAAAAACCAGCTCTCTTGAGGCACTCTAAGGAGTACTACAACCTCTTCAACACTGATTTTTCAAGTCATCTTCTTGGGGTTGTAAGAAAGTCCATTCCCTAGCTTTTCTTGTGCTCAATTTATATATTCTTGTGTGATTGATTTGGGAAACTACTTGTTGTGTTTTTAAACACACTTGTATTGGGTTTTGCTCTTAAACTTGATTCATTAAACCCTTGGACTGATTTGAACAAGAATTCGTGCTTAAACTTGATTTTTATCAAACTTCTTGTTCTTTGGATTTGAAACCGGTTTTGCTCTCATCAATCTATTTAAAACGGTTTCATATTTGAGTTTTGCACAAAATCAGTTTTATATTTGCATTTCTCAATTGTTTTCATACTTGCATGCATAACAGTGATTAGGCTCTAGGTGGCTTGCTTGTATTTGAACTTGATACCAATTTACTTTGTAAAGTATATTTCAATTGTATTCAAATCTTGATTGTAAGACTTAGTGGGATCTAAGTCGAAAGAGAAGACCTAGTTGAGGCTAGGCATATATCCTAGTTGCGGCTAGGTGGGAAAATTCCTAGGTGGGTCTAGGTGGGGAAAATTCTAGTTGCGGCTAGGTAGTTGTATAAGACCTTATTGCGGTAAGGCATCGTGTAAAAGGCCTAGTTGAGGCTAGGCATTCACTAGGCTAGTTGGCTTAGGTTGTAACACTTATTGATAATATAAGTGGGGGTTGAAAATCCTAACCGGGGAGGTTAGGTAGTGGATGTAGATCGGTTGGATCGAACCACTATATATCGTGTGTCTTATTTCCATCTCTTCTACCCCTTTCTTGATTGCATAGCATTGACATTTTTCATTGGTGTATGCATTATCATTATTATTTGTTCTTAAAGTTTTAAAAAGGCGATAAACTCTCGGTAACCCAATTCACCCCCCCTCTTGGATGACCTTCAATTGGTATCAGAGCGGGTTATTGCTCAAAGTGTTACTAACGTATCTTTGAGTGTTTTTGTGCAAGGATGCAATCTCTAGATTTCTCTCGCCTTAGGGAAGGCAACTCATCCGTCCGACCTCCCTACTTTGATGGAACAAATTATGCTCATTGGAAAGTTCGAATGAAGTTTTACATTAGAGCACAAGGGAGACATTTATGGGACACAATTGAAAATGGCTACTCTCCACCGAACAAGTCCTTAAAAGAATACACCGCCGAGGAGATCAAGATCGAGCTCTCAAATGATCAAGCCATGAATCATTTGTTTTGTGCACTAAGTGAGAACGAATTCAACTGAGTTAGCACTTGTCAAACGGCCAAGGAAGTATGGGAAAAACTTGAAGTGCATTATGAAGGTACACAACAAGTCAAAAACACTAAGTTGAGGATTCTTGAAGAACATTATGAGACCTTTCGAGTGGAGCCCCACGAAGACATAGCCACGGCCATTACAAGGTTCACGAAGCTCTTGAATGAAATCAAAAACCTTGGCAAACATTATGATCAAGAGAATTCGGTGTACAAGTTCCTTAGAGGCTTGCCTAAGGAATGGGATGCAAAGAAATATGCTATTCAATCGGCTCAAAACCTTGGAAATTATACTTTTGATGCATTATGCGGAGAATTGACGGTTCATGAATTTGAGCTAAGAGACCGTGCTAGATTGGAAGCACTTAGTGGTTCGACCAAGAAAGAGTTAAAGAAGGAGCATGCCTTGAAAGTTACTTGTCTATCGTAGAAGATGATGTGAGCTCAAGTGAAAGTGATTCTATTGAACAAGAAGTGGCCATGCTATCAAGAAAGCTCAAGAAGGCAACATACAAAAGAGACAAGTACAAGAAGAAGTACAAAGGTGCAAACAATGCAAGCAAATCACGCAAGATGATTTGCTATAAGTGCGGCAAACCGGGACATAAAGCATCGGAATGCAAGTACTTGAGAAGAAGCAAGAGACATGAATCATCATCATCATCATCCTCATCATCTAGCTCCGACTCCGAGTCGGAAAATGAGAAGGCCATCCTTTGCCTTATGGCAAGGAGTGAGGTAAGTGACTCTTCATCTTTTAATTATGATGATGTAAATGCATTGGATGATATGTCTATTATTCATGACCTTAGGAATGAATTAGAAAAGGAGATCAAAAAGACCAAACAACTCAAAAAGAGTTTGATCAAAGCCATTAGTGAGATTGAATCTCAAAATGAGATTATTGATGATCTCCAACAGGACTTAGAATTGGCCATAAATGAGAAAATAGGCTTAGCAAAAGAAATAGAGGACTTGACCACTACGGTGACCAAGTTTACAAGTGGCACCAAAATGTTTGACATGATGTTGGGCGCACAACGACGTGCACTCAACAAGAGAGGCATAGGCTATGGTGCAAGCCTATTGAGCTATGGAAAGCTTTTGGCCGAGTCTAAGAGATGTTTAAAATGCAATAGATCTCATAATGTTGGCAAATGTGTCCTAAATAGGACCAATAGAGGTAAACTTGCATGGGTAGAAAAGAATGTATGTGATGCACATGTTAGGGAACACAGAGGTGTATGGGTACCAAAGTCCATGATTCATAGAGTAAATTAGATTCACTTTGGAACATGAATGCGCTAAAACGACAAATTGATATATAGGAGTTAAGCATGATAGGCCTTGCTTTAGTCACATACACATAGCATGCATACACTGTTATTTTTGATGTCATGACTATCTTTCACATACATTTTATGTAGGACCATGATGAATTAATACAATGTAGCCAAGCACTTTTAGGCTAAATTCATTGACACGGCATGAGTTAGGCATTTCTCATAAATCGGACCTTCTACACATGTTTTAAGTATTTTAATCATATTTATATGGTGTTAATGAAGTGTCCATGAAGTTTGAGATAAATCGGAGTTGTGTGTCAAAAACTCAAAAATTTTAATTCCGAAATTCCAGAGAGGAATTAGCGCGCTAGGTATTTCCATTAGCGCGCTAGGTCTAGCAATTAGCGCGCTAGGTCAGTCAATTAGCGCGCTAATACCCCCTGACCAGACAAACTTCACATTCACTATGTTTCAAAGTCATGTGTTAAAGCCATTGTTTTATTTTGGGGGAGACTTTTAGATAATGAGAATGACATTGATAGGGGAAGACCTTTATACCCATTTTTTTTGGTATCTATTCTTTTTGGGGTTAAGACATGTACCAAAAATGAGGAATTTATTGGAATCACAAACCAAATCATGCATGTTGATAGGGGGAGCCTAGATTCCTTAAGCTTTCATTTGATGCATATCGATAGGGGGAGCATTTACTTGGTATCATCTTCATAAAACGGGGGAGGAGCCTTTCTAATGGTATCATGACTTATTCGTGCCCCACTTTTTGATGGTATCAAACGGGGGAGAAAGAGTGTCGAACTTGAGAGAGTATAAATTTTATCCATTATTGTATTGTTCATACACTTGTATTATGCTTTATGCTTGTCAAGTTCACATTGTTTGTTATCATCAAAAAGGGGGAGATTGTTGGACTAAGTGGTTAGTCACTCTAACTCCGACCAGAATTTTGATGGAAACAAACAAGGTGAAAATATACTAATAAGCTTTATCAAGTGTATTTCAGTTTCGTCAAAGGTTGCGAAACATCACATCATGAGTATTCGAGCATTCAAGCTATACAAGTTCAAGACTCGGCATACAAAAAGGAATGAAGACGAAAGATCAAGGCCAAGAGTTGTAAAATTAATGTAAGGTATTCAAGTTCACTTAAGCAAGCCTATTGCATTAGTTCATGCATATCGTGATTTTAAAATGGATTTTCAAATGTCAAGTGATTACTCGAAGATTTCGGTCTTATAAGTCTAAACTATGTTAAACTATATGTGTATGTTAATATCGCTTTTTGAAAATCATTGTGAAAGCTTTTGAAAAAGAAAAACTTGTTTTTAAAAGATCTTTGAAAAGAAAACTGTATATTTGCAGAAAAGTCCCTCGCAAATCATGAAACCGAGATTTTCCATTTTCGGGATTTGTGAAAATATCCGGACCATCCAAATAGGCCATATGACCCATAACAAACATGTATAATATGTTATATGAGGGTTTATTGGGTCTAGGACGTGTTAAAGGGTCGCTAACACAAGGGACAGAATTAATTATTTTGAGGTCCCTGCAGTTAGCGCGCTAATCTTGTTATTAGTGCGCTATGTGCGAGTTAGCGCGCTAGGTCATAAAATTAGCGCGCTAATTGCGCTAATTCGACTGACTGCTTTTTTATAAAGCTGAAAAATTCACTTTAATTCGAATTTTTGATTAAATCTCGGCCCTTGGATGCACACAACGGTCATATATGGGTCTATAAATATATACAACACTCCCAAACACATAAGGCACACAAATTAGGTTTTGAAATCAAATAAAAACACTTGTGCTTAATTTTTTCAAGAGAAGGAACTTGGGGTTTTCAAGCTACACTTTGAGGCTGTTCATTCAACATCAAAACCAGCTCTCTTGAGGCACTCTAAGGAGTACTACAACCTCTTCAACACTGATTTTTCAAGTCATCTTCTTGGGGTTGTAAGAAAGTCCATTCCCTAGCTTTTCTTGTGCTCAATTTATATATTCTTGTGTGATTGATTTGGGAAACTACTTGTTGTGTTTTTAAACACACTTGTATTGGGTTTTGCTCTTAAACTTGATTCATTAAACCCTTGGACTGATTTGAACAAGAATTCGTGCTTAAACTTGATTTTTATCAAACTTCTTGTTCTTTGGATTTGAAACCGGTTTTGCTCTCATCAATCTATTTAAAACGGTTTCATATTTGAGTTTTGCACAAAATCAGTTTTATATTTGCATTTCTCAATTGTTTTCATACTTGCATGCATAACAGTGATTAGGCTCTAGGTGGCTTGCTTGTATTTGAATTTGATACCAATTTACTTTGTAAAGTATATTTCAATTGTATTCAAATCTTGATTGTAAGACTTAGTGGGATCTAAGTCGAAAGAGAAGACCTAGTTGAGGCTAGGCATATATCCTAGTTGCGGCTAGGTGGGAAAATTCCTAGGTGGGTCTAGGTGGGGAAAATCCTAGTTGCGGCTAAGTGGTTGTATAAGACCTTATTGCGGTAAGGCATCGTGTAAAAGACCTAGTTGAGGCTAGGCATTCACTAGGCTAGTTGGCTTAGGTTGTAACACTTATTGATAATATAAGTGGGGGTTGAAAATCCTAACCGGGGAGGTTAGGTAGTGGATGTAGATCGGTTGGATCGAACCACTATATATCGTGTGTCTTATTTCCATCTCTTCTACCCTCTTCTTGATTGCATAGCATTGACATTTTTCATTGGTGTATGCATTATCATTATTATTTGTTCTTAAAGTTTTAAAAAGGCGATAAACTCTCGGTAACCCAATTCACCCCCCTCTTGGGTGACCTTCAATTTCCTTACTGGCCTACTAACGTACACACATACAAAGCACATGTGTACTTACCTGACTAATCGCAATCTCGGTACCACTTTGCAACTCTACGCATTTCCCACGGGTTCCCGACTACCTGGTAAAGGTTTGGACCTCGAATATTGGTTTAGGGTTAGTATTTAGTCTTAAGGTGATCCCTATTAGTTTGGTTTAAAACATTTTGTAAAACGGGTCCATAATAGCGTGAAAAACCTCTCTGGTCTAATGGTATGTGGGTCATGCCGTGAGCCCATTGGGCTTGTGGCGTGACCACGGCATCTTGTACCTCTTGTATGACCGAAACACACACATTACACGACTCACATGGAATCACATACACATAAGACACACATTACTCGCCAAACTGGAAATGACAGACTTTACATGGAGTCACTAACTAGAAAGTCCATCAAATTACACATACAATGGGCCGTTTTGGTTAAACACATCCTGTTTGTTGGACCCTTATTGGACCTAAACACATAAGTCCATTTAAAACACAACTCATGCATATACTATACATACAAACTGTGACCATGCTAACATCAAACACATATCACGTTTTAGATCAAATAGCCAACATACCATACGCACCCCACACCCCACACCCCAACGTCTCAACTATGAGACACACACACACTATACGCACCCCACAACAAACCAAAAATGTTTATGCTAGCCGTGATTCACTGTAACGACCTGAATCTCCCCCGATCCGATTTAGGGGCAATTTAGTAATTTAAATACTAAATGTGTGTTGGATTTCTTTGGATTGGATTATTAGTGATATAGTAGAATATCCTATACCTCGAGATGCACATTTTATGCGGTTTGAAGAGATATCAGAATATATGCCCGTTCTTATTAAGGAAACTCACAAGAAAATAAATATTTGAAAAACGTTTCTTAAACCAAATTTAATAGATCCTATTAATTAAGGAAAGATTTGTGGAAACGTTATTGGTCAAAATGCTCATTAAGATAAATTAATGAAAACTGTCTAAAATATATTAAATAGGGAGTTAGACTTAAGGCCCAAATAGGAGGGCATTTTAGTCTTTAATACAAAAGGATGTATGTAACCTAACCTAACCCTAGCCTATAAAAGGAGAAGTTAAGTAAACCTAGCCACGACTTGTTGTTCTACACTATTTGGAAAAATATAGGAGATTAAGGGAGGACAGTTTGAAATGGTCAGAATGAGTTTTGAGAAGTCAAAGAGATCAAAGAAGTTCGGATTGAACATTCAAATCGAGCCCTAATGCGAAAGGATCAATACTAGGATTCGCGGTGAGTTTAAGGTAAGTGGGGAGCTTCGCTCATGCATTAAATATGGCTTGACTATTAGATAACAAGGAATGCATGTTTTGAATGTAAAGACTTGGGAATGGGTTGCGTCGTGATATTGGTTTGGATCTCTATTATCTATGGAATTGTGAATACATTGTTTTGCCTTTTTGTTATTTGGTGCCCCAGAGTGTGTGAAGTTCCACCGCGGGCCAAATTAGCAAGTGGTTTATATCTTTGACGCCCCAGAGTGTGTGGTAGTTAACCACCGAGGGTTTGCTTGACTAATTGAATGCATAAGGTGAATTATTCGAGGGTAAGGGTTTGGAGTTCCATCCTTTGCTACTTGATGATTCTTTGAGACGTGTAGCGGTGACGGCTTGGATGAATCTATCTTTGTTTTGGTGCGATTATCTAGAGGGCGTAACGGTCATTGCGTTTCCACTGATTTTTGTACCAATTTGAAAATAGATGATTCAGTCACCGAATCCTTACCAATATCTAGTTCGCATTGAACGGAACAACGGCTTATATTAATATTTATATCTATCGCATTTTATTTAAATCTTTCGTGTGACTTTATTTGTATGTCATGTATAAATTTATAAATGAATAATAATGAATATTATTATGCATGACTTAAATGAATGTTTATCAAATGTGTTGTAAAATTGTTATGTTTATGTATAGTAATATGAATGGGATACGATATGAGATATTGATCTGAAGATTATTGGATGACAAATTTGGAAATGGAAGTATTAGTTATTTATCCTTCTTGGAATATGAATCCATTTTTATAATTACGATGAGCATGAACCATATCTTTAATTGTATCGAATTATGTGTTAAATTAATATGCTTATAATTTTGTTATGATTTACATGTATTCGGTTATTACATGTTGTGTTATGCGTCTGGATTGGATGTCATGTAGAATGTGCATGAGTACTAGGTAGTACTTGCATATTTAATGTTTGAGCGAGTCTTTCCTCTTATTGAGCATCGTTGGTTCTTTAGCTCACCCCACTCTACCCCACAGGTCCCTCTACCAGTGCGATAGACAAGAAAGGCAAGGGAAAGGATTTATTTTGAAGTGCCTTCATATGTGAGACTCATATAATACTAGTCTATCATTATTATTAATCGTTTTGTAAACCTCGTACATGGATTATAGCTTGAGAATTAGTAATGGGTAGTTTTGAACCTTATTATTATTATTATGAAGTTGTATGAGACTTTTAAATATTTAAGATGATAGATCTTATTATTATATACAGGATTATATGATTTTATTATGATTAACTTTTACACTCATATTATCATATATCTTGTTAGAATGATTATTCCGCAGATTTGTTTAGGCGTACCAGACTGTTATTTGGGCCTGGTTCAGGTATTGGGTCCAAGTGGCGGTGCAGTTTGGTCGACGACCGACCCTAGGTCGGGGGCGGGTCGTCACAGTTGGTATCAGAGCCTAAGGATTAGAACCTAGGGAAACGTTAGGTTAGGGAAACCTAAGATGTAGAGCCTTTAAGTTTAAAGGTCAAGTTAAGTCGAACAAATCAGTGGTATGGGACATTGGTTCAAAGTCGACTTAACACGCAATAATGATAAATCTTAGGATGGGATGGGACAAAAAAAACTTGATAAAGATTTAATGTGATGATTATTTGCTACTTTGTATATATAAATATATCATTAGATATATAGGTAAATGTCTTTCCTTAAGACGTGAAACCTTGGTTCCACGAGTTGGAAATGACAATTAACGACATAAGAAAATGGAAGAGAAGTCCTCAGAAGATTCCACATGTGTTGTAAGGAAGTCCTCAACGATTGCTGCGAGAATAATTATGATAGAACGACTAAACTTAGATTGGAAATTGTATGGTGAGATGCGCCTATACTTAATGATAGAGTGGCAAATAAAGACTTAAGCAAGAATCGATAGACTTGAAAGGATAATGAGACGCCACGTTAAATACGCAAGATGGAATTGACGTGGTCACATTTCAGAGAAGTAACTCTGAAATTAACGATCCTAGTAAGGATGCAAATGAATCGTTTGTTTCAAACAATGATAAGTTAGTCTGGCCAGTAGGCTGAACTTGAAAAAACTTAATTCAAGATATAGACGTCAAGTATACTCTAAAAACCTCTAATGCTCGATTAAAAGTGTGAATCATTGGTGTATAAATTCGATTTGAAGGTTATTGCTATTGATCGAATTATGTTGTTTCAGGTGATCTATTTTTATCGAAAAATGATTTTTTCGACTATATTGGACCATGATTTTTGTATTGTTTTCGAGTTGATATTTGCCGCACTTTATTGAAGTTTTCATGGAAGGATTTAACGTGTCTTTACAAAATTTTAAAAAAAAACGAACAAGTACAAAAAGGAAATAGTTTATTTTCCTTAGTGTTCAAAAATAGATACATATACATACATATATAAAAAAAGAAAGCTTGATTTAGCTTGAAAAATGGAAACTCAATACTTGGAAATGGGTTTTGATTCAGGTTTAACTTCTCGATTGATTGATTTATGACATTCAAGTTTCGATCGAACTTGTGTAAAAGAAAAATAAAGCTAAGCTAGTTATCGATAGGTTGAATACTAAATAAGATGACCCAAATTGAGAGTTAGCTCAAAGCGTAAGTGCATAATGTACGAGATGGCGAATGAGAAATTAAATAATATATTGAGAATTACTCAATGAGAAAATCTAGTGAATACAAAATGTCAGATGAGTATACTCAGAGATGGATGAGTTACTAAAATTGAGGATCCAAAGTCAAAGACTATTTCGGTGAAATAGGCATGTGTGAAGATCGTGTTGCCAAGTAGAAAATTTGTAGATGTTGTAAAGACTCAAGATCTGAGGTTAAAATGATATAAATCAAAGGTAACCACTGCAACAAAGAAATTATTCTAACATAATTAGAAGAGAGTTGATTCATAAAATTTGAGGATACCGGGAATTGGAAAAATTGTGTTCAAAATGAATGGAGAGTACGCGATAGCAGTAACCTGACTGAATAATTAAGGGAAACCCCAAACTAAACAGTATGTATGAGTTATATTAGTAGGCTGTAAAGAGTGTATGATGCAGTTAATGATATTATAATGAACTCGATGATAAGTGAATCATTAAAATCGGGGGTACACCAATGAAAAGAATATTTCTGATACGATTTATCGTGTGGACTCATAGCTTTTGAGTCAAAATGAAACCTAACTTGATTGGTAGGGGATGGTTGAATGAAAAATAGCGTTGAAGAGTAATCGAGGCAAATGATTGTTACATAACATTAGTCAATAATGACTTGGTTCTTAAAATTGGGGATCCTAGAATAGGATCGACCCATGGAAAAACGAATAAGTAATTTGGTGATGAGAAGAATTGCGAACTCAAGAGAGACAATATGTATTGCAATAGTACCATATTCAAGAACAAAATTTGTAATCGAAATGGTGACGTTACGAAGAATCATGTTGATCACTTGTGGAAAGTAACTTGTGATCTTTTGATAAAAGCAAAGATTTCATTAAACATATAAACTACCAAACTAAATGGTTGAAAGGAAAGATGAAAGATCTGATCAGTGATAGGTCGACTATTAAAAGTGAGGATCCTAGGTTAGGATCGAACCCCAATAAGATTTATACTGTACAATACGTACGAAACAATTAAGGATGGAGAGGAAATACCCTAAACTAGCAATGAAACATGAATATATGAGTAAAGATCAAATTTCTTAAATTTCATATTGTTAATAATTGTTGAACAAAATGTGTAGTTTACACTTGAAAACCTAAGGGCTTAGTATAAGTTTAAAAGTGAAAGCCCTAATTTGATGGCATATGAGAATTTGAGGTTGCAACCCAGATGGGTAAGCAATAGATTTGCAATTGGTTAAGTGTTAAGGATATCAACACATGGAGATAATGCATGAATAATCAAGGTCAACACCGTAACAGGTGACAAGCATAAGCAAATTATGCGACATAAAGGTTTCCCTAAGCATGAGGTCATTTTAAATCAACCTCATGAGAAATCAGTTGATATTCTTATTTTCAAGAATCATTGAATTTGGAGAAAAAGAAGAACACTATGAATGGTTTTGTGCTAAATATAAGCAATGAATCATAAGCTAAATAGTGCAAGATAATTTTCGAAATAGGTGTAAATATGAGTTTGAGTGCCCTTGAATTAAAGCTTTAGTAACAAGTCGTACAAGATAAACCTATATGAGTTTTATGTACACAGATTTGTACTTTATGGTTGAAGTATCTAACAAAATGTATATGCAGTGCGACAATAGTAATGCACGAGTGTAATAAATTGAAATACAAGTTTGAATTATGAACTTGAAATAACTGGATTGTATTGAGATATGAGTCCTTAATGACAATGACAGGAGTATGAGTTTTATTCTTATAAAGAAATGACGTGAATGTCAAGTTCGAAACATGAAAGCTAAATCACCTTCGTTTCTCGAGAGAGTGAGGTACTAAACACATTATAAAAGCTAAGAGTTAGCTTAGAAAGATGAGAAGGGACCATTGTATACCAAAAGGGGTCATGACTAAGTCAACAATGTTTAAAATAGTCACCCAGGATCGTGAAAATTGATCAGTGCGAGGACGCATTACGATAGATCTCCTGAAAATCGAGATATAGTGATAAGAGATCTTGGTATGAAATAAAAAAAATGGTGATGCAATGGAGCGCATTCAGATGAATGCTGAAACCTACTTAGAAATAATGACGATGTTAAAAATATTCCACAAGATTTTAAAGGTGGAAGCTTGTTTACATCAATTAACAGTTAAGTGTGACAGATGAGCTACAAAGTGGACCGTTAGTCAAGAGTTGACTTAAATTCATAACCTACAATAATGAATGTCAATAAATGTATGTTGACAATAATATTAAGGTATTATTCTAGAAAGGAATACTAAGTCTACCTAATTGTAACCTTCACAGATAAGTCGCAAGGATATGATGAGTCGTTCTTTGATATATATAACCAAGATGTTGACAGAGATGGTGTACTAGTGTTCATATTATAGCAGATAGCTATCCATGTTCCTACTACCAGGTGGTGGTATGGTTTTATTGCCAGATGGGTAGAGATATACCTCTTTTCAACACAGATAGACACCATATCACATCTTAATATTGTTCTTTCGTTTGGACGACTCGAGTGAACCTTGTGACTTCGGTTTAGATCACAAGGGAATACCCCAGAAATGCGTAACTATATGAGAAATTGGCATGTAGCTAAGTATGATAGCTCTATTGATGACCTATACGAGGTAGCCTTTATGAATTTTAGTTTGTAAAACGAAAATAAAAATAATGAGATATATTAAAGTCATGAGTAAAACTTTATTTCATGTCGGGTACAGGCTGAATACGCAGGCAAAAATGCACCAATTAAAGGATGGGTGGTAAAATAAATCATTACGGACGGACACACCAAACTGCTAATGTAAATATTTTTACTTTTGAGGACGAAAGTTCTTAAAATTGGGGATGTTGTAACGACCTGAATCTTCCCCGATCCGATTTAGGGGCAATTTAGTAATTTAAATACTAAATGTGTGTTGGATTTCTTGTGTTGGATTTCTTTGGATTAGATTATTAGTGATATAGTAGAATATCTTATACCTCGAGATGCACATTTTATGCGGTTTGAAGAGATATCAGAATATATGCCCGTTCTTATTAAGGAAACTCACAAGAAAATAAAGATTTGAAAAACGTTTCTTAAACCAAATTTAATAGATCCTATTAATTAAGGAAAGATTTGTGGAAACGTTATTGGTCAAAATGCTCATTAAGATAAATTAATGAAAACGGCCTAAAATATATTAAATAGGGAGTTAGACTTAAGGCCCAAGTAGGAGGGCATTTTAGTCTTTAATACAAAAGGATGTATGTAACCTAACCTAACCCTAGCCTATAAAAGGAGAAGTTAAGTAAACCTAGCCACGACTTGTTGTTCTACACTATTTGGAAAAAGATAGGAGATTAAGGGAGGACAGTTTGGAATGGTGAGAATGAGTTTTGAGAAGTCAAAGAGATCAAAGAAGTTCGGATTGAACATTCAAATCGAGCCTTAATGCGAAAGGATTAATACTAGGATTCGCGACGAGTTTAAGGTAAGTGGGGAGCTTCGCTCATGCATTAAATATGGCTTGACTATTAGATAACTAGGAATGCATGTTTTGAATGTAAAGACTTGGGAATAGGTTGCGTCGTGATATTGGTTTGGATCTCTATTATCTATGGAATTGTGAATACATTGTTTTGCCTTTTTGTTATTCGGTGCCCCAGAGTGTGTGGAGTTCCACCGCGGGCCAAATTAGCAAGTGGTTTATATCTTTGACGCCCCAGAGTGTGTGGTAGTTAACCACCAAGGGTTTGTTTGACTAATTGAATGCATAAGGTAAATTATTCGAGGGTAAGGGTTTGGAGTTCCATCCTTTGCTACTTGATGATTCTTTGAGACGTGTAGCGGTGACGGCTTGGATGAATCTATCTTTGTTTTGGTGCAATTATCTAGAGGGCGTAACGGCCATTGCGTTTCCACTGATTTTTGTACCAATTCGAAAATAGATGATTCGGTCACCGGATCCTTACCAATATCTAGTTCGCATTGAATGGAACAACGGCTTATATTAATATTTATATCTATCGCATTTTATTTAAATCTTTCGTGAGACTTTATTTGTATGTCATGTATAAATTTATAAATGAATAATAATGAATATTATTATGCATGACTTAAATGAATGTTTATCAAATGTGTTGTAAAATTGTTATGTTTATGTATAGTAATGTGAATGGGATACGATATGAGATATTGATCTGAAGATTATTGGATGACAAATTTGGAAATGGAAGTATTAGTTATTTATCCTTCTTGGAATATGAATCCATTTTTATAATTACGATGAGCATGAACCATATCTTTAATTGTATCGAATTATGTGTTAAATTAATATGCTTATAATTTTGTTATGATTTACATGTATTCGGTTATTACATGTTGTGTTATGCGTCTGGATTGGATGTCATGTAGAATGTGCATGAGTACTAGGTAGTACTTGCATATTTAATGTTTGAGCGAGTCTTTCCTCTTATTGAGCATCGTTGGTTCTTTAGCTCACCCCACTCTACCCCACAGGTCCCTCTACCAGTGCGATAGACAAGAAAGGCAAAGGAAATGATTTATTTTGAAGTGCCTTCATATGTGAGACTCATATAATACTAGTCTATCATTATTATTAATCGTTTTGTAAACCTCGTACATGGATTATAGCTTGAGAATTAGTAATGGGTAGTTTTGAACCTTATTATTATTATTATGAAGTTGTATGAGACTTTTAAATATTTAAGATGATAGATCTTATTATTATATACAGGATTATATGATTTTATTATGATTAACTTTTACACTCATATTATCATATATCTTGTTAGAATGATTATTCCGCAGATTTGTTTAGGCGTACCAGACTGTTATTTGGGTCTGGTTCAGGTATTGGGTCCAAGTGGCAGTTTGGGCCGGTCGACCCGAACCTAGGTCGGGGGTGGGTCGTCATATTCACACCCACACCTAACTCACACAAACACCAACATCTTGATAGCCAAAACACATAACACTAGCAATCCCACAACTATTGCACATGGGGGGAGCATCTCTAGCCAGTGGGGTCATCGGAGAATCACCTCCGATCAGCCTCAACCGGGGACAGAACCACCACCCACCGTACGAGCAAAATAGTCGACAACAATCCCAAAAAGGAAAAAAATAGTAAGTAAAACACTACCCAACAGCTCGTCGGAAAACGCCTCATCTGCCGGACGTGAAGCCCTCCGGGAATGTCGAGACACACATGGGTTATCTACACCCAAGTTCGCCATCGGAGAGACCCCACGGTGACCGAAAATAGTGAGTATGTATGGGTGCAACAGTGAACAGAGGTGAGAGGGATACGAGACAGACATGAGAGAGAGAGAGGAACAAAGAAAGGAAGAGGGACGGATACTTACTCCGGTGACCGAGGCATCTCCAGCGAGTATCTGTTGCTCCAGCGTCATCGAGGGGGTGGTGGCTCGTCAGGGGAGGAGGAGAGGAGTGAGAGAGAGAAGAGAGGATGATAGCCGAGATAGAGAGAGATGTGTTTCACTCCGGCGACTATGGTTCTCCGGCCACCACTGGACTCGTCAGAGGTCAGCAAGTCTTAGGCGAGGTGAATAGAGGAAAGGATGAGAGGGGAGGTCCAGTGGGAAGGGAGGCTGAAAGGTGAGGGGGAGTGCAACCTAAAAGAGATAATGAATAGTAAAGTTAGGGTAGGTCCCTTATATAGGCCCTTATTTGCATCTCAAAACCCACACTCATCTCGAGGCCAATCCTATGAAACTCCTAAATGGTGTTGTGTCACTTTAACAATCCCTTATCTCATGACCTGCATGTTGCGTAGCTAACCAACTCCTGTGTACAAACGATATTCCTCAGTCCGTCTTTCCTTGCCCCGACTCCCGTAGCACGCGTAGTTTCACCGAGTCTCGTGAATTATTTATTTAAATTACACAAATATTCATTTATTAGTGTTTTTACTGTGTTTTACTCCCCCATTTACCTAGGCAAAGCCTCACTCAGACTAATATTCGCCCGAATGGCTTGAGACCCGTATTACACTACAATACTAATACATACATCACTAAATCATAAAATTACCTCAGTGTTGACTACCGAAGTCCGAAATATAGTCCAGTATCACGTAGCCGGGTCACGGTCCTGACAAGTGCGACACAAGTCAAGTTAAATTTAAGGGTTGTTACAGAAGGACCCTCGCATGCTAATAGTAATGAAATCAAAGTGCATGCACGATCTAGGTTAGACTAGCACCATACTTCAAACTATCACCCATACACTGTAACAACCCTCAAATTTAATTGGTGACACGTATCGTGTTTTATAGGACCGTGACCTACCATTGTGATTTGTCATATTACTCAAGTCTCGGGATCCGACATTGAGGTATATTTCATTTTTCTGTAATATTTGTATTATTATTTATACCCGAATGAGAACACTATGTATCATAGCACGTGGTTTTCATTTGTAAATCGCTACGAATTTCTGTGTGAGATTCGACTAGGAAAAACAAAAATTTAGGGTATAAAACGGATAATTAAACATCGAAAAATGATAATTAGTGAATTATCGAAAATAATAAATAATTAAATAAAATGTGAGAGTGAGGTTATGTCCGGGAACGTACGCGGTGCGAGTTGTGAGTTGAAACAGGTTCGGTAACACGTGTTTTGAGTGAGAATTGTAATGACACTTAATTACAAAATATAAAGGAATGGACAAATCGACCAACGGTTGGTTGACATAACTGGAAGCGGATTGTTATCCCTTAACCGTACTAGTGACTCAAGTTCGAGTTTTGCGAATATAAACATGAATGTTGGGAGCTCCCCCATCTATATTATACGCGACTCGGGTCTAGCTCGGAGTAGTCAAATTGTCCTAATACCGAGTGATTCAGACCAAGAAAAAATGAGAGGACAAATCACTAAGTTTCTAAGATGAGAAAATAAGTTGAAAGGGTTAGCTTTTTTGAAGTGAAATGAATATAAAACTCAATAGGGACTAGGCATAAACAACTTACCAATCAAGTGGGTGGCTCAATGATTTGCTATGTGGTATTGATGCAAGAGGTTGGGGGTTTAAGTTCTGAAAGGGGAGCAAGATAAGGTAGTCACTTTTTTATAAAAAAAATAAGTACACAAATCTTTACAAGTGGCATTGCATTATATAATCAACGGTAATTCTTAAAATAAAACTTTTATTTGTATATATTATTAATTCTTTTAAGAAAAATGGAGCACCAACAAGAGCCGTGTTGGGTTTTGGGGTTCATACGCAGCGAAAAAATTTAAAACAATTTTTGAAAAACCCCAACAGAATCACAAATAAGTTCTATTAAATAAGATCTACAAATGTAAACTATACATTGATTTTTTATTTCCTTCTTTGATTGTTCGATCTTCAAGATGTTCAAGTGCGCGTCCTCTATCAGAAATCCACACATGAATAGTGACCACAATTTAAAGTGCTAGCCCAAGAGAGATAAAAAAACATTTTTCTTTCTCTCCCAAAATCCAGAGAATTCGAAAATTGTAAAAAACAAAATTGTTATTTTGTTTTTGGGTATAACCCTTTATTTATATGTGTAGATAAGTTCTAACTTAAAACTCTATTCGTAATACAACTATTGTATTTACGTTATTTAAGTAAATTACACAAATACCCCTATTAATAAGTTATCATATAACGAATCATAAAGGATTTTCTGTTATGTATTTTATCATATAAATTCAATACTCTTGACCATTTGAAATTGTACAAAGCAATTCTTTGTGTGCGACCCAATAGGTTCATTCGACGTTGGCAGTAAACCAAAAATCATTTTGGTATACAAGTCATAAGCAGTCTCTAGCAAGGCATTATGACTACCCAAGTAACATGAATACCAAAATCGATACAACCTAATGAATAACATATATCATATCCTTTTGTCATGCGATTTCCTTTGATTAAACATAAGGCATGAAAAGTCGCCCTTAATGTTCAATCGTACTAATCTCGATCATTAGGTAGATTAAAAATATCTAAGTGAAATTGATCATATCAATTCACTTGGACTTGGTCATTTAACAATCTAACATATCAAGGGATTCACTGATATCTCTCTCTTTACGATAAGGACAAATTCTTTCTTGATTACACACCTTCACATATTATTCATATGATAACCAATCATACAATATTTATAATCGTCCAGTGAAAGACAACGTTTGATTGTGTCAAATTATCATGCTCATAATATTGAAGTCTATAGTAATCTCAAGTCAAAGGACTAGATGATATACCTATCAAGAGTAACACATATGACTTAATCCATGTGGTGTTCTCATAGCGGGTCGGTCCAGTACTTTGTTCTTTAACAATTACTCATGATTACGATTCGTATCTTTATACGCATGACCATCATATGACTATCAATCAAGACTTACACTAGTATTAATTCATTATAGTTCCCAGTATAATGACCAACTTGGGACATTTAGGATATTTCAATAAATACTCATGGGTTTTATTATAAGGTAAACATGCAATCACTTATAATAAACCAACAAATGAAAACCTCTATTTTATTAACTAAAATTATAAGATAAACAATGTTTGAAGATTGACCTAGGGCATAAGCCCCAACAAGTCAGGCCCGGGGTGGTCGCCCCACTCTCTTTTGTTAAGGGCCGACCGTACAAACAATCTTAATTGTGATATATCTCAAAGATCGTTAGACAATAAATTTTTCATGACCCAATTTCCTAATCTTGATTAATTTACTTAATCAGGATCATTGACCCATGACGTGGGGCACGTATGAGATGCGTACACTGACCGAGGTACGTGGCCGAGGTAAATTTTATATTTGTAATGGTGTATGCCTTGTGTTGTGTATGTGTGTAGACTAAGTCAGTTCTTGCAGCTATAGATGTCGAGATGCAAGCGGGGACGCGCCTCAAGTTGCGTGCAAGCTGGGGTACCGGGTAGCGAGACTTGTTGTAAGTCTAAACTTAGTTAAATACAACTTAATTAAATTAGTACACAACATTGGTATTTAAATTAATGCACATTAAATTATATAGCCTATGGTTTTAATAAAAAGAAAATCCCATTTAAATGTCCTATAGTTGACATTGAATTAAACTAACCGTAGGACAGACCTCGGGATTTGTGCTAACACACACTCCCATGTTGAGTGTCACCAAATCTGTGTCACCTGTGAAACTGGTCTGGTTAGTTAAGAGCTCTTAGATTTGCCTTGAGATACGTGGTACACACTAGATTTCAACCCAACCTATAAATACAACTTGATGAGTGGAAATTTACATTTTTCCAACAACATTTCATGCAAAGCTGGGTTTTCTGAACAGAGAGTGTAGATCGAAGAGTAAATTATGTGAGGACTTGCTGGAACAAGAAAGAAAACAAAGATCTAAGCTACGTAATCACCTTCCCTACTCTATTTCCATTAAAATGAGTGTTTTCGTTTGAAAATTAGATTTCAACTATGGTTAGTATTTTTGAAACGTTTTCGTGACATATCAATGCTAATTCAACAATTGGTTAAGGTTTCAAATCAAAATTTCAGAGAAAAGTGGGTTTTTTAGTGAAAAATTTGTAAAATGTTCATGCATTGTTTGATTCTGAAAATCCGAGAAATTCTCTGTTTTTTCTTGAGTCGATTTGAGTCTCTAAGGATCATGCATGGTTTGGTGAAGAAATAGGTGGTGTCCAGAACCCCAGAAAACCAGAATTTCCCTCTAGAAATTATGGGTTTCGCGCACCTAGCGCGCTATGTGTTATAGGGATGAAGATGACACTGTTCACTTAAGAACAGTTAGTGCGTTAATCATTCATATAACGCGCTGGACAAAACTCCCAACACGCTAACAGTTAGCGCACTAAGCGTTCTCCATAGTGCTAATGACACCTAACGCGCTAGGTGACGTCACTAGAGCGCTAGGTATTGTTCACAGCCACATTTTAAAATAATTTTTAAATAAAATATTAAAATTACTTAATTGACCAACCAGGTATACAACCTATACAACCGACACACACAGATCCTAAACATTATCTGAACATACCAGGACTAAGGAGAGTATACCGAGAGTTTGGAGACGTGGGTATCGGAGTTTCTCGAGGTCGGATAGCTATGACTATCCTTTGACTTATAAGTGAAACTGTGAGAACTCTTAACTTTATTTCATTCCTGTTATTTACCATTGACAGTCTATTTGTAGACTTACTGTTTGTACTCTCTCATCATGCTTTCCTTGTTCTGTTCATTATAAATGTTAATATAGCATGATGCCTTGTGATAATTTATCATTGACTCTATTTCCTAAATACTTGATGATTGGTTGTGATTGAGAAATCCATGATTACTTAGAAAATGCATGCTTTAAGGTTATCTATTATATTTGGACCTGTATTCTATTCCTTTGGGGCTTCGTAGCCAAACTTATTTTTGAAACCTTAAAAACTTAGGAAAGTTAAATCCTTGGAAACTTAAGTAGGAGATTATATAATGTCCATTGTACGAGAAATGTGCAGATTCACGGGGGATTGGTCTCTCGGGGTCTCCAACACTCACCACTTCACTTTTGCGGCACACTTAGTACGAACTACGGGGTTATCGGCAAGTTATATATATATATATATATTTGTGTTAAGCGCAACTCCGCCATTTGATGAGATATGTTGAACACAGCTCCATACAGTAGTGGAAAAGGCTAAATGATAGTTCTCACCGTCGATCGGACGTAGATCATCTCGACTTAGCCTGTATCAGTCTGTCTATTTCTATTTAACTGTAGTATTTACTTGCATTATTTTTTCAGCATCTTTTCAGTTATATTATGCATTTAAATACATGTCGTTTACTGTAATGACCCGAAAATTTGAGTATTTATGAATGATGACGTGTACTATCTATCTATACTCGTATCGGAGTGATCGAACAACGATATCGGTAAACGAGTAGAAAAACGTGCCGAACGGGCATTGACGGACGATTTATGGGTACACGGGAAATAAACGCAGGAAAATGATTTATTAAAATTATTGGAAAATAAATATATATTGGTTGTTGCTTAGTGAAAGTGGGGTCGTGGTCGACACGTGTGGGTCGTACAGTAGTGTGCACGCCCGAGTGTGCTCGTCGACGCGCACAACGAAATTTTAGGCTCGAAAATACAATTGTGTGTATATATATTTATTTATATAAATCAGAAATAAATGTGAAAAGACTAAAAAGGGCAGTTGCCTTAATATGTTGTGGATATTATCTAAAGGGTATAAAGGTCATTTTGGACCAATTATATATATATATATATAATCGAATTGGTGAGAAAACACCCTCATCGCCGCCTACACTATTCATCGCTTTCCTCCCCAACTCGCCGCCGCCATCTCCGCTGGACGACCTCACAACAACCAGATTCAGTCTCCCTCTGCCTCTGCCACAGCCATCTCCGCTGTTGGCTCACTCTCTCTCGTTCTCTCTCGGTCATCAACTAAGGTGAGTTGTTGTAATTTGTCGATTGTTGGATCAGTGGCTGCTAGTGAGGGATTTGGGTGATTTGATGGATGTGTGGGTTGTGGTGATGAGGGAATAGAAGAGTTCAATCAATCGAACTCTATAGATAAAAAACTTATTACAAACCTCTCTGGATGTCGTGAGGAAGAGGGTGCGCACTTAACAGTCTATTATCATATTTATTTATTTTATCATTTTGAATTCGCTTCTATTTTATGAGGTATATTTGTTTTGTTGGAAACCCGACTTACTTTTAAACCTTAAGGACAAAGTTTGTAATAAGTTTTGGAGTATTTAGGTGAAGTATAAAGAAGTATAAAGAGCAGAATTAGAAAGATCAGAAAGGTAGAAAATTAAGAGAAAACTTTGCGCTCGAGTTGGGTATTGGTGAAGTTTTCTCAATCGGTTAATTTTTCACCAATGAGATTTTAGTATTTTATAAAGCTTCACCTCAAAAAAAAAATATAGGATGGCATATTCTTTAACAACTCAATCAATCTCTTACAATGGAGCCAAAGTATGACTTCTCACATGTGTTTCCTTTTATTGTTTGTATCACGCTTATAAAAATAATATTATCATGTTCGAGAGACAAACCTTAAAAAAATCTTATCTAGTAATGTGTCATTAACACCAACCCTATATATAACTTGAGAATATATATATACATAAAGTCCTTTTCTGGTAGTGTTTACCACACCCCTTGCAGTGAAAGAAGTTTCCATTTGTTCAAAAGTTTATGATCAGTACATTCAACTCACCTAAGCATTTCTTATTGCAATGGAATCGAAATTTGACATACATTAATCAAACTTTAATTAGCAGAAAACTTTGTCATCTTCAATGTGGCAATATAAACCATTAATCTAGGAAGAATACTCAATGTCAAAAGAACTTCATTTTCATAAAAAAACTGACATGGAATATGTCCATGCCAAATAAGCAAGTCTATCTCAGTCAGATTGATTCTTAATTACCAGATTGTTAATGACCTATCTAAGTTACTACAAAAATATTCTCATAGGTATTATATCAAACAGAGCCTTAAGCTACTTGTAAGGAAACAATGATCCTCACAACCAACAGACTTGACAATTACGGCATAATAGGCATTTATACAAACACTTGTTGCTCTTACTTTTAGATCTGAGAGTTGAATATAAAAATTAGCAAGGGTAGGAGTAGTCACAGAAATATTGGCAAGTGAAGAACAAGACCAACATGTTTCGGATGAACAATGAAACAGAGCACATTTCAGTGCAGTAACAAACTAATCAAATTAACAAAAAGAATTCAAGTTTTGTGACCAACCCAGCAAATCTCCTTGAAAAAGCAGAAGCCCCTTTCAATTACAAAGAAAAAAAAACAACAGTAGACATACCAAAGATGAGGGCTTTATCTGCTTCTTTGCCTTATAGTCTCTCTTAGTCGATGTGAGTCGCTGAGATGGTGAAGGTCGTGTTCGAGTGAGTCGATAAGATGGTGAGATGGTTTGAGAGAGTTGTTACCGTGGTGAGATGGTGAAGGCGTAGTTCGACTTTAAGTTTGGATGTGGAGTTGGAATCAAAAAAGAAGGGAAAGAAAAATCGATGTTTGATTTCGTTGTCGAAAAAAGAGGGAAAGATAAGTCGTCGTTTGATTTCGTTGTTTGGTTTTGAGTAGGGAAAGAAAAGTCGGAAAGAGGTGTCAGCCCGGTTTGTTTGAAACCCGCGTGCAAGGGTATTGGGGTGAGGGTAAGGGTGATGTTGTACACGAAGTAAAAAAATGGAGTACAGTAAGCAAGGGTATTGGGGTGAGGGTGATGCGGTAGAAGTAAAAAAGTGGGGTACATTAAGCAAGGAGTATTGGATGTGGGTGAGGGTGATTGGGTACACGAAGTAAAAAAGTGGTGTACAATAAACAAGGGTATTTTTGGAATTTTAAGAAAAAAAGGTGGGGTATACTAAGTAAAAATTGAGGTACATGAAGTAAAAATTCAAAACTGGGGTATGTGGAGCAATTAGTGGAGTCCGTTTAGCCGCTCCCTATATCTATATACTATATATAAGGCCAATCCTCCTTACAATCCTATTAATCTAAAATTTAACATAATTCCAACGTTGCTATTTGATGCAGGTAGGTGGAAGGAAAAGAACAACAAGAGATAATCAACATAGAGCTTGAGCTAAAAAGCCTTCTACGCAATACTTGATTTTAAAATAATTCAACTGGTCTTCCTTTACACAATGCTTTGCACTATATAGCTTCTTTAAACTAATAATAGCAAAAGAAAAAATAAAAATAATTTTCTTTAAAATTGACAGTGTCAACAGTTGTGCTATGTCAAGGGCAGAGTATCAACATGAAAATCACGCATCCTTCCTTGCAAGGTGTGTGACAACATTCCATCTGTACTCGCTACTCATCGTGATATGCATCGAATGATCAGGCTCGAGATAGACAACTAAGAATCCCTACATTAGTGCCACCCTCTTTAAAAGAGCTCGACCTCGAGCTCAAGATTTGAACATCAGTTGCATCAAGTGAATGATAATTGAAGTAGAATCATCATCAAAGAGTAGGACCAGGAGGTCAACCCGTAGCAGAAGCATAATCAAGCATGAACATCATGAATTGTCATATGGTTATCCATAAAGAAACTATCGGGTTACGCCCAATGGTAGCAGCATAATCAAACACAAATTCTAAGGAAGGTGGACAATCATTGGCGAAGAACAATTTTTGCACGCAAGAAAATTGACTTTAGATACCGCTAAGGTGTGCGTAGTTCATGAAGAAGTCACCAACTATTTTGTCAATCATGCTAGTGTCCCTGCGAGAACTCATGCATAGAAACTGAAACTAAAACCGACCCATTCAAGAGGCAATATGAAAATAAGAGACTTTCAAGTATTGTCTCCTGCGCAGCTAGAACTTCAAGCCAAATAAAAGTAGCCTTTGAACTAGCACAAAATGAAGTTTGGAAAACCATATAAGTTCTATAGAGTTGTGTACACGCCCTCCTTGTAGGAAGTTTATCATATCCGTAAGCCAAGAAGTTCTTACCGCGGATCCAAGATAGATGTCGACGTTTAGCAACAACGTAGCCATTGTCACTATCAAAATCAAATTGCAGCATGCATACTCCATCTTTATGTACACGAATGTCAAAAATGAAAGACAAAATTGGTTTCATTCATGGCTCGACAACACCTCATAAAGAGATTCAACTCATGACAAGTTCCTTTAGGCATTGTAACAAGCATATCGGAGGCGTGAACCAAACTTTTGAAAATGTCAAACTTTTGAAAATGTCCTTATGCAGAAGAAACCCTTCAGCAGACTCTCAAACCTTCTTGTGTCTTTAACCTGATAACACATAAAGTAGGCAACACCACAAAAGGCACTTCTACATGTAGGAAAATTGTCACTATGTGGCATTTGTCCCAACAAGTTCCTTGCAAAAATGAATTTTTATTAGTATCTCCATGATTGAGCCAAATTAATGAATGCATGTTGGCAACAACAGGCTCACACACACACACTCTCATCCATGGTGGACAACATAGTAGCAAGTTCATTAAAGACGAGTATCATCTATATGAACCAAATGAAGAGATGATTGACCCCTAGAGCTCGCCCAATCAATTGCAAGTATACATAACAGTCTCTCCCTCAAGAAGGCATCCCTATGAATGGAACTAATGAAGATGCCAACGCCATATTGATTTCTCTACATTTAGGAAACATCTCAAAGAAATCTGCATATGTAATTTTTGCCAACATTCCATAAAACAAATCAAGAGTCTTCACCGAACCAACAACCTTCTAGTGGCTATGGAACAAAAGTTTCCAAGTTTTAACTTCTCTTGCATACATTTTATCAAACAAGTCTTGTGCAAGTTGGATGACCTTGTGCATTGCATGTAATTTGGTTTAGGGCATGGAAGTGGTGCTAATAGTTGATCAATTTGTGGGGGTTTGAACGATGAAGGAGAATGAGGTGGTGGTGTAGAGCATGGTAGGGTTGGCAGTGGAGTAAGGGCCTCAAGAACATGGGTTTGTGGAGAAGTGAGTGCAGATCTAGAACAAAAAGTGAAGGGTTTTGGGAGGTGCTTGTTCTTGATTTGGTTGGGGAGCAGACATGGTGAGGTGAAGGGTCCCAAATGGTGTTGGTCTTGGTGGAGATGGGGGTGGCGATTAAGTAGTGATGGGGGATGAAAGTGAATGGTTCGAAGGAGTATTGATGGGCGTTGAATATGAAGGGAGCGGCAAAGCAGTGGGGATGGGGGATGAGACCATTAACTGACAACGTTGTGCACATCTTGGTGCTCGCCGGTAATCGTTAGAGCTTTGAGCATTGAAGGGCTTGTGACGAAGAAGGAACTTTCGCTCACGGTTTCAAGTTCTTTCAATAAAAATTGTCAATTCAAATTAAATAGCTTTAACTTTTTTAACCAAAGAATTAGATGAAAAAGACAACAAAATCGCTTTGTTTTTCTCTACATCACGTCAGAGCATGTGCGGACTGACTAGTATATATAATGTCAATCCTCCCTACGTTTCTATTAGTCCAAAACTTTACATATTACCAACTTTGCCCTTAAAAACATTTTTTTTATTGGTTTAAAAAACAGTTAACAAGTAATTAATGGAGGCAAACCACTAGATGAGGAAAAGGACGCACAAGTTCATTTCGCCGGTGGTTGGAGAGGATCGTCAGAGTTGAAGGTTGACACTTTGTGTGGAAGACACAACGTGAGGAAGAAAGAGGGGTATGTAAGTGATTGTGGAAGTTGTGAGGGATAAGTATGTCATTTCATTTAAGGGCAATTTTTGAAGTGGAGTGTAAGAAAAAAGTGGTTTGCCCTTAGTAAAATGTGGGGTGCACGTAGCCATGCCGATCAAACACACTTAGTTTTTTAACCCGATCTTTATTTAACTTTTCTATATTATCTCCACCTCTCTCTCTCTCTCTCTCTCTCTCTCTCTATATATATATATATATAACCATCCCACACCCTTATTTTTAACTTTGCCCTTTAATTAAGCCTTCAAAACTTTTTGTTTTTGACTCATATCACGTTTCATTCCTATAAGTACAAACTATCAAAAAGGAGAACTGAATGTCTCTATCGCCAATTGTTAAGGGAGGAGTTGAGGGGGAATGAATTAACCAATTGGAAAAATTTCATGCTTGAGTTGGGTATCGGCCAGTTTTCTGTCACACTGAATTATAAACTATTTTGAGGCTGATTTTTTTTGCAATGCAGAGAAGAAGGAAGATTATATATATTAGTTCATGTACGTGCTACGCTCAACAGTGCCCGCTCGTTACACTCAAGGGAATCCTTTTTAAATATTTACTTAATAAATATGAAATTTTAGCTAAAATTATATACATAGACGAACTGAGGAAATTATAAATGAAATAAGTAGATAATGAACAATTTAAAAAGTAAGCAATTGAATATTCAAACAACTTTAAATTTGAAAAAAAAAATCTAAGCATCCTAATAAAAATATAAATGAAATAATTATTTTCTCGCCGATGTTGATTTTCCATCATCAACATCCCTTAAAGTTAAGAAAAAAGAGTTAGTATAGCACATTGCATTTATTTATAAAAGTAATTATTACGATGAAGTTTCCATTTGATTAAAGTTTAAATAACTTGATCAAAAAGTATTTTGTTTGTTTTTTTTTTAGTATGTGAATCTTCTAAATGAAGTAAATAGAAAAATTTGAATGTAAAAAATTAATAGAAGGGGAAAAAATGAAGGGAGTAAGTTAGTGAAAGGAATACTTTAATATAATGTTTGAACAAAATGTATTTAAATCTAAGAAAACTTTTAGAGTAATAATTTCTCTAATATGTCATTTATGACTTTCTCACTTATGATTTGGATAAGTATAATAAATTTATTATTTATACCTTGGAACTGGCGTTACCCTATTTATGTTGCAATTGGTACAATTATATGTTCATCATATTTCATCTTCAACCCCCTACGCCAGCTTCTGCAAGAGTCGTAACACCATTGAGTGTGTATTAAAGTAATAGAAACTTTACATATATTACATATATTACATATATATTCCAGATTTCCTTTCAATTAAAATAAATTCCTACACCTTTTAGTGTTTCTTTAAACACAGAATGCATTCCTACCAAAAAAAAAAAAAAATACAGAATGCATTTTTCTTTTAACAAGAAGAATTTCCCAAACTCCAAATATCGCTACTATAGTTGTATGTGCTTCCACTAATTCCTTCATAATGAAATTTCAGATGCAAAGTTAAAGCACAGGAAAATGAATGGAGAGGAATGCCCCCAAACTTTAGACCTGATCAAGTCTATAGCTAGGCTACGCAAATCAAACTCTATTATTGCAGTTTATTTATCTTTGGAAGGAAGACATGTCTACATGTAAAACACTTCAACTAAAACACAAAGTACAAAATCCTTGGCAAAGTTTTTGATGACATGAATCTCTCGCTCGCACTGAAAATGACAATATCAATGAATCAATGAAAAGCTTTTTCAAATCCAATACATGCTAATTCTATAAGCTTTGCTCGCTACAGCAAATGCGAAGTATATTATGATTTAAAGAAACAACGAACAAAGAATACAGTGGAAAAAGAAACCTTATCACAAATTATTATTGTGTGTGGACCAATACATGCTGGTCTTTCATCCTTGTCTGACTCAAGCTATCATTTGTTTGGATTTCAACTTATCTTATGATCAATAAGTTATTAACTTATTATAAATTAATTCCCGTTGCAGCAAATAAGCTCATGGGCATTCAAAAAAACTACAGAAATTGTTGTCATAAGAGATACATACTCACCTTTGTAAAAGGCTCTTGGGCATCCATCACAAAGTAATAAATCTCCTAAGTCTAAACAGATGCTGCAGAGGTCATCATTATCATTGACTGAGAACTTCCTACCCTTAAATGATATAGTACAGATTAGATGAGAAAGAAAGAAAGAAAGACAATTGTGTTGTTAATAGACATGAAGTTCAACTGTTCAACATTGACTCAAAAATTTAGTGACTATGAGATTTGAGAAATGAAGGGACTGATGAAAAGGCAAAAATAAACCTTTGTGATGGAAATGAAGGTATGGGTGGGAAGTTGAAGAGTAGGAGAAGCCATAAATATCTGTACAAAAACATGGAATGAACATTAGTAGTAGTATTCGCCTCTTTTTTTCCTTAAATAGTTGTCTTTGGTGTGATCTTCTCCTCTCCTTTTCCTCTTCTGTCATGGACATACAGTTTGACCTAACTACCTCTCTACGCAAACTATTTCTAGCCTTTCTCATATCCGCTATGTTAAATAGATTAATATAATATACATAACTTTGTTAGATTTACATATTTACAAAATACATATAAAAAGTATATAATGAATTCACAAACAATAAGATAGTAGTGTTAAGAAGTTGTGTAATCTTGGATCGACATCTTCGATAGCCATTCCAGCCAATGATTGTGTTGTTTGCTTAATAAAACTAAACAAATGATTACATAACAACCAAAAGTGATGAATGACTAACATCAAACAATTTTTTTTATAAAAAAGGATTGATTTGAACATTAAAACATAAAAATCAGTGCATGCTTAACAATTAGTTGTGCGGAAACTAAAAATTTGAACCAAAAACTTCAAGTGGGTTAAGAGAATACACTATCAAGTCTTTTAGGCAACTAGAGTTTGTTCGCAAAAGATAAAAGAACTAAAGAAACAATTATAGATCACTATATGAAACCATCAACATATATCTATCTTAAAGAAATCAGACCATCATAACAGACTCATATCAAATGTAATCAAACTAATCATCTCATAGGCATTTTGTCAAACAACTTCAGGGCACTCTATTAAATTACCTACGACCCATCTCTGTAAAATGAAACTAATTATCTCATGAGCATTTAATCAAAAACCCAATAAGCATACTATCGAAACATCAAAACAGACCCATTCCAATAAATCAAAACAAAAAACAAACCATTTACAAAATAGCATATCAAATGTAATCAAACTAATCATCTCATAGGTATTTTATCAAATTTCATAGCACTCTATTAAATTATCTACAACCCATCTCTGAAAAATGAAACTAATTATCTCATGGGCATTTCATCAAACACCCAATAAGCACTCTGTCGAACCATCAAAACAGACCCATTTCAATAAATCAAAACAAAAAACAAACCATCTGCAAAACAGCACATCAAGTGTAATCAAACTAATCATCTCATAGGATTTTATCAAACAACTTCAGAGCACTCTATTAAATTATCTACAACCCATCTCTGTAAAATGAAACTAATTATCTCATGAGCATTTCATCAAACACCCAATAAGCACTCTATCGAACCATCAAAATAAAAAAAAACAAACCATCTACAAAATAGCTAATCCGTTATGCCAATAACTTTAAAAGGACTTGGAAATCAAATTACCTAGAGGAAACAATCTAGAAACAGTCTAGGCCTTCAATTCAACAACAACTGGAAATGTGTATGAGAGAGAATTCGATTTGGGTTCTTTACTTGAAATTTGTGTTGATGATATCCTCGCATAAACACCCGGAATTGATTGTAGAACAATGAACCTGAAATTTACATCTAGCATAGAAGGACTGTGAGGACAAAAGAAATCCAAAAAGAGAAAAAAAATTTGTGTTGTGATTTGTACAACGGCTAGGGCAGGGAGATACTTTCTGAAAATTTGTGTTGTGATTTGTGTTCTAAGAGTTACAAAACAGTTTGAGAGTTGAAGTGTATGACTCTAATTTTGTTTCTTAATTTGGTGATGGAGTGTGGAAACTCTATTTAAAACTTTATGCAATCTTGTTCATGTTAATTTTTATTCAAGTGCCATGTTTGATTTTAATTTAATTTTTAATATGAATGTTAGACTTCTATAAGATTTTGTAGAGAATATTGTAGCTTGAAGAGCAACTATAAGAAAGCAAACTTACTAACTTCAGATTACCAAATCAGTTTAATACCTTGCATATTAGTTAAATCAAGAGAGAAACTGATAGGAGTCGAGAGGCCAATGTAGGAGAGAGAGAGAGGTCCTAACTTGCATGTTAAAGGAAAGGAAAAAGGAATAGAAATTCAACATTGAATACACATTTGGACACAGTTTAACCATAACTTGAGTTTCACCAAGTATTAGTCCTTTCCACATCTCATCGATAATGTTGTATCTGTAGGGAAAAAAGAAGCAAACTTCGGTCATCTATTCCTTCTTTGTCTGATAGTTGTTTAGGCATGGAAAGAATGAGTTTTCCTTGTTACAAGGCAAAGAAGCTGTGATGGATGGATGAATAAGTTGAACTCTTGTAGACAAAAGGAGCATTGCAAGTTATCGACTTATTTAGTCGCCATTCTAGTCCTTAAACTTTTACTTTTACAGTTTTGTGACCCTCTCTATATTATTGTTGAAAGAGTTTGAGCCTAACCATAGCTCTGTTATCTCTTTTTTTTTTTTGAAACCCCATTGTCATATCTTTTTATAGATGAGAGAACTATAGCTAAAATCCAATAGTATGGTTAAAACTCCATAAGGACCAGCCCTGATTTCCTACTCATGAACATGTATATATAAGTTTAGAATTAAGCTGATACATCGAAATATATTAGCGAAATTGATTGTATAATTGCATACCTCTATTCGTCAACATAGACTTACAAGATTCATTAAACAACTTCCAAAGCATGGCGTTCTTTTGTTTGCTTTCATGTACAATGTCCTTTGTTTATCTGATTCAAAAACCTCTATTCATCAACAGATAGAAAAAGTGATTACTCATTTTTCTATGGTTTAGAATATAAAAATTCTAACTTGATAGCTGTGGCTGTCTATTGTAGGTTAGAAGGAATATTGTTGTTTTAAAATCATGGAAAATTAGGGTCTTATAGTTTCATATAAACCGTACTAAAAGCATAGCTATTCTAGAAGAAGTTATCAAATATGACCACAAAAAATTAGGTAACAATTATTAGGTAGACTGAGTTAACAAACTGAGCTCTTCTATAAAAGAAAAAGAAATGCCACATGCCAACTTAGTGACGACGAGAGAAGAGGGATCAAGTATGGATAATGAACATCTTATTTCAATTGGAGGGGGTGTAGATAGAGAGATGTAGACTTTAAACACCATCAGGAAGGTTCTCTGCAACACCAAGGAACATAGAAACTTTGAGATTATGATCATGAGAGATCTCCCTCCTGTACACTTATCAGTCAATCTTCCAATTCTTTTTCATTATCTGTATTGTCATATCATCCCTACTAACAAGCACCTTTATCAATCTCAAAATAATGTTAACATCATAAGCACCACCACCATTACTGTTGTGACCAACCACTAACAAATCATTTCCCTTATGTCAAGCATCCCACAAATCAATCTCTCTAATACAATACTGTAAGTTTTGCTCAATTCATATTTGAAAAAACCGTCAATACCCAAAATAGCCCTCTACATACCAACCAATTGGGTGGCCCAATGGTTTGGCATGGGATTTGGAAGTGAGAAGTCATGGGTTCAAACCTTGGTGCGTGCAAAAGTGGTTTCTTTCCTATCAAAGAAATAGCCCTCTACATGAAAATGCATTTTGCCTATTAAGGCTACCCCATAAACAACTAAGAATGCAAGCTCAACATACTACATTGAAGAAGGCTTTTGACAAGGATGGAGACCCAACACAACTTTTGCTGCAAATAGTTGTTTTGAGGTATGGAGTATAACTCAGTAAGGATTAAGCTGATGTTATCAGTCCCATATATAAGCACCAAGTCTTCCTTAAAGATAGGAGCTTAGTTTCACAGTGATGTTTGAAACTTAATTCTTCAGAGAAGTTGTTCCAAACATTTTAACAGATTTCAAGAACTGGTATTCCATAAGTGACCAAACAAATTGAACTTGCCTCCAGAAGATCTCTAATGTTAACCATGAAAAGGCAGGACATCAACCTATTAGTTGTGATAAAAAACCGCAGGTCACACTACAAAAATTAACACGGAAGCCAATCAACACAATCAGCATCGCCGTCATAGCACCGGAGCTCAACCTAGAACTCCTCCCACCACATTCTTTCAATGGATACCCACAATCCCAACATTGTTTCCCTCAAAAACCTCAACCCCAAACTTCATTTCCTTAAAAATTGGCAATTGCCCATTAATGTTATTGTATGAAAGATTCAATCTTTCAAGTCTCAATCCATTCAGACCATCAGAAATCGCATCAAGATTAGATTGTTCCGAAAATCAAGCTCTTTCAATCCATCAAACTCAATAATAAATTTAGGAAAACTTCCACCAAGCACATTATCACCCAAATCTAATACCCTTAAATCCCTACAACTAAAATCAGGCAATGTAGGTGCAGGAATTGCTCCAAATCGATGACTACCTCAAAACCAAATCGCCACGAGCCAATCGCAGAGGTTCCAAAAACCCTAGTTAACAAATTTTGAATGAAATCAACATTAGATAGAGATGGAGAAAGCAAAATAGAATGACCAGTCCTATAAAAACCCAAGCTATATAGAACATTATTGATCTCAATGAATTGATGCACACTTCCAACCAAAAAAGTATACAACAATGACAAAGGACATAAATCAAGCTTAATTACTAATAGTTGTTTTCTCAGTCACTTGGAACAGAGAAAACAATTATAATGATTTTCAAAATTGCAAACTATAGTTTCTAGCACAAAGAATTAGGTTTTATTCGTTCAATTGAAAAAACTTTATATCGCAAATTAGATGGAGAGAGAGAATATATCACAAATTAGATAAATAAAGAGGGAGTCCTTAAACCCTAAACACTCCAGAACTACCCATTTACAAAGAGTAAGTATCAAAAATATATTAATTATAGTAAACCTACAACACAACTCTTTAAATAAAAAAAAAACACAACAAGATTTGTTATTGTTATAACAAAACCTTCAAGAGAAAGGTACTCACTACTCCAAATCACTTCTCGCATTGAACAAACAAATTAGGGTGTAGACAAGTGTTGTACCTGAATTGAACAAACAAAGTAGGGTGCAAACAAGTGTTGTACCTGATGAAGAAGAAGAATATCAGCAATGAAAGGTAAAACCCTAAGGCGAGAGAGCGAGGTTGAGAGCACAGGGAGAGGTGTGATGGTGTGAGTGAAGAAAAAGTGAACAAGGAACGATTATTGAAGAAAAGGATCGCTGAGAAGGTGAATGGTGAAGACCGATCTGAGAAGGTGAAGGGCGAGTGAGTGAAGGCCGATTTCGAGTTTGGTGAAGGCAAACAGTTTCGGTTGGCAACGAGATGGTAAAGGTATTGACGGATTACGAAAAAGGGTATACATTATGGAAAAGGGTATATTCGCCATTTTAATTTACGAATGAAATACGACTTATTCTCGCTTTTATAATACTAGTTCATGTACGTGCCACACACGATAATGCCCGCTCGCTACGCTTGCGGGAATCTTTTTTTAACATTTACTAAGTAAATATGAAATTTTAATTGAAATTATATATATATATATAGACGAAATGAGGAATATAGGTTGTAAAGGCTGACTAATACGTAATTAGGTCTACGTGCCGTGATTAGGTCTTAATTATGGGATTAGGTTGGGCGGTGTCATAGATTAGGGAAGGGGCCGTCTGCTTATAAAAGAGTTGCCAAATGATGTTCGGATTTGCGCATGGGCTTTGAGAAGGCATTGTGCTGCAATGCCGCAATGAGATAATCTTGTCCTTCTCCCTTTCTGATGGCATTTCACCTCTTAACTTTGATATCATTTTATGCTTATGCATTTTATCAACTAGTTGCACCAAATCGAGCACAATGGAAGAGTTTGATCCATGTAGCCGAACCTCAAGTTGTATCAACTAGCAATGAAATTTACAAAATTTGGATGTGACTTGTTTGCTGATAGTAGTTCGGTTGTGTTATGTACATGTATTGTAACCTTTTTTAAGCTTGTATAAGTTTATGTTTGGGTTAAAGCAACGATTGCAAGGTGTTAAAGCGATTTCCCTGGTCTAGGTGAGGCGTTGCCTAGACGGCGCCTGGGCGATACTTGGGCGAATGAAATAATATTTATTTAGAGGCCCCTATATAAGTATATATTTATTTATAGGTCCTTAAATAACACTAATCTTATTATTACTTAATATACACTTCAAAATACTAATAAGTCTTTAGGTCCATATGTACCATTAATTGTGTCAAGGTTTCATGTTCGGGTAGGTATTTTGTAATCAAACTTAATTGTAAATAACCCCTTCAAATTTTTAAAAATTACTTGGAAGGACACTGCCCGCCTAAGGCACCGCGTTGGCAATTTTGTCCCAAAATGCCTAGGCGACGCCTTGCAATCATTGGGTTAAAGATTGGATTTCTTAAGTTTATATTCATATTCAACCTTTTAATTTATGGAGCAGAGTAAAGAAAAATCACCAAATGAAGCATATTATAAAGATTTCGTCGCTGCTTGTGGCTATCATGGCCTTTTGGATTGGTCTGCTGGAGACATCTATAGTTCCTCGTAGCAATGCTTGGTTGGTAAGTACCGTACCAATTTATCATTATGTATTTTACTATCTCTTAGTTATTAAATGGGAACTTATCTTTATCAGTTGCATCTTTTTTCAGCTTCCAATCTACTTAATTGTGTCTCTTGGATGCTATGGTCTTTTGATGGTTGGAGTTGGTTTGATGAGATTCCCTACCTGCCCTCAAGAAGCGGGACTTCTGCAAAAGGTTTTTTTTTCATCTAGTTTCCTTATTTTATCTCATCAAGTCGGATAACAAAACGAACATGTTTTTAATCAATTTAAAATTTTTGGTTGAGACTCCCTTGAATCGGTCACGCTCATTGTGTTTTTTTATTCATGTACTCTTTATCCATAGAAAAGTCTTGTTAGTTCTGTGCATATATTTACACTCCTACAATGTTTGTTGTACCTTGTATGAAGAAGTGAAATATCTGTCTCATGGCGATCTGAGATTGTGTAACTTAATGATCAGGGGCCAAACTAATTTTGATCAATATCCATAACTTGCATAACTATGCCTCGGCCTTTCTATAATTCTGCATTTTAGTTAATCACTTCTGTCCATAATTAGTAATGTTCCTTTTAACAACAACAACAAAGCCTACCTTCACACACATGCGCGCACATGCATGCGCATGCGCGCGCGCGCACACACAAACAAATCACGCGCGCACACACAAACAAACAAAAAGCCTCAATCCCAAATAAGAGTAGTGTTCCTTTCAATGATGAAAAATTATAAATAGGCATTAACACCCTCCTCCATCACATATCCTGATGCTAAACTTCCTTTATTGGTTTGACTAATCCCATGGGGATGCCAAAATAAATTGTTGATAAAGGTTTATATATATTCTTTTTACCGCTTCGGACAAAAACTTCATTATATGTCATGTATGATTCATTATGGTTTTTTTGTATGGGCTTCATATTTTTGTTGATCCCGATTTGTTGACGTAATTTTGGATACATACTTTTGTTCTACCCAATTTATCATTTGCATCAATAATTCCTTGCCCTTCTATACTTTTCATATTTTGAACTTCTTTTTATCGTGGCTTTTTGTGGAAAACTATGCACAGGACATTGTAGAGGCTAAAGAATTCTTGAAGCAAAGAGGGGTAGATGTTGGCAGCGACTAAAGATTTTGACGATTTGTTTTTGGATGAATACAAAAGATTTTGAAGGTTGAGGAATAGCGCAAGGAGATTTTGTAATGAAGATGCTACTAATTTCAATATTCACTAAAATTGACCAGGAAATGTTCTTTCATTTTTTGTATACGTATTTTTCTCACAAATGCTTAAAAGATGTAAAGACCATTTTCTCTATAGATATAATTGGAGATATTATTGAGTGTTGACATTTGTATTTTGAATACCTAAACCAATATAAGTATGCTTGAAATTTGTTGTAATGTGGAAAAACAAAAAAAATATGTTGTTAATCCTTTCAATTTATACATGTTATTTGTGGGATTGTGAATCTCTCTGGTTTCACATTCATTTGCAATTAGGTTATCTAAAAGTTGTTTGACTCTATGCCCTCAAGGCTTGTGGTAAGAGTCTTATACTCTGATTAAGGTAGAGGTGATGGGTGCGATTTGCATTAACTAAATTTTTTCTCCTTCGATCTCTAGAGGTGATGGGTTTGATTCACAATAACTGTTATTTCTCCTTCAACCTTTGGGTTAGTGATAGGGGCACCCTTCTAACTCTTAGGGTTTACTTTTGTCCATCCTCAGTTTGATGTTTGTGACGGTGGCTCGAATACTTTTGGCTATAAAAATAAAAACATGTCTATTATTATTATTTTTGAGTAAACTTAATATATATATATATATTTTTTATTTTTATTTTTATTTTTATTTTCTGTAGGTAGAATTCTACTTTCATACCCCCATTAATTGCACTAAATCAAATGTAATGGAAGAGTTTGATCCATGTAGCCGACCTTAACTAATTTAAGTAAGAAAGTAACACAAGATACAAATTAAACAATCTAAAAAATTTAGGATATAATAACATATTAATCTCAAGAGGTTATGATATAATAATAAAAATTGTGAAAGTTAAGATATTTTAATCAATTAAGCCCATTTAAAAAAAAAACAATTAAGCCCATTTTAACATAGCCTCAGCCAGTCCCAAGGCATAGCCTCAGTCCCAAATTAAGCGTTTTTATATATATTTATGATTTTGTAGTAAGTAAGATTACCATTGCTTCTTTTTTTTTTTTTTTTTTTTTTTTTTTTTTTGTAGATTACTACTGATTATTCCACTAAAAATGCACTCCATCATATGAAATGTGTCTCATAAGGTTAAAAAATTTGAACATGAAACTTTCATGTTCGCTCTTAGTTACGGAATTTGTATTTGTGTCTCTCTATTTTCAAGGGAACGCATTTTTTTTTTGGTGACAAGAGAACGCATTTTAATTTCTTCATCATGCACTTCTTCGCAATCAAAATGAATGTTTGTCAACATTTTAATTATAATTAAATAACTATTAGAAAAATAGGTGAATTTGTGGAAGGGTATATATTATGACTAAAATATACATTTCAAAACATAGATTGATGAAAGTGTTCATTATAATAAATCTTGAGACATAATTTCTCAGTTAAATCATCACCCATACTAGAAGCACTCTCGCTATGGAATAAAGATTAGTATCTTAAACCTAAAGAAATTAGATAATTATGCAATAAGAAAAACCTCAACAAAGCTTGGATCAGACGCATATGATAGATTAGACTTTACACACACCCACCAAAAAATGTAGTTTGGCGATTAGAATATTTATCCTATGACAAAAATGGCCATGACTTTAATTCTTGAGATCCATCCTCTTTGGAATAAAAGCGAATGGTATTAAATGTGAATGCAGAAAATGATACGAGTATAATTAATAACGAATACGCTAAAGGTTTTGATGCTAGAAGAGGAAAGCAACATATAATGTTGTCCTAGCTCGTAGCCCAGAACAACTTGCTTGTGACCCCTTTTATATATATATATGGATAATTCTACAATGGGAACCAAATATATACCCATGCCATAGGTACACTATTTAGAATCATTGAATTTAAATCCAATGCATTAATCGAGGCGACATAAATACACAAAGCATTTAATGCACAACATATTTTGAGAGGTTCCCATGGTATGTGTATATATTTGGTCTCCATTGTAGAAGAACCATATATATATATATATATATATATAACCTTAACTCACAATTTACGCAAATTTACTTGTTGACAAAATAAAAACAAAATTTATGCTGATTTTTGGAATTAAGGGAAGAACTGATGCAAATGCAAGAATAACAGGACAAAAAGAATGAAATCACGAATAAAAAATTAGCAGATTGTGAAGTTCTAAAGCATCAAAAGTTTATTTAAACACTTTGTGAGTCTCAGCTTTTCACCGTCCAAATTCAATATATATAACATATATACATCACCTGACTACGGCGCCTAGTTAAGATCCTCTATCGCCCTTCGACAATAGTAGTTGACATTTTATTTATAGAGCGAGAACCGGTACCTGAAGTAGATGAATCCGAATATTTAGGATTAGTCAGTCGTCAGAACAAATGCAGGTTGCTTTAGTGGAGGGATTGTCGCCTCATTGCCTAACATGACGATGACACTGGACATTGTTGGCCTATCTTTCGCATTTTCTTGAACGCACAATATGCCGACTTGAATGCATTTCATAACTTATTGTGAATCGCCCAATGAAGGGTCGACTAGTTCATTCCATAGCTCCCATGCCTGTACATTTCTCATGTACGTCAACACTCATGATTGATATGGGGGTCACATAATAAAAACAAAACTCCTTGCCGTTATGCTATGATTTAGTACATTTCGATGTGTGAAGTATGGGAAAGAAAAGAAGGTATACAGATCCAACTAGCCGCACACATCTTGATGTGCTATGTACATTTCTCGGTATATTTATAAGGTATGGGTCCGGCCTGATTCGGATGAAATCTATGGACAAAACCCACTGACTGAATTCCGAAGTGGACCAAAGCCCTGAGAGCATCTCCATTGAGACCATGGATGGGAGTAAAAATGGATCCACTTAGGATTCAATCTATGTCCAACCCAAAATATGCTCTCCAATGGGATTATGGATTGCTAATGTCTAGCTGATGTGGCATGAAATATAAATAGAGGGTGTCTACCCTAATATCTACTTCTAGATGTTGAGATAGACATCCTCTTCACCACCACATCATCACTTTTAGTTGAAGAAATAAAAAAAAGACATAATAGCCCTCAAAGAAAAAAAAAACAAAATAAAAGGCATTATCTGTATGAAGACAAAAGAAAAGTCACTATCCATGCTCTAAATCCACATTACCATTAGAGATCATTTTAGAATGTGAATGTCCATTTAGTGCCACATAGAACAGACAATCTCCTCACATCCATGATTTGACACCAATACATGCTCTAAATCCACATTACCATTATAGATGCTCTGATAGAACTCTAGTTAGTTCTATAAGGCGAAGAAATCAAACATACACATATAAAACAAGGAATGGAACCAACGATTGGTTGGCACAATTGAAGTGAGTTGTTGTTTGTTCACTAGTGGCTTGTATTCAAGTTATGAGAAAAGAAAAAACCAACGTTAGAAGCTCCCTCTATTTATACGATGTACAACTCTAGGTAAACTTGGAGTAGTCAGATAGTTCGAATAACGAGTGGTTTAGACTATAAACAAAAGGAATGGAGAGAATTAGAGGAAGCCTTAATCCCCAAATTATCAGACTTTACAATGTCACTCTGAAGTAGTCCAACATGGGTAGTTTAGAGCATTCAACTCAATATTTATGGCGCCCTCAACAATTGTGTGCCCTTACTCTAGTTGGGTGCCTATAGCACACCTCAAAAAAAAAAAGCTAAGTATTTAAATGTCATAAGGTGATGAATGGGAAATTTACACAACAAATTGAAATTAGTGCCAAAATCCAGTTCTCCCTTCTAACGGTCTAGAAGGATCATCCAACCATCCAAAACCCTGTTAAGGTATATTGGGTATTTAGGGTTTGGCCATTTGGGCCCATTATGTGTAACTATATATATTGACAATAGACTTCAAGAATCAGCCGACTATATGTGACTTAGAGACGACAGGCTGGATTTGTATGTTTATATATATATACTGGGCTGGGATAGAAAGTGATACTGTTTGACATGTATATTGCTAGAATTTGAGATTGTTGGACTGCTTTATTATTTATACATGATGATTTACAGGTTTTTTCACATTAGGCAAATTTTTACTTCGTTTATCAGGTTTGTAAGACTTCAGATATGATTTGATGATTAAATGAATTAGCAGATGACTAAGTTACATAATGACATAAATTGTAATATGTTTGAATAGTGAGGATTATAAATGAGGATTGGTGAATTTGATCACCGTAGGACACAACTAGAAGTTGCGTGGTTGGTTATGGGTCTGCGTGGCACCCATGACAGATCAATGTAGATTAGGGACCGCTACATTTTGGTATCAGACTAGGTTTATGAAATCTAAGTCTCGAATTTGAGGTTAAAAATGATTATAAACTTACTAAATAAATTTTAGATATAAAAACCCGAAGTGATTGCCTAGAATCCTTGTTAGGAAGTGATTGTGAGATGGGTAGTGATTTAAGTTGTATAAGTGGTATGTTTTTTATTGTATATTATATATGATACATATATATATATATATGCTAAAGCTATTTTTATCATAGGATAAAGATTTCATGATTTCCTACTAACTCTCAACTACTCGACAGTCAATGACCCGTACCCCGGTTACCCGACAGCCTTGGCACCCAGGTATATCTAGGTTTTTGCACCCAGCGTCTTTGCTTGAACCAACCACGCACTATGACTGAGTGCGACCAACACACTAGGAAAACTCCCAGTGTACTGGGCACTACAGACGATAAGAAATTTTTTTGTTGCCCTAAATTTTCCTGCAACACTTAGCTAGCTTAACCACTGGCCTAAACCCACCTTAACCCACCCTAATCTAACCATTCCAAGAGCATAGGGAAATGTGTTAGGAGTTCGAGTACGCCAGTTCGGGTGTCGAGAGGCCAGATAGCTAGAGAATTTGTTTGCAAGTGAGTATACCCAATAACAATTTACTTGGCATTTCCTATGGACTTGTTGTTCTTGTACAATCCCTTTGGACTAATTTGCCATTGTATTATGGTATCATGTGTTGATCGTATTCTATGCTCATGTTGATGAGTCTTTGCTTGTATGATATCCGTTTCCTTGATAATTTCATTGACTCTATCCCATGTTTGACCTTTTCTGCGAAGGATGTTGGTAATCACAAAATACCAACACTGTGATGTAGCATTGACAGTTAGGCGAAGCACTTTGCATTTAATGTTTGACTTTTTCTGTGAAGGATGTTGGTAATCCTGCTATAAAACGTTCTTTAAAGAATGGGGAGTCTTTTGTAATTAATGTATAAACTTTGGATAAAAAGGTATCTTTATAGCAACGAAAATCTGATAAAGTTCGACATCTTAGATTTTGTAATTGTTCTCTAATTTTTTCTTCAATATTAGTTAATAGACATTTAGCACCATTAGAGAGAGAGAGGTGGAGATAATATAGAAAAGTTAAATAAAGATCGGCTTAAAAAACTAAAAGTGTTTGATCGGCATGGCTACGTGTACTTCACTTTTTACTAAGGGCAAACCGTTTTTTTCTTGCACTCCACTTCAAAAAATGTCCTTAAATGAAATGACATACTTACCCTTCACAACTCCCACAATTAGGGGTGGGCACGGGTCGGGTTTGGGTCGACCCGACCCGATACCCGACGATCCGACTCATGTCGAGTCTTGTAAAATTGACCCGTAACCCGAGCCGACAGGCAGCAGACCCGATATAAACCCGACCCGTTTAGGGTCGGGTCGGGTCATCGGGTGACCCGGTTTCATGAAAAAACAGCGCCGTTGGGTCGGGTCGGGTCGGGTCGGGTCGGCAGTAAAAATCAACTTCAGAGTTCTTCGGGTCGGGTCGGGTCGGGTCTTCAGAGTTCATGGAAAAACAGCGCCGTCGGGTCGGGTCGGGTCGGGTCCTCTTTGGTCATACCCGAAACCCGACCCGATACCCGACGGGTCGGGTTTTTTGACCCGACTCTTTTTTTCAAACCACTCGACCCGACCCGCCACCCGACCCGAGTCGGGTCGTCGGGTTTCGTGCCCACTCCTACCCACAATCACTGACATACTTACCCTTCACAACTCCCACAATTACTCACATACCCATCTTTCTTCCTTACATTGTATCTTCTACACAAAGTGCCAACCTTCAACTTCGGCGATCCTCTCCGACCACCGGAGAAATGAACTTGTGCATCCTTTTCCTTGTGGGGTCGAGTGAGTTTGGTGTTTCTTAGATTTTCAAGTTGAGGGTGCATACAGGACATTTTAGAAACTAGTTAATCTTTTTTGGGTGCCCTCATCTAGTGGTTTGCCTCCATTAATTACTTGTTAACTGTTTTTTAAACCAAATAAAAAATGTTTTTAAGGGCATTGTTGGTAATATGTAAAGTTTTGGACTAATAGAAACGTAGGGAGGATTGACATTATATATACTAGTCAGTCGTCACGTACTATATAGAGAAAAATAAAGTGATTTTGTTGTCTTTTTCATCTAATTCTTATTAATTTGAATTAACAATTTTTATTGAAAGAACTTGAAACCGTAAGCGAAAGTTCCTTCTTCGTCACAAGCCCTTCAACGCTCGAAGCTCTAATGATTACTGGCGAGTACCAAGATGTGCACAACGTTGTCAGTTAATGGTGTCATCCCCCATCCCCACTGTTTCGCCGCTCCCTTCATATTCAACGCCCATCAATACTCCTTCGAACCCTTCACTTTCACCCACCATCACTACTCAATCGCCACCCCCATCTCCACCAGGACCAACACCATTTGGGACCCTTCACCTCACCATGTCTGCTCCCCAACCAAATCAAGAACAAGCACCGCCCAAAACCCAAACCCTTCACTTTTTGTTCTAGATCTGGTGACCCTAACAAAGAAAATCCATCCCCTCCACTTCCTATATCTCCATCGACATCAACCCTAATCCTCTCATGCCCTGCACTCACTTCTCCACAAACCCATGTTCTTGAGGCCCTTACTCCACTGCCAACCCTACCATGCTCTACACCACCACCTCATTCTCCTCCATCGTTCAAACCCCCACAAATTGATCAACTATTAGCACCACTTCTATGCCCTAAACCAAATTACATGCAATGCACAAGGTCATCCAACTTGCACAAGACTTGTTTGATAAAATGTATGCAAGAGAAGTTAAAACTTGGAAACTTTTGTTCCATAGCCACTACAAGGTTGTTGGTTCGGTGAAGACTCTTGATTTGTTTTATGGAATGTTGGCAAAAATTACATATGCAGATTTCTTTGAGATGTTTCCTAAATGTAGAGAAATCAATATGGCGTTGGCATCTTCATTAGTTCCATTCATAGGGATGCCTTCTTGAGGGAGAGACTGTTATGTATACTTGCAATTGATTGGGCGAGCTCTAGGGGTCAATCATCTCTTAATTTGGTTCATATAGATGATACTCTTGTCTTTAATGAACTTGCTACTATGTTGTCCACCATGGATGAGAGTGTGTGTGAGCCTGTTGTTGCCAACATGCATTCATTAATTTGGCTCAATCATGGAGATACTAATAAAAATTCATTTTTGCAAGGAACTTGTTGGGACAAATGCCACATAGTGACAATTTTCCTACATGTAGAAGTGCCTTTTGTGGTGTTGCCTACTTTATGTGTTATCAGGTTAAAGACACAAGAAGGTTTGAGAGTCCACTGAAGGGTTTCTTCTGCAATTCTAATCTACTTATATTTGGTTATAAGTGGCAGCACTATGTTTAAGATTTGATCGTCACTTTTTACTTCTGAACTTACCCCTCTTTTTTGTTGCGTTAACACTTGAAAACTACAATAATAACTAGATAAGTTGAGGGGTAACAAGGGGGTTTGATAAAAAAAAACTGAGAAGGGAGAGAGATGAGAAGACATTGCTTGCGAAGAGGGGAGAGGAGACAAAGAGGGAGACGAGAGAGAATCTGTTGGGGATCGAGAACAGAAGAGTGAATGCAAAAGCATATTTGAGGGAGATCTGGAGGAGGGAATGGAGAGATTGTGTGTGTATGTGTGTGTGAAGTGGATGAGATTTGGAATTCGAGATATGGGTGTCGTTTATTGTCGCTTCTTCTCCTTGCTCTATTGGTTATGGCTGGTTCAGATAAGGAGAGAGAGAGGATTCTCGATTTTTTTTGCTCTATTGCTGTGTTCACTCCGAAGACAAACCTGAGTGAAGCTTGGTGGTAGTTGAAAGGATTTGAATAACAAAGAGAACATATCAAGTGAAAATACTACAATTTCGTATGAATTCAAGACATTGATTGACTTTAAGTCTGAGAATTACCTTAAAAGGGACGAGTAGTTGGGTTATATATATGATTCTTTTAGTGTAGGCCAAAACCAGAATATGCTTATTTTTTATTTTTTTAATAAGAGTATGCTCATCTATTTGGGATGCCTGGTTGCTTTCTATTCATTTCCTGTATAAATCACGATATATACTTGTAGAAATGAAGCTATGATTACTTGGGATGTTTGAAACTTAAAAGAAAAATCAGAATAACCACTAATTGTTTGAATAAATGCCAAGCTGAAAAACATACGAATTTGAGACGAATAATACTTATCTGAACTATCATAATGTTCTCTTACAGTTTAATTGATTGGGTTGGCTATTTGGTAGTTGGTTTATTCTTTGGTGTGATTACATTAATATGGGTCTGTCGTCTTAAGGGATTGATAGAAAGTTTGGAAGTTGTTAGAGATTAAATACCCATGAGAACATTGATTTGATAATGTTGAGATGATTAGATTGATTGTTTAATAGAGAGTGCTCTGAAATTATTTGATGAAATGCCTGTTAGAATATTAATTTCATTACTTTGAGATAGCACCATGTTGATGGTTTCACCCTATAGTTATTTGATCAAATGCTTGTGATAATAAATAATATATAGTTTAATGAACCCAAATTAAAGATTAATGTGAATATTGAAATCAGATAATAAAATTTTAAAACATTTATCAAGTCTTTTGAAGTTAGATTTTGAAATTAAGAAATTACAAGGATTTATGTTGATTTTCCTTTTGGTCTTAGAAGTCTGTAATTTCTTCTTAAACAAGGTTCTCAATTCATATTGGCTCAGCTTCATCTTTACAATCTAGACCTCCTTGATTTTGTGTGTTTCAATGTAAAACTTGAAATAAGTTGGGTGCACTTCTCCTTACCTGTATCTAATATTTGTCCTCTCTCTATTTATGCATATAAATCTTTTATTTGGTCAATGTATCTAAATTACATATAAAAACATTTAAATAGAAAGTAATATCTCAGTTGCTCGTGGGATGTAAATGATAAATTAGGACGTTGAACTTGAACACCCTTCTCAACTTAGGTGCTTAATTTTTTGTCATAGACTCATAGTGTGTAAAAAAGCAAAGAATAGCATTAAAAAAGCAAAGTGTTCTTGCATAATCATTCTCCAAGGTGTAATGTTTGTTGAGGTTCACCCTATAGACACAATTTTACACCAAATAGGTCAAGAAAAGAGAATTTTGGTCGTATTGTTGTAAAAGTACTACATATAGTTATTGATTCATATTACAGTTTGATATAATTTCTCATTACAATGTTAGAAGCCTCAAGCTATGTTGGTTGCTTACTATTGTATAGTTCGATTGTGCATTGATCTTTCCAACATCTAATGTAGTTAAACTGTGTATCTAATATTGAAAAGGGAGAAGGGAAAAACTTGAACCTTTGATTGAGGATTGAGTTTGATCCTACCCAGCTGTTTACTCTATTTTAAGCTAAGTTATATTCGAGAAACATGTCTTAATTTTCTCTATCATATATTACTTTTTTACTCATGATAAAAGCCCATTTGTTCCACTTTTCCTATTCTAGAAACTGCATATAGGGTTTTGTATTTTTTAGGAGTGGGGTCCAATTATCTTTATAGAAACTTAGTCTATTAGTTTGTAACCCATGCCAACTCATATTATAAACCATTAATGGTGAAACTTTACGAGGATATTACTAAAACTTTTTTATATTGTGCAACATTCTCAGAAGGATCTTGTTTGAGGTGTTAAGGTTTCGTTACTACTAGCTCAAAGTAGATGGAAATAGGTATGCGTATTGTGCAACATGTTGTACATTTTGAGACTGATCCATTTTCACTTTAAATTTGGCAACAAAAAAACTAGCTAATTCTGTTAAATATCAGTAAGGGTATTTAAAACACAAATTATGTAACTAAAATAATTTATGTATATCAAATATCCATATAGTCTTCTTCAACAAAGATTCATATGCAAATATATCACATCTTTCTTGGATATACTCAGATCTCAGATACCTCGCATCTTTCTTATGTGCCATACACTATTTTTATCTAGACACTGGATTTACTTTTTATCTTTTTCACTTTTATTATTAATTTCCTTTATTGTTATATGGTTCCTTCTAGTTATTTGTGATTGAATTGTTTATTTATGGCTGAGGTGTCTATCGAAACAACTCATTCATGACATACTTTTTTGTTCACTTTCACGTGTACCTCAAGCACAAGTTTTCTTATTTTTTATAGGGTGGAGAATGTCTCTCATGGAGAGTTAGCTTAATCCTAGACACCGTAATATTTTAAAAAAAGAAATAGTAAGAAAAACCATCACTTGCACAACAATTACCCACAACATGAAGGGTCTAATTCCTTTTCCTTTTTTGTCCCAAAAGAAATTTTGAATCCACAGTATGCACTAGATACATGTTTCGTTGCACTTCAATAAGAACGTTTTTTAGTAGTATCATAGTTTTAACTATTTCCAGCACCACCAAGAATCGTTGTGAGTATCAAACTTTTAGTTACCTTAGGTGTAGAGAGCTTTCTTAGTTGTATTACCATACTTTTTATAAATTAGTTACAAGTTAATCAACTTATTTAGGCATTGGTCGTACTTTGAAATTTGCGATATTTGCCTCATTTTAAATCATAATCGTTCAACTCATAATTGGAGAACTTGCAAATTTCTTTAAATTTTTCTAAATCATTTTAATTTTATTTAAAAATATCAATAGCGTGCGAGCACATGCATCGCACTTAAGTAATTGATGGTGCAAGTAAATAGTATCTTCAAGGTGAATACAATGCCACCGCTTGATAGTGATTGGGTCTGTCTGTTGAGGACAATGACACTCGAACATGAATTTTCTTTCTTCTCATCAAGTTTTTTAATAGAGCTAAGAAACGTCATCTATTGAGAATGACGACCCTGATAAAAGTTGTAGTTCAATTTCAAAAAATTGAAAAGGCCGTAATCTATCCAAGAAGAATATTATTATGGCACAGTCTATAAAAAAGAATTACAAATATGCATTTTTTAATGCACCACCTATCCTCTGCAAATTGCTCTGAATGATTTTCCTGCATACATGTGAATTTCCTTTTGACTTGTTCACTTTGTTGACTTGATAATCATCTATTGAATTTTCCTCACTTCCTCCATGTTGCTTCCCCAATATTTTTTTCACTAATAATTCATTAGGTATTGTATTTTTAGGAACTGTTAAAACAAATGTAAGAGCTATTTTCTTATAGAAAAAGAGAAGAAAGTAAACTAGCTACTGAATATAAGAACAATTAGGCTACAAAATGATTTAAAAAACTATAGCTTTTGCTCACCCATTGCAGCAGTGTCTTCTGCAATAGCTTAAAGATGAAGTAAAATTACTCTATGAAATATGATGATCAATTACTCAGTTTATCAACTACTTTTGCATTTTCATCTACCTTTGATATCTCTAACCTATACATGTAACACCAATGTTTTCTTTGAGGTGTTAGCATTGGTTGCCCAACTCTTCTTTGTTTTAGTAATTCCTATTATGAATCATTCTACCTAACTCAATTTTAAAAAAAAAGGTATCTTTTTTTTGCTTATAAAGAAACAATAGGAAGTTAAACAAATACTTTTATACATACATTTTGAGGGGTTTTGACATGGATATATATTTGGGCTTGTTGGGAAATGTGCCCTAGGTCAATCCATTAATAGTCTTTATGAATGCATTTTAGTTAATAAAATAGAGGATTTCATCTGCTGTTTATTATAATTGATTTGCATGTTTACATTATAATAAGATCCATGAGTATTTATAGAAATATCCTAAATGTCCTTAGTCGATTATTATATTGGGAACTATAATGAATTAAGACTAGTATGAGTCTTGATTGATGATCATACGATGATCATACGTATATGAATACGAATCAAGATCATGAGTACTTGTTAGGGAACAAAGTACTGGACCGACCCGCTATAAGAACATCACATGGATAAAGTCATAGTTGTTTCTCATGATATGTATATTATTCAGTCATCTGACTTGAGATTACCAGGGACTTCAATATTAGGAATACAGTGATTTGACACAATCAAACGTTGTCTTTAACCAGACGATTATAAAGGTTGTGATTGGTTACTGTGTGAATAATGTGGTGAAGTTGTGTAATCGAGATAGAATTTGTCCCTCTCATATAGAGAGAGATATCCAGTGGATCCCTCGATGTGTTAGACTGTTAAAAGGCCTAGTCTAAGTGAATTGATATTGATCAATGTCATTTGGATGTTTTCAGTCTACTTGGAGATCGAGACTAGTACGATCGAACACGTTGGATGACAATTCCATGCCTTATGTTTGATTAAAAGGATATCGTGTAACAAAAGGATGTTATATACACTATTGACTAGGTTGTATCGATTTGATATTCATACAACTTGGGTAGTCATAATGTCTTGCTAGAGGCCGCTTATGACTTGTATACCAAAATGTATTTTGGTACACTGCCAACGTTGTATGAGCCTATTGGGTCGCATACTAAGAATGGTTTTGTGAGATTTTAAAATGATTCGGAAGAATGAATTTTATATGATAAAATTCATGACAGAAACGTCCTTGTAGTGTATTACACTTATACCTCTTTAAGTAAGGGTATATGTGTAATTTACTTAACCGTCTATATACAAGGGTTGTATAAATAGACGCTTTGAGTTAGAATACAAGTACAAGAAAGATTAAAATGGGCCGAAACTCAATTTTTGTGTTAAGAAACGACTTAGGGTTTTGGTATGCTCTGGATCGTTTTGGAGAGAAACAAAAAGGTTTGGTATTTTCTCGAAGCTAGCACTTCAAATCTCGGTCGCCGTTCGTGTGTGGACTGCTGATAGAGGGCGTTCGTCATTGGAAGCGCCTTAGAGATCGATTAACCTTTAGAAAGGTACATTGCGATTGAGGTAGGAATAAGTTTTCATAGTTTAAACGTGTTTTAATGAAATCAGATTCGGATCCTGTTGGGGTTTTTTTCAAAATTGTTTTTGTAATCTCCGCTGCGCATGAACCCCAAAACCAACAGGGCTATATTGTAAAATTTTCCATATATATATAGTCTCTATTTTGTAGTCAAGTGATAATTCTTTGCTCACTGTTGAAGCTGAATATATTTTCCATGTTCTGATGGACACATGTTATCATCATGCTGGGGAAGGGATGTCGATCTTATTCTGATAGCAGAGAATGGATCTAAGCTAAGTAAGGCATCAAAAAAGGTAAACCTATAAATGCACTGAAACTCCTCTATAGTGGTAAGAACTATTATGACCTACTCATCTAATGTTGAAGACAATATGGTACTTGTACCCAAGAAGCTGCACCAATGTCCTTTTCTATTCATTGTAGGGGAGTTTCATTTAACATTCATATATATAGCTTTCCTTGCAAAATAAATTTTAAATATTTTCGTGATGGGTAATGGTTAAACATTTTGGAAGCTCGTGATTGATTTACTTATTAAGATTATAAGTTGAAGTCATGGGAACATCAGAAATTGTAATTATTATCAAATAGAATGTCATTAGAATTTGATGATTATAGTAGCGAATGCTAATTTTACATGTATTAATTTCAATTGAGGTACTCTGCTGTTTTGTTCTTTCTAACTTCATGTTGAACTGTTCACAGTGAGCATAAATTTTATTCTATACTCATATTTTCCTAATGAACATGAATCATGTGCCCTATCAGCCATTTTTTAGTTGTCGATTGATAAGTGGGTGCATTCTGTCTTTTCCTAAATTTAAAAATTTTGCAAGGTAGCAACTTTAAGCCCTCTACGTGCCAATTGGGGCTTTGTAAACATCAAAAGAGTTTGATAGAAGATGGGGCTTAAGTTGCAAGGCATGAGTAAATCTTTGTAATCATCATCCTATATGCAATAGGTTGCTTACTGCTAAAAACACTTACACAAGCCATCAAAAAGTAAGAAGTACAGGATATGATTTTAAGCATTATCTTCTAATGCAAGTAGATTTCCCTGCTTTTTAAAAATTTTTTTTGCTTACTTGGTTGGATTACATATGTTTTAACTTTTTTTTTTTTTTTCTTTTTTTTTGTTCTTAAATTTGCATATTTGTTAAAACAAAATAGTGCAAGGATTTCACCGATCTTTATTCTCAAGCAGCAAAAGGAAACTTCTTTGGATTAAAAGTTACTTTGGAAGACATACAAATTGGTTACTTTTTTGGAATTTTTTTCCACATATTCTATATTACGATCTCTATGTCTAATAAAGTACGGGATGATATATTGGTGGTTGACTGCTCAATCCTCTTGGTCTTGCCAAAGATATTAAGAATGCTCAATATTGAAAAAAAACTACTAAAAATTGTTGGTAACATAGAATGACTTTCTTCGAGTCCACCCATTAACTCTATTGTGTCTGGAAGTGATTGAAAACTATAGGATGCCTAGAAATGGTGAAAATGCTTGAAGAATTTGTGGAAGATTGTGAAACACTGTTGGCTTTGCCGACAACCTTGTGGCACATGTTTTAGATCCATGGAACATAACAGAGAACTGGTAGTCAAACTGTTTCATAATTGGTGGACTCACACTTTCGTCAAATTTTGATTTTGTCAACACATTACGCTAAATGTACTCCTCATACATTTTATATAAATTATATAGCGTTTTAGATGGCTAGAAATTTTAATACACAAGATTGGTTCTTTTTTAACATTGAATGAATTATTACTATCATTAACTACTTTTTGAGCGAGTTATGTAAACATACTTTCCAACGAGCAATACTCAATTAAACATACTTTCCAATGTGAGTGATAATTTATATTTTATATGATTAGACACTCAACATGCCTTAAATTTTAATTTTGTAAATCATGTGTTTCAAGGATAATTATCTAAATTGTGTCTTCATATTATAATCTCAATATTTTTATTATATATAAGATAGATAATCTGTAAATCCTTTATCTTAACTGTAGTATGGAATTTTCTTCTCGTAAGTGAAGTGCGCGAGAAGAAAATTATCCCCTCAAACGTGCTTCGCATGTTCCTTAACTAGTGTATATATATATACACACACACGTCGGATTTATAATGCATAGCAGGGGCTCCCCATTTCCCCTTTTTTTATTTTATTCTCTCCTTCCTTCTCTCCTTATTTCCTTTCTTTCTTTCTTTCTTTCTTTCTTTCTCCAACAATTAATTCCACAACAACATCAACAACCTCATTAATCACTACAACAACAATACAACATCCCAACAATTTATCATCAAAAATCACCAATTTCATCAAAATTCACCAATAAATGTCAAAATTCCATAGTTTCTTCAACGACATCAACACTCATATATACTTAATTGAGCAAACTACCATAAAAATACCCCATCAAACCACCACAGTAGTTAGACATACTCAATCCCATTTTTCAACAAAAATCCTAAAAGTTTGGCTCAAAATGATGAGAATTGAAAGAACTGACAAGATCTTACCTCAATTGATTTGTTTGATGACCACAAGCCTCTCCAAAACTCCCAAAACTTCTCAACTTTTATCTTTCAAATCTCAATTCTTGGATTCCTTGTTTAAAGTATGAGAAAGTTGGCCAAAAAGTTATCAAACATGATATTTATAATAGTTTTTTCATCACACATCAAATGTATATCCCTAGGAACATCTTGTGGCTCAAATTGAGGCCATCCACTACTTTTGTGACTCAAATGAGGCACTCAGCTAAATGCTTATCTTGTTTGACTTTTTTTAATCCTCAGGTGTTTCGCCCACCAACGCGTCGAGCGGGACGCATTTTTGTAATTTTTTTCGATTCGATTCACTAAACTAAGGTTCTCTCATCAATATATGGTTATATTAACCTCGGTCGTTAGGAAAAATTATTTCCCAGACTTGTGTACTCATATTTCGCTTGTCTTGTACTCGTAATGACACATTTTCCCAAGTAAATCTTGCCGTAAAATCAATGCAGTAATTAAGTTAGAATAACACATTTAGACAATTGGATTTCAAATTCTGGAATAAAATACATAATACAAGCACCAAACAAAAATAATATACCTTGACGTCGCCTCCTGAGAATTGGATAAGTACGCTATGACGACTGCATCCCATAGTATGACCCTATGTTGTCATGTGACACGAGTTAAAATTTTAAGGTCGTTACATTCTTCCGAACTAATAAGAATTTTGTTCTTGAAATTAAACTAAAATTAAGGTAAAACTTACCGAAAATCAAAACAAGTATGGGAAGTTCTCTCACATATAGGACTCAAGCTTTCAAGTTAGTTTCTCGTCCCCGTGATACTGCCACTTGACGAGAACTGATTGAATCTCCTTATTTCTCAATATCTTCACCTTTCGGTCCATTATTTAAATAGGTTGTTCATCGTAAGTGATGTCCTATCTCAAATCAATCTAACTCAGATACAACATCGGCTGCTTTCCCTATCTCAACCTGTCTAGTCGAAGCATCGATGTGTGAAACACGGGGTAAATTTCGGCCAACTAAGGCAGAATTTTTAGCTTGTATGCAACCTTGTCAATTCTTTTCTTCACTCTAAATGTACCAATAAATCTCGACGCGAGCTTTCCTTTGATCTCAAATCTCTTGTGACCTTTTAATGGAGAAACCTTGAGATATACATAGGCTCCTACTTCATACTCCAATTCGTCACGATACTTCTTTTAATATTTCTTCTCTCTCTTGCGCACCCTTCAGACGTAGTCTGGGCAGTCATATCTTCTCTGTGTGATTCACTACAATCTCTGGTCCAATAACTGCCAAATCCTTGGGTTCCGCCCAACAAGATGGAGATCTGTACGTTTACTATAGAGTACCTCAAACGGTGCCATCCCAATACTGGCCTGATAATTGTTATTGTAGGAAAACTCACATAGATGAAGATACTTCTCCCAAGAACCACCATACTCTAGTACACATATCCTCAACATGTCCTCGAGCACCTGAAACAGCCTCTCTGACTGTCCATCAATCTGTAGAAAAAAGGTTATATTACAAACCGCTTACCAAACTATGCATGCATGCTCTACCGAATCTGCGACGTAAACTGTGGCCCTGTGTCTGACATAATCGACAATGGAACACCATGCAGTTGAACTATCTCTCTCTCGTACAAACTCACCAACCTATCCACTCGATGTGTAGTAGAGATTGGTATGAAGTGCGCAAACTTTGTTAACCTATCCATAATCATCCAAATACTATCATGGCTGCATTGAGATCCAGGTAAACCAATGACGAATTCCATAGTAATATGCTCCCACTTCCATTGAGGAATTGGAAGTTGTTATAGTAACCTACTTGGTATTCGATGCTCAGCCTTAAATTACAGGCATATCCCACACGCTCGAACGTAATCACTGACATCAGTTTTAATTCCTAGCTATTAGAATAGACGTCTCATATCAGCATACATCTTGGTCCTGCTATATGAACTAAAAAACGTGAGCGGTGAGCCTCCTGAAGTATCTCATCACGTATTGCAGCCACTGATGGAATCCATAGTCTCCCTCTAAATCTCAAGCATTCGAGTGATCAGGACTCTGAGTAAACTCATTGAACCTATGGTACTGCTCATCAGCCTGCTGACCCTCAAGTACACTTTATAAGGACACTGTCTAAGTTCTCATTTGCCTAAAGATCAACACTCTAGTAGTAGTCGGTATATCAATTAAATGCATCAACTCGACCGCCTTGAGTAATCCATACTCGTGTGTCATGTGGCAAGTCACAATATCTGAGTTTGACCCTTTGTGGCTTAATGCGTATTCTACGACAATGGCCTTCCCTGGATGGTGCAATAAAGAGAAATCATAGTCCTTTAGGAACTGAAACCAATGTATCTATCGCATATTTAACTCCTTCTGAGTGAACAAGTACTTCAGACTCTTATGGTCAGTGAACAATATGAATCTCTCTGTAGAGGTAATGATGTCAAATTTTCAGTGTAAAGACCACTGCCGCTAACTCTAAGTCATGAGTATGGTAATTATTCTCATGAATCTTCAACTGTTGGGACCTGTAGGCTATTAGTTTACCATCGTGCATCAAAACACAACCCAAACCAACCTTAGAAGCATAAGTATTCACCTCAAATCCCTTCCTTAACTAAGGTATTACCAACACTAGCATGATAGTCAATCTATCCTTCAGAGTCTGAAAAGTTTGCTCACAACTGTCATTCCACTGAAAACCGAATTCCTTCTTCATTAATTATGTCATTGGTGCCACAATCTTCAAGAAGTCTTGCACAAAGCGATTGTAATAACCAGCCAATCCCAGAAAATTGTGGATATATATATATTTCACTGATCTCAATGTAGGCCAATTAATCACTACTTTGACCTTACCAAGGTCCACTAACACTCTACTAGCTCCGGCGATGTGCCCAAGAAATTCGACTTCTATAAGCCAAAACTCACTCTTATTGAAATTGGCATACAATCTATGCTTTCTCAGAGTCTGCAAAATCGTCCTGAGGTGCTCTTCGTGCTCCTCACGAGTCTTGGAATAGATAATAATGTCATCAATGAACACTATAACGAATCTATCCAAATACCCTCATCACTCGATACATGATATCCATGAACATTGATGGGGCATTCGTCAACCTAAAATGCATGAAAGTGTACTAGTATTACCCGTATTTAGTGCGAAATGTAGTCTTCTCCCTATCCACTACTCTAATCCTCAGTTGATGGTACCCATATCTCAAATCAATTTTTGAGAACCATTGTGCTCTAGTCAGCTGATCAAATAAGTCATCAATACGTGGAAGTAGATACTTGTTCTTTATTGTCACCTGATTCAGCTGTCAATAATCGATACACAATCTCAGACAGACACACCCTATAACGTATTTAAGACAGACACACCCTACGACATGCTCGGGTAAATGAATCTCAACTCCAACAGCTCATAAAGTTGGGCTCTCAAATCCTCTAGCTCTTTAAGAGCCATTCGTAATGGTAGAACCGATAAAGCTTTGGTTTTAAGAACCAAGTCAATGATAAAATCGATCTCTCTAGGCGGTGGTAATCCTGGTAGCTCTATGGAAAAACATCTGAAAACTCGCATACAACTAGTACTTTCTCGATCTAAGCCTATCACGACCCAAATCTCTAACCTTGTTTTGATCTCCTTAATCAGGGTCACCGATCGTCTTGTGGGACCCACACCGTGATGCACATGCTGACCAAGGCACGTGGCTATGGTATATGATATTTTTGTATTTGTTGAATGCTTAGTGTTATGTAGTGTATAGACTTACTAAGTCAGTTTGTATAGTGTAGACGTCGATACGAGAGCGAGGACAAGCATCGAGTTGCATGCGAGCTGGGGAATGAGTTTACATAGATAAAAGCAAAATAAATTTGACCAAAATAGTAAATTGGCGGGCGCCTAGTGACACGTTGGATCGTGGTCGACACGTCTGGGTCGTACGGTAGTGTGCATGCCCGAGTACGCTCGTTGGTGCGCACGACAGATTTGTAGGCGCGAAAGTATAGGAAAATAGATATATTTATGTATATATATGTAATTTAAATATATATATATATATATTAAAAATCAATAAAATGTGAAATGACCAAGAGGGGCATTAGCTTATCAAGGAAGTAGATAAGATTGGAGGGGCATTTTAGTAATTTGGCTACCCTTTTGGTTTTAACCCCAAATCACCACCGCCACACACAATCTACCAAAAGAGAGGGAAAGAGAGGGAGAGTTTGAGAGAGATTGATCAAGAAAGAGGGATCAAGAGAGGTAAAGATCAAGAACTTTGAGGTGTGGCGGTGACGATCAAAGGTAAGACATTGGTGTTGTTGTTGACATTGTTGTTTTAGTGTTGGTGTGTTGTTAGCATTATGGTGATGGTGGTGATTGGGGACTCGGACGAACTGCTCTGGAAGTTTGTCTGAGGGAGATGACATGGTCGTCGTCTCCCCTTCCTCCCAGTTTAAAAAAAAAAGATGAAGTAGAGATGCTGTTGTTGCAGCGTCTTTGCTAAAATGGGGGATGGGGGAGGGAAAGCACTTATGCGTGTGCATGCATGCAGTCCCTGGATCGGTCTAACTGGCCCAGTTGGACCGAACTGAGTTAAACCCAGTTGAATCGGGTTAGACCAGGTTTAAGGGTCCTAACCCCTTAAAAAATAATAAAAATAATAAAAAATATATAAAAAATAAATAAAAACAATATAAAATGATACTTCAGGGACTTAGAGTGTGTTCTGGGAGTTCGGGAGCGCAAGTCGAAGTATCGGGAGGCTGAATTGACTTGAAATTTTGCATGGAAGTGAGTATACTCGTTGACAAATTGATTTAGCATTTCATTCCATAATCTTGTTGGTTATTTTATATAGTCATTGTTGACTATTTTACCATTGTATTCTAATATCATGTGTCCTTGGTGTTCTACTCAGTTGTGAGTTTAGTTTTACATGATATTTACTTGTTGATTTGATTCATTGCCTCTATCTCATGCTATGTCTATTCTTGTTGTTTAAATGTGAAGAAATAAAGGATAAATAGAATACTATTAGACTAGTACATATTAAAAAGGTTTATATGGATTTGTACTCCCTATTTGATTATATGTTAGACTTGCCTATGCCTTGACATTCCATACTTGGTCTTTCTTGAAGTAAAAAGTAATTTTTGTAATTAGGTCCTGTACTCGATCGAGGTGTGCGCGACTCATGGGGTTAGAGTCCCTGGGGTTGACGACACATATTACCTGACACTGTATGACACTTGAGGTTAGAGTCCCTGAGGTAGTCAACACACCGGGGTTAGAGTCCCTGCTCTCATTTGGGTTAGAGTCCGTTGTGATATACGATTATAGAGTCGGAGTGAAGTGGTTCATTGCCGACCGGACCTAATTCACCAGTACTTAGCCAAATGTCAGTTTCACTTGTTTAACTCTGGTATTTACTTGCATATGGTTTATTTTTTAACTTTCCTAGTTATATGCTTTTAAATACCAGTCGATTATATTTGGAAATTTAATTTAAACTTGCCATCGAGGATTATTGTTTATTTCTTGTACTCACCATTCTTTTTATGACGGTGGGTGCAGATCTATCTACTAGCCAACCAGGCAAGAAGAAGATAGGAGATTTTCCCTGAGCAGCGGCGCGGCACGACTTTTGTTGTAGGTCCATTTTGATATTTTGTATGTATTATGTACCATATGTCTTTTATTTCATTGGGTTGTATATTTGGGTGAACGTTAGTTCCCCGATCAGACCTAGACTGTTTTGCTAGATTTTGAGGTTATTTGATATATATATGATGTCATTTCTTGGTTTTCCATACTTAGGTTATTTTTTAATTGACTTCCATATAATATTCTAATTTAATTCGCATTAAATGACTAAGACTTTCACTAAATAACAAACCATGTTAATAATGATTTAATTAACACTAAAGGCTTTAAATGGATTTGGACGCGGGAAACGAGGTAAAGAGGCTGTAAGGCTGATTAATACGTAGCTAAGTCCGATGAGGCTAGGATTAGGGCTTAATTACGGGATTAGGCTGGGGGGTGCCCTAGATTAAGGGAAGGGCCGTCAGAGTTGGTATCAAAGCATAGATATTAGAACCTTAGGGACAAATAAGGAAATCAAAAATACAAACTCGCATAAAACACAAACCTTAGAAGTGAAAACCAGATGATCCTTGCCTAGAAAGCTATTTTTATTAGAAATTGAGCGAAGTGAGTTGGGGCTATTGGTATGTCTACATGTTATATTTTATTTGTATATATACAATATGTACGTAGAAGCTGATCCTCGATCGCAATCGACTTATGGAGTACGTTGAGAGATCAGTTAGAGAGCGGAGATGGTTGCAACAGTATCAGTCAGCACATCATTATTGCAGGCACATGTGACATGGGACTGACATGGTCACTTCTCAAGAACAAAAAGTGATTGAGATTTTCGTGATGTTGTGAGCATGCTTGACTACACCAGTTCTGACTGAAAAGAAACACAAGGATAGAGAAGGAGTTTGTGAGCTTACGATAGTTTGCTGGAGATAATTGTCGAGAATGATGCTGATGACACTTTCTACTTTGGTGATGGATTGAGGTTAGACATCACGCGCCAAGTTTTCAACACTAGAGCTCGATCCTTGCAAGAGATGTGTCAAGAACCGCTCTCCCATGAGACATACGAGTTTGGTGGATTTAGCAGCTTTAGTTCTATAGAGATAGAGGAGATAACTTACTTGTTTCAGTTGCGGTGAAATTAAACACAATGTTCATTGGTTGTCAATGTAATATGCACACATGGACTACTTCAGTAAGTCTGTCATATTTGAGATTCTGGAACAACCGATATTTGTTCATCAAGGTAACACACCGAGAGTCAGTACCACGAAAGGTCGACTTGTATCCAGCAAGGAGATGGAGACTCTAGTAGCTTTGTACACTGTGGCAGAGAGTTAGGGACCTAGATTTGAGGAGATACTGATTGTTAGAGACTTCCTAGATGTTTTCCTAGAGTATTTACCTGAATTATCACCACTACGAGAGGTAAACTTCATTATCGAGCTCGTACCGGGTACCAGACCGATTGCGATACCGTCGTACCACGTGCCTTTGAAGAAGTTAGAGGAGTTAAGGACTAAACTTAAAGATTTGGGAGACAAAGGATTCATCACACCTTTGATGTCACCGTGCGGAGCGCCAACCCTGTTTGTGAAGAAGAAGGATGGCAATCTAAGACTATGTATTGACTACAGGCAGTTAAACAAAGTGACAGTCAGAAACAAGTACCCACTACCGTGGATTGATAATTTATTTGATCAGTTGAGAAGAACGTAGTTTTTTTCCAAGATAGACCTGAGATTGGGGTATCATCAACTTAGAATCAGAGACGAGGACAAATCCAAGATGACATTCAGCACCAGATATGGGCACTGCCAGTTCACGGTTATGCTAGTCGGGTTGACCAATGCCCCCACAATATTCATGGACTTGATGCACTTGGTACTTCTACCATATCTCGATCGCTTCGTGAAAGTCTTCATTGATGACATCTTGATATACTCGAGGACACGAGAGGACTACGAGCATCACCTCAAAAAGACGTTGCAGACTTTGAGGGAGCACCAATTTTTTTGCCAAGTTTAGTAAATGCGAGTTTTGGCTGGCAGAGGTTAAGCTCTTGGGGCATGTTATTAGAGCAGTAGGCATTGCAGTGGATTTGGCAAAGATTCAGACGATCATGGATTAGCCGGCACCGACATCAGTACCAGAGATTAGGAGTTTTTTGGGGTTAGCCAAATATTACCACAGGTTCATGAAGGATTTCTCGAAGATTGCTTCACCAATGACGAGGCTGATGCAGAAAGACGTTGCTTATGAGTGGACTGAGAAGTGCGAGGCTGCATTTGCTCAGTTGAAGAGATCATTGACTACTGTGCCAGTGTTAGTATTGCTAGAGGCTGGGCATGGATTTCTAGTTTACCAAGATGCTTCTTACACGGGTTTAGGTTACGTGTTAATGTAGGGCACCGGGGTTGTTGCATACGTATTGAGGCAGTTGAAGGTGCATGAGAAGAACTATCCCACATACGATCTGGAGTTGGCAGTAGTTGTATTTGCACTGAAGACTTGGAGACACCTTCTGCATGGATAGAGATTCACACTATTCACTAATCACAAGAGGCTGAAGTATCTCTTCACACAGAAGGAGCTGAATATGAGACAACGCAGATGGTTGAAATTCTTGAAGGACTACGAATTTTCTTTGGAATATCATACAGGAAAAGTGAACGTAGTCGCAGATGCGCTGAGTAGGAGACCGACCAGAGATGCCGAGGTTATGAGATGTCACATGATGCATGAGTACGGTTTACTCGAAGCAGCGGTGACATCATGTCCGATAGAGGTTCCTACCGATACTCATGTGATGATTTGCGCACAGATGAGGCTATAGACATTATCTACATGGAGAGTGTCAGAGGGTCAGAGGATCAACCAGTTGTACTCGAGATTCAGCGATTTAGTGCAGCGTGCAAAGTGTACAAACAGGGTAGAGACGAAAGATCAGTGTCTAAGATATCGCGGTAGGTTATGGATACCAGAGGTACCGGAGCTGAGAGACGAGATCCTTCAGGATTCGCACCGTTCTAGATTCACCGTGCATCCAGGTTGGCCTAAGATGTACCACGACATGAGGAGACATTTTTGATGGCCTGGGATGAAGGCAGACATGTAACAACCCCAAATTGTTAATTGACTTGTGTTTCACTTGTCAGAATTGTGACCCGGCTACGTGAATACTGAACAGTATTTCGAACTTCGGGAGTCGACACCGAAGTGATTTTATGATTCTTTGATTTTATGTATTAGTATTTTATCATGCACCTTATTTATTTAAATTCCTGTCTTTTTATTACCGCATGATATTTAGACTGCTTTACTTGTATTATCATGAATTACTGTTATCTTCTTCTGGCATTACATTCATTTTTCTCCAGTTGCTCACCGTCTAGTTTGTGACGGTGGGTGCAGATAGGACGAAGAGCAGTAGGGGCAAGGGACCTTGCCTAGGAGATTTTTTGTGAGCAGCTGGACTTGAGGTACCGAGATGTAGGCTCATGTTTATTTCTTTTTGTATGACGTTTATATATATGATTGTTTTGGAACTGGGGAATATGTTTTGAAGTGGATTCCATCAATCCATTTTGTTGACTTAGAATTGAACATATTGGGTTTTCCACATTTATATAGATTCCTAATTTCCTTTGATTGAGTTATTTCCCAATTCTTGAGCAGTAGGTAATTCGCTTCCGTTGTGTTATAATTGCAATAACTCTTTCATAAAATGTGAAATTTTGATGTTTTGAGGCTGACTAGGCTCGTCAGGTTCGTTGAGAACTGACTCGGGGCCTGCACGGGTCTAGGCCGGGCGTACCCAAATGCATTGGGAATTTGGGGCCGTTACAGTTGGTATCAGAGCATAGGCTTTATAACCTTAGACACAGAGTTTAGAGGTGTCTAAAAATTGTGATACCAACATCACAGTTAGTATCAGAGCGCAAGGTTGTATAGACCTGACTCTTGATTAAAATTCATAAAACACAAGCCATTTAAACCAGCGGAAGTTAGGAACGGTTGAACTTAGAGTGGAAACCCTATAATCCTTTTAAAAATTTAGATGGGGGAGTTCGGGATGAGTCGGATTTAAATTTGTATATATTATGATTGTTATGTGTACTATATGGTATGCGATAGTTATGTGTTGATTCGTAGTATTCGTTTTTTTGTTCAAATGACGATAGCGGATCAGCCAGGTCCGAATGACGAGATCGGCAAGATTTGGTTACGATGCCTTGAGGAGATACATACATTATCTCAAAGAGCCGCGACGCAGGACCAGAGATTTGAGGAGTTGGTGCGGTCACTGAGGACACCCGCATAGACTACTACGACGCTATCTACCCCGACTACGTTGCTTCCTACAAATACTATTCGAGGAGTCGAGATTCCGATTGCTGCGACGTTCGCGACTCCGATTTCGTTAGCAGCGATACCTGATGGAGCTGTTGTTGCGTCAGTTGCGTAAACTGAGGCTGAAACACCGTCGATAGCACAAGCAAAGGAGATACCTACTACATTAACTACACCGGCGGCCACTGCTGAGACTAGTTCAGTTACGACTCCAGCAAAGAGTGCGAAAGCCACTACCAAGGCTAGGTAGTGGAGAGAGTTTAAGAGGCACGACCCGTTGAAGTTCTATGGTGGTACCAACATTAGAGCGGTAGAGCTATTCTTGAAGAATCACGAGAAGGTTCACACCATCATCGCTACTAATGAATGCATGAAGGCGACGATCTCTTCGTTAATGTTGCAGGGGGAGGCGGACGATTGGTAGGCGATAATTGTTGCTACCCGAGGCATCCCGAGCGATTGGGTTGACTTCAAGACCCAGTTTAGTTAGAAGTACTTACCGCCGATTGTCCTTCAAGCGAAAAGGAACGAGTTCATTGCGTTGAGGCAGAGCACAGGCGAGTCCGTGATGGAGTTTAGGATTCAATGTTTCTTTTGTTACGAACTGGTTTGGTGCATTTCATGTTCGGGTTATAATACGAGAAGATGAAATTAAGACCCTTGTGGGTAGCGTATGTGGTAGAGCGAAACAGATGTTGACGCGCTAAGATATTGAATCGCGTATGAGTATTTGTTACCCAGGGTTAGATTTTAGGACGCGTGTTTAGAGCAAATGGTGATGCAATTAATTCGAGAAGATTTAAGTCGTGAGATTGCTTATGCATTCGAATATCTGAAAGTTTGTGAGAAGAACAGATCAACCCATGACCTGGAGTGAGTTGCGATCGTGTTCGCGCTGAGGATATGGGAACGTCACCGGTACGATGCTCGTTCGAGTTACGTAATGATCCTGAGAGCTTGAAGCACCTATTCATTCAGAGGGAGCTGAACTTGACACAAAAGCCTTGGTCTAAGTTCGTGAAGGATTACACCTTTTCGTTTTGCGTGGCATCCGAGGAAGACCAACGTTGTTGCTGATGCTTTTTGCTGCAAAGGATTGAATGCGAAGATAGTCGCTTGTCAAAGAACCTATGAGCGTGGTTTACGTGAGGCAGTCAAGTTGATGAGTTCAGCGCACGTGTCGATGACTACTATGACCTAGATACGTGGTCAAACGATGTTGCAGACCGTCTCATTTGGCATTGTGCGCGAGGGACAGCAAGACGATGCGTCATACCAGCGGTGCAGTGAGATGGTGGATGGTTCAGATTGCCCAGACGAGTCGATCGACAGACTCATGCTAGAGGTATCGCGGGCGACTAGGATTCCATTGGTGGTTGATGTGTGTGAAGAGTTACTTCAGGAGATTCATCGTTTCGGTTTTGTTGGGTATCCGGGTCGACCTAAGATGTGCACTGATATGCGACATTCTTTTGGTGGCCAGGGATGATTTTCGAGGTGTCGGAGTTGTTCGAACGTATGACATGCCAGCGAGTAGAGGCTGGGCATCAACGACCTGGAGGACTACTGCAGCCCCACCCATTTCTCGATGGAATTGGGTACATATTGATATGGATTTCGTTAGTGGTTGCCCCGATCTCCTCGTGGTTACGATAGCATCTGGGTAATTGTGGATAGTTTTGTTTGAGACTTAAGAGTGCCCAGGAGTGGCAGAAGAAATACTTGTCGAGTATCACGATGAGCTTCAGTATGATTCGAGGAGACTTTAAATATATGAAGGTCTCTCCACTGAAGGGTCATGAACGGTTCGGAGTCAAGAAATGACTCACTTTGAGTTTTTATCGGTCTCGTTATGAGTTGCAAAGAGTCGTTAATCTAGTTTACTTATTAGATAAATTTCGGGGACGAAATTCTAATAAGTGGGGGAGACTGTAACAACCCCAAATTTTTAATTGACTTGTGTTTCACTTGTCAGAATTGTGACCCGGCTACGTGAATACTGAACAGTATTTCAAACTTCGGGAGTCGACACCGAAGTGATTTTATGATTCTTTGATTTTATGTATTAGTATTTTAGTATTTTACGGGTTTCGAGCCGGTCGGGCAATATTTAATTGAGTGAGGTTTCGACTAGTTAAACGGGGGAGAAAAACAAGTAAAAAGTACAAACAAATGAATTTTTAATTTAATTTAATTAATTAGTTGGCGAGACAAGGCGAGACTACGCACGTTACGAGAGTCGGAACAAGGAAAAACGGACCGAAGAACGTCGTTAAAAGCGCGGGAGTTGGTTAATTACACAACATACGGGCTATGGGATTGGTATTGTTATAGTGACACAACATGATGGTGAACAACCATGAGATTGGCCTCGAGATGTGTGTGTGAGTTGAGATGTGATTATGGGACAAAAGACTCATAAGGGTAGTGTTTTAAAAGTGTGTAGGAATTAAGTTGGGGGTAAAAAGGTCATTTGGCCTTATATATATATAAAAAAGAAAACCCTACACTATTCACCTCCTTCTCCAACACCCCCACCGCCGCCTCTCTTCTCTCCTCCATTTCTTCTATCTCGGCTTCCCATCTCTCTCACTCTCGGCCTCTCCATCTCACTCTCGCTGTTCTCTCTCGATCTCTCCTCTCTCACTCGAACTCTCGGCCTCTCATCTTCCTCTCGGTTATGTGATCTCTCATCTCTCTCTCTCGGTTTTTGCACACCCTCACGGCTTCTCTCTTCCTCTCTCGGTTGGTGCTGGTGGCGCTGTCTCGATCACGGCTGGCCAAAGGTGGTATGATGATGGTGAGGACCGTGATGGGGTGTGGGTAGATAGGGGTGTGTGCATCATTGTGTATATGGACTGTTTTTGTGTAAGTGTATATGACAGTTTTGTGTGCATAGGTGACTGTTGTGTGTGACCGTGGGTGTGTGAATGGTGGGTTGTGTGATGGGGCGTGTGCACCCCACTGCTGGGGTGCATAAAAGGGGCAGTACACCCCACGGCTGGGGTGTACCATATAAGAAAAAAAAAAGAGAAAAGAGAAAGAAAGAGAAAAGAAAGAAAAGTTTATGAAAAAAAATATATATATATATATGTATATAATCCATGAAAATGAGATCTCATACTTGTGGTTCAAAATTTGGGTCCTTCCAACTTGGATTTTACGACGTAGAGAAGTGTCGTAATATTTAATCGAGGTTCTTTATTAGTGTTGTCATTTCATGTGATCCCATTATCGAGTCGATTGACTTGATTTTGATTAAATAACCAGACTCGTTGTAGCTTCTTATTTATGTGGAATGGTTTCGAGTTTCGGTTATGGTATTATAGGTGAATATGGTTTTAGTTTGAAGATGTCACGGCATGTCCACGTTATGGTGATTCCAGATCCATTGCGAGACATAGCATGGGTGAACTATTGGTTGTTTAAGGTATATTCAAACGGTTATGACGTCATGATCACGCCACCGGTCCTCGAGACTATGGCGTGATCTACATACGACCGAACCGAGCCTATAATTTATGAGTAGGCTTACATGTGTCATGGTTATCGATGTTGTATTATCATAGTCGTAGTTATTGTTGTAGTTTTTCAAACTGAGAAAGAGTATTCATTATTTTATCGATTTGTTAAAATGTTTGATTTCTTAAAACGTTGGAAAAACATTAGGGAATTAACCTAGGGTTAGTCGATCACTCGACTTATTAATTAGAGTTTTCGACCTTGTCAGGTAGCGGGAAACTTGGGAATACGCATTAGGAACGAGAGTTTTGTTTCCCGGGTCGCGATAGTTCAGGTAAGTACATTTGCCACAAGCATTTGTACGTTTGTAAGCCAGTAAGAAAATACCATTGATTCATTATCATTTATTCAATCTTGTTATGCTCTTTTATTGGTATTCCATTCCATTTCTTGTTGTGTGTTTCCCGGCGTAAGTGTTTCGTCTCAAAAGTACTAGGACCTGCACTAGAGGGATAAAACGTGGGCACTCGTGGCCACGAGTGTGTGACCACCCTTAGTGACCGTGTGACACCAAGTACTGGGTGGATGGGTTCGAGTCCTTTTCCAGTCATAGCTGTGCTTTCGCTTGTGTCGATGCCCGGGAGGATCTCGCGAGGTCTTCGCCGTTATGATATGATTTAGACCACTTATGAGCCTCTTTTGATTCCTTGGAACACACTTGACTTTCGATTGACATGTATTAGTCTGTTTATCATGCACCTTATTTATTTAAATTCCTGTCTTTTTATTACCGCATGATATTTAGACCGCTTTACTTGTATTATCATGAATTATTGTTATCTTCTTCTGGCATTACATTCATTTTTCTCCAGTTGCTCACCGTCTAGTTTGTGACGGTGGGTGCAGATAGGACGAAGAGCAGTAGGGGCAAGGGACCTTGCCTAGGAGATTTTTGTGAGCAAATGGACTGGACTTGAGGTACCGAGATGTAGGCTCATGTTTATTTCTTTTTGTATGACGTTTATATATATGATTGTTTTGGAACTGGGGAATATGTTTTGAAGTGGATTCCATCAATCCATTTTGTTGACTTAGAATTGAACATATTGGGTTTTCCACATTTATATAGATTTCTAATTTCCTTTGATTGAGTTATTTCCCAATTCTTGAGCAGTAGGTAATTCGCTTCCGCTGTGTTATAATTGCAATAACTCTTTCATAAAATGTGAAATTTTGATGTTTTGAGGCTGACTAGGCTCGTCAGGTTCGTTGAGAACTGACTCGGGACCTGCACGGGTCTATGCCGGGCGTACCCAAATGCATTGGGAATTTGGGGCTGTCACAAGATATGTCTGAGTTCATCAGGAATTGTGGTATTTGTCAGCAGGTGAAGTTCTAGCATCGTAGACTCGGGGGACTACTACAACCACTTCCCATTCCTCGATGGAAGTAGGAAGACATCTCTTTGGATTTCGTTAGAGGATTGCAAAGGACTGCGAAAAGAAATGATTTAATCTGGGTGATAGTTGATAGACTGACAAAGTCTGCCCATTTCCTACCAGTAGCGTCACACTACACGTTTGACCAGCTGAGCGTACTGTTCGAGAGAGAGATTATCAGGGTGCACGGGGTAGCATTGACGATCACGTCAGACTGAGATGCTACGTATACATCCAGGATGTGGCAAAGTATGCAGGAGTAGTACGGTACGCGCCTATAGCTCAATACAGATTTTAATCTTCATACCGACGGCCAGACTAATAAATTGATTCAGGTCCTCAAGGACATGTTACGGGCTTGTGTGTTAGAGTTTGGCGGATCTTAGGAGTACTTACCGTTGTGTGAGTTTGCATACAACAACAATTATATGACCAGTATTGAGATGACACCTTTTAAGGCCTTATATGGCAGACTATGTCGCTTACTCTCATGTTTGGCTGAGCCAGAGGACCGAGAGATTGTGGGGCCTGAGATTGTTGTTGACCACACGGAGAAGGTTAAATTGATCTGTCAAAGACTCAGAGGAGCCCAGGAAAGACAGAAGAGATACGCAAACAAGTATCGCGGTGATCTCGCGTATTCTAAGGGAGCCTTTGTCTCTTTAAAGGTTTCCCCTCATAAAGGTCTTTAAAGATTTGGGGTGAAAGGCAAACTTGCACCGAGGTGCATCGGGCCTTTCATGATTAAGAAATGCATTGGGAAAGTGGCATACGAGCTTGAGCTGCCTCCATAGATGTCAGGGGTCCATCCAGTGTTCCACATTTCGATGCTTCGATTAGCCGAGTCAAGGGTAGGCATGCGACCGATAGTCGAGACCTGAGTGGGGACATCTCATACAAGGAGTAACCTATTCAGATCCTATATCGAAAGATACAACAGTTGAGGAGCAAGTCCATTCCCAAAGTGCTCGTCAAGTGGCAGTTCCACGATGACACGGAACTCACTTGGGAGCGAAAGGACTACATGCGAGATAGATTCCCATACCTCTTCGAGTCAGGTATAACCCTAACTTGAACTAAATTTCGAGGATGAAATTTTCATTTTGTTGGGAATATTTGTCACAACCCAAATCTTTAAACTTGTTTGATCTCCTTAATCAGGATCACCAACCCGTCTCGTGGGACCCATACCGTAATGCACATGCTGACCGAGGCATGTGGCTGAGGTATATGATATTTTTGTATTTATTGCATGCTTGGTGTTATGTAGTATGTAGACTTACTAAGTCAATTTGTATAGTGTAGACGTCGAGACGAGAGTGTGGACACGGCTTGAGTTGCGTACGAGCTGGGGAATGAGTTTACATAGATAAAAGTAAAATAAATTTGACCAAAATAGTAAATTGGTGGGCGCCTAGTGACATGCAGGATTGTGGTCAACACGCGTGGGTCATACGGTAGTGTGCACGCCTGAGTACGCTCGTTGGCGTGCACAACAAATTTGTAGGCGCGAAAGTATAGGCAAATAGATATATTTATGTATATATGTAATTTAAATATATATATATATATATTAAAAATCAATAAAATGCGAAATGATCAGGAGGGGCATTAGCTTATTAAGGAAGTAGGTAAGATTGGAGGGGCATGTTAGTAATTTGGCTACCCTTTTGGTTTCAACCCCAAATCACCACCGCCACACATAATCCACCAAAAGAAAGGGAGAGAGAGAGTTCGAGAAAGAGATTGACAGAGAAAGAGGGATCAAGAGAGTAAGAGATCGAGAACTTTGAGGCGTGGCGACGACGATCGGAGGTAAGACATTGTTGTTGTTGTTGTTGTTGGCGTTGTTGTTTCGGTGTTGGTGTGTTGCTAGCATTATAGTGATGGTCGTGATTGGGGACTCGGATGAACTACTCTTAAAGTTCGTTGGAGGAGGGAGACGACATGGTCGTCGTCTCCCCTCCCTCCTAGTTTTTTTTTAAAAAGATAAAGTAGAGACGTTGCTATTGCGACGTTTCTGCTAAAATGGGGAAGGGGAAGGTAACGCACGCATGTGTGTGCGTGCGTGCGGTCCCTGGACCGGCCTGACTGACCTGGTTAGACCGAATCAAGTCAGACCCGGTTGGACCAGGTCAGACTAAGTTCAAGGGTCCAAACCACCTTAAAAAATAATAAAAATAATAAAAATAATAAAATAATAAAAAATAAAAAATAAAAAATAATATAAAATGATACTTCGGGGACCTAGGGGGTGTTCTGGGAGTTCGAGAGCGCAAGTCAGAGTGTCGGGAGGCCGAATTGACTAGGAATCTTGTGTGGAAGTGAGTATACCCATTGGCAATTTGATTTAGGATTTTATTCCATAATCTTGTTGGTTATTTTATATAGTCATTGTTGACTATTTTACCATTGTATTATACTATCACGTGTCCTTGGTGTTCTATGCTCACTTGTGAGTCTAGTTTTGCATGATATTTACTTGTTGATTTGATTCATTGCTTCTATCTCATGGTATGTCTATTCTTGTTGTTTAAATGTGAAGAAATAAAGGATAAACAACATGCTATTAGGCTAGTACATATTAAAAAGATTTATACCGATTTGTACTCCCTATTTGATTAGATGCTAGACTTGCCTATGTCTTGACATTCCATACTTGGTCTTTCTTGAATTAAAAATTAGTTTTTGTAATTAGATCCCGTACTCGATCGAGGTGTGTGCCACTCACGGGGTTAGAGTCCCTAGGGTTGACGACACATATTACCTGACACTGTTGACATTCGGGGTTAGAGTCCCTGAGGTAGTGAACACACCGGTGGTTAGAGTCCCTAAACTCACTTGGGTTAGAGTCCCTTGTGATATATGATTATAGAGTTAGAGTGACGCAGTTCACTGCCGACCGGACCTAATTCACCACTACTTAGCCCAATGTTAGTTTCACTTGTTTAACTCTGGTATATACTTGCATATGGTTTATTTTTCAGCTTTCCTAGTTATATGATTTTAAATACCAGTCGATTATATTTGGAAATGCAATTTAAACTTGTCATCGGGGATTACTATTTATTTCTTGTACTTACCATCCTTTTTATGACAGTGGGTGCAGATCCATCTACTAGCCGGCCAGGTAAGAAGAAGATAGGAGATTTTTCCTGAGTAGCGGCGTGGCACGACTTTTGTTGTAGGTCCATTTTGATATTTTGTACGTATTAGATACCATATGTCTTTTATTACATTGGGTTGAACGTTAGTTCCCCAACCAGACTTAGACTGTATTGCTAGATTTTGAGGTCATCAGATATATATATATATACATATATATGATGTCATTTCCTGGTTTTCCACACTTAGGTTATTTTTCAATTGACTTCCGCATAATATTCTAATTTATTTCTACATTAAATGACTAAGACTTTCGCTAAATAACAAACCATGTTAATAAAGTTTTAATTAACACTAAACTATAAATGGAAAAGGACACGGGAAACGAAGTAAATAGGTTGTAAGGCTGACTAATACATAGTTAAGTCCTACAAGGCTAGGATTAGGGCTTAATTGCGAGATTAGGCCAGCGGTGCCTTAGATTAAGGGAGGGGCCGTCACATAGCCTCAACTCTCATTGTTGTACTCAGAATACTCGCAAATGTCTCAACATCAATGCTCGTGGGCATTCTGCATCTAGTAATATGCAACTAAGTCGCATCACCAAGAAAGGTAAACTCTAGCTGTCCGAGAATATGAAAAGTTACCGTCTTGCCAAAACAATCTATCTGTGTGTAATAAGGACCTAACCAATCCATGCCCAGCAATGCATCAAACTCCAGAAACTCCAACACCCTAAGATCAATTGGTGACTTATGTCCTTGTATCTTTTCAATACAATGCTCACATATCATGTTATGGTAAATCTTATCCCTAGCAGCTGTGCTAAGGATTAAGGGTCTCTCTAGTCTAACTGGTCTCAACCATAACTCATCAACTATATGCCCAGAAATAAAGAAAACAGTCAAACCAGAATCAATCATAACATACATCATAAGACAACATATAGAAATCATAACTTCAACTAGGTGTCGAGTTGCTTGGGAGTCTAGCTCAGCAATAACATATACACGCTCTTTGATTTGCAGTTGGCACAGTGCTCCTCTCTTCTGAAAATTAGTAGGTTGTGGACATTCTCTGATGAAGTTTCCGACCTATCCATACCTATGACATGCTCTCCCAGGTCTTTGCCCTGAGTAGTCTAGCCTACTCTATCCCTGACCTGAGCTTTACCCCTATTATACACTACTCTTGCCTCTGCCCATACTGTCTTTGGGCTGCTACACCTGTTGTGGTGTTTATGATGGTCGGCTAGTGTAACTAGGTGTTTGCATAAGTGCGACAACATATGCCTGAACTGGCTGCGATGACTATGTATTGAAACCTCACTTTACGCTATGATAGGTCATTGGTTTTGCCATCGGTTCCTCTTCCACTTACTCCTTGAGCGGCCCTGACCCTGCTCACTCTGCGTACTCATATCTGATCATAGCCTGCCTCTGGATGTGTCTCTAGGTATGCCTATCTCGCTAGACTGCGATAATAGGAATCTTGTAATGTGGGAGGTAAGGTAGTGGCCACTATCCCTCTAATAGCTAGTACAAGTCCCTCCGTGAAGAAATGGACCTGATCCTTATCCCGATCAACTACTCTATTAGAAAAAGGGAGCAATGGTCGATACTTTCCCATATAATACAAAATCGATTCTTTTGGTACTTGTCAGATATGCATGAACTCATCCTTCTTAGCTATCAAAGCTGATGCTGAATAGAACTTCTGAGTAAAATGTTTCTTAAAGTCTAACCAAATATTCGACTCACCATGCATGACTACTAGGTTCTCCTACCACATCTCTGCATCTTCAGTCAAAGAAAAAGCTGCCAGACCAGGCTTCTTGTAATCCTCAATCTTTAGAAGCTTTTAGACCTTCTTTAGACTCAGGTCGCAACTAAACTTCTTTGGTATGCACTTCTCATACTTCTAAGTCCATCTCACCTCTGATGTCAGGCGCACGTTAATATCATCTTGAGCATGGGGCACCACTGCAGTCTGTATTGGAACTACTGTGGTGATTGATGGTGTGGGTACTGTACTAGTAGTGGGAATTGATGGTGTAGGCTGTTGGGTTTCAGAGATCAAACGCAGAGGAATTTTTTGAAACCTTTTCAATATCCTCGAACGATGATCCTATCGATTCCATTAAACTGATATATCAATAGAGAAAAACCATACCTTAACAAGCATAACTCCATGTCTGCCTTGTTTGGTGTTGATCGATTCCTTCAAGACGCTACCAGAGACGAACGCCCTCTATCAAAAATTCACATACAAACGGATGATCACGATCCAGAGTGCTAGCACCAAAAATTTTAGGAAAGAAAATTCTCACAAAAACTTTCTAGAAAAGTCTCACACACTTACAACTATGACCCTAATGTCTTATTTATAGTTCAATAGGTCGAGTTGTAAAAGAACTCCATCTCATAGTCATACTCTAAATATAGTTTTAGATAAAGTCCAACTCTAAAAAGGATAGAGTCATAGACAATATACAATTACTAATCCAATAAGAGTTGTAATTTATCTAAAACTCAAATAAGAATTAAAGTCATACTTTAATTCCAATTAGAGTCTTATTCAAAATAGGATTTACTAAGAGACTAAATTTTTAGTCACACTAGAAATGTAGAAGACTTATGAATCCTAGTCAAACTAGGACACTTAATGAGAATCTTCAAAATGAATTTTATCAAAAAAATTCATCAACCTAGATAATATTAAATCACATAAGTCTACTCTTTGTGTGCAATTCAATAGGTTCATACAACGTTGGCAGTCAACCAAAACCCTTTTCAGCATACAAGTCATAAGTGGCCTTTAGAAAGACATTATGACTACTCAAGTTGCATGAAGATCAATAAATCGATACAACCTAATAAATAGTGTATATCATATCCCTTTGTCACGCGATATCTTTTGACTGAACTTAAGACATGGAATGTCATCCTTATAGTTCAATTTACTAGTCTCGATATTCGAGTAGACTAAAATTGTCAAGTGACGTTGATCCAATCAATTCACTAGACATGGCCATTTATCAGTCTAACATATCGAGGGGCTCAATAGATATCTCTCTCCAAAAGAGAGGGAAAAATCCCATCTTGATCACACAACTTCTACACATTAGTCAGACAATGACCAATTACAATCTTTATAATCATCCCGTTGATGATGATGTTTAATTGTGTCAAATCATTGTCCTCCTAATGTTGGAGTCTATGGTGACCTCAAGTCGAAGGACTAAATAATATAACTATCATGAGAATCAGTTATGACATTGACCATATAGCGTTCTCATAGCGGGTCGGTCTAGTATTTGTTCCTAACAAATACTCATGATCTAGATCCGTATCTGTATATGCATAATTATTATATGACTATCAATCAAGACTAATACTTGTCTAAATTTATTATTGTTCCCACAATAATAACTGACTAGGGCCTTTTAGAATAATATAATAATTATTCATGGATACTATTATAAATGAAACATGTATCTACTTATAATAGTTAAACAATATTTATAGAATTGGCCTAGGGCACATTTTCCAACATGGACTGAGGTGTAGCCAGACTCGCATCACGTACAACACCTATTGCTAATGTTGATGGAGATGACAACTGCAGTGCTTGTCCTATAATAATATCCAATATCTCATCCATCGGTCATCTCTGAGACTACTCTTTAAGTCCACGACTGAAACTCACGTGCCCAGGTTGTAAAATCTCCTAGCATGTCATGTGGTGGATTTTGAGCTTCCCTTGGTCTCCAACACTAAGTTGATCGGCCATCGTGATCTGCATTGGCAAATGGTGAATCTCAATTAGTCATATATAACGATATATTATGATACATATTAAGATTAATATGTTCAAAATAACATACTTTTCCCCACTTCCCAACTAGGACTTTAAGTTAGGTTCACAAGATCTCCACAATAAGTTTATTTAATTTTGTCTTAGGCTAGTTTTGGGTTAATCAATAGTTAGGTAAAAAAACCTTTAGTCTTTGATACAAACTGTGACTGGTCCAGCTACCGCAAACTAGGTTCTGCCTGGCCTAAACCTACATGAACCCCCAGGCATTCTTTTCAGAGTCACCGTAGATCTAGTCAGCATTCTTTTACCTAGTTATTCATTCAACGTTACAGAAATGCAATCTGCTACACACCTAGCGCGTTATCCAAACTAGATAACGAGCTATAAACTCTACAGGAGGGACAACTTTACATCTTTTCGTAAAATGACCATAACTTTATCATTTTAACTCGGATTTTGACGCTCTACATACTGTTGGAAAGCTAAGATAGAGAGGAACAACCTAGAACCAATAGTTTTTCAAAATTAATTCATAATTTTTCAAAAATGGTTGAAAGTCAAAGTTCATCCATGGGCATAGCCCTTTTATAACTTTTTGAGCTGATTTTGTGTTTCAACTTTCCGAAGCCTTCCACTCATCGGATTTAACTCAATTTTTTCAAATTAAGGATTATTTAAATCATTTCATTACCTGTCAATTTTCGTATCATTTCGAATTATCTAACATGTGTTTCCAAATGTGTTTTGAATTATCGAAGTTATGTTTTTAAAGCTTATACACATTGGATTGATTTTAGTAAATGGATCTCCAAACCACCTAATCAACTCCTAATTGAGTTTTAATCGATGATTTATGTTTACTACCACTGAAACTGAGACTTATAGTCTTTTGATGTCATTTTCAGGTGTTTTAAGTCATTTGTAATGCATTTAGATTAGTTAAAAGGTGATGAATATGACTAGAAACTAAATATGGCTTAAAAGGAACTAAATGGACTCTAACACACCTAGACCAACTAAAACGGATGCCAAGAACTAAGCGGATAGAGCTAGGGTGATTCGGGTGACGTGTCATAGCTGCGAAGGCGTATATTAAAGTAATCTGATGTAAGTAAACTAGTTGAGATTCTTTATTGCATTTCATTTCCTTATTGTTGATTTATTTACAGTCTACTTATTAGACTTAGCTTATTTAAATCTAGCATCATGAGGTTCTTTAATTCTATTCAGTTATGGAATGTTGATATTATGATGTCATAGTTGAACAATGTGATGAATATCATGCTATTAGGTTAGATGGTATTTTGGAATTGTACTATAATAATTTGGCTTCATTGCAAACTATCATACCTTGAAATCCTTAAAATCAAGTCTTTCTTGAAATTACAAGTAATGTAGAATCTAGGGTCTATTGCACGACATGGGATGCGTGGCTTACAGGTTCACTGGACTACTCGGGATGTCGGCACTCATACTACACTTGCGCGTCACACAGGTCAATAAGACTTGGGATAGTTAGCAAGAACATATGTATGAATGGTGATGAAGATGTATAGCTCAGCTCCGTCTTGCGATAGAGGTGTAGAGCTCAGCTCTGCCCGTAGATAGTGGATAAAAGGCTCAAGTGATAGGACTCATGGCCGACTGGACCTAGATCATTACTATTTAGCCTATGTTAGTCTTTTCTTGTTTAAGTGTGGTATCTTTCTAGCATAATTCTATTTCAACATTTTATCGCTATACTTATGCTTTTAAATACCAGTCGATTATATTTGGAAATGCACTTAAGAATCTCTAGGAATTACGTTATTACTTTTGTACTTAGCGTATAGTTTGTGACGATGGGTGCAGATACATCGAGTAGCAGACCAGAGAATAAAAAGATTACCAATTACTTATAAGCCCTTGACGAGTGGTCTATGCTACTTTTGTAGGTGATCATTTTATGTATTGATTATTTATGTTTTTCAAATACTTTTGGGCTGTATATTTGGGTTAAGAGACTAGACTCCTTGATTGATGCACATATTACTATGTTTGTTATCATGTGATCTTCATTACCTGGTTTCCACATATAGGTGAATTATTTGATGCTTTCGCAATTATATTAAGGTTTTTGCTAAAAATATTAAACTGTTAAAAGTTTTAATTAACTCTGAAAATCAAAACTAATGAGATATGAATTGTACTTATCCCGAACACGAATAACAAGGAGAATAGGAAAAAAAACTGACTAATATGTTTTCAAGTCCTACGTGGCTGTGATTAGGACTTAATAACTGGATTAGGCCGAGCGGTGCCATGTTTGGAGGAATGGGTCGTCACAGATAGTGTCTTAGAGGATATCATCAAGCATAGTAGTCCTGCCCCGACTAGTCAAAGGATATGCATCAAATGTCATAAAAAGGACGGTGAGTACAATAAGATAACATTAAAAACAACAACAGTAGGGATCTCAACATAATTTTTGATTAACAATTAGCAAGAGTCTCTGAATAATGCGGTATTAAAAGAAAATGAAATATAAAACAATTTACATGGTAAAAAGACTAACACAATTACAATCAACGATAATAAAGTAACTAGGAAGCAAACTGAAAGGCGATTAGGTAATCCTGTTCCAATTGCGGGTCATAAGACCTATACAACTTGCAGTTGACATAGTAAGCCCGAAGGTCACCTCCACTGTAACGACCCGGTATTTTAAGCAGGTGATTAGTGTTAATCCGAATGGTAATTAATCCGAGTTAGGCTCGTGGTTAAGCCCGAATCGTCATGACTAACGTGTGTGTGGAATTGCGTGATGTATTGTGTTTGTTTGGTGTGTATTAGTACACATACGTGAATAATCAGACTAACGAGGAAATGTCTAATACCATGTGTGGGTCATGTGGACACACATGAGACGCGAGATAGCGTTGACGCTCGAGTGTGCTCAGCGGTGGAAATTACGTAATTATAGGCGTGATTATAGGCATAAATATATATTTATATATATTATGGATATATAAATATATATTAAATGGAAAATAATGAAATAATGATAATTTGTCGGACGCAGTGTGATACGCGAGGTCACGAATGACAAGCGTCGGACATACAGTGGTGCGCATGCCCGAGATGTTCTCGTTGGCGTGCCAACCGGAATTTGAGGCACAATATGTTGATAAATAAATATATTTATATATATATATATATATATAATAAATCTGAAAAATGGGAAATTACCATAAAGGGTAACTGATTTATAGGAAAATGGGATAAGCATGAGGGGCATTTTGGTCATTTTCTACGCTAAACCGCCTTCTCCTTTGTTAAAACGAGAAGAGAATGAGAGAGCAGAGAGAGAGTTAGGATCGGGAAGAAGGAGACCGAGAGGAGGAGAAGGGAGTGAAGAGCTTAGGAGCTCGTGGACGTCGACGTTGAGGTAAGTTTGAATTGATGTTCTTGTTGTTGAGTCTGTTGTGTGGCAGTTGTTGTTGTTGAGGTTGGTGAGGTTCGGCCATGGCTGTTGTGTGGCAGTTGTTGTTGTTGAGTTGATTGGGATTGGGTTGGGAGCCAATCCCAATCGATAAAAAAAATGAAAACGAAGCAGCGACGCTCGTTCGTGAAAGAAGACAATGAACGGTGTCGAAACCGGAAGGCTGGTTCGGCTTTCGGTTGAGCCGAACCCGATTCGGCCCGGTTCAGACCTGAACCAAAAGAAAAAAAATTCAGAAAAATAGGGAAAATTAAGGAAAAATAGTATTTTGACCAAAAAAATAGAAATTGAGGGATTTCTAAGAAAAATGAGAAATTCGAAAGTCGAAAGAGACTTTATACCGGGGTTTTTACCTCGAAAAGCGTGAAATAGTCAAAATAGGTTAGAAATTGGTCCCGAGATTCCGAATACAAATGGGACCAGTTTAGGAAGGTTAGTAAATGAGTATGAGACTTAAGTTGATGACAATTGGTCTGTTTTAGGTAATGAATCGATGTGGAAAGGTTTGAGGACTCCGAGGAGTTGTACAAGTCAGTAAAACATAGAAAGCTCAGGACAGGTAAGTGGGACTCGTAGCTTTTATCAATTATGCAATGTAAAATAGTATTATTAGAGCATGTAGTGTACTGGACTGGGAATGGGGCAATGTACTGTGATTTGACCTTGGTTTTACAAAATGTTTTGAAATGAAAATGGATTCAGAAAGAGGTTTGACGGGACGGATCGGCCTGGGGTTTGGAACTGTGGTGGAGTTGCTAACCATCACCGCACCCAGTGACTTGGGAATTATCCCGATCAATGCTTTCCAGTTGAGTTTAGCAGCTCATTAGTCTTAAACCAATCAGATGAGCAGTGATTGGTTTAGTGATGATGAGTAAGTGCGACTCGGTGTTTTATGAGTTGGCGACACATTGACAAGAACTGGTTAGATGCCCAGTGATTGGTTCTTGGATATGTGAAGGGGCGACTCAATGCAAATACGAAAAATGTGAAATACAAATCACGGCTACATTGTAATGAACCAAATAACTTGCATCTGTTATATATATATTGTTTATATTGATTCATATGCTCCTGTAGATATGCATTTGATTCATGTTGTTATACATTGCCTTGATATTAATTGATAGTTGATGGTTGGTATGAGAGTCACTTACTGAGCATGTAGGAGCTCACCCACCTTAACATCTCCAGGTATGAATGTACGCTAGGACTTGGAACTCAGGAAAGGAGAAGACCAGGAGTTTAGTATCTTCTCTACGGTGCAGTGAGTTTCCTGTTATATATATATATGGTATTGCATTATGATTTGTAATTAAATGGGTGGGAATAAGAGCTCAATACCGATGTTCATGCCGGTATTGTATAACTTGTGTTTTATTGAAAAAGTTTTAAATTTTCCGCTGCGTTTGTTTTATGTTATTTATTTAAATTAAGATATACAGGTTGTTGTCAGGAAATGTGGTAAGGCTGCTGGCTCTAATTAGGTCCGATCTGGTTTACCGGGGCTTAATTAAGGTTTCAGGCCGGACATTCCTTAAATAGAATTAGGGGATGTCATAGTTGGTATCAGAGCCAAGGTTTTACAAACTTAAGTTTATTATTGGTCTCGAAGTAAGAGACAGTTTTGATATGGATTGATATAAGAGACTATGTTGTAAAGCTTGGTTTGATTATTCCATTGAGAAGTCAATGGAATAACTCTGATATAGATTAGTATCAGGGTCTGAGGTTATCACTTTCAATCAAGTTTCAAAGTGATGTGATAATACTGATACCGTATGGATTGAAATTTTGAGTTGTACCTGTATATTAAAATTAAAAATTTAGGTTAACTGACTTGGAGATTGATTCCAAGTCAGGGATAAACCAAGATTAAATGAACGGTTTTATTGATGTTTTGGGGGTAATGAAAGATAAAAGGTTGAGACATGTATTTGTGAGCTTTATATTATATCTATGCGATAGATATAGCTGTACTGTCTTGCCTTGGAATGAATCTGAAAGTCTTATCTCACATCTAGGACTTGGTAAGTCAAATGAAATTGATTGTGAGGGTTCTTGGGAACCTAGACTTCAGAGATATTGTGATAAAGGAAGACAGTGGAACGATGATAAGATGAGTTATATCCGTCTATGTCTCATGAAATGAGAATATGTATATATTAAGGGTTAGGGTTTGTGGAACCCTGAAACCAAATGATATAGATATCGAAAGGAGATGAGTTATGAATAACTCTTTTATTGAGTAGTCTCTAAGGGTCTTGATTCTCACTGATATTGTCTGATGAGAAATAGTCAGTGTTGAAGGAATAATGGACTCAGGACTCAGAGACATAGGTCAGATGAAATGAACATACAAGGTAAATGGAATATGAAATGATTGACAACGAAACTCAAAGGTGATGAGTCACTTTGAGTAGAAAATATACTAGTGTTGAGACTAATGGAGTTTGATGAAAAGTCATTCAATAAGAAGAATAGTAGTAAGTGAGAATGATAAGAACCTTGTGAGGTTAGATAATCATTAGTTGAGCATACTTCATGAATAATTATGAAGTATATGATTCCTGTATTGGAATAGTGAGAAGGAAACTTGTAAGTATGGTTGTGGGGTAGCCACACATACTGAAAGTTATGTAAGAAAGAAATTTATTAGTGTTGTGGTGATGTAACTTCAAGCACTAATAGTATAATAATAAGGAAGCCTGTCAGTATAGTTGAGATATAGTTGTATATATTGAAGGCAAAAATAACAAGGGATTATTAGTGTTGTTGTGGGTAATCACACTCACTATTAGAGCAATAAGAGAAATAAATGATAATATGGTATAACCATACATAAAGAAATGAGATGTGAGTTTACTAAATCGATGGGTAGATCAATGTTGGATGTAAGGATACATGATTGAGGTATAGATCAAAGATGGAATATACAGAAACAAGCTGAAGGCAACATTACTCTAAAAGTGAAAAGTTAAAACAAGAAATGAGAAATTAAGGATTTACGAAAAAATTGTGTTCTTGATCAACTCTATCTTGTTTGAGGAAGTAGAATCAGTTATAAGGATACGGTAAATTGAGAATAAAGTGAAGAGTAAGTTGCAAATATATACACTGAAGGACTGGAAAGGTCAAAGTTAGAGGCATTAATACATAAAGATTCATAAACATGACAATCTTTTCCTCAGAAACATCTGATGTAGATAAGAGGTGTACTGTTCAGGTAATTGAGAAAAACATAGCAATGAGCCATGAGGTGTTTTAAATTTGATGTTTAGACTAGTACAGTCTATATTGGGGAGAAAGAGTGTGGTCAATAAAGTTAAGGATTGAGAATATAGAGAATGATGTACAATACTAGAAATGAATAGGTAAGCAGTATATCAAGAGGTTGGTATTGAATACAATTTATGATGAAAGATGTTGAAATTTATAAATTTTGTGAGTGTGAATTTGTGAAAATTCAGTTAATCAATCAAAATTCAAATGGTTTGGGTTGAGTAAACTGATAATAGGTCAGTAAAGGGAAAAACAAGTAATGGGTATATTGGAAAGGCTTGAAAGATTATCCCAAAGGAGGAATTCATCAAAGTATTTGGCTGGTTGAAACCAAACCAATGATTAATTATATCGTACTTTGAGGTATTATAAAAATTGTATGAGTTTGAGAACTCAAGTGGAATGACAAATTAACGTGAAGTGAATTCCAAGGAATAGTGATTTCTAGGATTGACAACTCAATGGTGTAAATCAAATGAAACCAATAGTTCTCAATAGTGATTGAGAGTTGATTATCATAAAGTAAAGATAAGAATTTAAGTGTATATGATCAAGCGATGGCTTGATAAGGTGGAAGATTATGGTGTAAACCATAGAAATTCATTAGAGCTCACGATATGTTTATGAATGAAGATGTAGAGTTGTTAAACTCTATTAAGATAAGATCATCATTAAGTTGACAATGATGACGAATATGAAAATAGTTGAAACTGTACCAAATGCACAAAGTACTGTTACAGAGTTATGTGAAACTCTGATAATAGGTTGGCATATACCAAACGTTGTAGGTGCAGTGGATAGGTTTCACCTATAAATCTTAAGATATATGTTGAATTTTAAAGTTATGAGTCAAAGGAATTGACTAAGATTAAGACAATTAGAGAATTGTCTTATATTCAAAACAAGAATAGAAATGTGGTTAAATGTGAAATGATTGAAGCATACAAACAACTTAAACAGAGAGTTGTGATATAGTTGTATTGTATGATCAATTAATACTATAATGAAATGAGGATGAGTTGTACATGATGCAAAGGATGCCTTAAGGAAATTGGAAATGTAGTTTGACTACATTAGCTTCTTAATTATACTTGGATTACGGAAAAAGTTAAAGTTAGAGTTAGAGGTGTATTTTAATATTTTATCCAAGTAGTTGTCGGTTGCCATAATTGAAAATATGCATTTCAAATGATGGATTGAATGAATTGCAAGAACAAGTATTAGAGGAAAGACTTTAATATGATAAGATAGGGATGATGATCCCAGTATTAGTATAAATATAGTTGATTGGATCGAATGTGCAAGTTCATTCATTCATGAAGGAGTTTTGAAGTACAATTGTATCATGTACAAGGGTTTGAAGGGTATGAATGTTATTTAGTTATTTCTAAGACTGAAAGATCTTAGAGGAATTACTTTAGTTGTCTATTTTTTGATTAAAGCTAGTAGCTATTTTGGGCTTCAATCACTCTGAAAAATTACTCACACAAAGTGATTAACGGTGGTTAATACTTGAATGAAAGAAAGAGACATGAGGAGTAATTATAATAGGAACTTCTCAATATTATCTCATCAGTGGGATAGATAATAATTGATAAATAAGAGAAGTCCTGCGCAGGCATATCATCAATTGAGAGGTTGAAATTGATAATTACCAGTCCTTTATTTGGAGTTCAGAATGAGACTGAACCCAGTAAATGTATGAATTAATGAATGATTGGATGATTGGGTTGAGAAATTTAATTGGAACTACTCAATGTGTTATAGATTGGCTATGAATTAGTAGTGTCCAGGTTTGATGTTGTAATGGAAAATGTACTGGACATATTAAACTCTGAAATGGAAATTTGATTCAGGAGGAAGGTTAAGAAGAATGATTCTGAATATCTCAGAAATCTCTTTATATGATTGATATATGTAATGCTACACTATATTTGGGTATATGAACGAGTTATAAATGGGTTTAGATGAGGATATATAAAGAGATTATAAAGAGATATGAGACAGATTTAGTATTTGATATTGAGTAATGAAACCTAAAGAGTTAAGTAGATTCTTGTCTATACCTGATAAGAGAAAAGAAAAACGATTGTAGATTTTGTAATGTGAAATAAACATCAGCACAATGAATTATAGTTGATGAGAGAATCTAGTCTGCACGATTCTTGTCAGTGAAGCATATGTTATGCTTGAAAGAATTGAGCAAAATTATTGTATGGGAGATGTGAGATGGTATAATATTAAAAATGTTCCGGATAGAGATCCGAGACTTGCTTCCACTGAGGGAAGAAGTTATTGAAATATAAATTAAAAAACAGTCTCAATCTTGATACAATATTTTTCTTCGTGTTGACGAAGAGATTGTGTTCTTAATTTTAATTCAATGAATATGATTGAGCTTGTGTATCATCATAATAGTCACTGAAAGAATCGATTTATCTGTGTGAGTTCTTTAATGTTCTTAGTAATCTGAGGGTTTACAGAATGAACTATACTCTTTCTTATCCTACCATGAGGGTGAAAGATAAGAATGAGAGATATTGTAGTAGAATGAATGAAGTAATAAAGAACTACACAGAGGAAATAGAGCAGACTAGGTAAGATATAACTAGAATATAAAGGAAACGAATAATATGAGGATAAAGTTGTAGTGTATAGATTGACGAAATCTATAAGGTTCAAGCAGGTATTGAAAAAAAAATGAAATGAAATGAAAATGATGATGATGAGAATGTTGTGTGATTGACCTTGCCATTCACCGATGGGTGGAATGGAGGTAGGAAACACACATATGCTGACCTTACTGTTCATTTGTGGTGGACAGAGGTAGGAAATGTGATGCATACCTACGTTGACCTTGCTGTTCATTTGTAGTGGACAGAGGTAGGAGACATGATGATTGTCGACCTTGCCATTCAGTTATGAGATGGACGGAGGTAGGAGACACGATACTGTTGATCCTTAGTAGATTCGTCAATGCTTGAGCTACAATAATCCTTAAGAAAAAGAGAAAACATGACAAATATCATAGGTTATTGATGTACCAAAAGATAAATGGGATCTTTTGGAAATCTCACCTATGAACGAGCTATAGAGATTCGGATTAAGTGAAATTAATGGAATAGTGTTATTGGCATTCTATTAAACTGAAAGAGAAGAATGAAACGGTAATTTAGTTACGTTTATTCTTCAAAGTAAAGTTGAGATAAGCTTTGTGTTAGTGATATGGTGGTGAAATCACATATAATGGACAAGCAAGGAATGAAGAAAAAGCTAAGGAACGGGAGTTATAAAGAAAAAAAAAATCCATTTATCTTCGAAACTGTTGGTGACTTGTACGTTGCCCTAATTTCGAGGACGAAATTGTTACTAAATTAGGGAGACTGTAACGACCCGGTACTTTAAGCAGGGGATTAGTGTTAATCCGAATGGTAATTAATCCGAGTTAGGCTCGTGGTTAAGCCCAAATCGTCATGACTAACGTGTGTGTGGAATTGTGTGATGTATTGTGTTTGTTTGGTGCGTATTAGTACATATACGTGAATAATCAGACTAACGAGGAAATGTCTAATACCATGTGTAGGTCATGTGGACACACATGAGACGCGAGATAGCGTTGACGCTCGAGTGTGCTCAGCGGTGGAAATTACGTAATTATAGGCGTGATTATAGGCATAAATATATATTTATATATATTAAATGGAAAATAATGAAGTAATGATAATTTGTCGGACGCAGTGTGATACGCGGGGTCACGAATGACAAGCGTCGGACATACAGTGGTGCGCACGCCCGAGATGTTCTCGTTGGCGTGCCAACCGGAATTTGAGGCACAATATGTTGATAAATAAATATATTTATATATATAAATCGGTATATATATATATATATATATATATATATAATAATAAATCTGAAAAATGGGAAATTACCATAAAGGGTAACTGATTTAAAGGAAAATGGGATAAGCATGAGGGGCATTTTGGTCATTTTCTATGCTAAACCGCCTTCTCCTTTGTTAAAACGAGAAGAGAATGAGAGAAGAGAGAGAGAGAGAGAGTTAGGATCGGGAAGAAGGAGACCGAGAGGAGGAGAAGGGAGTGAAGAGCTTAGGAGCTCGTGGACGTCGACGTTGAGGTAAGTTTGAATTGATGTGTTTGTTGTTTGTTGTGAGGTGATTGTTGAGGTGTTGTGTGGTTGTTGTTGTTGGTTGAGGTTGGTGAGGTTGGTAAGGGAAGGGAGAGTTGTCTCCTTATTGAGGTTGAGATTTTGAGTTGATTGGGATTGGGTTGGGAGCCAATCCCAATCGATAAAAAAAAATGAAAACGAACAGAGCAGACGCTCTGTTCGTGAAGAAGACAATGAACAAGTGTACGAACGAGCCGGGCCGGTTCGGCTCGGTTGAGCCGAACCCGATTCGGCCGGTTAAGACTCTGAACCAAAAGAAAAAAAAATTCAGAAAAATAGGGAAAATTAAGGAAAAATAGTATTTTGACCAAACAAATAGAAATTGAGGGATTTCTATGAAAAATGAGAAATTCGAAAGTCGAAAGAGACTTTATACCGGGGTTTTTACCTCGAAAAGCGTGAAATAGTCAAAATAGGTTAAAAATTAGGTCTCGAGATTCCGAATTCAAATGGGACCAGTTTAGGAAGGTTAGTAAATGAGTATGAGACTTAAGTTGATGACAACTGGTCTGTTTTAGGTAATGAACCGATGTGGAAAGGTTTGAGGACTCCGAGGAGTTGTACAAGTCAGTAAAACATAGAAAGCTCAGGACAGGTAAGTGAGACTCGTAGCTTTTATCAATTATGCAATGTAAAATAGTATTATTAGAGCATGTAGTGTACTGGACTGGGAATGGGGCAATGTACCGTGATTTGACTTTGGTTTTACAAAATGTTTTGAAATGAAAATGGATTCGGAAAGAGGTTTGACGGGACGGATCGGCCTGGGGTTTGGAACTGTGGTGGAGTTGCTAACCATCACCGCACCCAGTGACTTGAGAATTATCCCGATCAATGCTTTCCAGTTGAGTTTAGCAGCTCATTAGTCTTAAACCAATCAGATGAGCAGTGATTGGTTTAGTGATGATGAGTAAGTGCGACTCGGTGTTTTATGAGTTGGCGGCACATTGACAATAACTGGTTAGATGCCCAGTGATTGGTTCTTGGATATGTGAAGGGGCGACTCAATGCAAATACGAAAAATGTGAAATACAAATCACGGCTACATTGCAATGAACCAAAGAACTTGCATCTCGTTATATATATATATATTGTTTATATTGATTCATATGCTCCCGTAGATATGCATTTGATTCATGTTGTTATACATTGCCTTGATATTAATTGATAGTTGATGGTTGGTATGAGTCACTTCTCGAGCATGTAGGAGCTCACCCACCTTAACATCTCCAGGTATGAATGTACGCTAGGACTTGGAACTCAGGAAAGGAGAAGACCAGTAGTTTAGTATCTTCTCTACGGTGCAGTGAGTTTCCTGTTATATATATATATATGGTATTGCATTATGATTTGTAATTAAATGGGTGGGAATAAGAGCTCAATACTGATGTTCATGCCGGTATTGTATAACTTGTGTTTTATTGAAAAAGTTTTAAATTTTCCGTTACGTTTGTTTTATGTTATTTATTTAAATTAAGATATACAGGTTGTTGTCAGGAAATGTGGTAAGGCTGCTGGCTCTAATTAGGTCCGATCTGGTTTACCGGGGCTTAATTATGGTTTCAGGCCGGACATTCCTTAAATAGAATTAGGGGATGTCACATCCACTATTCGATAATGTGCCACACTGTAAGCCCAAAGGTCACCTCCACTTTCCAACACCAAATGCTTGGAATAGCCATAGCCATTTATCGGATGCCTTATCCCTAACATACTACTGAAGAAAAATCACTGTCAAATGTCAGATGCTAAATCCCTCGATAGGCGTAATGAAAAGCAACAGACGATGTCGGCTACTAAATTCGTGAGACTCCTCTTTCCTGGTATACTACCTAAACTCTAGGTCACTTAAATGAGAATGGAGTACAATACGACACATTTCAAGAATTAACCAATCAATGAATGGAAAAGAACTCTTGTTGATGCTATTGCTGGCTTTATTCACCTTAATATCACAAAACAATAATGAAGTCGAGACTCCCACACGCATCAAAGTATGTACCCGATGCCCCGCCACTACTATCTTATGCTCCTGGGATCAATTTACAATGAATTAGGTGTCTTAGAGCTTATTTAATAGCATTTAGATTATTAAATCCCAAAATATTCAAAGTAGGGAATTTATTATGGTGGCACATTAATGGCATCTCAAATTGACCACAATACCCAAGTTTCGTCTCAATTAATTCCTTAAGATTAGTTTTTTTTTATTTCCCTTTTTCCAAAATCAATTAATTGGTTTTGATTAAATATATATACGTTATACATGTATAATATATTATTTATGATATATAAGATATAAGATATATACATATATATATACATGTTGGATTTATAATGTATATTATATATGTATTTGTGAATATATAAATTAGAAATATATACATTATTTATTTGTTAATGGCTAGGCCCAAGCCCCTAGTTTCTCAACAACATGGATACCACCAATATATATATATACATATACATATACATATACATATACATATACACAACAATTTATTATCAAAAAATCACCAATTTCATCAAAATTTAACAATAAATATCAAAATTTCATAGTTTCTTCAACGGCATCAACACCACCAATACATATACACTTAATTGAGCAAACTACCATAAAATGCTCCATCAAACCACAACATTAGTGAGACATAGACTTAATCCCAATTTTCAACAAAAATCCTAAAAGTTTAGCTCAAAATGATGAAAATTGAAAGAACAATCAAGATCTTACCTGAATTGATGTGTTTCATGACCACAAGCCTCTCCAAAACTCCCAAAACTTCTCAAACTTTCCTATTTCAAATCTTAAATTTTTGGATTTCTTATTTTAAGTATGAGAAAGTTGGTCAAAAAGTTATCAAACTTGATATTTATACTCATTTTTTCATCACACATCAAATGCTTATCCCTAGGAATATCTTGTGGCTCAAATTGAGGTCATCCAACTATTTATGTGACTCAAATGAGGCACTCATCTCAATGTTTATCTTGTTTAACTTTTTTTAATCCTAGTGTTTTGCCAACAAGCGCGTTGTGCGGTACTCATTTTTGTAAATTTTTTCGATTCGACTAGCTAGATTGAGGTTCTCTCATTAATACATGGTTATATTAACCTCGGTCGTGAGTAAAAATTATTTCTTAGGCTTGTGTACTTTTATTTCTCTCGTTTGGTACCTATAACGACACTTTTTTTGAAGTGAATCTTGTCCGTAAAATAAACTCGATAATTAATTTAGACTAACACATTTAGACTATTGGATTTCAAATTCAAGATTGGATTTCAAATTCAAGTATAAAATAAATAATACAAATACCAAATAAAAATAATATACATTGATGTCGACTCTCAAGAATTGAACTAGTATGCGACGACGCCTGGGTCCCACGGTATGGCCTTGTGATGACACGTAGCACGAGTTAAAACTTTAGGGTTGTTGCATCTTCCTTTAAGTCTAATTGACTCCAATTCATAAATGACGTATGTACTGTCGGTGTCTTCTGCAACATAGATACATGACCCCTGCTAGCTGTAGTGGTAAAGCTAACCTATAGGCAACCAGTCCCACTTGTTTGGTCACTACAAATGGTCTGATATACTTAGGAGCAAGCTTCCCTTTTAACTTGAATCGATAGTGTCACTTTATTAGTGAGACCTTGAGCAACACATGGTTGTCTTTCTTGATAAGCACATCCCCGTGGTCTTTATCGGCATACATCTCTTGCATGTCTTTTGCGGTTTGTATTCAATGTCTAATCTGCTTAATCTTCTCGGTGTAATCCTAAACAATGCTCGGCCTTATCAACACCATGTCGCCTACCACTGACCAACACATTGGAGACCTGTAAGGCCTCCCATAAAGCGCATCAAATGGTGCCATAAAAAGACTCGCTTGAAAATTGTTGTTGTAGGCGAACTCGAACAATGGTAAGTTGCCCTCCCAATTTCCATTAAAATCCAATACACAAGCCCTGAGCATGTCCTCCATAATCTTGATAAGTCTCACAATTTCGCCATCTAACTGAGGATGAAAAGTAATGTTAGGATTGAGTTTGGTTCCCATCTAAGTCTGCAAACCCTCCCAAGACTTAGAACTAAAATGTGGATCTCGATTTGAAACACTAGACACCGGGACACCATGAAGCCTCAATATCTCATTAAGATATTTCTCGTTTAACTTGGCTATTGTATCTCCTATGAAAATAGGAATAAAATGTGTAGATTTAGTCAAATGATCTACAATTACCTACAGTGTGTCGTGTTTCTTCCTTGTTGTTTATAGTCTAGTCACGAAACTCATAACTATGTGTTCCTACTTCCACTCTGAAATGGGCAAAGGTTGTAACATCTCTCCGAACTTTTAATGATCTTTTTTTACTTGCTTCTAAGTCACACATTCTTAGATATACTTAGCAATATTCGCCTTCATCCCCGGCCACCAATACATCCGTTTCATGTCATGGTACATTTTTATGCTCTCCAGATGAATAGTATAGCGTGATCGATGAGCCTCTCGGAGTAAATATTCTCACAACATAACATGCGAAGGTATCCATAGCCAATCCTTGAATCTCAATGCCCATCTGTTGAAAGCTTCCAATCCAGAACCTCCTCACCGTCAGCCTACAATTGGTACTTACTGTACTCTGAATTCGTCCTCTGACAATCTATTACTCTGGAAACAGCTTTTGGCTTTGGTCTCATTTCAACTCGAATTGAGGAAATTGAAACATCAGACTCTTTTGTAGGTAACTCATGTATACACGTCATCGAGAACTCCTCGAGCATTCAATACTCCTTTGTTATCATCATACCTACATCATTCGTTTCCTTTCTCCCGCGACTTAGAGCATCTGCCACAACGTTTGCTTTTCCTGGATGATAGTAAATAGTGAAATCATAGTCCTTCAAGAACTCGAGCCAACGCCTTTACCGCACGTTCATCTCATTTTGTGTAAATAAGTACTTCAAACTCTTGTAATCAGAGAATACAGTGAACTTCTCATTGTAGAAGTAATGCATCCATAATTTCAACGCGAAGACAACCGCCACCAACTCCAAATTGTGAGTGGGGTAATTCTTTTTATGCACTTTCAACTGCCTTGAAGCATAGGAAATCGCCCTTCCATCTTGCATCAACACACATCCCAACCTGACCTTCAAAGCATTAGTGTAGCGAACAAATTCCTTCCCCGGTACCAAAAGTATCAAAATAGGTGTCGAAGTTCATTTGTCTTGCATCTCCTTGAAAGCATTAGTACATTCTTTAGTCCACTCGAATTCTATATTATTCTGGGTTAACCTTGTTGTTGGTGCCGCAATCTTCGAGAAGCCTCTCACGAACCTTCGGTAATAGCTCACCAATCCCAAAAAGCTTCTAATCTCCATCACCATAGTGGGTCATGGCCATTTCGTGATGACATCTACTTTAGTTGGATCTACATAAATGCCCTTCTCATTCACCACGTGACCTAAAAATTTCACCTATGAAGCCCAAAACTCGCACTTGGAGAACTTAGCATATAGGCAGTGATCCTTCAAAGTCTGCAAGGTCACTCTGAGATGTCTCTCGTGCTCTTCTTGGGTCTTGGAATAGATCATGACGTTGTCAATGAAGATGATGATTAACTTATTGAGGTAAGGCTAACAAACTTTGTGCATGAGATCCTTGAACACTATCGACATATTATTGAGCCCAAATGGCATCACCATGAACTCATAATGCCCGTAACGCATTCTAAATGCGGCCTTCTCAATGTCTTCCTTACACATCCTCAACTGGTAGCACCCCATTGTCAAGTCGATCTTCAAGAAAAATCTCACTCCCTACAATTGGTTAAACAAGTCATCGATCCTCAAGAGTGGATATTTGTTCTAATGGTCACCCTATTAAGCTGGCGATAGTCAATGAACATTTTGCAAGCTACCATTTTTTTTCTTAACGAACAACATAAGAGCTCCTCAAGGTGACATACTCGGATGTATCAAACCTTTCTCCAACAACTCGTGCAAACTGAGGTTTCAATTCGACTAATTCTTTAGGTGCCATTCTGTATGGTGTAATGGATATAGCTTTCGTACCAAAAATAAGTTCAATGACAAAGTCAATAGCTCAGCAAAGAGGAACTTTTGGCAAGTCCGAGGGAAAGACTTCCAGAAGTTCTCGAACTGCTAGTATCAACTCAAGTTGTGCCTCCAAAACTTCTTCACTCATTGTCACCATACTCATCAGAATCTCTAACTCCTGGATGGTTGCTACCTTTCCTCTAGTGGCAATTTGATCAGGTGTGCAACCTCTAAATCAAAATGGTGGAATAAGAATCTATAACGTAACGGTCTTATGATAACAATCCATACTAACGTGATAAGCTGCCAACTAATTCATCCAGAGTAACGTGTCACACTCTAAGAACTCTAAGACAAGCAAATCAATCGGTTATTCGTGATTCCCAATTTTAATGAAAAAACTCGTGCAAACTAGGTTAGGATAGGCTTTCTAACTAGAAGTTGTGCTCAAAATCAACATTGAACTAGCCCTGACTGGTCTCAACCCTAACTCATCAACCATGCCACCCGATATGAAAGAATTTGAAGATCTTGAATCAATCAATCTGTGTATGCCTCCACCATAAATGTAAATCGTACCTACCACTAGATGTTGTGTGACTTTCGGGTCTGCCTCAGCTACGTCATGCACTGCTCCTTAGACTTGTTGAGATACTCTGGCTATGGAAACTGCTCACCTGTTCGGACACTCCATCTTATAGTGCCTTATCTGTTTGCACAAATGACATGCTCCCTTTGACCATCCACTGGTCCTTGCAGGATCGGTAGTGGATGCACCATATTTTAACCCTGTGGGTCCCTTATACTTCCTTTGACTTTGCGAAAGTACTGATGTCGTCAACCTAGCCACCATATTATATGTAGCAGAGGATGTAGGGGTGCGAGTGGTCCTTACAGAAGTGTATGATGCCCTCGGTGCTGCGTTGGTTCGAGCAAACCATTGGAATACTTTCCGGTCAGCTTCTCTTCAAAAAATTTCCCTGGAAGATTTCCATGTGTCGGCACCTATTAACATCCTAACGATGGTCCCTAATCACTGACCATGGTGGGAGCATGGCCTCCTTGTCCTATTCCAACGAATGCGCCGCCTCAAAATGTAATGCGCTCTCCACTGCTCGTGCATAAGTCTTCGGGAGATGCGCAACTACACTAGTCCTAAGATGCTTGTCCAATGCATCTACAAACCTGAGGACTCTTTCCCACATGATAGCAACATAATCAGGTGCGAAGTTCGACAAATCATTGTAATTTGACTCGTACTCCCTCACTGGCTACCACCCTGTAATAGGTTCAGAAACTCCTGCCTTTTGGCGTTCGTAACTATTAGAAGAAAATACTGCACATAGAACAGTTTTAAATCCAAACCATGTGTCAATCGGTCCCTCTGTCCTTTTGACTGATTTTCACCACTTGTGTACCCTTCCCTCCAAAAGGTGCTATACCAGGAATATCATGGTAGCGCTGTCAATCTTTAGGACTTCTTATTTTTTTCTCCATGCTTGCGATCCATTCTTCCACATTTTTGGCTTCGCCATCCCCATAAAAATGTGGTGTTTTGTATTTCATGAATTCCTTCTGGACCTTAAGCATCCTTAGTTTCTCTACACCAACCACTCGTTCTAGTTTTGTTGGGTCCACCTCTACTCCCACATTGGTTGAGCTGCACCCTCTTCTTCCTGCAGAATCTCTAGGATAGGCCCCAAACCAACTCCCACAATGGGTGGTGGAATATTTAGAAGTGCATATGGTGTTGGCGGTGGTGCCCCTTGACCCCTCAGTATGTCTATCAGCTCGTTCATGCATCGGTCTTGAGATGCGGTCAATTCATGTAAGGCCTTCTAGTGTGATTCAATTATCTCACCCATGCATCGTTCCATTTGCGCAAGCCAATCCCTGTCATCTATCTCCTAGGTGCCTCTAGTTTCTTGGCGACCATAAAAACTTCCACCTCTCGTACTCATAATGCACTGTGAGTAGTTCAAAGAGTTAGTTCCACTTCTAGGCAAGTAGGAGAGAAGACAATCAGACCATATATCTACCGATATATATATATATCATATACATAAGCAAATAGCATCAAACACACACTTGTTCATTTAAAACTCCTTTCCCATTTTAAGTTTTGGTTACTTGTGTATATTAAGTCGATGCAAACCAATCGCCCACACAATTAGTTTCATCACTTAATTATAACCAAACCTTTCCTAAGTTCGACACTAACTAAGACCTTAAGATGAATTGAGTTAGATGCTAAGTCCTATTCCAAATTTTTGGATTAGACTACACTTCCTAAGGTTACGACACCAACTACGTTCCTTTTCTAAGTATCCATACCTAGATAGGATACCAACTGGATTAACCTTAGTCGACCCTTCATAGGATACCAATTATGAACATTTCCTAGGATTTGTTTCCTATGTTCTGTTATCAACTGTGAGGTTGGTATCCCAAATTAGATAACCTTAACTAATAATGCATAGGATTTGGCATGTAGGCTCTAAAACCAATTGTGATGTTGGTATCAGGAATCTAGATAACCCTGGTTAACCACGAGGTTCGCTTAACCTACTCTTCGATACCAACTGTGACGACCCTAACTCCCATGAACTGGGGCTACCCAACCTAGACCATAGCCAAACCCCTTGAGATGACCTAGTGAGTCGGGTTATGACCCGATCAACCTTAACCTACGGAATTTACATCAAACTATTCTATAATAGACTACTTAGACATCAATAAGGTGTGGAATAAAGTCTACTAAGTCTATTAGGTGCGGAAATAAAAGTTGAATGTCTTACACGAGACTTAAACGAAAGAACATGCCCAAACATGATAGAATAAACATCAAAGAGATACAACGGCCCACAAATGCCTTAGAGTAAAAAGAATGGAAATTTGAATATTCTTAGGCCCGGTTCCTAACCGCCATCGCCTAAATACATGCATACATGAATCCATTACAACGACGTTTGAACATGCCCATTACTTTGGATCGGCTTCTAAGCATCATTGCCTAAAGACATGCACATATGAGTCCATTACAATGACATTAGAGCACATCAAAAGTTGAAATATAGTGTCAATTGGCATCGGTAGCTGTCGACCCAATCCCTAGTCTTTGTATCGCATAACAACATTCATTCAACATTCATTACCGTGAACTAGTATGCCTAATAGCAGGACATGATTGATAATAGAGCAAACCCCACTTCTAATGTTGCCTTCTAACTGACAATCCTTGCCTCGAGAATTTCTCTGTGATATTCCTCGAATATCTACAATTTATATGCGGTAGATAACTTTTCAAGCCAAACTGGAAATCATGGCTTCCAGTACAATTTAACAATTATTTAGAGTCTTAGTTTAGGTGTTTTTATCAAAACCTTATTGTCAAGCTCACCATGAGCTTTCCAACAGTATTTGGAACATCGGAATCGGAGTTAAAATAAAGAAGTTATGATTGTCCAAAGTTCACATGAAAATTTGAGAAAATCACTTTTTAATTCAAAACCAACAGGTGGTGCCGTGGGAGATGTCGTGGGATTCAACCCTTGCAGAGTGACCTGTGGCACCTTGGGAGGTCATCCCTTGTTCATGGTGCCATGACAAGTGTCGTGACTGGCTGACTTGTACGCGCTAAACGTGGCAGTGTAAGGCCAACCGCCTCCCTAGTCTCCATCAGACCTTTTCACGTTCATTCGGGCATTCCCGGATCCTCCCGGACATTTTCGTAACCCAAAACCAAATGTATTGGGTTTGTAAACTCATTTCCCATCGACAAATCATTTGATTTACACAAACTCATTCCGATTTCAAATCCAACAATTGTTTTGCCAAAAACTTGGAAAACCCACCCAACAAATGATTCAAGAACATAACAATCATTGAAACCGCGATCAAGAGTAAAACTTCCAGCGATAATCATAACATATCTTGAATTAAACATGTATCAAACCATCAAATGTGTGTTTTTCTTCCCCATTTCGAACCAAAAACATCAAAAGTACACCAAATCCATGTGTATAGCAACAAAATCATGGAGAACAACATTGTATCCATGAAATCCTTTCAAATCCGATTTGAAATCATAAGAATCAACACAAATCCAAGATTATACATGTTTTCCATCGAATTTATATAAGATCTAAGTTTTTTGAAAGTTCTATACCTTAGTGTAGTGCTTCCTAGCTTGAGAGGTGGTGGAGACTCCTAGTTTTCCTTCTCTTCCTCTCCCTCTCTCACTCATACTAAAACCCTAGTCTCCCTTGTAAATGTGAGAAAATGACTACAATCTTAGTTGTAGCTATTATTTATATAATGTTCCTTTGGAATTTGGTTGACCAAGTCCAAACCTACTTTACTTTTATACCCTTTTTACCATTACTTGTTACACAAGTAACCCATTTTTTACTATTTACCAAATGCTATTACTTGCTACTCAAGTAACTCACTTAGTAATTATTAATTACCATACAACTTGGCACAACAACACACAAAATTTTGATTTGTTTGTCTAATCACCCAATTAAGCTTAATCAATTAGAACTTAAAATTTTGGGGTGTTACAACTAAGGTTGTATTCACTTTAAGGTATCACATTAAGTATGGACCATGGTATGGTCTGAGAGATACGCACGTGGGAGATTGTGAGAAATGAAGAGCGTGAGGTGGAATGGAGGAGGTGACTGGAGCTAAGGTTATTAATAAGCTAACTGAGAGAGAAATTATTCTCTTACATTATCCTCGTCGATTTCACTCATGAACACCACCACCACCTTTTTCCGCTTCCAGTCATCGTTGATGCCCTCAACTCCTCTCCTCATCATTGTTGTTGCGACCATCATTTTCATTTAAACGTAGCCGCCACCATCTCCACTGCCATCTCATCATTGTGTGCTCCCGAGGTGGTACGCTTTCGTTTTGATGTTCTTCATTATTTTTCAAGGGTACTTGGTGAGATGGGACTATGATAGTCATGGATATGGTTCTCTAATTAGTAGGAGATGTCAAGAAGGTTCACTAGAAAATCAATTACCATGCTGAATCATAATAAATTGTTTTCATGTTCAGTTGTACCAAAATATCATGATTCTTAATGTTATTATTGTTCCTTCAATTAATGAATTGAGATTGCTTTGGTGGGTTTTGAAGCGGCTGTAAAAAAAATTGGGTTTTGCGACAAATTTATGGTTCATCAGTGAAATTACTGAACCAATTCATTTTACAACAAGAAACATAGTGTCTTGTAACAGGGAATTAAACAGTACTGAAATGTAAATAAGAATAGTAAAGCAAACCACAAGACCAGGAGATTGTTCATGCAGTTTGGTCTACGACCTACGTCTGTGGGGCCAAGCCTAGATGTAAAATCCATTATGAACACGTACGATCTATAGGACTTCTTAAGTAACTCCCTCACTGAGCTCCTACTAGCATCTCCGTATGCTTCTTTAGATCTTACGCATAAGTCTCCCACTTGCAGGAATGAGGCACCCCCTCACACTAGCACGAAAGTCCCCTTGAAGCTTGACAACTTAATAAGCAAAAGAGTGAACACATACATTCACTGCACAAAACAAAGTTAGAAGATGAGAAACACACTCTTTACTTTGACATATATATATATATATGATTTACAAGACTCTCAAATCCTAACTACTAGAATTCGAACGTCTTAATCCTCAGAAACTTTCATATTCTTCTCATGAAGCATGTGTGCATTATCGCACTTAGAATCTGCACCAAACTTCAACAACTTCTTATTGAGTTGTGGATAAGAATAGATCGTAACAAACCACAACTACCAGATTCTGAGCTTTGTTATAACGAATCTGATCTTTGTGTTATAACAACACATCTTAACAAATTATGGTTCTCCAAATCAGCACGTAAACCATATGGGGTCATTAACTCATTTTAAGACAATTAATGACAATTCATCATGACAATAATAATCTTTCACTTCGTCATTCTTGTTGTCATAAACAGATAAAATGAGTTAAGATATAAAAAGTCATATAAGATAAGTAGTTCAAAAATATGCAAGCTACTTTTCCAATAAAACCATAATCTCTACATGGCTAGCAATAGTCTTATCACATAACTTGCGATTCAATAAGTTCAAAACAAATATAAGAAAGTTAAGAGATGAACTATTGATATACATAAAGATTAGTCAAGTCATATCAACAGTCTTCCCAGTCTGTTGCAATAGCTTCTAGTGTCACCTCGTTGAAACAAGATTGTAAGTCCCTTCACAGATAACCAACTTCACTTGCAGAGAAAGATAAGAAACAACTTTGCTTGATCTCATAAACAAGATAGAGCAACAACATTAAGAACACAACTAACAACCATACATCAATGACTGAAACAGTAGCAGCACAACAGAAAAATAGTAGAAGTAACAACATAACAACAATAGAAATCAAAAATTACTCGCCCTCAACCATCAGCTACTCCCAATAAAAAATTACTAAAAATCCTCCCCTTTATTGAAATAAGAATGACAACCATTGGAAGAGAAATATATACCTTAACCTCATTATTGACAAGGTGGTACAAGAAACAAAAGAAGTTCAGGAGCTTATCAAACAACCAATTAGAAAGACCACGAACTACCTCCTTCATTTCCTTCTCCTTTATACGATGAGGGTTCAAATCAACATCATCATCATAAAGTTCATAACCATCTGGTAGAAAAGATGCTTCAGGTGGAGCAGAGTTGGTAGAAGCCTTGTCTTTCTTCTTCTTCCTATAAGACTTTCGAGGTACAATAACCCTTTCCTCATCGTCTGTTGCAATAAGGTGAAGCCAATGTTTCAACAGATATTGTGGATCAAGAGCAATCTCATCATCAATAGGGAGATCATTCACATGAGAAGAGTTTGCCTTAGATATCTTTGCTGATATGGTCTGTAGAGTGATAGAGACCTAATGATATTGTCTTTATGCTAGAATCTTTTGGAGACTCATCAACCTATTAAGAAGACATGGAAAGAACATGAAATTAAAGGTATTAGGATCCACTCTGTGAAGAAGAACTTTGAAAATTATCTCCCCAATGTCACAAGGTACTTCCAACCCTATGGCATATAACAGAATAGCCATCTCTCTCAAAAGTAGAGGTGTGTTTGATGGGCAGGAGGTTATAAATGCAATGAGAATATAAAACATAGAACAATGTAATTAGATCTTTCACATTTTTCCTTTCCTTATTCTTTTTCCATCTTCGAATTCCAAAAGTAATGGTTCTCACCAAAGATTTCATTTTATTTTTAGTACTAAACTTCTCATGAAACCCCCATTATTAACAGTACACCCTAGGACTTTATTAATCACAATAAGTGAAAACTCGATAATCTTCCCTCTCACATGGACTTTATGAAAATATAGTGATGATTTATCACTCACATATAGTTTAAGATTAGCATAAAACTCTCCAACCCATGTCTCATTATATCTAGAGGAAAAAAAAGAGTTTAAAAAGATACCTTGACTTCAGAAAAGTTACCATGTTTTTTTTTTCCATATAAGTCCTCATTGAGTTAGCACTCGGCATGGATTTGCATCCTTTTAACATATTCAAATCTGGACTTAGTTTCATCATCAAAGAAGTATTTTGTAATACCTCTAGTCTTCATCCTGGGAAATTGATTTGAATCATTATCTTCATCATCTGGAGAGGATGTCGCAAGGCACTTGCCTTTAATTTTTCTTGTTATGTTTATTTTTTGTTATAATCGGTCCAGGGGCTTGTCCTATTATAACATGACCTTTCTTTGCCTTTTTCTTTGGTTTCATAGGTATTTTGCCTTTCAATTTCCTCTTAAGTGGTGCAAGAGGAATAGTCTCATATTCATCCATAGGTTGCTCCTCAGGTTCATCTAGAATGGACTAGTTCTCTAGTTGATCAACTTCAGTATGCTTATCTGGCTTATCATGTTCATGTTGATCCTCCATCTGATCAACCGCATTAGCTAAGATAGCCTAACCTAATTCAGGGAAGTTCTCCATTTGTTCAGCATCATGTGGTAACTCCTCTTGAGAGGTTCAATCAGGAACTAGTTTTGGCCCTTGTGTTTCAACATAGGAAACCTCACCAGGTACTTCACCAGAAACTAATTTAGCCTAAATCTTCTTAGTCTGTCTTGATGTGGGGAAATAGACCTAGCCTATATGGGTTCATTGATGGCAATGTCATCTTGGGCTCTAAATATGGTTGATCTGATGCCACAGGGATAGTGTCCTATTATGACATACTCTGATTTTTCTCCATCGGTACAGATGTGTCAGGTAATTGCTCAAAAGTCATCTTTGCAGGCCTCAACTCGTAGTTTGTTGGCATCCCTTCAACTTCTTGAACCTTATGTCTTTCAACTAGCTCACGAATGAAGTGACACCTCACATCAATGTGCTTGGTGTGTGAGTATTGAACTGGATTCTTTAATATGTTAATGGCACTCTTGATATCACAGAACACCAAGAGTTGTTGTAACACGATGTTGTAGTTGATTATTTTATATGTCAATGGCACTCTTGTTATCACAGAACACCAAGAGTTGTTGTAACACGATGTTGTAGTCACATAACATTTGCTTCATTTATATCAGTTGAGTGCAACAACTTAGAGCAACAATGTATTCAGCTTTTATTGTAGATAAGGATATAGAGTTCTGCCTTTTGCTTATTCAAGAGACAAGACTTATTCCAGCAAAGAAGCATCCCCCAGATGTACTCTTACAATTAGCTGCACTTCCTGCCCAATCAACATCACTATACCCAAGTAGAGAAATGTTAGAGTTAGCAGAATATCATAAACCTAAATGGATAGAACCTACAATATAACAAAAGATTCTCTTGACATCCACCAGATGTGACTCCTTGGGAGAGGCTTGATATCAAGCACATAATCCCACATTGAAGGCAATATCAGGACGACTTGTTGTTAGGTACATCAAGCTCCCAATAATGTTTCAGTATAGTGAAAGATCAACAGGTTTCCCTCTGTCATCTTTGCTTAGTTTCTCTGTGGTACTCATAGGAGTGCACATGTGTCTTGAGTGAGCAGCACTAAACCTCTGAGCTAATGACAATGAATATTTTTTGAGACACAAAGGTTCCCTTGTTGGTCTGCTAGAGTTATAAGCCAAGGAAATATGTGAGTTCTCCTACCATACTCATCTCGAATTCACTTTGCATACTGGCAAAAAATTCAGTAACAAGAGCTGGAGCTGATGAACTAAATACAATGTCATCAACGTACTCTTGAGCAATGAGAAGAACTTCAGACATTCGTTTGACAAACAATGTTTTGTCAATACTTCCTCTTGTGTAGCCTTGATCAAGTAGAAATTTTGCAAGTCTATCATACTAGGCATGTGGAGCCTATTTCAACTCGTACAAAGCTTTCTTCAACTTGTAAACATGATCAGGAAGAGACGAATCTACAAATCCTTTAGGCTGCTCCACGCATTCTTCCTCAACATTCATTCCATTTAAGAATGCACTTTTAACATCCATCTAAAATCGTTTAAAATCGAGAGAGTAGATAACAACAAGTAGCAATCAAATGGATTCAATTCTAGCTACAGGAGCAAAGGTTTCATCAAAGTTGCTACCTTCTACTTGAGTCTATCCTTGAGCAACTAACCTTGCTTTGATTCTGACAACTTCTCCATGTGCATTATACTCATTCTTGAATACCCTCTTCGTGCCAATCACATTGATATGATCTAGTCTTGGAACCAATGCTCAAACATTAAACCTTTGAAACTGGTTCAGTTCCTCTTTCATATCCATAAACAAGTACTCATCCTGTATAGCATAAAAAACATGCTTAGGTTCAATGGACGAGGCATAGCATACTAACCCGACTAACCTCCGATAGTCAACTTTGGTAGTGTCTCGTGTAATCACTCCAATATCAACTGAGCCAATGATATTGTCAGCAGGATGATTTTTCTGAATTTTGGTGTGGGTTCTCTGTTTGAACAAGTTGGTACAATTTTTTATACTCCTCTTGGAATTTATGATGTGGTCATTATTGCAAAAGCTTCAGGGAACTAGGTTATAACAATAACAGATGGTTCTGTTGTGACAGCACCAGAGCCATTCTGTACTTCATCATCTCCTTATGTTGAATGTTAAATTTCTGAGGTTGTGTCATTGAATACCACGTTGTATGCTTGGCTAGTCAAGGAATATCCCAAAAATATTCCTTCGTCACTTTTCTTGTCAAACTTCCTAAGAGGCACCTTGTACTTCAACACAAAGCACTTACAACCAAAAGGGTAAAATTAGTTGAGGTTAGGCTTTTTAACTTTTCCACAACTCATATGGTGTTTTGTGCATTGTTGGACGAAGATAGGTTATGTTGATCACATAACACATTGTGCTAACAGCCTCGGCCCACAACTTTGTTGCTAGCTCTTTTGATGTAAGCATGACTCTGGCCATCTCTTGTAGATGTCTGTTCTTCCTTTCCACTACTTTATTCTGTTGAGTAATGGGTGTTGAGAACTCCTAAATAACACCATGCTTTTTGCAAAACTCATGAAAACTTGAGTTTTCAAACTCCTTTCCATAGTCAATTCAAACTTTAACTAAGTGTTCTTATGTGGACTTCTTGTCTGTCATAAGTTTAAGGCATTGATCTTGAAACTTGTCAAATGCATATGATTTTTCTTTAAGGAATAAAACCCAAGTAAAACGTGAAAAATCATCTACACAAACAAGAATGTAACGATTACCAGAAATGTTGGTGACTTGAGTCGGTCCCACCAGATCAATGTAAAGCATCTCCAAAACTGTTGATGTTTTACAGCCTTCATTAGATTTGTGACTTTCCCTTTTTTGCTTTCCCAATTGACATGGACCACAGGCTCTCTTGGTAGTGAGATCAAACCTTGGAAGGCCACTAACAACATCCATATTTGCAAGTTTGCACATGTGTCTGTAATGAACATGTCCTAGTTTTTCGTGCCATTCTTCCTTGGTGAAGTTCACATGATACCCCTGATCACATAACTGACTGATGTTGTAACAGCCCAAGTTTCTAATCCTTGTTTTAATCCCTAATCAGGATCACCGACCTATGACATGGAACCTGCGTGAGATACGCACAACGACCAAGGGATGTGGTTGAGGTATATTTTATATTTATTGTGGCATTCATAGTGTTATGTATATGTGTAGACTTATTAAGTTAATAATTGCAGTTTAGACGTCGAGACATGAGCGCGGACGCTCCTCGAGTTGCATCCAAGTTGTGAGATTGGGTAGCTAACCATATGGTAAGTCTCAATTCATTTTAATAAGGTTTAAATGACTCATTATATAGCCTATAGTATGTATATCAATGTGAATCAAATTGGAAGCCCTATAGTTATAGCATAAATTGACAACACATAGATGAGCCTCGAGATCCATGCTAGCACACACTCCCATGCAACTTATGTCAATAATGTGAGTCACTTGGCTAGAAATTTTAGTAAAGTTAGGAGTGATCATGGTCCATGGGATTGCCTTGTGATGGGGTAGGCACATAAATTGAAATCAAAGCATATATAAACTTGGACTTAGTGCTTCCTCCACTTCATGCATGTATTCCAAACAAAGGAGTGGGCTGGAGTGACTTAAAATCAGTAAGAATTGGAGTGAATCCAGAAGCTCAAGTCACCAAATCATCAAGAAACTAGGAGAAAACAAAGCCCTAGCTTAGGGATTGGCTTTCTCCATCTTTTCATGCATATCAAACTCACCAATTTTAACATGAATCATGGGGGTTTTGTATAAAATCAGTTTCAAAGTACTTTAATGTGGTTTCTAATCAAAATGAAAACATTGATTTGGGTTTGAACTCCCAATTTTTGAATTTACAAAGTTTTGCTCAAATTGGGGGTTCTTGCAGGAATATGATTTTTCTAGATTTTGGGTTTGAAAACAAGTTTGTTTGTAAAATCTAACTTCATTTTTGAGTTCCTTGTTAAAAGTCACTTGGGATAGCATCAAGGGTTTTGAAAATCAATTTTGATTTCACCAAGTTTTGTTCTTTTGAAACTTTTGATGTTTTTCATGTTTGATGAAATGCATGTTAGAATTTAGTTTAAAGTGATTGAATGATTGATGATATATAAAGTGTTTGGTGTTTGTTGGGATTTGGGGGATGTTCTAGACCCTTGGTAGAGGAGAACAAGGGTCTAAGGGCCATTAGGGAGGTGATGCCTAGGTGCAGAAAACCCAGAAAATAATTGCAGGTTTCATGGTTACTGCATTCAGCGTGCTAAACATTCCAGCCAGTGCGTTGAGTGTTCTAGGCAGCAGGAAACCTGTAACTTCTCCAATTTCCTGCAACACCTAAAACTCGAACTTAACCATATAGGCCTAGCATAAACCCATATAAAACGACATGAACCTATTCTAAACCATTTTGAATCACACCAGGGACCTAGGGGAAGTTTTCGAGAGTCCTGATGCACGAGTTGGAGTGTCAGGAGGTCGGATTTGCCAGGAATTTACATGAAAAATGAGTAATACCGATGATGCTTATATTTACATTTCATTCTCTTTTATGATTTAATTACAGTCTTCTTGACTGAATCACTTTCGTATTCTCAAATGCCATGCTTGTTTGTAAATTTCTCATTATGTTAATTGTTGATTTATGGCATTAATACCATTGAGCATTTCATTGATTATTGTTCAAGCTATGTCATCTTTCTCGTTTAATGCAATGTGATTATGAAAAATAGCATGCTATTAGGATAGTTTGTTTGGATATAACTTATGTTTATTATACTTTATGTAGTGTGTTTCGCATAGCACTTGATTTGACATGTAATCCAAACCCAATGTCTTTGTTAATGACAAAAGTAGTATTAGAATCTAGGGTCCATTGCACTAAACACAGAGTGGGCCACACCAGAGTAACTGGACTTCGGGGATATTGGTACTTTCCACCACACTCGCGCGACACACGACGTAATGAACCAAGGTGATCGCCAAGAATAGATAATTATGGATACTTATGAGGCATTGAGAGAGCTCACACCCTATGATAGTGGAACAAATGTGACGACCAAAATTTTCGAGGTCACCCCATGGCCAACTACTTCCCCGCCCGTGCACTGGAAGCACCTGCCAGGTCACTGCACTAACAATTTACCTTACAACCTCGAGTTTCGTACTAACTAAATTAGCAGTTTACATATAATTTCAGATTTAACAATTAAGTTGCAAGTAGATAATCAATATTAATAAATAAATGCAGAAGTCTTAATATAACAAAAAAAGCATAGTAAATTAACTTGTTTAACCTATAGTGAAATCCTGATAGTACTATGCATATAGGCGATCAACTATAACAGTAATATATACAAGTACGAGTGTAAAATAGTCTCCCAACCCCAAAAGATAATACAAAATACCAAAATGTGATATATATATATATATACACCAGCAAACATACTAGCCAGCCCGGCTCAGGTAAGTCAGATGTAATCACCAAGAATCCCCTTACCCCTGCTGGTACTAGGATCTGCACTTAAGTCATCACAAAATCCAGATGACGAGCCCAGTAAGTAAAATCCTAAGGAAAACCACCGTGCATCATAATTTAAGAAATAAATAACAGAGCCAACAAAATAGTGTTAAATAAACATGCGAAAATAAGGAAAATAAGCAAGTCACTGTTCAAAGCTCATCGCATGAATATAAACACACAAATATACAAATGGGTGTGAACATAATAGACTAAGTTGTGTACTTGGGACCAGTAGCCCTGGTCGTGGACTACACCATAGACCTAACGACTGTGTCCTAGCGGCATTAGCCCTATTAGGGTACATCAAACACATAAACCGGTATTCTACTTAGGATATCATCTACTGAGGCAGAGAACACGCACTACACACTTATCAAGCGACCACAACAACCCTTACATACATAGATGGGAATAACTCGACCCTCCCAGCAAGAATGGACTCACAGATTATCAAGGATTAACAGCTCAAATGAATAATAATAAGTAAATGTCGTAGTGGTGTTCAGTTGGATTTTATGTACCTCAAACGAAGCTCAATAACCCCGAAAACACCCTCGATCTGACCTCTGACTAGTCCCCTGACTCCAAACACACTCCTGAGATCGATTACTGGTGTTTTAATGGTTAATTAAGTGGTCTTATGAGTTAATTAGTGTAAATGGGCTCAATTATACACTTAGCCAAATTCATGGTCTCTGGCCCCTAGTGCACTAAGTTGGCTAGCCAGCGTGCTGGGAGGTCTGGTTGTGGTTTCTGGGTGTTGTTTCCCGAACGCGCTAGGCAGTTGCCAGCACTGGGCGATTCTTCGCCCAGGAAAGAGATTCATCTTTCCAATCATGCCCAACGCGCTAGTGCTCATCACCCAACGCGCTGGGTACGCCTCTACCCAAAATTCCAACAACGAATTTTGGGTTTTTAGGGTTTCCCAATCACCCAAACATGATTCTCGATACACACACACTTCAATCACACCAAATACATGTCCAAAACACAGGTTTAAACACGATCAAACCAAAAATCAAGAGAATCAAATATACATGTTTAAAAATTCAACTTCCACCCAAATTACTCCAATTTTCCATAATCCGATCCAAATCAATATAATTCATAAAAACAAACCCCATAAACACCTAATTTTTCAAAACAGTTGTAAATTCCTTAGAAAATTCGAAATTATTCCAAACTCAACAAAACTCATAGTTTCATGGAAATTCAAAGATTTAGTGAGTATATTACCTCAAATTCGTTGTTGGATGCCAAATTTAACTCTCCTTTCCAAGAATTCTCTACTCAATCTCCAATTTTCCTCCCTCAGATTCTTAGAAATTGTTGAGAAATGTTTTAGATTTGCATGTTTCCCACTGATCGGTTGTTATTTATAGTTTGTGTTCTAATCTGACGCGCACACGTATCTCGAGGTTGATCGGACAGTCCCTAGTAAGCTGGTGTCACTCAGATCCTGTACACCTTATCATGACACATATTGCCTTGTATTTCCTCGTTGTGTTTCTCGAGGACAATCCTAGGTGTCTTGATTTATTTGATTACGACTATAGGACATTGTATATTTGAATTGATTGAACTTGTATAACCTAACTAACCCATCAATGAAATTCCATAAAATGGTAAATACGGTCACACTAACTTCCCGACTACTCGGCACTCCGTGCCCCGTGTCCGAACACGCACTCCGTGCCCCGTGTCCGACACGCACCCCGAGGCAGTCCCACACTTAGTGTACCTAATTGATCTACTTAGCCTAAGGTTATATTCAAATCCCATTAATCAACTTCCATAACCATAATTATGCTATTGTTGTTGGATTTAGCTTATTTCCCTAATGCCAAACCTAGCAACTAGCGAAACTCCGCGTTGGTGCATTCTACGAGACGGAACCACAACACTCAATCTCGTCTGACAAGATAATATCAATGCACACTTTTGAAGGAATACCTAACAATACAAAAATGATAATACATCATAGAAATGAAATATAGCAGTACACAGTCAGTACCCTAGGTCATTATCTTGCCTAGCCTACCCATGGCGTCCACGTGTCATCTGAGCTGGTGTCCTAATATGAAAATAATTAAATAACAGTGTTAATAAATAACGGGCCGTTATAATTCATCCCAACTAAAAAAAAATTTCGTCCCAAAATTTGGGTTAGTCTAAGACATACCGTGGAATAACTAGGGATAACACGCTCGCATGGTCGACTCTAACTCCTAGATAAGTCCTTCTATATCGTGATGTTGTCATCGTACGAGTACCTTAGATATCTCCCTGTTCTTGAGAATTTGGATCTTACGATCAAGCACCACCAATGTCCTCTCCTCGTAAATTGTGTCAGGCTGGATATCAACCTGTTGCACGTCAACAATGGGGCATGACCTTGACCTAGCCAATCTCAACATTGAAATGTGGAAGGTAGGATGAGTTTCTGCTAACTCCGCTGGTAAGTCTAATCTGTATGCTACGCAGCCAACTCTCTCCGCTACTCGGTACGGTCCAATAAGTTTCGGCGCTAGTTTCCCTTTAATCCCAAACCTCTGCTGGCCCTTCCAAGGAGAAACCTTCAGGTAAACCATATCGCCAACCTCATAGCTCAGACTCTCATGGTATCTACCCACGTACTTTTTTTTCCTGTCCTGTGCTACTTGTAGTCTTTGGCGAATCTGTCGAATCTTCTCTGTGTGATCAACAACTTTCTTCGGCCCCACGGTAACTGTATCCTTTGGCTCTGGCCAACACGCTGGTGACCTATAGGGCCTCCCATACAGTGCATTAAATGGTGACATCCCGATACTAGCCCGATAGTTGTTGTAGGCAAACTCACACAGTGGTAAGTAGTCCTCCCACGAACCTTCAAACAGAATAATGCAAGCCTTGAGCATATCCTCTAGAATTCGTATCAGTCTCCCTAATTGGCAACCTATCTGAGGATGAGAAGCCGTGTTGAACTGCAACCTAGTGCCAAACTGCTCCTGCATCCCCCCCAGAACCTCGAAGTCAACTTGGGACCCCTGTCTAATACTTTGGAGATCGGCACCCCATGCAGTCTTATAATCTCCTACTCGAACAATCTGCTCAACTAAGGAAACGTGTATCGCATCGAAATTGGTATGAAGTGCGTCGATTTCGTCAGTCTGTCTATCACCACCCAGATTGCATTATGTCGCCTCGACGTTTGCGGTAATCCACTGACAAAATCCATGGTAAGGTGTTCCCACTTCCATTGAGGAATGGGTAACGACTATAGCAATCCACCTAGTTGCCTATGCTCCGCCTTCACCTGCTAACATATATGATACCTCTAAACATAATCTCCGACGTCCGCCTTTATCCTAGGCCACCAAAACAATTTCCGTAAGTCGTGGTACATCTTGGTTTTGTCCGGATGAACTATATAGCGTGAGTGGTGAGCATCCTCTAGTATGCTATCTCTGATCTCTGACACTATTGGTACCTAAAGTTGACCTCTGTGCCGCAAGCAATGATCTGACATCTCTATCCAATTGGTACACTCGGGATCTTGTGCTAATCCACTGAACCGCTCATAGAGCCCATCAACCCTCTGACACTCCAATACCGCCTAATGACACTATCAACACTCTCATCTGACCACAGATCTGTACATTGCGTGAAGCTGAAATGTCTGACATGATCATAACTTATGCTGCCTCAAACAGTCCTATATGTCAAACAATGGTCTGACCGTCAACTCCGCATCTACTTAACGCATCCGCCACCACATTGGCCTTATAGGGATGATACTCGATAGTGAAGTCATAGTCCTTCAACAACTCTAACCATCTCCTCTGACGCATATTCAAATCTCTCTACATGAAAATGTAGCATAAGCTTTGGTGATTTGTGTAAAGAACAAACGTCTCTCCATAGAGATAGTGTCTCAAAGCCTTCAGATTAAGCATAACTGCCGCAAGCTCCAAATAGTGTATTGGGTAGTTACACTCATGTAGTCGCAACCGCCTAGATAAGTAAGCCACTGGACGCCCCTCCTACATCAGAACACATCCCAGTCCAATCCCCAAAGCATCAGTGTATACTGATAAACTCTTCCCTGAATCTGGCAACATCAACACTAGTGCATAACTCAATCTCTTCTTCAACTTCAGGAATGTCTGCTCACACTCCTTAAACCACTTAAATGGAACATTCTTCTTCATCAGTCTCGTCATCGGTGTTGCAATCTTGAAGTCCTGCACAAACTACCTGTAGTATCCTGTTAGACCCAGGAAATTCCGTATTTCAGAAACAGTCTTTGGTGTCTTCCAATCAATCACCATTCTGATCTTGTCTCCCTCGAAGGAGATACCTTGACCACTGATAACGTATCCCAGAAACTTCACCTCCCTCATCCAAAATTCACACTTGTTGAACTTTGCATACAGTATGTGCTCCCTCAACGTCGTTAGTACTGATCGAAGATGACTCTTGTGGTCCTCTCGTATTCGGCTATATATCAATATATCGTCAATGAAGACTATCACATATATATATATATCTAAATAAGGCCTCAACACTCTGTGCATTAGATCCATGAAAATTGTCGGAGTGTTCGTTAACCTAAACGGTAACATTGTAAACTCAAACAACCCGTATCTGGTACTAAAAGCAGTCTTCTTGATGTCCTTTCTCAAATCCGCAACTGGTGATATCCTGAACGTAAGTCGATCTTCGAGAAAAACTATGCACCCGTCAACTAGTCAAACATATCGTTGGACCTCGTAAGTAGGTAACGATTCTTGATCGTTACTTGATTCAGCTTTTGGTAGTCTATACACATCCTCATCGATCCATCCTTCTTCCTCACAAATAACACTAGCGTTCCCCACAGCGACATACTCGGATGAATGTATCCCTTCGCCAACAAGTCCTCTTGCTGTTTCCTGACCTCCTCCTGCTCCATCGGTGACACCTAGTAAGGTTTGTTATATATAGGTTGTGTCCCCGATATCAACTCTATAATGAACTCTATCGCTCGTGGTGGTGGTAATCCAGGTAAATCATCTTGAAAAACTTCGACAAACTCTCGTACTATCGGTATGTCCTCAATATTACAGAATCTCTGATCTCGGGCTTAACGATCGCGATGAAATCCTACATCTCATGGGTAATCTCTAATCTGGCTCTCGTAATAGGTAACTCAGATGTGGTCCCAGTCAAGGAAAACTTTGGCAAACCTGGAATGTGAAACTTTACCCTCTTCTCGAAACAGTTTATCCGTGCATGGTAAGCTGACAACCAATCTATCCCGAATAGTGCATCGAACTCCAAGTACTTTAGGACTCGTAGATCAGCTGGCAACTAATGTCCGACAACCTCAATCATGACGTCCCGATATATCCAGTTGGGGTAAATCTTATCCCCAGCAACTGTGCTGAGAACAAGATAGGTCTCAAGTGTGTGTGTGTGTGTCTAACCCTAACTCCCCAACTAAGCATCCAACAATGAAAGATAACGTACTACCCAAGTCAAACATAGCATGCATGAGTGTACTGTGAATAAGTAACGTACCCTCGACTAACTGCCTGGTAGCTTTTGAGTCTGGCTATGCCACTGCGTGCACTCTGTCTTTTTCTGGACCCTTATCGCGTCGTGGTGATGGCGCCCTGAATTCCGATCTCAGATGTCCCATCTGGCCGCATCTGCACGTTTCTCGCCTCCTAGCATGCCTATCCCGAGATCTCTGACCTTGACCACGACCCCTCTGACCCATGTCATGACCACCTTGATCCGTGTCTTAGCGATGTTACTGTGGCTGCTGGTGTGCTGGAGCCATCACGTGCACTGGCTGCCTGTCATCATACTGAACCCTGTTATCCTAGCGTCCATCCCTGACATCCCTGCCCTTATGGTCATCCCTGTGATCATCTTTACGACCCCTGGTAAATTGTTCCCGTTATCTCTTCGGCTTCTTATCCTGTCGAGAACCCTTCTCAACCACCACCTCAGCTGATGCTGTCACTGGAAGACCGCTCTTCTACAACAAGAACGTCTCATAGGTTAATGCTCTCTCAAACATATCCTGTACTGTTGGAGCCTAAGATGATACTATTACACTAGCAATACTCTCCTCAACTCCCTGGATGAAGTAGTAGATCTATAGGCATTTGGTGTCGACGATATCCATCGAGAACTACAAAAGATATCAGTATATGTCCATATACTGTAACATCGTCTGATTTCCCTGCCTCAGGGATAAGAACTCCTCTCTCAACCTCAGTCAAACCTCTATCAGGATAAACTGTTCGTAGAAGATCTCTCAGAACTCCACCCAAGTCGTTGGATCGGCATGTGTCTCCTAGTAGTTAGCCCACCACACTGCTGCGTCGGACCTAAAGCATGTTTCAAACATTCTCACCCTGTGCCTCTCCTTCGTGTTCAGCTCCTTATGCAGGCGCTGATGAGATACAATCCAATCCCCTGCTGCCTCAGGATCTCTACCGCCATAAAAATATGTGGGATAGAACTTGAGGAAGTTCCGTAGTCTCCGAGCCTATGGATCTATAACGTACTCTAAAGCTGTTGTCAGGGGTAGCCTCCAGTGCTGGCGTGGGTGTAGGAGTCGGTGTCTTTACGGGCGCTATAACCGGTGTAGTCTCTACCATCTGAGTCTCAAGTACCACCGTTTGCGCCTGTGTCGGAATCTTCGTGGGTGCTGTCGCCAGCAGAGTAGGTGCAACTATAGCCTCTGTCGGTCCCGCAACTGCTGTTGTCTCTCTAGTTATTGCCATCTCAGCCATCGTGACTGCCTGCTCTCTCAAAAGTCGAAGTACCTCACCTATCTAAATCTCGTGTGCAACCACTCGATCCTCTAGGGTGATAGTCAGTCCACGAGCTCCCGCGATGTCACTAGTTTTCCCCTCTATAGTGTTCAGCATCAATATGTGTGCTCTGGACTAGCTCCAATATACGTATGCATATATATATATATATATATATATATATATATATATACAACATAACATATTAAACATAACAGATCCTAACTATACTCGCCTTTATCGCTTCCCAACTAAAAGTTCTATGCAGACTCATTCGGTTTCCACATCTAATTTATTTTAAAGTTTCTGCTCTTGAAAAATTTTTAAATTTCCCGAGGTTCCTTGAGCACTCGCTCTGATACCAACTATGACGGACCCAATTTCTAAGGCCGCCCCTTGGCCAGCTACTTCCCCGCCCGTGCACTGGAAGCACCTGCCACGTCACTGCGCTAACAAAAAGAGCATTTTAAGTTAACTTGTTCAACCTATAATGGAATCCTGGTAGTACTATGCATATAGGTGATCAATTGTAGCAGTAATATATACAAGTACGGGTGTGAAACAGCAAACGTACTAGCGGCCTCAACTCAGGTAAGTCAGATGTAATCACCAAGAATCCCCTTACCCTTGCTAGTACTAGGATTTGGGCTCAAGACATCATAAAAACCAGATGATTAGCCCAGTAAGTAAAATCCCAAGGAAAACCACCGTGCATCATAATTTAAGAAATAAATAACAGAGCTAATAAAATAGTGTTAAATAAACATGCGGAATGAAGGAAAATATGCAGGCAACTACTCAAAGCTCATCACATGAATATAAACACACAGATATACAAATGGGTGTGAACACAGCTGACTAAGTTGTGTACTTTGTACCAGGAGCCCTAGTCATGGCCTACACCATCGACCTAACGATTATGTCCTAGCGGCATTAGCCCTACTGGGGTAATCGAACACGTAAATCAGTATTCTACTCGGGATATCATCTATTGAAGTCGAGAACATGCGCTACATACTTAGCAAGCGACCACAACAACCCTCTGATACATATACGGGAATAACTCGACCGTCGCAGTAAGAATGGACTCACAGATTATCAAAGATTAACAGCTCAAATGAATAACAATAAGTAAATACAGTAGTGGTGTTCATTTGGGTTTTACGTACCTCAAACCGTGCTCAATAACCCCGAAAACACCCTCGATCTAACCCCTGACTAGTCCCCGACTTCAAACACACTCCTAAGACCGATTACTTGTGTTTTAATGGTTAATTAATTGGACTTGTGTGTTAATTAGTGTAAATGGGCTCAATTATACACTTAGCCAAATTCATGGTCTCGGGTCCTACCGCGCTAGGCTAGCTAGCCAGCGCGCTGGGAAGTCTGGTTGTGGTTTTTGAGTGTTGAGTCCTCAGCGCACCAGGTAGAGTTGACAGCACGCCATGCGATTCTTTGCCCAGGAAGGAGATTCATCTTCCACAGCGTGCCCAACGTACTAGTGTTCATTACCCAGCGCGCTAGGTACGCCCTTGCCCAGAATTCTAACAACGAATTCGGGGTTTCTAGGGTTTCCCAATCACCCAACACATGATTTATGATATACACACCTCAATCGCACCAAATACATGTCCAAAACACAAGTTTAAACATGATCAAACCAAAAATCTAAAGAATCAAACATGCATGTTTAAAAGTTCAACTTCCACTCAAATCCCTCCAATTTTCCACAATACGATCCAAATCAATATAATTCATCGAAATAAACCTCATAAACACCTAATCTTTCAAAATATTTGTAAATTCCTCAGAAAATTCAAAATTACTCCAAACCCAGCAAAACCCATATTTTCATGGAAATTCAAAGATTTGGTGAGTATATTACCTTGAATTCATTGTTGCATGCCAAATTTAACTCTCATTTCCACGAATTCTCTCCTCAATATCCAATTTTCCTCTCTCAGATTCTCAGAAATTGTTGAGAAGTTTTTTAAATTTGCAAGTTTCCCATTGATCGGTTGTTATTTGTAGTTGGTGTTCTAATCTAACGCACACACGTATCTCGAGGCTGATCGAACGTCCCTAATAAGCTGGTGTCACTCAGATCTTGGACACCTTATCATGACACTAATTGCCTTGTATCTCCTCGTTGTGCGTCTCGAGGACAATCCTAGGTGTCCTGATTTATTTGATTACAACTATAAGACTTTGTATATTTGAATCGATTGAACTTATATAACCTAGCTAACTCATCAATTAAATTCCATAAAATGGTAAATACGGTCACACTAACTTCCTGACTACCCGGCACTCTGTGCCCCACATCTGGCACGCACCCCGAGGCGATCCCACACTTAGTGTACCTAATTGATCTACTTTAGCCTAAGGTTATATTGAAATCCCATTAATCAACTTCCATAATCATAATTATGTTATTGTTCTCGGATTTAGCTTATTTCTCCAATGCCTAGCCTAGCAACTAGCGAACCCCTTGCGTTGGCGTATTCTACGAGACGAAACCCCAACACTCAATCTCGCCAGACAAGATACTATCGATGCACACCTTTGATGGAATACCTAACAATACATAAATGATAATACATCACAGAAATGAAATACAACAGTACACAGTCTGTGGCGGCCCCAATTTTCCACATTGGTCCGCCACGGGAGGCCACGTGGGCCCACAACTGACCACTCAACCGCCAGCTGTGTCCCACGCCCAGTTATCCATTATCAATCAATTTCCTGTTAACTTTAGTTCCTCTAATATCATTTATCCTTAAATTATGCCCTTTAATATCATTTAACCATAAATTACGCAGCGGAAGTCTCAAATCATTAAATGATACCAAATGTAACAAGTCTAAATATCAATTAATCTAATGTGGAAACCATACCAAAATGTAGTCCCCAAATATAAATCAAGTGTCATCCTCAAAGTCATAAACAAACTAGAATATAACTCTCACAACCCAAACCCAGCATAAAACAAATACATACAATCAACAGCGTATAAAAGGAGTAGTTCACGCCTTCAGTCACAGATAATCTTTACGTGTCTCCTTGTCCCTGCACTTATCAAATCCTGCACTCAAATCACCCAACACATACGGTGACGAGTCCAGTGAGTAAACTCCCAAAGAAAACCATCGAGTAAATAATAAACAGATTCAGAAGCCAATAACTAACGTTAGCTACACATGCAAAGAGTACGGGCCAGCCATAAAACCCTGCATGTGTAGGTAACAAGCATGCAAGATGATCAACGAATAATCATAATGTCAACAATATGCTCCACAACCATTACGATAAAACCAGACAAAAGTAGAATGCAATCTCACATACTAGATCATACTTCGTCAATCCGAGCGCCCAGAGGAAACACACCACACCTGGGATCCACCCGGACCACTAACGGTGACCAGAACAAATCACAGATCCACCGAACACGTGCACCCCGCGGCTCGGGACACAATCCACCGGCGGCGCAAGTACAAGCGCTACAATCTAGCATGCTTAATCACGTGCCACAATCATCCCGAATAAACTTCGATAGTGAAAACAAATCCAACACCAACCAATAACCCGACCAACACATGATCACAATGAATATGAATTTCAAGAATAATAAACGCAAGAATTTTAAAGAATTAAATACTCCAGATGTGTTTCTGTTGGGGTTTACGCACCTATACCGCACTTCGATTACCCGAAACCCAAATCCCAGTCCGATTCCTCCAAATCCCCGACTCCAATTACTATTCCGAGACTCCTGGAATTCATTTGTGAGGTTTAATGATCAATTAATGGGCTCATAATGTTAGTTTGACTCATTTTCTCATTTTCCAATTTTTGGGAGTCCAGTGAACAATTAGCGCGCTAATGAGATCAATTAGCGCGCTAATTAATCTCAATCACTATTCATTTCGTCTTCAATCAGCGTGATTAGCGCGCTAATTTCTCCAATTAGCACGCTAATTGCTCGCTGTCCAGAAATTTCCAAATTTAACATTTTGAACTCCAAACCCATAAATTAAATTCTCATGTTTCCATAAAACGTCAATAACCTTAATTACACCATTTAAACATGAATTACCATAATCAAACACCAAAATCCACAAATCATGGAAATCACATTTTCAAAACCCACTTTCCAAAATCATCCAACTTCTCTCAAACTTGCTCAACCACACAAACCCATATCATAGCACATTCTTAAACCTTAAATCTCAACAAAATACAGTGCTTAACCTCTCAATAAATTCGAATTTTACAAATTCAAACCCACTCAAAGAATCTCATAAAAATCCAAGTTTGTTGTATCCATACTTTAGATTCTTGTTGTAGGAAGCCACAATCACCCTCTACACACCTTGATGATGTTGTTCTTCCTCCTCTTCTTCCCCACCGATCTCTCTCTTCCTCTCAAAACCACACTTCCTCTCCCCTTTTGATCGGTCAACACACATACATATATATATATACTTAGTTTGATCAAGTGTGTACACAAATCTCGAGAACAATCCAAGGGTTCATGGTCACCCTGTGTCACTCCAACTCACTAACACCCTATCATGACATTTGACACATCAATTCTCTCCATTGTGCATCTCGAGAACCATCCAACTGTTGTTATTTTATTTAGCCCAACTATAGGACTTATTGATTTCTAATTAATTTAGCCTATATCAAGTATCTATTCCATTCAACAAATTACAAAAATTCACGGGTAAGCTCACCGTAGTTTCCCCGACTACCCGACACCCCGTGCCTCGTGTCCCGTGTCCGCACACACCCCGAGGCCATTCCTCACTCGTTAATAAACTACATTAACACACATATTGCAATGCCATTTAACTAATTTGGACCTATACATCGCAACTTCACCACCAGAGCACACAAAACGGACTGTATACCTATTCCAAACTCGTTCCAGCCTCGCTGTGGGACCCACGCACGTCCTCGCTAGCGTCCACGTCCGCACTGACGTCACTAGTAACGGCTATTGAAAATTGGGCCGTTACACAGTCAGTACGCTAGGTCAGTATCTTGCTCTGTCTATCCGCGGCATCCACATGGCGTCTGAGTTGGCGTCTTAATCTAAAAATAATTAAATAATGGTGCTAATAAATAACGGGTCATTACAATAAAGCTGATGTGATGTAACTCACGGCTGACTGAACCTAGATCATTACTGCTTAGCTCGTGTTAGTCTCATTTGTTCACTTATGGTATTTTTCAACATATGTTAGATAGAGCATTCCTTGGCTACTAGTTATGCTTTTTAATACCATCCTTTTCTTTTGGAAATGTGAATACATATATCATCAGGAATTATTGTTATATTTTTGTACTCACCACCCTTCTTATGACGGTGAGCGCAGATCCATCGAGCGCAAGCTGGGCAAGGAGAAGATTGCTGACTACCTCTTAACCTCAAGCATGACTTAAACTGGACTTGTAGGTTTTGATATTTTGTATTATTATTACCGTTACGTCTTTTGATATTATTTGGGTTATATATTGGGTTGAGCGATAGTTCCCCAACCTTTCATGACTTTCACACTGGTTCATATTCGCCATTTTATTATATATTTCATGTGATCGCTATTTCCTGATTTCCACATTTGGGATTTACTTCATTGCTTCCACATAAATTGTTAAGACTTTCGCTAATTTAGTAAACTGTCAAAAGTTTTAATTAACTCTAAAATTTGTATAATAATGTGACAAGTGTAATACTTATCCTTAACGCATAAAATGTGGAGAATAGTTTAGAAAGGCTGACTAATACGTAGTTAAGTCTTACGTGGTACGTGGATGACATTAGGGCTTAATTACAGGATTAGGCCGGGCAATGCCCTAGATTAAGGAATAAGCTGTCAAAGATGCTCAATAGGTTGCCTTTGAGTTCTGCTACTTGAAGTACTTCTTCTACTATTGGAAGGTCTTCGATTGTCAGTGTTCGTTTCCCAATAAGTTTATTTTTTACTCTATTTCCGAAGGTGACATCTCCTTCAACACATGACTAATAATTTTTAAGAAAGCTTTTATCACCAGTTATGTGCATAGAACATCCACTGTCAAAGTACCACTTGGTGCTAACCATTTATTTCAGAGACATGTATGTTATATTACACATTTCTTCTTTTTTGGGTGCTTATCTCATCTGAGTTCTGATAGGGCGCTTTATAGACTCTTTGTGTAATTTTGTGTTGCCTTCTGGCTAGTTCTCTGATCATCTTTTAACACCTGGGACATATGTGGCCTTTGATTCCACAGTAATAGCACATAGGTTTGAAACTTTGTTTGACTTGTTGATCGGTAGTGACAGCTTCTTAGATTCTCTGATAAACTTCATTTGCTTTAGTGCTAGAATCTTTGAAGATGTGCCTATAACATAGCCGAGACCTTTTATGATCTCCATTTCCCTTCCTTTAAAAGAGAATGTTATCGAGTTTAGCCTTCCCTTTGTTCAGTTGCTTCAATGTATTCTGAACCTGCTTCAGTTTGCTTCTACAATCAGCTAGTTCACCTTCCTTTTCCTAAAGACAAACAAGCAAATATTGATTGCATATAACTGTTTCTTCCCACTTAATCATCATTCAGAGTAGCTGCTTTAAAATCTACATCTGAAATTAGATTAGAAGATTCACAAACAGAATCATCATAATCACCTTCAAATAAGTGAGTAGCACTCTCCTTTGATTGTTGAACAGGTGAAGCTTTATCGATTATGACAGGTTTTATTCCTTCAGTTGCAATAGCATTAGATGTTTGTGTTGTAACAACAACCGCCACGAAAACATCATGCAAGTTATTCATCTCCTTTTCATTCTTAGAATTAAAGTCACTACAGGTTAAGGTTAATGATTTCTCTGTCTTCTTTAATGGACATTCTGCCTAGAAGTGACCAAGTCCTCCACATTCTTTGCAAGTCATCTTACTCCTGTCAAGCATTTTAGTTTTTCCATCCTTTCGTGATGAGCCTCTAGTCTTCAATCCCTGAAATTTCATATATAATTTATTATATTTACAGGTTAGTAAAGCAAGATCTCCCTCAACTAGAGTATGGCTATTTTCAGTAGCCTTCAAGGCAAGCTCCTTTGTTTGCTTCTTTTGCTGATTGAGATGCATCTTATAAGTTGACAACAAACCCATAAGTTCCTCGAATCTCTGATTTTTCATACCTTGACTGTCTTGTATAGAGGAAATTTTAACGTTGTACTTCTCAAGTAGTGTGCTGATAACCTTTTGCACCATCTTTTTGTTAGAGTATCTTTTTCCCAACTAATGTGCTTGATTAGTAAGATCTTTCAGCTTGGAAGTGTAGTATAACAAGGTCTCGTCCTCTACCATTCACATCAATTCAAACAATGATTTAAGCATGAGAAGCTTTGACACTCGCACCTGCTCATTACCTTCAAAGAAGTGTTCCTAGATTTTCCATGCTTATTTTGCTATTTTACATGAGGAGATTAGCTTGAGATGCTCTTGTGTAACTATTCCAAAAATGGCATTGAGAGCATTGGCATTTGCTGACAACAACTTCTCTTTAGTTTATGACTAGTCGTCGGGGTTTTTTGCTATCATATCTATAATAGGTGTAACATAACCTTTCTCGATTGATCATCAAGCCTTGACATCTACGAACATAATATGAACTTCCATTCTTGCCTTCCAGTACGTCTAGTTTGTACTGGTCAGCACAGGAGGTCGAGTGTTGGACACTCCTTCCTACTGGTTTGACTGATTTCCCTGATACATTTGGTTAATGTTCAGACCTCATTACAGTTTGTAAAGAAACAGAGTTTAAGTAGTGCCTACTCTGATACCAATTGAAACTACTGAACCAATGTGTGTTACAACAGGAAACGTAATGTGTTGTAACATGAAATTAAACAGTATAGAAATGTAAATAATAATAGTAAAGCAAACCACAAGACCAGGAGATTGTTCATGCAGTTCGGTCCACGGCCTACGTTTGCGGGGCCACGCCAAAATGCAAAATTCTCTATGAATACGTACGATGTACAGGACTCCTTTAATGACTCTCTCACTGAGCTCCTACTAGCATCTCCCTACTCTTCTCTGGATCTTACCCACAAGTTTTCCACTTGCAGGAATGAGGCTCCCCCTCACACTAGCACCCAAGTCCCCTTGGAGCTTTACAATTCGATAAGTAAATGAGTGAACACATACGTTTATTGCACAAAACAAAGTTAGAAGAGATGATTTACATACCCTTTACTTTAACATATATATAGTAATCTACAAGACTCTCTGTGACTGTCCCTCTCCTAATCTAAGGCACCGTCAGCCTAATCCCATAATTAAGCCCTAATCATGACACTATGAATCAATTACATATTAGTCAGCCTTTTTAACCTATTTGCCAACTTGATCGCGTTCAGGATAAATAATACACAAACTCTACCAATTTCTATAACGTAGAGTTGTTTAAAATATTTAAAAGTTAGTTTAGTTAGTGAAAGTCTTAACATGATTTTAGGGGAAGTCTTAACACAATTTTAGAGGAAGTCTTCTCATTCAAATGAAACAATTTGATTATCCTAAGTGTGGAAACCAGGAATAACGATCATAATATATATGAACTATGCGACGAAAGATATAAAAGTGTAATAGTCAAAAGTCGGGGAACTACTAACACTCATCCAAATATACAACCCAAAATGTATATAAAAGACGTAAATAAAGTATGTACAAGACAGATGAATGCCGAGTAGTCGCCAATCTTCTATTTGCTCGGCCTGTTTGACGATGGATCTGTACCCACCATCATAAAAAGGACGGTGAATATAAAAGTATAACAATAATCCCTAAATGACCTATTTACTCACATTTCCAAAATAAATGAATGGTATTTAAAAGCATAATGATAGCCAAAGAATGCTCTAAGTAAACATGCTAGAAAATATCAAAAAATTAAATGAAATTGACACAGGTTAAGCAGTCTGATCTACGTCCGGTCGGTGGTGAGAACTATCATTTAGCCTTTTCCACTATTTATATGAAATTGTGCACTACATATTATCATTTTCTAATAACCTCAAATGGCGGAGCTGTGCTCTACGTGTATAAATCATCTATCATAAATCTCGCCGAACACCCCGGTTCATTATGCCTTGAGTTACGCGAGTATAGTGGAGAGTGCGGATATCCCCGAGGTCCAGTGACCCCGTGAGCCGCCCACTCTATAATTTGCAATGAACCCTAGATTCTAAAACTACTTTAAAGCCAATAAGAAGACTCGGTAAAGGAATTTAATAATAGAAATGCTACAAAGCACAATAAGCCAAGAATACAAGTTTATAATTCAATATTTTCCAGTCCTAATAGCATGCTATTCATTTCAACTCTTTAATACTTATTGAAAAAGGACTTGAGCAATGGAAAGAATCAAATAGATTTAACACAAGGTAATATCATGATGCCAAACTCAACAAGAAAAAATAACAATAAATCATGATATCAAGAGTACAAGAAACCCATTTACAGTCCTATGGACTATTCAACAATAATATTTAAAAATGAAATGAAAGTAAATACTTCAAGTGGGATTACTCACATCAAGCAATTATCCTAGCTAACTCCGACCTTCCGACGCCTAAACCCGCGTATTTGAACTATCAACGCACTTTCCTATATGCCCGGGATGTTTAGATAGGTATTAGGTTTGGTTTAGGTCAAGTCAAATAGATTTGTGAACCTATAACCCAAAACAAACCCTTAAGTTCTTGAAAAACTTCAATTTGATACTTACCATTGCAGCGTTAATTAAACCATCATAAACTCTAAATCATCAAAGACACTTAAAAAGAAAGTTTTAGCTCTACGTCTTAAATTTCTGGAATGGTATGGTGTGTAAGGTTTGGATATAAAATGAAGGAGATATCAAATATTTTCAAAGACAACTCAAATTAGAATCAAAATCTAATTAATTAGATTGTAAAAAACATTTCTCCCAATTTATAGCTCCAAAAACTCATGATTTTTTGTCACAAGTCACTTAACATATGCAAGAATAATATAATAAAAATTCATCTCATTTGGACATGAATTGGAGAAATTATGCCTTTTCAAAATTCACCTTCAACAATCTCGTCATAACATTTAAATCACCTTTTTGCAGAGCATTTTTTAGTTAGAAAGAGCTGGAATTTCAAAAATATGGTAGAGACAAAAGTTATTCTTCTATGAGTTATCTTTCTTCTGGCATTGGAATCACTTAATTTGGAGTTATGATGAGTGAGGTATATCAAAATTACAAAGGTTGTATCAAGAAAATCAAAATTTCAATTTTACAAGAAAAAAACCTAATCTTTAGCAAAGCTTCTCAATTCTGAAATACAGCTTAGGAAAATCGTTTGGTGTTTCAAAGTGAGTTAAAACATCATTAAAAATATCTTTGAAAGCAATTTTATATAAAAGCCTCAATATTCATAGCCAAGAACACAACAATTGAAGCATAAAAGAGAATAGATGATAACTAAGGTTTTAGCTTTGATGGTTGTCAATTGAGCTTCTTTTGATATGCAAATTTGGCTCTCTTACACCCCAATTTCTAGCAAACAAAATCCCCTAACAGCTCTGAAATTTCTTGCTTGATTTGCATGCAAAAGAGAAGGAAAATGTTTACGTGTTTCTTTTATAGTGTTGGGTTTTCATCAAGTTGCACAACTCCATCTCCATGTGAATCAAAGGTCATCAAACACTCCTACTCACCCACTTTTTTTTCAGCTCAATGACACTTGTCAAGTATGCAGTTTCCTTTATCATGGTCATCCGTCATTTGATTTTTTTGTCCATCTCTAGGATGATCTAATAACCATCAATCACTCCTACTTCCACTAAAACCAGCCCTCTAACACAAAAATTGTCACAAAGCCTTATTGAGATTGGTTGTTGCACATATCTCGAGGCATGTCAATATGAGTAGGATTTTTATTTTAACTTTAGGTTTTTCTAACTTGATTTACATTGAAGATTTACATTGAATAAAAACCATAGGCTACATATTTGATTTGCCTTAATATAAATACTATAGGCTATGTGCTTAGTCATTAAATCATATTTAAATGACTTAAGACTCACAATATTACTAGCTACCCGATCCCACGGCTCGCACACAACTCGAGGCGTTTTCCCGTGTGCGTCGAATCGATGATATTATTCGAACTTAACTATTCTGGGTATAAGGTACACACATACAATACACTAAGCATTCACCACATCAATTATAAAATATACCTTGACTACGTGCCTCGGTCAGTACACGTGTCCCAACGCGAGACCACATCACGTGTCGGTAACCCTAATTACGGCAAAAATATAAGATTAGAAATTTGGGTCGTGACACTCTTAAATCCTAACAACTACTAGAATCCAAATGTCCTAATCTTCAGAAACTTCCACATTCTTCTCCACGAAGCATGTGAGCAATATTGCCCTCAAAATTTGTACCAAACATCAACAATTTCTCATTCAGTTGTGGATAAGAATGGATCGTAACAAACCACAACTACCAGATTTTAGGCTCTGTTATAACTGATCTGATCTTCATATTATAACAACATATCATAACAAATTGTGGTTCTCCAAATCAACATGTGAACCACATTGGATCATTAATTCATTTTAAGACAACTGATGACAATTCATCACGACAATAACAATCAATACCCATTTAATTAAAAGTTTAAATGAATCTTAAAAGTTGTAATAAGTCGTTGTCCTTGTGTGGTGTTCATTTCACAACTTAAGTTCTTGAACGAACTTATATTGCAGCTCTATACCAGATCGTATAATTTTTTGTATACTCGTCAGAATTGGATGATTTTCGGGTATGTAGTTGATCAATATGTTAGGTAGGCTTTCACCAAAACCTACAATTTTTGGAGTTTTTATTTAAGAGTTATTATCTTTTAAGATGTTGTCTAAAACTAGCTGTCAAATGGATACTTATTCAGTGTTTCATATGTAAATCCTTCAATTCTCATAAGAATTGAGCAAACCTTACCTTTTCGAAAAGCTAAGAAATAGAGCTTTAAGTTTTCCACATGGTGTGTTCTCTAAATTTTGATGTTCAAAGGCCCAAAAATAGGCTGCAATAATTCACCTGGAAAACAGTTTATCGGAACATCTTTTAATTAGGAAAAATATAGTGGAAAAAAGGAGTTCGAGTCGCGTGACTTAGACGAGACATTGGCTAGGGTTCATACTAGGACTAGCCTAAGATTATAATTGATCAAGATTATAAAATGTTTCTGTAGATTTACTCGAGATTTTTGTAAGAGATAATTGGAAGGTGTGACAAGTCAGTAAAGAGTTACGAAATTGTGACCGAGGTAAGCGGGTTTCACTCATTTATTATTTATGCTATGTTTTTTAGTATATTTAGTTCACTTAGCTTATGGACTAGGTTTAGGGAACTGTATTGTGACTTAATGATTTAAATATTTTGGTTTAGATAAAAGAACGGAAGTGTAATAGAACAGGGTGCCAATAACTTGAATATAATGGAGTTGGCGTATAAGTACTAGTCTCCAAGGAATACATTAAAGTTTACGCGTAGATAAGGACCAAGCTTCAATGGCTAACATGAGAACGGTTGATAAGTACCATTCTTAGAGAGCAATGGATAAGTACAATCTCAGAGGAAGGTGGATAAATACCAACCACAAAGGAAGGCGAATAAGTACCTACCTCTATTAAAATGGTAACTAGAATCTGATTCCAGTTCTAACTATGATACCCTGTTCATTCACTATCTTTTTAGAGTCGAAATCTCATTTATACTTTAATACACTCTATGAGGTTTTGCATTGGCCAGTGTAAGACTCCTTGGGTTATATTTATGTGTAAATGAATGGAAGACTAGTTTTAAGTTAAATGAAAAATGACGATTACAATACAGGAGCAGTACATTGAATGACTTGCATCTGTTTGTGTATTAGTTTATATGTTTTTCAATATCCTGTTAGATATGATTGGTTCATATTGGTATTGCATATTCTTTGATTATTATGTAGATAACTAATGGAAAAGTAAATACCACTTTATTGAGCTCGTTGAATGCTCACACTCCTTTTCAACAATCTCAAGTAACTCGGTTAACGTGTGGGAGCGGAAAATAAACGCAAGACTTGGAGGAGTTTAGCAATTTGTCTTCTAATGTATTAAATTATTTTTGAGTTGTGTAACTCTTGATATTTCATATAAGTTGTATAATATAACTGGGCTGGGATTTTGTATTGTAGTCAATGTTTATTCTAGTTTTATATCTGACATATCTTGCGTTTTATCGAAAAAGTTTTAATTCTGCTGCGTATTTAATTCCTTTTAATTTGCTTTGCGAGATATACATGTTTTATCAGGTTTCAAAGGAAGGCTGCTTGCTCTAGTTAAGTCTGGCTAGTGTATCTGGAGAAGGGGGTGACAAAAAAAGTGGTTCGGATGGGTATGGGTCTGGACACCCCCTCTTAATAAAAACTAAAAGTAGTGTCTGACCCATACCTGTTTTTGAAACGAACATTTTTTTTTTGTCCTGACCCGTATGTTTTTAAAATAAACAAGACCCATTTTTTATCTGAAGCCATTTTTTATAATAATAATAAAATATTTTTTCCACTTAATTATTCACAAAAATATATGATTTTTTTTGTTACAATACATTCCATTACTACATAAAGACATGTAATATATTCAAAATTAAAGTCTTACAAGTTTTCATATAAAAATAACATCCTCATTAGTAAAGTACAATGCAATCATTATGAAACTTTTTAAATACCCCTATAAATAAATAAAATATTATTCGAATTAATCGTTAAATGGGTACTCGTTTTTTAAAAAAATTTATCTGTGCCCATACCCTTTTTTGAAATGAACAAGAAAACATGTCCAAACCCGTATTTATTTTGAGAAAATCATGTCCAGACCCGTTAAAAATGGATTCAAAAAAATGCAGACAAACGGGTCCAAACACTTTTTGTCACCCCTAATTTGGGGCTTAATTAGAGTTTTAGATCGGATATCACCCTAATTAGGCTAGGGGATGCGACATTGGCTTACCCTCTTAAGTTATGAACGAATCAATGTGTTTGATGAGACTTCAAATAAAGATTTTAGAATATTAAGCTCCTTTTTAGAATAAAAAATATAAACAAAATGTTAATTTTGGCGCATTACATTTATTTAATTTTTTGATAATTATTATGATGGAAGAAAACTAGTTTTATCTATCAAAGCACATTTGGTGAGATGAATGAGACATCACTTACCAAAAGGAAAGATTTAAAGAATTTGTTGATTCGATTCTTATTGAAGTCAAAAAAAAACTTTTTGTTTACTCCCCAATTAGGCTTGATTAGTCCTATGAGACTGTTTAAACCTTCACTAATCCCTTGCGAAATTAGTTGATAATAACCTGAGAAAAACTAATGACATGTTTGGCTCGAGAATTATTGAATCGTTCCATATTTGCTTGCCTAATTAACACAAGTCATATATTAGATAATCCTTTGTTTTCCTTTACACAAAGTGTGTTAGGTTAGATCTTTTATTAGGTTGTTATGCCCCTTCCATATTATCTTCTTCTTTGTCTTCTTTAGATAGGGAAAGGGTAAAGTTGTACTTTTTACTCTCTTAAGTTGAGCTTGCCTAGGGATAACGGGAGGTGTCTCTTGTGGTAAGAGTTTGAGCGTTTAGATAAGAGGATACAACTAAGTGCAACATACTTTGATGACCAAAAAAATATAAATAAAAAAATAAAAGGAAGTATTACATATAATTAAAACCCACAATTTTTATAATTACCCTCTTGGGTTAAGAATGATCAAAATACCTTTTAGGCTACAAAAAAAAAAAAAAAACAAAAATACTAATCAGAAATAAATAAGTAAATATAAAACCGACAAATTTTTTTTTTTCCAAAATATATATATGCGTCGTTTAAAAGCCCGTCGAGAAAGTCCAAAAAAAAAAAAAAAAGTTTTGTTCCAGATATAACGAGAGAGAAATTCGGATAGGAAGATGAGAAAGTGTTCCAGATATAACGAGAGAGAAATTCGGACGAGAAGATGAGAAAGATAAATATGAGAGGAATCAGTGATCCACTCCAACTCAAACTCCAACTCCAACTCCATATAAATTAAGGGATGTTTTCCCAAACACTCTCTCTGCTTTCTATCTCTATCTCTAGCTAGAGGTAATATCTTGCGTCTCTCCTTGATTTTTCCATAAGATCTACCATTAGGGTTAGAATTAGGAGTGGGTTCTCTCTCTCTTAGGGTTTCTGTAAAAACTACTGTAATTAGATGGATTGTGTCTCGAAGATCGCATTGTACATGAAGATTTTATTATGAATTAATGTTTATGATCAACTTGCCTTGATTATACATACTTTTTCTTTTTTTTTTTTTCATGTTTTATATTTTTAGATTATTGTCAGGTATTTGGAGCTTTATCCCGACCAATCTCAAACTCGAAGAAGGTAGGACGGCAAGGGCAGTGCCTCTAATCAAAAGTTTTTTAGTTTTTCTGTAACTGAGACCTCTAGTTAAGGAAAGATGGATCGGTGTCGTCCCACCACAATCTTCTTGATTTTTATGTTCGTATTTTAAGCTGTACAGAAGAAAGATATTAATTGACATGCTATGAATGTCTTGTAGGTCTGTCATAATCAACAACATGGTCAAAGATGATCATCAACAATGCGACATTGCGATTAATTGCCACTACAACCGCAACGAAGTTAATAACACTGTGTGCGAGCGATGTCGCAATGGATTTCCCTTTCCAGTACCTGCACTGAATCGGGATATCGAGTATATTCGTTCCTTCCCAGTAGGATATAGATTCAAGCCTTCAGAGCTTGAGCTCATTCACCATTACCTTCTCAACAAAATCTGCAATAATGCATTGCCGCCAAACAAAATCATTGAACATGATGTCTACCTTTTGCATCCAGCAAAATTAACAGGTACTGCCCTACTTATATGTTTGAGAATCAAAACTAATATCGATTTACCATTGAATTGTACAATTATTGGTTCAAATTAAGTTACTGAGTATTTGACTAGTTTGGACCCACCTTCTGCAAGCCCTGCTATAAGAGAGCAGGTTCCTCCGAGAGTAAAGCATAAACTAATTGAACTTCGAAATCTATGAATATTAAGGTTAGAAATAAAGTTTGTCTACAAGTACTTGTCTTGCTTGCTTTAGTTTTTATCATATACTTATTTTTTTTGTACATGCAATGCTAGCTTTAAATGATTCATGTTGACAAACATAATACTTGTGCTTTGGGCAGAAAAATACCAGGTTTACGGGGAGGTTGACAAAGAATGGTACTTCTTCACACCTAGGGAACGAAGATACAAGAACGGAGACCGCCCTAACCGCAATGTCGCTGAGCTTGGATTCTGGAAGGCCACCGGTTTAGATAAGAAAATTCGAGAGACAGGGCCTTCCGGAACACGTTTGTTGGGGACCAAAAAGGCATTGGTGTTCTATGAAGGGAAGCAATCAAAAGAGAATAAGAAGACAAATTGGACAATGCATGAGTATACAGTACTTGACATAGAGAGGCCAAAACATACTAAGAGGGTATGTAAAATCATAATTCAATTACTTATAAGTGCTCTCTTAATCAGAATTTCATCAATGACCAATATTTATTCTTTTATGTTTCTTAATTCATGATGCTCTCCTTGGTCTCGTCACAGTTGGACAATTGGGTCTTGTGCAAGATTTATAAGAAGAAAAAGAAGAAATCTCTTTCAAGATCTTCTTCTTCAAATTCGAACCATCCAAATGGCGGACATCTTGATAATGTTGGTCATGAGGATGCTGAAGATGAACTTTCTAATAATGATGGTGAACCTTCTCATGATGGAGAGCTTGCCAATGGTGAACTTGCTAATGATGGTGATGAGCTTGCCACCAACTGTGAACTTGCTAATAATGGTGAACTCACCAAAAGTGAACTTGCTAATAATGGTGAACTCACCAACAGTGAACTTGTTGGAAATGAACTCGCGACTTATGATGATCTTTCTGATTATTGTAATTACCTCGCTACTGGTGAGTTCGAGCTTCTTCAAGATGACGAAGTGAACTGGTTATTCTACGAAGATACCTCAGACTTGGATTTGAGTAAGTGCACCAACATCAACAACGACTTGGGACCTGATGAACATCAACCTCAACAACAACGTCTCATGAGTCTTCCAGAACAGATAAACTCTGATGTGCACAACATGCAAGAGCACCAACAGCAACAGCTTAATTACCAGAGAAATCAAAGCATTGATGGTACACAAGCTGATCTCACTGATTACTAGAAACATAACAACTTGGGCAGGAAAAAGAGAGAACAATTGCTTTGATGGCATAAGTTATAAACAATGGAGCCATTTTTTCTGCATGGGCTCTTCATGTTTATACACCATGTTAATGTTTTAGATATATAGCTTGTTTATACATGTTTTTCGACAGAAGTAGATAGTTTTGAGGATTGAAATACAGTTGTAATTGATGTTCTGCATTGAGGGGTGGTCATGAATGCAACGGCCATGGAGCCCTTTCTTGGGGCCCCAATCTTAGATTTTTATAATCTTTGCACATGCTACTAGAATTTATTTTCCATTGTGTACATTTGAAAAGTACCCTTCATTGTGAAATATATAGTAAGAAATGACCCTGTTATTATCATTATCATTACTGTACATTAGTTTTTTGTATGCCATTTAAATATTTAATGGGAGTTTTCAAAAAAAAAAAAAATACGCAAGGGGCCACGTACAATGTGTGCTAGCTAGAATGATCATGTTAGTCTAGTGTCATACTTAGAGACAATTACTAGAAGGTTAATTTTTTTTTTTTAGTGGGGAATTACTAATGGTTTTTAACTTACAGTTTGCTTCACAAACAAAACCTATACATAAACTGTTATTCACCAATTCAAAAATACAAATTAATATGCAGGTCCAACGAGAAAAGCCTTTACACACCACGACACAGAAATTTTTACGCAATTCGGTCCAAGATCTACATCTGCGAAATCACGCCCAGATGTGAAGTATCCACTAATGATAGAGTTACAGATTTATGCAAGACCCCAACCAGTGATCCTTCACCAGACTTGCCACACTTCCTTTTACCCTCACAATGAACTCTCATCCAAAGATCCCCTTGGTAATGCCAAGTCCCCTTAGATGGTCCACCCTAAGATCCCCTTGGTAATTAATAATTCAAGAAAAGAAAAGAACAAACTGAACTTCAGTTACAACTGCGGAACCAAAAACTCAATTGAAGAAGAACGTCTCATGATGCATTATATAGCCTTGTATTCTTCTTAAAAATAATGTTGATGTAAGCTTTCTAAATCCCAAAATAGAATGAATGTGTTGAACTCCTCTTCACTCAATTAGAAGCTATGTTACCCGAACCCTTCACTCTAATCCAAAGTACCTGAGTCGGACACTTGAAACGAGTCTAACACTTAAAAAGACATGGATACTCTATTTGTAGAGCTCTTTGTATAAAAGAATTTTAAAATGTAAGAGAATAAAGAAAAAAAACTTAACAAGAACTTTCTAGCGTAGAGTAAGAAATGAAAAATGAGAAAAAATATAGGTGTATAAGCTATTACATATATGTAATATATGTTATTACATATATATAAGCATACGTCACTCAAGTTTTAGACATTTTTTGCCGAGTCTCCGTTTCCTTAAATTAGAGAATAGGTAGGTCTGACCTTTAGACTCATACCCGCACCCGAGTCCAGGTAACATAGATTAGAAGTAGTAATAGAAACTTCCAATTTTGATGTTGCAATTGTCTCAGTTGTAACTACTACACAATTAGATCTGAAGTTGTAATAGAAAGCTTGTTGAATTGAAAACTTTATATTTTCTCAACTGTTGCAACAGACCCAATTACAATTGCTCTGCCCAACAATAAGTAGAAACTTCTATTACTATATGTTGCAACTGACCCAGCTGCAACTGTCATGTTTACAACAGTCCTAGTTGCAATTGACTTGTTTACAATTGTTCCTATTGCAACGATTCATAGCTTCACATTTAAAACTTGTGATTGATTACATTGTCACAAAATTGTGTAAATAATGAAAAGTAAATTATACACTAATAATCTTCCCCTTTGTCATTATTTGTCACAAACCATATGCGAACTATGCAATCATGATAGAAACCCGTATTTTGACCATTCATATCATATCCAAACCAAAAAACAATGAAGCACATTGTTCTCAAAATTCACACCCCCCTTTATGCATATTCTTCCCCTTTATGACACAAAAATGACAAAGTAGCTTAAAGAGTTAGTGACCAGATAATGGAGGAATAGAAGTTATCAATAATGCAGTCGATCTCGACAACATAACGAAGTAGAATATTCCACTGAGCAGGCAATAAAATAAAGAAATCAACAGTTGGTGCTGAACTGGATGCATAAACTACTAATAATCTTTTACGAATAAAAATTTGCTGTCTCAAGCAAACGACAACAACAGCCCCCTTGTGAAAGAGAGATGGCACAGCGGAATATGTCGCAAGAGATCCCAAACTAGTAGTATTAAACAGTGGAAGACTCCCCCTAAATTAATGAATCACCCAACCAAGCAGTACTTGAGTTGCAATAGGACTTAAAAAACTCCAACCATTAGTCCAACAACTTCAATTGCAATGAGTTATTAGCAACCCTAACAACACCAGATGTTCCAATAGGAATTCGTCTCACAAAAAAAATGAAGATTTAGGAAATAACGAGATGATGAATACATAATGCAAACTACTTAGTGCTATCACCTTGTGCAGGCAACACATAACAAGTGTTGCAAGATCTTGAACCCAACATCAAACATCTGTCATCATTATCATACACATTGCATATTTTCTTGGTGAACTTCACATGTAAATCTTGGTTGCATAGTTGACTAATACTTAGAAGATTCGCCTTAAGATCTTCAACATTTATGATATTTTCAAGAGTAGGAAGGCCTTCAACATTAAGTGTACCCTTGCCAATTACTCTACTACTAAAACCATCGTCAAATGTAACATGTACTCCATCAATACATTCTTTATAGTCTTTCAAAAATTCCTTGTCCCCCGTCATGTGTTTAGAACACCCACTTTATATCAAAGTACTAATGTAAGGAATCAATCGATGTCAGTGAAATATGCGCAACATCACATTTTTGGGTTGCCTTAGGTACCCCCTTAAGATCTTGCTGATGAGATGGTAATGAGATTTGAGACTTATTTGTATGCTTAGTAACTTCTTGTTGTCTCCTTGCTAATTCACGATACATTCTAAAACATCGTAGTGGAATATGACCTTTAACTCCACAATAATAGCAAGTAGGAACAAATCTCCTAGGAGGCTTAGTAGGTGGTGCATTGGCATTAGTACCTTTAACAAAGACAATAGGAATTGATTTGATAGAAGTTGAAGCATCTTTATTGGTGCAGTCAAGTTCAATATTATCACTCGAACCTTTGCCCATTTGCAAAATATTATCAAGTTTTGTTTTGCCTTTATTTAACTGATGTACGGTAGCCTCAGTTTCACCAAGTTTCACCTTACGTGTAGTCAATTCATTCTATATTGAAGTTAATTGTAGTTGCAACTAAGAAACAATTTCCTGAAGAGAAGCATTTTCTTCTAATATGTTTTGATTAACAACATTACTCCATCGTCCATGCATTTGTTCGAAGGCATCCTATATAGATTTCTTATCAATATCTCTAATGTCTGAGTCACAATCTGACTCATAGCCTCATAATGCATTAGAAATTGTTGAAGTTGCAACTGAAAGAGTAGCAACAAACTGAGATACGACTACAGTAGTTGCAACTGGATTGATCACTGCACTGGATGTAATTGCAACTGGATTGATCACAGCACTGGATGTAGTTGCAACTGAATTGTTCATTGCATTAGATGATGCAGAATTCTCTTTTGATATAGTTGCAACCCACACTGCATAAAAATTGTTGTGGCCTTCTTCATTATGATCGCATTGAATACGTTGAGCCATCGCGAATCAAACTAAGACTAAGGATCACACCTTTCTGAAAAAACAAAATATCTAGGTGCCTCACTCTAATACCACTTATTAGTTATGACTCGCTAATGTCAAATATGTAAAAATAAACACACCACAACAAAAAAGAGATTTTTAAGCAGTCCAGTCCAAGACCTACATTTGCGAGGCCATGCCCAAATATGAAGTATCCGCTAATGATAAAGAGTTACAAATTTATGCAAGACCCCAATCAGTGATCCCTCACCAGACTTGCTACACTACCCTTTACCCTCACAATGAACTCTCATCCTAAGATTCCTTGGTAATGTCAAATCCCCTTGACTGGTTCACCCTAAGATGCCCTTGGTAATTACAAATTCAAGAAAAAAAAAACAAATAGAAGTTCAGTTACAACTACTGAACCAAAATTTCAATAGAAGAAGGCCTCATGATGCATTATATAGTCTTGTGTTCTTTCTAAAAATAATGTTGTGTCGAGCTTTCTAAATCCCAAAATAGAATGAACATGTTGAACTCCTCTTCACCCAATTAGAAGTAGTAATAGAAACTTTCTATTTTGATGTTGCAACTGTCTCAGTTGTAACTGCTACACAATTAGATTTGAAGTTGTAATAGACAGCTCATTGAATTGCAAACTTTCTATTTTCTCTTTTGTTGCAATATACCCAAATTACAACTGCTCTGCCCAACAATAAGTGAAAAATTCTATTTCCATTTGTTACAACGAACCCAGTTGCAACTGTCATGTTTACAATTGCCCGAGTTGTGACTGACTTGTTTACAACTGTTCATATTGCAATGACTCATATATTCACATCTAATAAAACTTGTGATTGATTACATTGTCACAAATTGTGTAAATAATGACAAGTAAATTATACACTAACAGAAACAAAAAAATGACGGTAAGAAAACTCAAGAACTATTAATGCAGCTAGAGCCAATGAAAAGTTAGAACATTGTTATGTTAATGTTGTTCAATAGTGTCAATCAGTTCAACATGCATATATTGAGATTCTCAATGCTTAAGGAAATAAATGAAATCTTGCAAATAAAATAAAATAAAATAAAATAAAAATTGAATGCATCTGCTCTTGACTAGTGAGACACAACAAGCGTACTTCATAGCGAGAACATAACTAGTTACACAAGCTTGTTCAAGTTAAAAAAAACTTTCTAGTTTTTTCTTTCATTTATTTTTTCTTTTTTTTTTGCTAAAACAATTTCTAGTTTATTTAGTATTAACTTTTTTTTGAAGTAAGTTTATTTAGCATAAACTCATAGACTGATAAACTGGAGATTTGGTAAAAAAAAAAGAAATCAAACAAAAAGGGAAGTTCTTAATTTTTAAAATGACACTGCAATAGCTTTAAGCGCCAAAAACCACATGTAGTTGGGATCTTCTCCATAAGCCTTTTAAGGAAAATCTGATGATTGGGAAATTAACGAGAAGAGCGGAGTACTTGTGTTCACAAAAAGTGCTTGCATGTGGAGATTTGGATGAAAAATGGAATGGAGACTGGTCTGTCTCACAAAGCCACTACCTACCTTACCAGTAAGAAATGTGCTTATATACGAATTGCCCAAATTTTTGCAAATGCATTTCAACTCTACATAAAAAAATGGTGACTCCCACTTGTTCTCCTTCTCTGTTGCCTATAATACACCTCATGGTCGTAACCAATTTCATTTTCAATTTTTTACAATGCCACCTTCCCTCAAATTCAATATTCAACAAATGTCTTGGGTACTAAATCACTGCCCTAATTAATTTTCTCTCAATGCTTATTGAGTCATTGTCAAGATGAGCTTGGAACGATGTTCGAGATGTTGGGATAGTACCACATCGACTATGTTAAGAAATATTGTGCAATCGGGAAATATACACAAATCACTCCCATAATTATGTCGTGAAATCACTCCTGTAATTATGTCGTGAAACTACTCCTATAATTATGTCATGCACAAATCACTCCCTTGATTATGTGCTACCTTATTTAGATATTTCCTTTTGTATGTAATTGCATTTATGTATATAAAGACATGCAATAAATCAAGATACACAATAAACTTATCATAATCTATTAAGATTTCAACACGGTATCAAAGCCGATGGTTGGCTTAATTGGCCATTGTCCAAGGGCCTTCTAGTTGGACTTGAAGGAAGAGTATTGGAGATGTTGGGATAGTCCCACATTGACTACTTAAAAAGAAAAAAAAGGTTTATAAGTGTGGAGTGGACACTCCATCTTGCCTGACATTTTGGAGTGAACTCCACTTTCACACTTATGACCCATAAATAAAATTAATATGGTATCAGAGCCTCCATTCGGTTATGAGTAATCTCTTGTTTCTCCTCTCTTTTAGTCGACTTCCTCGACTTCGATTGTTGCCCTAATCTTTTGTGTGCATGTTGTTCTTCTTGTTCCATTCTCGTTTTCGCTCTCTCCTTTGTAGTAGTTTTCTTCATGTCCTTTCTTTTCGTTAATGTTCATTGTTTGCCCTATCGATTTTGTGGTTTTGTGCATTATCTTCTCTGTGACTCGCTCCTCTATTTTTTGATTCTTTTGTGATGCCTCTTGTTTATCCTGCATCTCATCATTAGAGAAAGGTGTGTCAATTTTCTGGTTTTATGTTTCTCTGTTCTTCATGCTTCGACTTATTTGTTTGTGCAAAATTCCCTACTTGCTTCGACCCTCTTCTCTACTTCTCCATCTTCATTTCTTGCATCATAGTCCCCCCTTTTGTTCATGCTTGTTTCATTTTTTCTTTTAATTATTTTTTTTCATTGTTTTGTTGCACTCCCTTTTTCAGATCTGTGCATTGTGGATCTGATCTTTATTTATCTGGCTTTGTTATGTGGTATTCAGACATTGTCTCCCTTGCGCGTCATCACCACTCTACTTCTATTGTGCTTGTTTTTTATTTTTTTATTCAGAGTTTAAGGTTCTTTATTCGTTTGGTGGGTTTCTCTTATTGTACGAGACACAACTCTGTATTCTAGTTGTGCGAGATATAACTCTGACCTATCCGGTTGTGCGAGACACAACTCCAATAGTCGTTCCGCCAACTCTACTCTGTTAGTAGTTCTGTTGACTCTGCTCCAATAGTCATTTCGCCGACTCTGCTCCGTTAGTTGTTTCGTCGACTCTGCTCCAATAATTGTTCCGCCGACTATGCTTTGTTAGTCATTCCTTTGACTCTGCTCCGATAGTAGTTCCACTGACTATGCTTCGTTAGTTATTCCGTCGACTCCGCTTCGATAGTCGTTCTGTGGACTCTACTCCGATAGTCGTTCTACCGGCTATGCTCCGTTAGTCATTCTGTCGACTCTGCTCCGATAGTCGTTCCGACGACTTTGTTCCAATAGTTGTTCCGTCGACTCCGCTCCGATAGTCATTCCGTCGACTCTGCTCCGATAGTCGTTCTGCAGACTATGCTTTGTTATTCGTTCCATCAACTCCGTTGTTTAATTATTTTGTTGTCTCGTTATCTGTGAATTGTCTGTTGACTCCGTTGTTCAGAATTCCAAACCAAAGTCAATCCGAATTGGTTATTGTTTCTTCTTGGGCTACTCGTTAATATCCTGGTGAAGCAAGAAACAAACAGTAACATCTCGCTCTAGCACAAAATCTGAGTATCGAACTCTTGCAGATGCTACCTCTCAATTACTTTGGCTTCGATGGTTACTTGAAAATATGGGGGTTACACATGCTTTTGCTACTATTCTGTATTATGACAATCAAAGTGCGATCCAAATTGCATACATTGATGTTTTTCGTGAGAGAACAAAATATATTGAGAATGATTGTCACTTCGTCTGTCAACATCTGGTTTAGGGCTCTCTTCAGCTTTCTTTTGTCTCCTCCTCCAATCAGACGGCTGATATCTTCACTAAAGCTCATCTTCCTAGTCGTTTTCATGCCTTAGTTGACAAACTCAAGTTGATTTCTACGAATCCACTTTAAGCTTGAGGGGGGAGTGTTAAGGAATATTGTGCAATTAGGAAATATGCACAAATCACTCCCATAATTAAGTCGTGAAATCACTTCTGTAATTATGTCGTGCACAAATCACTCCCTTGATTATGTGCTACCTTATTTAGATGGTTCATTTTGTATGTAATTGCAACTCTATATATAGAGACATGCAATAGATCAAGATACACAATAAACTTATCATATTATATTAAGATTTCAACAAACTACTTAGAAAGAAAAAGAAGGTTTATAAGTATGAAGTGAACACTCCATCTTGCCTTGGCGTTTTGGAGTGAACCCCACTTTCACACTCATGACCCATACATAAAATTAGTCAACCACACTCTCCTCACCTTAGATTGCGCCTTATAATATAAAAATTGAACATGGTATCAGAGCCGATGGTCGGCTTAATTGTCTATTATCCAAGGGCCTTGTAGACATTCGACAAAAATGGTTGATTGATGTTATGCGGTCAAGTTCTAGTTGGAGTTGAGAGGGCGGGAGTTGGAGATGTTGGGATAGTCTCACATCGACTACTTAGAAAGAAAAAGAAGGTTTATAAGTGTGGAGTGAACACTCCATCTTGCCTTAGCATTTTGGAGTCCACTTTCACACTTATGGCTCATACATAAAGTTAGTCACCAAACACTCTTCACATTGGATTGGGCCTTATAATATATAATTTGAACAAATGAGGCCCACGCCAATTTGTTCGGAGGTGGATTTCAATGTGTACGGATTGGTAGATTGATTCAAATATCGGCAAGGAAGGATGGTATATAAATTCATGGGCTCGGAGAGTGTTGGACCATACACGCACATGATGGGTATACAAATGGGGTTTGAGCTCATCTTCACTAAACCAATTGGCTTGTGCCAGGATCCAATCTACACCACTTATATACCACACCAACTCTTATTTTATTTTTGATGTGGGATTATATACTCGAACACTCTCCCTCAAGTGCAACTAGACATGGACTAGCTGTCATGTGCTAAACACAGACCTACTTTTAGAGGTCTGGACAAACACACATAGGCATACTCTTATATGCTTATAGGTCCACAAACGGGCGTAAACTTCACTGCTAACCCAACCAGTTCATCAAATACGAGCCCAGGATCGTTCCGCTCAGATACCATATAGAAATTCATGAGCTCAGAGAGTGTTGGGCCATACATACAAATGTTAGGTATACAAATTGGGTTGGAGCACATCTTGAACAAAACCAATTGGCATGTGCTAGGATCCAATCTACACTACTTATATACCACACCAACTCTTATTATATTTTCGATGTGAAATTATATACTCCAATAGATAAGTATTCAAACGTGAGAGCCTAAAGAGTCACCCAATTAGTGTAGGACTTCTTTAGTCACTTAGGAATGGGAGGAATTAAAATTCTTAAAACTGATAGAAAAGGGCTGATAAGGTATGAGACTTCACTTTTTACGCTAAGAGAGCTATTTCTTTGTATTAATCAACTTCAATCCTTGTTCATTGCACAAAACAATTGAAGAGGCTCCCCTGTTATTCTTCAGTTTATCGGCATGTTGAAATTTATAGTGAAGACTAGACTGCTTGTCCTCCAACTTGTTGCCTTGTCATGATAATTAAATTATCATGTTTTATTTCAGAAAAAGAACTACGTCAATCAGAATGTCAATTAGGAGAACAACATGAACATAAATAGGATTGTTAAGACATTAGGCACTAGTTGCCACAAAGTGGGATTCAAACTAGCAACGACCATTTATGAACATAAATTATCTTCTCCTTTTTTTCTTTTTATATATATATATATATATATATATATATATATATATATATATATATATATATATATATATAAAAGAGAGCAATAACAATACAATAGTTTAAGACAATAGAAGGTTCAATTAAAGAACAGAGAGTGATTTCTAATTTTTATCACTGATGCATTAATCTTCACTAATTTGCTTCTAAATTGAAATTAAATATTCTTTAAATTTCAACATTTCTAACTCCAAAAGGTTTAGGACACAAAATTAGTTCTATGGAGTCCGCAATGCTGCAGTTGAACAATTTCCTTCCAGGCAAGTTCCATTGCCTTAGAATTATGTGGCCCTCAGAAAGGATTATGGCATTTATGTTTCCAAATTGAACCGTGTTGGATTTGAAAAAAGTAGGAGAAATAATCTACATCAATTAAGGTGAAAAGAAAGACAACGACTTGAAAGTTTATGGTGGAATCTCTAAATTGTCGTGGCATTTTGAAGAAGCGGCCACTTTTTTTTTTTTTTTTTTTTTTTTTGGGTGTTTAGAAGCACCCGCTTTTATGTTATTAAAGCCCACAAATTACAACTAGCCAGTCTCTCTCACTCTAGCTCTTTTTTTTTTTTTTTTTTTTTTTTTTTTTTTTTTTTTTTTTTTTTTTTTTTTTTTCTAGTCATTTGCTCTAACCTTTGATGTTTTGATGCAATAAACTTTTTTCCCTCCATACAAACATTTCTCTGATTGAAATTCTGGACAGTGGGAAAATTTCACGTAAAAGAAGTTCTTTTTGTAGAAAACTTCAATAGGTCAACTATAGCTTTTTCTTTTTTCCAAAAACTACAAGCATATGAGTGTTAAGATTTTGACAAAGAGCAATGACAATAGTAAAACAAGAAAAAAGAGAAAGAGAACAAATCACCAAAGATTTTATATGTGGGAAACCCTCTAAGGGAAGAAAACCTACAGTCGCCAACACAATCTTATTCACGATTCTCACAACTCACACTTTTTACATCAGAAGAGATATATATACTTATAGAGAAAGTAAATCTCTATTAGAATACAATAGTAAATCCCTATTAGAATACAATACTAAACTAATCAGGCCCACATACCTAACATATCTCCCACTTGGGGCTGATTCTAAAAAATTATTTTCTCGTATAGTAGTATCTTCTTCTCATGTAGTGTCTTTAGGCAGCGGCTGCCTTGTCGTCTTCAAGTAGCAAGGCCAAGAGAAGCTATGCAAAACTTCAGCTTCTCTTTAGGGACTGACTTGGTGAGTATATCTGTAGGATTTTTGTTGGTGTGTACTTTCTCTAATTTGAAAGATCCTTCTTCAAGCATAGCTCGTATGAAATGATACCTTACATCGATATGGTTTGTCCTTGAGTGAAATGTAGAATTCTTTGCCAGATGAATTGCGCTCTGACTGTCGCTTAGTAGTCAACAATCCGCTTGCTTATGATCCAGTTCACTCAACAAGCTCTGTAACCAAGTCATCTCTTTACACGTTTCAACAGCTGCAACATATTCAGCCTCAGTAGTAGATAATGCAACAATGTTTTGTAATCTTGATACCCAGGAGATTGCTGCACTTCCAAGAATAAACACATAACCTGTAGTACTCTTTCTACCATCAATGTCACCAGCCATGTCTGAATCAACAAACCCACACAGCTGTATTTTTGCACTTGTATAGCACAATGCCACATCTTTTGTTCCTGTAAGGTATCTTAAAATCCATTTTACTGCATTCTAATGATAAGAACCAGGATTAGACATGTACCTACTCACAATTCCCACTGCATGAGAAATGTCGAGTCTTGTACAAACCATGGCATACATAAGGCTACCCATTGCCGATGCATACGGGATGTTCTCCATATTCTTTTGTTCTTTTTCTATTTTGGGACTATGTTGTTTCTAAAGGTTTTTGAAATGCCCAGCTAAAGGTGTGCTCACCAGTTTTGAACAATCCATGTTGAACCTCTTGAGCACCTTTGATATGTACTCCCTTTGGCAAAGTTTTAGTAACTTGTTCTTTCTATCTCTTTCGATCTTCAGCCCCAAAATTTGTTTCGCAGCACCTAAGTCTTTCATTGAAAATTCTTTCGCCATTTGCTCTTCCAAATTTTCAATCTTTTCAATGTTGGAACCTGCAATCAGCATATCATCGACATATAGGAGCAAAATAACATACGAATTGTCAAATTTCTTGAAATAACAGCAGTGATCTGCATGACAGCGCATGTACCCTATTGTTATCATGAACTTGTCAAACTTCAAATACCATTGTCTGGGGGCTTGTTTCAGACCATAAAGGCTTTTGTGCAACTTACACACTAGATGCTCCTTACCAGCCTCTATATATCCCTGTGGTTGCTGCATGTATATATTTTCCTGCAAGTCACCATGAAGAAAGACAGTTTTTACATCCAACTATTCTAAATGTAGATCCTCTGCAGCAACAATGCTTAGAACAATTCTAATTGTAGTCATCTTGACCACAAGAGAAAAAATCTCAGTAAAATCAATACCTGCCTTTTGTTGGAAACCTTTTACTATCAATCTGCCCTTGTACCTCTAGGAACCATCTTGCTCCTGTTTCAGTCTGTACACCCATTTGTTCTGAATCGCCTTCTTTCCAGTTGGAAGCTTGACCAAATCCCAAGTCTGATTTGTATAAAGAGACTTCATTTCGTCATCCATGGCTTTCTTCCATTCTTCCTTATTCTCGACTTGCATTGCTTCCTTATAATAATTGGGTTCACCACCATCTGTGAGCAGCAAATAGTGTATGGATGGAGAGTAACGGTCTAGAGTATTGATGGTTCGTCTTTCACGTCGAAGTGCAATGGGTGGTGTCACTGGCTCCTCCTGAACTTCATGTTCATCAATGTGTTCAGTAACACTCTGATCAAGATCATAGGGAGGGATATCATCAAGTTCAAGATACTTCGATCTTTTTGGTTCTTCTTTCTTCTTGATCCTATACTTATACAACACATTCTCATTGAATATGACATCTTTACTTCTGATCACCTTTTTACTCTCAGGATCCCATAGCCTATAACCAAAACTATCAACTCCATATCCCAGCAAGATGCACATTTTGGACTTTGCATCCAGCTTTGACCTATTTTCAGCATTGATATGGACATAGAAAACACAACCAAAGGTTCTTAAGTGTGAAAGTTTTACTTCCTTTTTTGTCCATTCCTCCTCAGGCAGTCTACAATCAATTGCGGTAGATGGTCCTCTGTTGATCAGATAAGCAGCAGTATTCACAGCTTCAGCCCAAAACTGCTTAGGTAGCCCAGCACTCAACAACATGCTCCTAGCATGTTCTATAATTGTTCAATTCATACGCTCAGCTATACCATTCTGTGCTGATGTCCTTGGTACTGTCTTTTCTCTTCTAATGCCATACATAGTACAGTACTCATCAAATTCCTTGCTACAGTACTCTCTACCATTATCTGATCTCAAGCATTTCAGCTTTAGACCTGTCTGGTTCTCCACTAGACATTTTCACTTTTTGAAAATTTCAAACGCTTGAAACTTATTTTTCATAAAGTAAATCCAGAGCTTTCTAATCGAATCATCAATGAAAGTAATGTAATAACGAGAGCCATTAAGGGAGGATACCTGTGAAGGACCCTAAACGTTCGTGTGCACAAGTTCTAGCTTTTCAGTTTTGGGAGTTCTGGCCTTTTTAGAAAAACTGACAACTTTTTGTTTTCCAACCACACAACCTTCACATAGAGACAGATCAACACATGACAGTCCATCTAACTTCCTTTTTGACACCATTACCTTCATTCCCTTCTCACTCATATGCCCGAGTCGTTGATGCCACAACTTTGCACTGACCTCAGAGGAGGCCATATTCATGGAGTTTTCATTGAGAACTCTGTAGAGAGTACCATTTCTCTGACTATGTGCTACTACCATGACACCTTTTATGAGCTTCCAAGATCTTTTAGTGAACTTCATCTCAAGACCTGCATAATCAGTAAGTTGGCTTACTGAAATTAGATTTCTAGCAAGTTTCAGCACATGTTTAACTCGTTGCAACCTCAACTGTGTCCCATTTTCTATTCCTATCAGCACGTCTCCTTTACCGATTACGTCATAGGGTTCATCATCACCAAGGTACACCTTACCAAAATTGCCCTTCTCATAATTAAGGAAATATTCTCTGTTGGAAGTAGCATGAAACGATGCACCAGAATCTAGTATCCAGCAGGATTCATCTTTTCTGTCACAACACATGATCAGTGCTTCATCTGAACTTGATTCGTTTGAGACATTCACCAAGTTGCTGTCTTTGTCATTTTCATCTGCCCTTTTCTTTGGTGCTTTACAGTCGCGCTTGAGATGACCTTTCTTCTTGCAATTCTAGCAAGTCATCTGAGGGCCCCTTAACTAACCTCTTCTAGATTGTGAGCGTCCATTTCCTCGGCCATTCGACCTCTTTGAGGATCTGCCCCGTTCCTTAATATTCAGGACACTATTAGAAACATCATCAAAAGAGTTGTTTCTCCTTCGTGTATCTTCATCAAGAAGAACTCCCACTACATCCTCAAATTTCAGAATATTGGACCCTGATGAGTTGCTTACAGTCATAACCAAACCATCCCAACTATCGGGTAAACTCGACAAAATAACAAGAGCCAATACTTTATTATCAAAGATAATACCCATAGATTCTAACTGACTAATGATGGTATTGAAATCACTCAGATGCTCTTGTATAGGTCTACTTTCAGGTTTCTTCATATTAAACAACCGTTTCATTAAGAATACCTTGTTTGACGCCGATGGTTTCGCATACATTCGTGTTAGGGCTTTCATCACATCTTGTGTGGTCTTCTCTTTGGAGATGTTGAAGGCTACCGATGATGACAGTGAAAGGCGAATCGCACCCAAAGCCTTTCGATCCAGGATTTCCCAAGCCTTGTCGTCCATATCTATAGGTTTGTTGTTCTTGCCACCGAGTGGTAAGTAGAGATCCTTCTGATATAGGTAGTCTTCGATCTGCATCTTCCAAAATTCGAAGTTCGAACCGTTGAACTTCTCAACCCGTAACTTCCTTTCTTATGTCATTACTCCCACTTGAGAATAATCTTGCTCTGATACCAGTTGTTAAGATTTTAACAGAGAGTAATGACAATAGTAAAACAAGAAAAAAGAGAAAGAGAACAAATCACCAAGGATTTTATGTGGGAAATCCTCTAAGGGAAGAAAACCCACAACCGCCAACACAATCTTATTCATGATTCTCACAACTCACACTTTTTACATCAGAAGAGATATATATACTTATAGAGAAAGTAAATCCCTATTAGAATACAATAGTAAATCCCTATTAGAATACAATAGTAAATTTCTATTAGAATACAATAGTAAACTAATCAGGCCCACATACCTAACAATGAGAATCTTAAATATTGGGGAATTCACCAGTTCTCTTGAAAAAACATATCTCAACTTAGACGTGCAAGAATTTAGAGCCCGTGTTAGAAATAACATGAAAAAGAAATCACAACAGCTAGTATCTATTCTATAATCAGGAAAATAACATGAAAAGAAGCGTAATTGCAAGGCAATCAATCACTAGAAAAAACAAAGTGGGAAAGTACTCAATTGGATCATATTTTCTCAATCAATTAAGTGAGGAATTTAAATAGTGTACCATCAACAATCAACCTACGAAGAAGCACTTAACCATTTTAATCCAAATCCTAACCTTCTTTCCCAGGTTTCCAAGCTTTCTCTTTCAACCATTAGTTGTTCTTGTGTCACTCGCTAAAAGACTGCAGTACAGTTTGATAGTTTAATAACTTGGTCATTTCCTTAGACGTTTCAGTGTCATTAGAATCCATAATATAATTCTTTTCCTAACTGATACATAAAAATAAAACAATAATTATAAAATTTATAATAAAAAAAATGAAAGATGTGACGTTTTCTAGTAGTTTGAGTTTTAAGAATTTATTCCAGATCCCCAAATAAGTAGCTCGAATGGTATGAAACCGAACCTTGCAATAAAAGATCTTACAGGTTTGAATTTGCTCCTTCTTCCCGGCTTTCAATGGGACTTGAGCCGACCCATTGTTGGTGCAAATTCATCAAGGCTTTAGTACTTTGGTCTGCATTTGTTACAGGGAGAGCTCCCTTTGTTGACAGGTACGTGCAGACCCATTGTTGTCATAGTTGATTACTGCACTTGGAATCCTACGTTTTATTCATTTTTATAAGAAATAAACCAACTTTGTCTATGTCCATATTCGAACCCCCAAAACCTCTAACACAAGTAACCCCATACCAAATCAGTGAGCTACCCACTTGATTGGTAAACACGACGTCATATAATTGTATCAAAATCCAATTGTGGTATTGTATACTCTAACTTTCCCCCAAAAAAAAAAGTTAAGAATATCCATGAACTTCATTTCCAATATACATGATTGAGTTTTTCATTATTGTTATGGTATATCTATAAATATGTTGGGCTTGTTTTTTGGGTCTACCAACCATATTATGATTCGACATTGAACAACAAAGCACACATTGATGCAGGGATCTTGGCTTGCATATCTCGAGTTTGATCAGCTAACTTCACGTATATAGTAGAGAGGTTGGGGACTACTGGATCATCTATGAATGGTGCATGAAATACATGTTGATCCTTTACACGCCAAGATGGTTATTGGCAGAGCGTATTGTCTGTCACAAGAGACGTTATTTCAGTCGTTATCTTTGATTCCGTTAAAGCATGTTTGTTGCCCTTTTTGTTTTCAAAGAAGCTATATAATAGCAAGAGCAATATTGTGCTCCTCAGTTGTAAATCTTGAAATTAATTATCAATATAACAGTGTTTGTTCTGGTTTTTCCATTTATTCTTGTAGTTTCAATCCCTCCAACCATACTCTCCTGCATTACACATTGGCCATTTCTGTGTTTAACTGGCAAGATTATCAAAGTTCCTCGTGTAGTAAGCTTATTATTTTAAAGGAAAATGGTTAAGAGGTTGAATGAGCAAGCAGGTTCGCTCATGTAAACAAGCACAAAGAGGAACTGCCTAATTAACAGGTGGCTAGGGGACCTGCTTGCCATAAAGACTGCGCGCTAGAACAAACTAATGCTTGTGAGCATCAAAATTAGATGGCACATGAGACCGAAAGTTGCGAGTTCACAACTACGTAGTCAAGGACCACGGCTCTAGACTGCAGATAAGTCGGCTAGGATGGAAGCAGGGCCGGTTTTGCATGGGGGCCTGGTGGGCAACCGCCCCAGGCCCCCAAAGTGAGCAAGGCCCCCCATTTGGCACTAAAGTAGGGGTATTTTTGTAATTTCATATTTTTATTTATTTAATTATAGATTCTTAAAGGTACAATACGTTGAAACTTCCAAAAAAAAATCTGCGACTTCGGCAACTCTATGACTTCTCAACTCCCCTTCCATTCGACACGTAACCTATTCAGCTATTATCTCTTCCCCGTCAAATCAAGCAAAAAGTCTTTTCTTCTTCTTCTTCGCTAGATCTCGCAAGTCTCACATTTATGCTAGATCTCTCTTTACAGCAAACTTGAAAAAAAACATCTCTCACACAAGATCTCTCCTCAATCCTCATCATCCTCAAACTGAGGACAAAGTTTAAAGAGCCTATAAAATATCTTTCAGTAACATCTCTCACAGTCTCACATCATTGGTTGTTCAATGATCTTCAATTGAGCACTCCTCTGCAGCATCATCTCTCACTCTTTGGTATATTTCTTCTTTTTGGGTTACAAACTCTTTTAGTATACTTTTAAGTTACTACTATTACTTTTTTTAGTATAATTACAGTTCTTATTGTTACTTGTTTATACCTAAAAATAATTGATTTTTGGTGGCGGTGAAGTACTCATCAATAGACCTTCAAGTCTTTTAGATCAATTTTTTTTTTAAGGTTTAGATTTCTTAGCGCTTAGAAATTTTTTTATTAGTATAAGACAAGTGATGCATAGAAAATATGCTTCCGGCTTTGATAAACTTAAGAAAAAAAAGGAAACAAGATAAGTTAGCCAAATCTTTACAATAAAGAGTAATTAGTCTTGAACTTGTTCGATTTTATTTTTGATGCTAGTGCTTGTTTTTTTTTTTTTGGCACATCTTTTTTTTATCTCAGTATAAGCATCATTTTTATTTATACATTATTTTTTCATTTTTGTCACTTTATGCGACTAGACTAAATTGGTTAAAAGTATCATTATCTTTCACAACGTTTAAGTAACATACATCATCAAATTTATAGTTTAAGAGTGACAAGGATACAAATCAATTAATATAGAAAAGTTATGATACAATAACGAATTCTAAAAAGTAAGAATACAATAAAAAAAAGTTGTGAAAGGTTATGATACTTTTAACTAATTTTGACTTGTTACAAAACCCTTTTTTAACTCTACCAGTGAAAAGTGTTTTACTTTTCATTGTCGGTCCCAAGTCTGAAGAGAGGAGGAGGGAAAAGGCTAATTTCAAAATTGTTGATTTTAAGTTCATTGCATGCTATTCATATATAACTCACTTAATCTTTAATTTATTTTTTTTAAATATATTTATTTTTATATAGAAGGCCCCCATTTTTATGGTTCGCCCCAGGCCTCCAAAATGACAGGGCCGGTCCTGGATGGAAGTACTGAATAATCCATCAATGTAAATGAATCCATCTCATGATCATGTTGGAGTTTTACTCAACCCCTTCTAATAATGAAACAGATGAATAATAAATTCCACCAAACCACGATCAATGCACAAAATAAACACACCACAAGACACAAAAGGTTTAACGTGGAAAACCCTCCAAATCAGAGGTAAAAACTATGGGCCAAACTCCGAACAATCCACTATGTCAACAAAGAGTACAAGATATCTCAATTTAATGAGATTCAACAACAATGGAGTAATGCAAAAAATACCTCTTCCAAGAACTTAGATGATCACACTAAGAACAAAGAATACTACCTCAATTGTATCAAACCCTTGCACCTCTTTTTCTGAACACCAAGAAATCACCAAAGCCTTCACCGCGAGTCTTCAGATTCAAGATCTTGTTATTATTCAATGTAGAGAGAAAAATCTAGAAAATTCACCGCGAACACACTCTGGAATGCGCACACGTTGAGAATAGCCGATATCTCAGTTTTCTAGTCAAACAGAAATGTCGACTTATATATATCTTCACTTCCTACTTTCTCTCCAGTTACTAATTCGATAATTAGGAAACTTTCCAAATTCTTTTCCAAATAGGCTTCACTGCCTATTTTCTCTCCTCTTTTGGTTTTCACCAATTTAAGAAACCAATTTCGGTTTCTAATTACGATCTCAATTTTCTAATAAAAATCAGAAAGTTCATGAAAACATGGGCTAGACTCTGTTGGGAAATGTGCCCTAGGTCAATCCATTAAAAGTCTTTATGAATACATTTTAGTTAATAAAATAGAGGATTTCATTTGCTGTTTATTATAATTGATTTGCATGTTTACATTATAATAAGATCCATGGGTATTTACAGAAATATCCTAAATGTCCCTAGTCGATTATTATACTGGGAACTATAATGAATTAAGACTAGTGTGAGTCTTGATTGATGATCATACGATGATCATACGTATAGGAATACGAATCAAGATCATGAGTATTTGTTAAGGAACAAAGTATTGGACCGACCCGCTATGAGAACATCACATGGATTAAGTCATAGTTGTTTCTCATGATAGGTATATTTTTCAGTCCTCTGACTTGAGATTACCAGAGACTTCAACATTAGGAATACAGTGATTTGACACAATCAAACGTTGTCTTTAACCGGACGATTATAAAGGTTACGATTGGTTACTGTGTGAATAATATGGTGAAGTTGTGTAATCGAGATAGAATTTGTCCCTCTCATATAAAAGAGATATCCAGTGGATCCCTCGATATGTTAGAACTGTTAAAAGGCCTAGTCTAAGTAAATTGATATTGATCAATGTCACTTAGATGTTTTCAGTCTACCTAGAAATCGAGACTAGTACGATTGAACATGTTGGATGACAATTCCATGCCTTATGTTTGATCAAAAGGATATCGTGTGACAAAAGGATGTTATATACACTATTGATTAGGTTATATCGATTTGATATTCGTACAACTTGGGTAGTCATAATGTCTTGCCAGAGGCCGCTTATGGCTTGTATACCAAAATGTGTTTTGGTACACTGCCAACGTTGTATGAGCCTATTGGGTCGCACACCAATCGAGAATGGTTTTGCGAGATTTTAAGATGGTTTGTAGAAAAATGAATTTTATATGATAAAATTCATGACAGAAACGTCCTTGTAGTGTATTACACTTACACTTCTTTAAGTAGGGGTATATGTGTAATTTACTTAACCGTCTATATACAAGGGTTGTATAAATAGACGCTTTGAGTTAGAATACAAGTACGAAAGATTTTAAAAGGGCCGAAACTCTATTTTTCGTTTTAAGAAACAACTTAGAGTTTTTGGTATCCTCTGGATCGTTTTGGAGAGAAACAAAAGGTTTGGAATTCTCTCGAAGCTAGCACTTTGAATCTCGGTCGTCGTTCGTGCGTGGATAGCTAGTAGAGGGCGTTCGTCATTGGCAGCGCCTTAGAGATCGATTAACCTTCAGAGAGGTATTGCGACTGAGGTATGATTAAGTTTTCATAGTTTAAACATGTTTTAATGGAATCAGATTCGGATCCTGTTGGGGTTTTTCTCAAAATTGTTTTGTAATCTCCGCTGCGCATGAACCCTAAAACCCAACAGTGGTATCAGAGCCTTCGAGTTTGATTCCATTAAACTCATTGCATATTTTTTATGATATATGATTGAAAGCATGTTAATAGTTGATGTATATGTGATATATATAAGTTTTCTATGAGATTTATTATCATGTTTTGTGTATATGATACATATATTCGTGATTTAATTGAAATCAGTATCATACATGCAAGTAACCATGTTAGGTTCGAATAATTTTAATGAATTGAATTTCGTATTCTGTGATCCATGACACCATTAGATATAATCTTTAATTTTGTGTATTGATGCATGGATGAAATCTCTGTAATTCAGTATGCATATTTAGGTTACATTAATTTAAGTTTCTTAAATTGTATAAGTCTGAATGTTAATTCGAAACTAATATGATTAGGTTCGATTGAGATAGTAATTCATGATCCAACTACATATTTGTGATTATTTGGATGAAGATCGAAATTGCAAATAGTTAATTTTTGAAATTATTTATTTATCTTGTTATATCTATGTTGTTATGAAGTTTCTATTTGATAAAGATAGATAACAATTAGATTAGGAGATATATGCAAAATCGGCTTAATTATCCCTATTGGATATGAGATAAATATGGAGAAGTTTGTTGTTTGTTATTTGTGATATGCTAGGATTCAAATATCTAAAGTCCTAATTGGATTAGGATAAGATGATTAGTTGGTTGTGGGCCCGAGTTAATTAAAACGTTTTAATTGACTTAATTTTGGATAAACTAAGGGGTAAATTTGGTATAGTAAAATCAGCGAAAAATAAATTTTCTATAGCGAATTTCAATTTTCGGAATTGAGATTTGTTTTCTAAAAAAAAAGAAAAAAAAAAAGGGCACTGCCCCCTATTCCTACGTCGTCCATTGATCGGTCAATGGGACTACATTGCCATTGACCGGCCAGCGGGACCGCCGTGTAACTAATCATAGCGCACAGAAATTCTTCTATTAGTGAATAGCATAAAATTTCCTAAATTGTTTAGTGGTTCTACAAATCAATAAAATATATGATATTTCATTGTTTACTCAAAAATCACTAAAACTTAATAAAATCCCTCTATTAAATCTTAAGTCTTGTGCCATCCAATTTTAAACACTTATCAAGGCCTCGATTGCACTAATATAGTTTCAGCCATAGTTGGGTGTATTGTGTTATCTTGGTGAGATAAGTTGGGTAAGAGTTACCTAAATGTTTAAATTGGTCCGACTTAATAAAGCTATCAAAATAGTTTTGAACTTTAGGCATATGATGAGATAAAAACATGCTAAGACATAAGATGTCCTGTATCTCATAAAAGTATCTAAAATTACATAAGATGTAATTGGTAACTGTTACCTACCTAAATAATTTAGTTCGTGTTTCATGCCATAGGTTGTCATGAATTAGGTGAAATATGGATTTAGTCCCCTAAATAAACAAGTATGTTTTAGGAGGGTTGTTAATTTAGTGGGAGTCTATTCCTCTATACTAAAATAACTCTGCATAATCTTTATTGTAGATCAATGGCCTCTTCAAGTAACAATAATCCCCTGTCACTGCGATCTATCCTTGAGAAGGATAAGCTATCTGGGACTAACTTTCTTGATTGGTTCAGAAACTTGAGAATCATTCTCAAGCATGAATGCAAGTTGTATGTCCTGGATGCTCCGATCCCTGAGGACCCACCAGTCAATGCTACGAAAGCTGTGAAGGATGCGCATAATAAGCATTTCAACGATTCAACTGATGTTGCATGCATTATGTTGGCAACTATGGTTCCTGAACTTCAGAAGGACATGGAACTAATGGAAGCCTACGACATGGCTGTAACACTGAAGGAAATGTTCCAACAGCAAGCTAGGCAAGAAAGGTTCGAGACAGTTAAGAACCTGCATTCTTGTAAGATGACTGAGGGTGCGTCAGTTAGTCCTCATGTTCTGAAGATGAAGGGTTATGTTGACCAACTTGATAGACTTGGATTTCCCATAAGTCAAGAGTTGGCTACGGATTTGATCTTAAATTCATTACCAGAGAGTTACTCACAATTTGTGATGAACTACAATATGAATAATATGGAGAAATCAATTTCAGAGTTGCATTTGATGCTCAAAACTGCTGAACAAAATATCAAGAAACCCTCAAGTAATGTGTTGATGGTCCAAAAGGGAAAGGGAATGAAGAAGAAAGGCAAAGGCAAGGCTAAAGTTGCCAAGGCTGCTGCTGCACCTATTGCAAAGCCTGTGGAACAAGTCAAGGCCCAGCCTGTTCTTGCTTCAAAGCACCAAAAGGAAAAGGAAGGAAATTTTCATTTCTGCCATGCACCTAGACATTGGTTCAGAAATTGCAAACTCTATCTGGAAGATCTAAAGAAGAAAAAGGGTAGTGCAACTACCACCTCAGGTATTTATGTTATTGAAATTAATTTATCTACTAGTGATTCCTGGGTATTGGATACCGGATGTGAATCTCACATTTGTATAAATTTGCAGGGACTCACCAGAAGTAGAAAGTTGAAGAAATGAGAAGTCATCCTCCGCGTAGGGAATGGAGCAAGAGTTGCTGCCCTGGCTGTTGGATCATATGACTTAGTTTTATCTAGTGGACTTATTTTAACTTTAAATAATTGTTATTATGTGCCTGCCTTGAGCAGAAATATCATTTTTGTTTCATGTTTGGATATGGATGGTTTTGATTTTATTATTGCGAATAATAGATGTTCAATTTCTCGTAAAGGTACTGAATAGGTTCAGTTTGCAAGACTCTAAAAGAGGATTGTTGCCAATGTCTCATGGCATAAGTCTTAGCAAGAATCAATGTCCTAGGACAAATGATGAGCGAGACCGTATGAATAAGATTCCATATGCATCTGTTATTGGATCTATCATGTATGCCATGCTATGCACTCGGCCTGATGTATCATATGCTTTGAGCACTACAAACAGATATCAGTCAGATCCAGGTGAGAGTCAGTAGATAGCAGTAAAGAACATCCTTAAGTACTTAAGAAGGACTAAAGAAGTGTTCTTGGTCTATGGAGGTTTTGAAAATGATCTAGTTGTAAATGGTTACACAGATGCAAGTTTTCAAACTGATATAGATGATTTTAGATCGCATTCTGGATATGTGTTTACTTTGAATGGAGGTGTAGTAAGCTGGAAAAGTTCGAAGCAAGAAACTGTGGCAGATTCTACAACAGAAGCTGAGTATATTGCAGCGTCCGATGCAGCAAAGGAGGCAGTTTGGATCAAAAAGTTCATTTCTGAACTGGTGTGATTCCAAGTATTGCTAATCCTGTTTGTTTGTATTGTGACAATAACGGGGCAATAGCACAGGCCAAGGAACCTAGATCACACCACAGATCCAAACACATACTCAGGCGTTTTCATCCTATCAGAGAAATTATTGAGAGGGGAGACGTAAAGATTTGCAGAGTACCTACTGAAGACAACGTTGCGGATCCATTGACAAAGGCTCTTCCACAAGCAAAACATGATGGTCATGTTAGATCATTAGGCATTAGATGCATTAATGATTGGCCCTAGAGCAAGTGGGAGATGTTGAGAAATGTGCCCTAGGTCAATCCATTAACAGTCTTTATGAATACATTTTAGTTAATAAAATAGATGATTTCATTTGCTGTTTATTATAATTGATTTGCATGTTTACATTATAATAAGATCCATGGGTATTTACAGAAATATCCTAAATGTCCCTAGTCAATTATTATACTGGGAACTATAATGAATTAAGACTAGTGTGAGTTTTGATTGATGATCATACGATGATCATACGTATAGGAATACGAATCAAGATCATGAGTACTTGTTAGGGAACAAAGTACTGGACTGACCGGCTATGAGAACATCACTTGGATTAAGTCATAGTTGTTTATCATGATAGGTATATTTTTCAGTCCTTTGACTTGAGATTACCAGAGACTTCAACATTAGGAATACAGTGATTTGACACAATCAAACGTTGTCTTTAACCGGACGATTATAAAGGTTACGATTGGTTACTGTGTGAATAATGTGGTGAAGTTGTGTAATCGAGATAGAATTTGTCCCTCTCATATAAAGAGAGATATCCAGTGGATCCCTCGATATGTTAGACTATTAAAAGGCCTAGTCTAAGTAAATTGATATTGATCAATGTCACTTAGATGTTTTCAGTCTACCTAGAAATCGAGACTAGTACGATTGAACATGTTGGATGACAATTCCATGCCTTATGTTTGATCAAAAGGATATCGTGTGACAAAAGGATGTTATATACACTATTGATTAGGTTATATCGATTTGATATTCGTACAACTTGGGTAGTCATAATATCTTGCTAGAGGCCGCTTATGACTTGTATACCAAAATGTGTTTTGGTACACTGCCAACGTTGTATGAGCCTATTGGGTCGCATTAATCGAGAATGGTTTTTCGAGATTTTAAGATGGTTCAGAAAAATAAATTTTATATGATAAAATTCATGACAGAAACGTCCTTGTAGTGTATTACACTTACACTTCTTTAAGTAGGGGTATATGTGTAATTTACTTAACCGTCTATATACAAGGGTTGTATAAATAGACGCTTTGAGTTAGAATACAAGTACGAAAGATTTTAAAAGGGTCGAAACTCTATTTTCGTTTTAAGAAACAACTTAGAGTTTTTGGTATCCTCTGGATCGTTTTGGAGAGAAACAAAAGGTTTGGAATTCTCTCGAAGCTAGCACTTTGAATCTCGGCCGCCGTTCGTGTGTGGACAGCTAGTAGAGGGCGTTCGTCACTGGCAGCGCCTTAGAGATTGATTAACCTTCAGAGAGGTATTGCGACTGAGGTATGATTAAGTTTTCATAGTTTAAACATGTTTTAATGGAATCAGATTCGGATCCTGTTGGGGTTTTTCTCAAAATTATTTTGTAATCTCCGCTGTGCATGAACCCCAAAACCCAACAGACTCCATTATGTGTTAGGCCCACACACATATCCAACAATCTCCCTCTCCAACCCATGGGGAGATATCAAACATAATTAATGCTCAACGACAACTCAGCCCCACCAACTTAGTGCAGGATTGATGCTTCTCACGAGTCACCACCTTCATCAACATATCAGCTGGATTCTTATCAGTGTGAATCTTCTTCAGACTCATCTCATGATCATTCACAACTTCTGGAATCCAATGGTATCGGATATCAATGTGCTTAGTGCGGCAATGATAAGTAGCATTCTTGCTCAAATCTAAAGCACTTTGACTATCACAGTTTACTGCATACCCATCTTTTTGCTTCAACCTCAACTCTTGAAGAAATCTCTTCAACCAAAGTATTTCTTTGCTTGCTTCAGTTATAGCAATATATTCTGCCTCTGTCATGGACAAAGCAACACACTTTTGCAATTTTGTCTGCCAAGATACAGCTCCCCCAGCAAAAGGTAACACATACTCTGAAGTAGATTTTCTGCCATCAAGGTCACCTGCCATATCTGAATCTGTATATCCCTCCAAAGTAGGTTTCGAGCCCCTAAAACATAAAGACATCTTCGAAGTACCTCTCAAATATCTCAAAATCCATTTCACTGCTTCCCAATGACCTTTTCTAGGATTTGAGAGAAATCTGTTAACCACACCTACTGCGTGAGCAATATTTGGTCGGGTGCAAACCATTGCATACATCAAACTCCCAACTGCAGAGGAGTAAGGAATGTCTGACATCTCCGCAATATCTATGGAAGTAGAGGGACATGATTTCTTGCTAAGTGTGAAGTGATTAGCAAGAGGTGTGCTAACTGGCTTAGCATTGTTCATATTCAATCTGCTCAAGACCTGCTCAACATACTTTTCTTGTGACACCTATTTATTCTTCAAAGGTTTTCTACCTTTTAGAAGTTCAACCAGCTCATAAGTATTGTTCTTCTTCAAAGAACTCATCTCCTCCTGCATTGCTTTCATCCATTGAGCTTTGTCTTTGTGAATCTGAACTCCCTGGAAGCTCTCTGGCTCCCCCTCTTCTGTAATTGTAATATAATTCAAACTGGGGTCCTAGTAGAAGGAAGCAACCCTCTCTCAGACCTTCTAAGTGAAGGTTCAACTAAAGCCGTTGGTGGAGGAGTTTGCTCCCCTTACTCAGCATCATCAACTGGTTCTGGCACATCAACCTCGTGTTCTTCAAATGAGTCTCCCTCATGTCTGGCATCAATAATGGAAGAAGACTCCAATCTAGAAACATTATCATCATCAAATATGATTTTCTTTGATGTCTTCAAATCTGCTATGGTCTCAGATTTATGAAAGGCCACATCCCTGGACCTGACAATCTTTTTCTTCTCTGGATCCCATAACCTATAACCAAACTCTGCATTTCCAAATCCCAAGAGGATACACGAAACAGTTCTATCATCAAGTTTCTGTCTCTATACATGCATAAATGTCTTGCATCCAAACACTTTCAAGTGAGAGTAAGTAACATCTTTCCCAGACCAAACTCTTTTTGGAACATCAAACTCCAATGGTGTTGAAGGAGAGTGATTCATCAAGTAGCAAGCAGTACTGAGAGCCTCACCCCAAAACGACTTGGGCAACTTAGCCATTTTTAACATACATCTAACTTTATCAAGGATGATTCTGTTTGTTCTTTCAGCAACACCATTATGTTGAGGAGTGCCCGGAACAGTCTTCTCATGTCTGATTCCATGTTTCGAGCAATAATTTTCGAACTCCTTTGAAGTGTATTCTCCCCTGCTATCACTACAAAGGCACTTCAAAGATACGCCTTTTTCTCGTTCCGCCATCATATGAAACTTCTTGAGGTACACAAAAACCTGACATTTTGTTCTCAACACAAACACCCAAACCTTCTGTGAAGCATCATCAATAAAAGTAACAAAGTATCAGCCACCTCCCATAGTTTCCACATCAATGGGACCACAAACATCAGAGTGTACTAACTCAAGTAAATTTCTTTTTCTTTCAGATGATGAAAAAAAAAGAAACTCTACGTTGCTTATCGAATAAGCAATCATCACAAGGGTTCAAATATTTACCTTTGGCAAAGGGAATGTGAGACTTCTTTGCCAATACCTGCAACCCTCTCTCACTCAAGTGACCTAGCTGCCTATGCCACATACCTGGTGAAAAATCATCTTCAATTGCGTTCAGGTCACTTCTGACGATCTTCAATTGAGTCTTGTAAAGTGTATAGATCAATTTTTCTCTAGCAACAACAATTGAGCCTTTGGTGAGTTTCCACTCCTTGCCCCCAAAGATGTTGTAGTAATCATCTAGGTCCAAAGCATGAGTAGAAACCAAATTTAAATGCAGATCTAGAACATGTTGCATATCTTTCAGAATTACCGTGCAACCCGTATTTGTCTGCACAAAGACATCTCCAATGCCAACTATATCTGCAAAACTGTTGTTTCCCATCTTTGCCTTACCAAAATTCCCTGCTCGATAAACAGAGAAAAAATCCTTCTTCGGAGTAGCATGGAAGGATGCTGCGGAATCAACAACCCATTCACTATCTGTATTAGTGACATGACCTTGATCCTCAACTAAAGAAAGCACAACCAAGTCTTCAATTGCATCTGATATAGCAGTCGTAGTATTATGATCATTCGCTTTATTTTAATTTTTCTCATCATTCTGTTCTCTTTTCCACACTCTACAATTCTTCTTTATGCGTCATTCCTTGCCACAATGATAACAAGAGAATTTTCCTTTTTCTTGAGACTTGCCTCTAGATTTACTCCGCCCCCTCGGACCTCTAGACTGACTTCTGCCTCTATGTTCTGTAGTAGTAACAAGAGCTTGTGAAGTTTCAATGTCTTTATCCTTTCTCCTAGTCTCCTCGTCAAAGAGACTATCCCGCACTATGAATGAAGACAAGACACCGCCTGGAGCAGAATTACTTAGAGACACCACTAAGGTTTCCCAGCTTTCTGGCAATGAGATCAAGAGTAAAAGTGCTTGTAACTCATCCTCAAGCACAATCTTCATAGCATTTAATTGATTGATCAATGCTTCGAAACCATTCAAGTGCTCTATCATCGACCGCCCATCTTTGTACTTCATATTAACAAGCCTTCTAATTAGAAAAGCCTCGTTCTGAACCACCTTCCTCTCACACATATTCTGCAATATTCTCCACAACTCCTATGCATCAACCTTTTTGCCGACATGGTGATAAATACTGAGATCGATCCACTTTCGAATAGTCCCAGCAGTTTTCGGTGCAACTTCTTCCAATTAACATCAAATATTTTCTCTGGCTTGTTTTGTCCAAATTCAATTGGATTAAATAAATCCTTGCAATAAAGATGATCTTCCATTATCGGTTGCCAAATTGAATAATTCGTAGCCGTCAACTTGACCATATTGCTTGATTTATCATCATCATCCACCATCTTGATTCCCACAAAGATTCCCGGAACACGAACTAACCGCCGCTCTGATACCACTTGTTGGGGTTTTACTCAACCCCTTCTAATAATGAAACAGATGAATAATAAATTCCACCAAACCACGATCAATGCACAAAATAAACACACCACAAGACACAAAAGATTTAACGTGGAAAACCTTCCAAATCAGAGGTAAAAACCACGGGCCAAACTCCGAACAATCCATTATGATAACAAAGAGTACAAGATATCTCAATTTAATGAGATTCACCAACAATGGAGTAATACAAAAAATACCTCTTCCAATAACTTAGATGATCACACTAAGAACAAAGAATACTACCCAATTGTATCAAACCCTTGCACCTCTTTTTCTGAATACCAAGAAATTACTAAAGCCTTCACCGCGAGTCTTCGGATTCAAGATCTTATTATTCTTCAATGTAGAGAGAAAAACCTAGAAAATTCACCTCGAACACACTCTGGAACGCGCACACGCCGAGAATAGCCGATATCTCAGTTTTCTAGTCGAACAACAATGACTTATATATATCCTCACTTCCTACTTTCTCTCTGGTCACTAATTCGATAATTAGGAAACTTTCCTAATTCTTTTCCAAATAGGCTTCACTGCCTATTTTCTCTCCTCTTTTGGTTTTCACCAATTCAAGAAACCAATTTCGGTTTCTAATTACGATCTCAATCTTTCTAATAAAAATCAGAAAGTTTATGACAACATGGGCTAGACTCCATTATGTGTTAGGCCCACACACATATCCAACAGATCATGTGTCAAGTACAATATGCACCTCTATATATATGGAACAAATGGATTGCCTACTAACATAATGAGAGAAATGGATTAACAAGGTATGCAAAATGAATACCCACTTGTATATGTCCATTAGATACAAACATATCTGTTGAGGAATATTGTGCAATTAAGAAGCACAAATCACTCTTCTAATTATGTTATGCGCAAATCACTTTCATTATTATGTGCTTCCTTATTTATATATTTCCTTTAATATGTAATCACATCTCTATATATAGAGACATATAATAGATCAATACACAATAAACTTATCGTATTCTGTTAAGATTTCAACAATATCGATGTAAAAATTAATGGAAAACACAAGTGTGTATCCATTTCAGGTACCATTCTCAAGTGCCCATTTTCGGTCAAACTTAGAGTTAGACGTGTTCTTGCTATCAGGTTTTACTACAAAATCTAGTAAAATACAAATCTAGTAAAATCTTGTGAAAAGTTGACGCACAATCAACCCATTATTTGTCTTTGCCTTCTTCAGCTCTCTTTTCTCTCTCACTCTGTTCTTACACAAAAATAAATTAATCTACTCTGAGAAGCTGATCCACTTTGAATTTTGTTTACAACAATCAATTTGTTCAATCTCTACTGTAAAGAGTTTTCTTCTAATTAGCAAATGACGTTGAATCTACATATTATTCTTCCATTCATTTCTCTTGTTTCTGTTCTGTTCTGCAATGCAACAACAACAGCTGTCTATATGCGCAGAGACAACAAAGTTTGATCAGTAACTAGAAATCAAAGGTCATTCCGATTTTATAGGAGAAGATAATTGATTCAAGAGTCCTCATAATTCATAAATAAACAATTAGTTAAGTTAGAGTCCTAATACAAGTTAATCATATGATCCGTGAAGTACTATGACACCAACCTACACAACGACGGGATTACGACTCCTATTGCATGTTGTCTAATACTATTAATTCACGACTCTCTCTCTTTCTCTCTCTTCTTAATTAACTGACTCTTTAATTCTTCTAGTCTCTTATTACTTAATGTGGTTGAATTCTACTTGTATATGTGTAGTTGTTTGATCCATCATGGCCGGTGGCAGTGATCCACGACTTAATGCCAACGCCAATGGTGGTGGTAATGGTACTGAAGGAAACAACTACCAATACAATGTCCACGGCCACGGAGAGTGCCCCAATAACAATGGCGGCGGCGGCGCCGTTCTTACTGATAACACCTTGTGTGACCGCTGCAGTGGTGATTATTTTGTTAATATTGTCAATCCGGTGAATCCACATGTCAATTACATCCGAACCTTCCCCACCGGATATCGGTTTGCGCCGTCCGATGTAGAGCTCATACAGCAATACCTTATCAGAAAAATCAAGGGACTTGAGTTGCCACCCAACAACATTAACTGGGTGACCATCTATGCATACCACCCGGCTAGTTTAATAGGTAAATTTAATTGTTTGTGCAACATTAATATGTGTATACAGTTGATTATATATATAATATGGTTATGTAATGATGATCATGCATGATAGATGAATATAGAATATACGGGGAAAAAGTGTGGTACTTCTTCACACCTAGAGATCGAAAGTACCCGAATGGAATCCGACCGGATCGTTCCGTCGGTCCACCTGGAGCTGATACAATAGTAGGGTATTGGAAAGCCACCGGAAGGGACACTCCTATTGAGATGCCAAAGGGAACGGTTATTGGTTATAAGAAGGCATTGGTGTTTTATGAAAAGAATGCTACGCGCCAGAAGAAGAGGAGGAAGAAAACTAATTGCAAGAAAAAGACTGATTGCAAGGAGAAGACTGATGGCAAGAAAAAGACTAATTCCGGTAAGAAGACTGATTGGATAATGCATGAGTATAGGACTGTTAATGAGGAAGAAGAGAATAGGAAGAAAGGGAAGGTGAGGTTAATTAGATTCATTATACATAATTGATTCCAATCTTAAAAATTATTATGTCTTTCTTTTCCTAAAACTAGAATGGGTAAAATTAATATGTTTCTTTGGTTACATGCAGGTGTTTAGAGTTCCTAACAAAAAGAATGGAGAAGTAGATGAGGAGCAAATTAACTGGCAGGTAGGCACATTGGTATAATTAAATCTTAAAACTCATTAGTCCCTCATCTTTTTTTGTTTAGTTATAATGGTATATATGCTTAAAGTCCCTTGCAGTATGTATGAAATAAGTTTAATTGATAAGTTATGACTAATTGTTGGCACTTAATCTTAATTAATTTGATGATTATTTTCTTTTGTTTCATATGCAGTTGAAAGACTGTGTTTTGTGTAGAATCTATCAGAAGGCTTCGAAAGATAGTACTCTCTTTGAGACTCCGATTCAGAGAGATGAGCGCGTCAGTCTTGCCGTAGACAGCAGAAATGGTGATGATGGAGAAGTTGCAGGTATAAGCTCTCCAACAGCCCCTGGTGGTATCAGTGTAGCTAACACCCCCTTAAGTTCATTGATCAATGGAACTGGTGCAAACACTGGAAACTTTTCATCGACTTTAGTGGATTCGCCATTTCCCCTTCCTACTCTTCCAGGACACTTGTACAGTTCAAATCATCAACAGCAACATCTGCAACAACCATCTAACTTCAGCAATTTGAATCATCAGCAGCAACATATGCCACAACCATCTTACTTGCACAATTTGAATCAGCAGCAGCAACATTTGCCACAGCCTCCTAATACTTGTTACAATTCAAATCAGCAGCAGCAATATATGCAGCAACATCTGCAGCAACATATGCCACAACATCCTTTTGCTTCTTACAATTCGAATCATCTGCAGCAACATATGCCACAGCCTCCTTTTGCTTCTTACAATTCGAATCATCTGCAGCAACATATACCACAATCTCCTAATACTTCTCACAATTCGAATCAGCAACAGCATCCACACGTGCAACAACCGATAAATGTCTACAGCTCGAATAGGCTGCACCAGATGGAGACGCTCCCGCAACAACTTGTCCAACACCAGGAGTTACAGAACTTTTCTGAGTTTGATTGGTCCTCTAGAAATCTCGAGATCTGTGAGTCAAGTTATTCTTCTACTTCTATTTCAGATTTCTCTCCTCATGATATAAGTACTAGTTTTCCTCCTCCCAACCATCACCTCCACGACCCAAGTATCGTCAATGAGGATCATATGCATCCGGGTTTCGGTTTTCCTTATGAGGATCCAAGTACTAGTACTCTATCGAATTTTGCGACTCCAACACTAGATGTACCTTCTCTGGATTCTGTTTATCCTGATTAATGCCCAGTCATTGAATCACATCAAGCAAATCTACTAATTCATGCACTTCCACTGGGAGTCAATGATGATTATGAGGTAAACCATGCCAAGGAAAAGAAGAAAGATGAGAAAGGGAAGAAAAGCAGTTGAAGAGTTGGTTGAAGAGATGCTTCTTTTAATTCATTAATTTCATAGGTTTCATGTACACAATATTTTTATTTGTCACCCAAAAATTATATTTTATTTGCTCAATTTTTTTTGAAAACTTTTTTGCACAATTTTCTTTCTTAGTTTTTTTCATTTTGGATGAAGTTCACTTTTTTTTTTTTTCAGACTGATCATTCTTCGAGCAATGATTGCTCAAATTGATTTTGAAAATAGTATCTAACCTAGTTTTATTTTATTGTAAAAGAAGTGAAATTATTAGAAGCAGATGCTATGTATTGCAAAAGAAGAGAGCCACTATTTCCCCCTTCCTTTGATTTTTGCCCCTAGGGAAACGGGAATTCCCTGCAGTAGGGATGAAATGCAAAAGAAGCACTGTGTTTTTTTTATTTTTTTTTCTTGAAAAACATTGTGTTTTCTTGGTATCTCTTAAGACATGCTATTTTTTTTCCACCTTTAGTTTGAGATTTATGTAGCATTCTTTTTTAGAGACACAACCAGGTGACTGATTTAATGGAATCCAGGAACAAACAATTAAAAAACTTAAGCCAACTAATATTGCAATGATACATATAATGATCATCAAAGCCTCTCAGGTGAGATGGTAAAACCATCACTTGCCAAAAAGGTAAGACGTCGGGAGTCGTGGTTCTATTCGCAAAGTAAAAAAAAAAAAAAAACAAAGTAAATAAATATCCCTTAAACACTAAACCCTAAGCATTAATTTCTCCTCAATATTGAAGGCAAAATCTTGAAATAATTTTATTTTACATGAATCAAATCAAAATCATAGTAAGAGAAGGTGAACACACATCATTTAATCGCTGTGAGGGCCGTAATTCGATTAATCAAATCCTAATTAATTAGCCTCTCACCACCACTGCCTAGCTAGGGCATCCTAATTGGTGCACATTTAATTTCACCTCCAAATCCATAGCTAGGGCATCCTGATTGTTGCGGATCCAGAGGAAATCGATCGGGCGAGTTTGACCAGAAATAGAAACAGAGAATCACCACAAATCAAATTCCACAGCGTTCCGTTTTGTTCGGAGAGGAGCAGTGATTCAGTAGGAATTAAACACTAAATAGAGAGAGTCACTACAAATCAAATTCTAATCCTTCAACGATTAGGACATCGATCGACCACTCCTATATTATATATATACTCTCTCTTTTTTGTCTTCTTCTTGCCTCTCTGTCTTGAACCAACCAATTAGTAACGTGACTGTTATTTCCTTAATTAATTAACTTAATTGTTCGATTCTTCTATAGTACTATTCTCTTATACTTAACGGGGTTCAATACTTGTGCAGGTGATATATCCATCTTCGTCCATCATGGCTACTGATGAACAACCATGTAATGGCACTGCTGCTGGTGGTGGTGACGATGAAGAAGGCGACAACCACCACGACAAAGCCGACCACGATGCCGATGTCGCCAACATCGGACTCAATATCGCGGTGTGCCACCGCTGCCACCGTGATTATTTTGTTAATAATGGCAAACCGGCGAACAATGATGTTGACTACCTGGGGACCTTTCCAGTCGGCTACCGGTTTTCGCCAACCGACGAAGAGCTCTTGGAGCAATACCTTCTCAACAAAATCAGGAATCTCAATTTGCCACCCAACAACATTGTCATTAAGAACATCTATGAATACCACCCAGCTCTTTTAACAAGTAAGTTTTCTTTTTCTTTTTCTTTTTTTTTTTTGACTTAAGCGCGCGACTAGAACTCGCAACCTTGCTAAACCTTGATGCATTGTCCATGTCATAGTTATTTTAGTTATTGATATTAATTATATTTCATGGTCGTCCATGCATGATAGATAAGTATAGTAAGTATGGGGAAAGAGTGTGGTACTTCTTCTCGACTAGAGATCGGAAGTATCTTAATGGAATTCGACCTAATCGAGCTGCCGGTGAAACTAGTGAAACTGGTGATAAACAAAGAGTGGGGTTTTGGAAAGCTACCGGAGTGGACAAGCAAATTAAGATTCCGAAGGGACCAAGTGGCAGGGTGGTTGGTTTTAGAAAGGGATTAGTGTTTTATGAAGGGTCGGCCCCGCGAGAAGCTACTAAAACTAATTGGATCATGCAAGAGTTTAGAGCTGTTAATAAGGAAGAAGAGGATAGGAAGAAAGGAAAGGTATATTCATCATGAGGTTAATTAGATTCATTATATATTCTTTTTCTTTAGGAAAAAGGCTCTTGTAACCCAGGAAAGACAACATATGTGTGCGTGCATGCAACCCTATGCGCATCATCAAAGAAACGTTAGCAAGTGCATGTCTTTCCTAAGTTACAATAGCAGGGCTCTTTTATTTTAAATAAAAAGGAATAAAATTAATTTGTTTCTTATTTTGTTGCATACAGAAAGTGGTAAGAGTTGACAAAAAGAAGGCAGGAGCGGGCAGGGAGCATATGAGGGTAGGGACATTAATTGTCATAAATCTATATATCTTGAAACTCACTAATAAATCACTTTTTTTTTTTTTTTGTCTAAATGACATAATTGTATGTTATATATTGTTAACTAATTTGTTGATCATTTTCTTTTGTTTCATGTGCATGCAGTTGGCTGACTACGTTTTGTGTAGGATTTATCGGAAGAAACATTCCAAAGATTCGACTAGGAGGAAAAGAGCTGCATCCGAAGGTCATGAAATCAACAGCAACAATGGTGATGATGGAGATGATCAGGGAGTAGTTGTTTCAACTAGAAGCCCTCCTATTCAACAAAATAAAAGAATGAGATCTTCATCAGTCCCTGATTGTGCCATAAATAATGTGGCAGCTAGCAGCACTCCCTCAACTTCATTCATAGCTCAACTAGGAAATCATCAAGATGGCATGGTTAACAATTCCAATGGGATTTATGGGAATAACAGTACTGGGAATAATTTATCACCGATGGTAATTGATGATTCGCCATATCCTCTTCGCAGTCTTCACAGGCCACCATCGGATTTCTGTGGAATAAATCATCAGAAGCATCCTATGCAGCCACCATCTAACAACTTCCTCAATTCAAACCCTCAGCAGCAACATATGCCACAGGCGCAACAGCATCAACAAGTCCAACAATCTTCTAATTCCTACCATTCGAATCAGCAGCCGGGCCAGATGGAGATAACGCAAGTACTTGCACAACATCAACGACAACTGGAGTTTCAGAACCTGCCTTTTGATTCGAGTGGAAACAACGGGTACTCTAGCGATTTGGAGATTGGTCATTACTCAAGTGCTCAGGCTCACTATCCTCATTCTCATCAACATCCTTGGACAACGGCGACTTATAACAGTGCTGCTCCATGTAATCATAATCCAAATGATCAAGATGTTGTTTATCCTAATTTTCTTCCCCCCAACTACCATCAGCCCCACCCAAGTATCAACAATGGGGATGGTATGCCACCAAGTTTCGGTTCTCATTCTCATGATTATGATCCAGATCTGGCAAGTACCGCGGCTTCTTTAGTTGCACCTCATCTGGATCCTGTTCATGAGTTTCTTTTAGAGGCCTTTCGTTATGAGCTGAACGGTGCCGAGGGTGAGAAGACGGATGAGGAAGCAGAAAAAAGCAGTTGATGAAGGATGCTCCTTGTTCTAATGAATTTTTTTGGTTAATTTGATGGTTGGCAGTTGGCTAGCTAGCTATATAGGTAATTAGTAGTTTTAGTATATATATCTAATGATAAATTATGATTTTGACTTATCTAGATGTATATAATTTTATATAAGTGTGTATATTTATTAACATCTTTTTAGCTATCCATTTATTCACAATTCAGTGTATATATCAATCAGGTTTAATTAGAGATCGAGTTGTTTTCTGTATCTAGTTCCATTTTCATTTGGTGACAATCTAGTTCCATTTTGAAATTACTGAACCAATGCGTGTTACAACAGGAAACGTAGTATGTTGTAATAGGGAATTAAACAGTACTGGAATATAAATAAAAGCAGTAAAGCAAACCACAAGACCAGGAGATTGTTCATGTAGTTCGGTCCACGACCTACGTTCGGCCACGCCCAGATGCAAAATCCACTATGAACACGTACGATCTACATGACTCCTTTAGTGACTCCCTCACTGAGATCGTATTACCATCTCCTTGTACTTCTCTGGATCTTACACACAAGTCTCCCACTTGCAGAAATGAGGCTCCCCTCACACTAGCACCCAAGTCCCCTTAGAGCTTTACAACTCGATAAATAAATGAAAACACACATTCATTGTACAAATCAAAGTTAGAAGAGATGAATCAATGAATGAATACATACTTTCTACTTTGACATATATTTATAGATGATTTACAATACTCTCAAATCCTAACAAGTACTAGAATTCAATCGTCTTGATCGTCATAAACTTCCACATTCTTCTCATGAATCACGGGGCAATATCACTCTCGGAATTTGCACCAAACTCTAATAGCTTCTCGTTTGGTTGTGGATAAGAATGAATCGTAACCAACCGCAACTATCAGACTCTGGGCTTTATTATAATTGATCTGATCTTCGTGTTATAACAATGTATCTTAACATATTGTGGTTCTCCAAATCAGCACATGAATCACATTGAATCATTAACTCATTTTAAGACAACTGATGACAATCATCCACGACACTAACAATCTCTTCCTTTGTCATTCTTGTTGTCACAAACAAATAAAATGAGTTAAGATATAAAGAGCCATATAAGATAAGTAGTTCAAGCAGATAGAAACTACTTTTCCAATAAAACCATAATCTTCACATGGCTACCAATAGTCTCATCACATAACTTGTCATCCAATGGTAATTGCTCATTTAGGCATGATTTAGTATAGGTTATTAGGAGTTAATTGACTATATTTATCTTGTTTTAAAGTGACAAATGCTTTTTTTATGTGTTTCAGGGATTTTACCTGAGTTAGACATTTTTGGAGCAAAAGGCGTGTTATGAACTTAATTGAGTGATGTTCAGTTCAGAGGGCATAACTTTCACATCCGAAGTCAGAACGACTCGTCGTTGGTCTTGTTGAAAAGAAAACTTCGAGAATGACATTTTCACCTAGCATCATGAAATATGGATTTGAAATGGTTCAAAAGAGCGACACACAGTTGGCAAAGTTTGTCCAAGTTTCTTAATGAACCACTCTTCAGTATAAAGGCCATATATTTCTCATCTCAAATCCAAATTACTTTTTGTTTCTTTTTTTGGGAAGTAGACTCTAAGTTGAACATTTTCATTTGTTATGAGCCTTTTCAGATTTGGCCTTTAAGTGGTTCAAAATTGTGTTGCAATGCAGATGAGCTTTTCACGCTATGAGGACGTCGTGATGAACAAATTCTCATGGCGTGACTCACATACGAGTGAACCAGAGAGCTAAAAAAATGCTGTGAGGACGTCGTGAACACACCACTAACATGCCGTCGTAGTATTGAAGACTCAAAATTTTGGGATTTTACATACTTTCGAGATTTTTAGGTTTTCAACCCACTTTGAGGTTTTTCCTATAAATACCAATATACTCTAATTCGAAAAGAACTCTTATTTTATTTCGGTTTTACATTAGAACTAGGTTATTGGCTTGATTATGTCTAGCTAATCTCCTTCCTTTAGGTTGAAGGTGGATCGGTCAAGCTTTGCGACTTGGGATTTTGTTATGAGGTTTATTTATATTTAATTATCTTAATTCTTTTCTATGGTTTATTCTCTGTGGTATTATTTTTATTCATAGGGTTAGATTTGGTTGTATGTATAGTGTTATGCATGCATATTAGGTTGACTACCCTTAGTCATTGAAGTCGAAACGTCCGTCCTCACGCGGTAGACTCAAACTTATGACAATTGGCCAACCAGTCAAGTACCTTAGGGATCTAGGCTAAGTCAAGTACCTTAGGGATCTAGGCTAAGTCAAGAGCACTAGCGATCCGGTTCTTTAAGTGTAGTGCCTTCACGAATCGAATTAATACGGCCAATGCATTAAATTTAGAGCACTAGTGATCAGGTTACGTGTTTGGGTAGGGAAATAGTCAACGGTCATTCCTTGGCTACCGATAACAAGAAGTGCGAGGAACCGAGTGCATCACCGGGTCTACAGCAGCACTAGATCATAGGTTAGTCTCATATCTTTCATAAATCGATGATTAATGGAGTTATTCCCAAGTTCTATTGCAAAGACCGTGAAGCTGAATACCTAGATTTTCTTCCATTGCATTACTCTAATTCAAAAGTTTTCAAAGTTTCCAAAAGTTTTACAAAATCCCCTGTTTTCTCTTCTCTCCCCTAGAAACCTTAGTCAGTAACCTAGACATTGAGGTTTGACCCCGAGCTTGCCACTATTGCAGTCTTTTGTAGTTTTCAATCTAGAAATCGAGAATTATATTTGATGTGTAACGATGCGCGTCAAATTTTGGCACCGTTATCGGGGACTAGGACCTACTTGATTTAGATTTTTTTTTTCTTTCTTTTATGCATAGGAGTCTTGGTCGATCACATTCCACCGGATCCTCTCTACTCTTTGATCCGGAGATCAAGAAGACTTACCGACGGAACGCGAGATAAGCGCACCAATGAAAGTAAGCTTCTGAAGCTACTCCTAGCATTTCATATTCTCCAGAAATGAAGGACAACGACCACAATCCTCCCCAGGATGAGGGGAACAATCAAAATTAAGGTGATAATCAGGACAGGGCACCATTAGGACCGAGGGGGCCTCTAATCCCCTAATTTCAGCCACATGCACCTAATTCGTTCAACCTTGCATGTGCACCAACACATGATGAGCCCCGCATCACCATTGAGATGGAAAATGAAAAGATGCAAATTCTTCTTGCACATCAGCCCCATTGCATTGCATATCCTGCACGTAGGGGTGACTTTGAGCTTAAGTCCAGTTTCCTCAACCTTTTACCCTCCTTCCATGGATTAGACTGTGCAGATCCGGTGACTTTCATCAAAGATTTTGATTCCAAATGTTTAATGATGAAGCCACCTAGTGTACAGGAAGATCAAGTCAAATTGTTGGCTTTCCTATTCTATCTTAAAGACAGCGCAAGAGTGGTTATTTTACCTCTCCCCGAGATTTATCACTTGTTGGAACGACTTGATTTCAACATTCTTAAGGGAATACTTTCCCAAATCCCGGTCATCTCAGCTTATCTCAGAGATATGTAATATAAAGATGAAAAAGGGAGAGAGACCTTCAATGACTATTGGGGCAGATTTAAAAGACTAATTGTACAGTGTCCCCAACATGGTTAGAGTAAAACCTCTCTTGTCCGATTCCTCTATAAGGGTCTTAGGTCCTTTAAGAAGTGCATGATTGACAACACTTGTGGTGGAGCCTATAAGAAGAGAACAAACAACGAGATGTTCGAGTTGTTTAAATCTATGGCTAGTCAATCTCGTCAATATGTTAACAATGATGAGAATGAGGAGCCTTCTCGACGCATCTTAAGTGGAAGTGGGTCAAGCAACACTGATAGGAAGCTTGATAAACTCACTGTTCTCATGGAGCGTTTCCTTACTTCTGGGAAAGCTCAGGCCAAGACTTGACACTTTTGTGATGCTTCTGGCCATACTACTGATTCTTGTCCTACCTTGTTTAGAGAACAAGCTAACGCTTTAGGTGGCGGAATCCAAGGTCCTCCTAGGAATCAATACGGCAGCATTAATGCTAATACATATAATCAAGTTGTTAAAAGCCCCTATTTAAGTTATTGGCCACAGAATCAGAACTTCTCACAGTTCGTTTTGAGGGGACAACCCTTCCCTCTACAGCCCCCACCTGCTCAGACTACTGGACCCTTAGAGGATATGATGAGGACGTTCATCTATAAGGTGGACAACCTTGTGACAGACACGACATAATACAAAACAACTAATGATGCTACTGTATGTGACTTAGCAGTTCATGTGAATCAAATAGCTAGAGAGCTGGGTAAACTTACGTACCAGGGTAGATTGCCCGCCCAATCTACCCTTAACCCTAAGGTGCATGTAAATGCCGTATCATTAGCTATTGAGAGCGAGCCTAGGGAGACTGAGGTAGTTCGTAGAGAGCATCACATTATACCTGAGTAGGACGAGGAGGTAACGTGAGATCTTAATGAGAGCTCCTTTCCCACAAAGATTCTTTCTGGAGTTATTCCAGAAACGAAGAGATCTAGAGATATCAGCAGACATCCCTCCACCTCCCCCAGTTGAGCAAATTGTATATATTCAGGAGAAGGTTGAGGAGGTTGCGCAGGTCATTGAGATCAAGGATCCCCCAAAGCAGGTATGCGCAGACGTGGACGAGGTAAGTTTGGGGTTACATGAAATACTAGAGGAGCAGATCAAAAGAAAGCTACCACCTAAATGTCCAGACCTTGGTATGTTTACTGTTTCTTGTAATGTAGGTAATATTACTGTTGAGAGTGTCATGTGCGATCTTGGCGCTTCCATAAATGTCATGTCCAGTTCTTTATATGAGTCTCTTCATGATGGTCCTCTTAAGGACACTCAGGTTGCAATCCACCTAGCTAATAGGTTGGTTATACACTCGGTTAGGTTCATCAAGGATGTCCCAATCAATATTCATGATTTTATATTTTCGGCTGACTTTTAAATGATGTATATAGGAGATGATTCTCTACATGCCTTACCTTCTCTTCTTTTGGGATGACTTTTCCTACGATCTATGAGGACTAAGGTTGATGTGTTTGGTGGGACCATGTCTATGGAGTTTGATGGTGAGATCGTTACATTTGATATTTTTAACCCTGTTAAATCTCCTACTAATGTTTCTCGCTTGTTTGCTATGCATGTTTCTGACCCGCCATTTCAGGATGAGATTAGGTTGAACAAGCAAGATGGTCGTCAGGTACCTAGAGTTGGTGAGACTTTTCCACCACCCCCATGTTGACACATAGTGTTTCCTTCTCCCCTAGTGGAGCTGCGCGGACGAAAACCACTCGAACATGCTCAAGTGGGACAGTATGACCTAGCATGTATGATTCTGAAGTCGAGCTAATGACTCTAACCAAAAGCGCTCTTGGGAGGCAGCCCAAGTTTCTATCCTTTATCTTTTTAGTTTGCTTGTTTTTATATTCATTTAATGAACTCATCTTATCCCGTTTGTGACTATTTGTAGGTGTCTGATACTTATTTGTTGAAACACCAAAGTTGAGAGTCTGATATCACTACTGAGGCTCTATGGTTCGCACATATGGTTAGTCAGATTGAGATTTGGTAAGTTTTTTCCTTTAGTTTATTAGGATTAGTTTTTGAGTCAGTTGGAGGTATTGGTATGTATATTCCTGCAGTTTCCTGAGTAGAGATTTTTTATCACCATATTTGATATTTTATGAGATATTTTAGTCCATTAGGTTTTGCATATTTATTTTAGCATGTCATTTCTCCCTTACTTATCTCTTTCATTCCATATTCTTTTTTACCTCTTTTCCTTTCATTTTGTAGTTTGATAGCTTCATTCTTATTTTAAACCTTGAGAATAAGGTTTAGGATAAGTTTGGGGATATTTTATAGGTATAGTGGAGTGTTAGAAGAATGGATTAGCGCATGACAGGTATAACCGTTTTATTATTTTTTATGCGTATTCATGGGTTTTGTAAGTTATGGTGGTGTTTTTCTTTTCTTTTCACCTCATTTTCTTATTATGACATGCTATGCATTGCATCGTTTAGGTTAGTAGTAGTTTATATTAGTTCATGCATTTTTGTAGTTATTTTGTTGCATTATTGAGTTTATGCATGTTTAGAGTCATTTTGTTGTATATGGAGTTGCTTAAAACCTTGTTGATTGTTTTTTTATTGTGGATATAAGTTCAAATTAAACTACTTTTGAGACTTGAACTTTTTTGAATATTAGGAGTTGTACTTAAATATAGAGCATTGTCCAACATCTTTGAGGTTGCGTATAAGAGAGCCAGTATGAAGTTTAGACATTGTGCTAGATACCAAAAAGACAACCAGTCCTATTTTGCAAGTTATCAGATTTCTAGGGTGCTAGAACGAGAATGTAGCTCACTTGAGACATTAATTCATATGACTTAACCACTTTTTGGGAATGATTTAGACTTGAACGAACATTGGATGCCTTGTTTGATTATAGTGAAAGTGAGAAAGATCAACAAGAGTTTTCTAAAAGAATTTTAGAAAGTCCTATAGATTCCATAGGAAAAAGAGCAGGGAGTCTTGTGGTGGGAAAAGTGAGAAAAGCGATTTCCACAGGAAATGGAACAGGGACCGTATTACTTTTAAAAATTTTGGAGAAAATAGAGTGTATATACACATAATGGCGAAAGTTTATGAAAACTTTTGTATAAAAAGATGTGACCGAGTGCTTATAGCTAGATCAATTGAGTTATTCCAATGTGATGTTCTATATTTTCAAATATTTAAGTATGATTGTCTCTCTTTGGTGTGTTTAGTCAACATTTATAGATAGTGTGTTGCACTTTTCATTCATAGTCCATTTTCGGTGTTGATGCACTATTTATAAGAAATTCGGAACTTATATACTTTAATTTAGTGGCTCTGTAAAATCTTTAATAGTTGAAGGCTTTTGTCTGGATTGATTATGGTTTTTGAAATGGTGATTTTCACTGATGTTTGGACTCTGTTTTCACACTATTTGACTTTGAACTTCTTTTGGGTGATGGTTACTTGAGTGGCAGATTTAAATAAAAAAAGAACTCAGACTTGACTTCGTGATTGGCATAGGTTTGTTAGGATTAGTCATTGTAATATAGGAGTACAATATAGCTTTTCAGTCGTTCATTTGCTCAGGATAAGCAAAGTCTAAGTTTGGGGGTGTTTGATTAGTGTTCATTTAGGCATGGTTTAGTATAGGTTATCAGGAGTTAATGGACTATATTTATCTTGTTATAAAGTGACAAATGCCTGTTTCATGTGTTTCAGGGATTTTACATGAGTCGGACGTTTTTGGAGCAAAAGGCGTGTTATGAACTTAATTGAGCGATGTTCAGTTCAGCGGGCTTAACTTTCACATCCAAAGTTGGAACGACTCATCGTTGGTCTTGTTGAAAAGAAGACTTCAACGAGGAGATTTTTATCTCCCAGAAGTATCATGAGATACGAATTTGAATTGGCTCAAAAGAGCAACACAGTTGGTAAAGTTCGGCCATGTTTCTTAATAATCCCTCTTTAGTATAAAGGCCATAACTTTCTCAGCTCAAACTCAAATTACCTTCCGTTTCCTTTTATGGAAAGTAGACTCTATGCTGAACATTTTCATATCTCATAAGCCTCTTTAGATTTGGCCTCTAAATGGTACCAAATCGTGTTGTAATGTAGAGGAACTTTTCACACTATAAGGACGTTGTGATGAATAAATTCTCACGGCGTGACTCACATACGAGTGAACTAGAGAGCTAAAAAATATGCCGTAAGGACGCCGTGAACACAGCGCCAACACGTCACCGCCGCCTTGAAGACTCGAAATTTCTGGATGTTACATACTTTTCAGGATTTTTAGGTTTTTAACCCACTTTGGGGTGTTCCTATAAATACCAATAGACTCTAATTTGAAAAGAACTCTTGTTTTACTTCGGTTTTACATTAGAAACTAGGTTGAAGGTCCAAAAGAACTTTTGTTTTTGGCTTGATTATGTGTAACTAATCTCCTTCCTCTAGGTTGAAGGTGGATCAGTCAAGCTTTGCGACTTGGGATTCTGTTAGGAGGTTTATTTATATTTAATTCTCTTGATTCTTTTCTATGGTTTATTCTCTTTGGTATTGTTTTTAATCATATGGTTAGATTTGATTCTATGTATAACATTGTGCATGCATATTAGGTTGACTACCCTTAGTCATTGAAGTCGAAACATCCGTCCTCACGCGGTAAACTCAAACTTGTGACATTGGCCAACCAGTCAAGTACCTTGAGGATCTAGGCTAAGTCAGGAGCACTAGCAATTCGGTTGTCTAGGTGTAGTGCCTTCACAAATCGAATTAATGAGGCCAACGCGTTAAATATGGAGCACTAGCAACTAGGTTACGTGTTTGGCTAGAGAAGTAGTCAACGATCGTACCTTGGCTGCCGATAACAGGAAGTGCGAGGAACCAAGTATGTCACCAGGTCTATAGCTGCACTAGATCATAGGTTAGTCTCATATCTTTCATAATTCAAGGATTAATGGAGTTATTCCCAAGTTGTGTAGCAAAGACTGTGAAACCGAATACCTAGATTTTCTTCCATTGTATTACTCTAATTCAAAAGTTTTCAAAGTTTCCAAAAGTTTTAAAAAATCCCTTGTTTTCTCTTCTCTCCCCTAGAAACCTAAATCAGTAACCCAATCCTTGAGGTTCGACCCCGAGCTTGCCACTACTACAGTCTTTTGTAGTTTTTGGTCTAAAAATCGAGAATTATATTTGACATGTAATGGCGCACGTCATCCAATAAGTTCAAAAAAATATAAGAAAGTTAAAAGATTAACTATTGATATACACAAAAATGAATCATGTCATATCAGCATTCGTCCCAATCGGTTGCAATAACTTACATTGTCAACTCGTTGCAACAAGATCATAAGTTTGTTCAGATAAATAACTTCACTTACAGATAGAGATAAGAAACAACTTTGCTTGATCTTATGAACAAGATAGAGCAACAGTAAAAACACAGAATAGTCAGCCACACATCAATGATCGAATCAACAGCAACACAGCGGAAGATACATTAGAAGTAACAACAGTAAAAATTACTCCCCCTCAATTAACAACTACTCCCAAATCAACACCAGTCCCTTCAATAGTCAAAAATCAACAAAATTCAGCAAAACTTCCCTTAAACAGCCAATCAATAGCCAAAATTCCAAAATTTCTCCCCCTTTATGAAATAAGAATGACAACTATTGGAAAATAAATGTATACCTCAACCCTATTACTGTCGAGGAAGTGCAAGGAGAGCATGAACCACCTCCATCATCTCCTTCTCCTGTATACGACGAAAGTTTTGATCATCAAGAAGAGCTTTAATCGCACATATCAGCCCCATGTCACAACCAAATATATAGCTGGTTGTAAAAGGCAAAAAACTTCCACAATAACCAAAATCAAAGTTAAGCAAATAAAACCTTCAAAAATTTAATCTGACCTGTGGTACACTTATTAGGACCGTGACCCAGCTATTGTGATGTGTCGAGTATTTTAGACTTCGAGAGTCGACACCGAGTTAATTTTATTTTTCTGTGATGTTTGTATTAGTATTATAGTCTAATACGAGTCTCGAGTCGTTCGGATGATTGTTTAGTCTGAGTGAGGCTTTGCCTAGGTAAACAAGGGAAATAAAACACAGAAAAACCTAAATAAATGGATTTATGAATAATAATTATAATATTTTATTTGAGTCGGAACGTAGAAGCGACGACGGGCACACAATGGTCGAGTTACAGTGCGATACGGGCCGAGGAGCATAGGATCAACATGGGAGCTGAATAGTTAAGTGACACCCGAATCACTTAAAGAAGTCAACAAGTGGAGTAGAAGTGTTCAACAGCTTAAAAGGGGAAGTGTAGGATCTACCTAGAGATAAGTGTGTGTAGGTTGATCAAAAAGGGATCTTATATAAGGCTCTTCTCATCACTTTTCCCCATTTCTCTCTTTCTTTTCTCTCTCCTCTCCTCTCCTCCTCTTCCTTTCTCCTTGCTTGGAGAGCAAACCACCACAGGGGGTGGTGCTGGATGGCCAAAATCCTCACCGGAAGTCCCAACTTCTCGCACAGAATCTAGGTGAGAACCCAACTTCTCGCACAGAATCTAGGTGAGAACCTTACTCTCTTATCTCTCTTTTTTATTCTTGTGTTGTTTCTCTTTTCTCTTTTGGGTTATGCATTCAAGTTTTAAATTCATCGCGATGACCAAGAGTGGCTTGCCATAGATGTTCATATGGTCCTAATAGCATTTCGGCAACTCTCGAAGTGATCAACACGTGGCATTGAGCTGGTGTTGTAGATGGATGTTGGGTTTTTTATTGTTGTTGGTTTTTCACTTTAATTGGGGATATCTTGAATCCCCAGACTTTATCGATGTTTTGATGATAATTCGAAGCCGAGTTTATATGGTTTTTAAGCCTAAAAATATGTTTGGGATGATCGCCTAGGGTGTGTGTTCATTTTCTTTGATGTTTTACAAATGCTGGAAAAACCAGTTCTGAGGTTCACGCGGTAGGGACGCAGTGTGTTCTGTTGCATGGCGGCGTCCCTTACACAAGCGAAACCTAAAAGTCAAGTTTGAAATTATGCCATTAGAAACGTCGCACAGTTCACTGTGCGGGCAGCATCCCTCACGTATGAGAGCAACAAAGAAAGATTATAACACGTCGTGAGGGATTTGAACTCGGCAAGGTCACCATGGCATGTCATGAATAATGTGTTCGATATTCCCCCGTCTAGACGCCATGAAGAAGAAACTTCATACGGCGTCTCTAACGGTGTGTTGTCAAGAACGTTTGGAACTTGAAAATTTTCCAGACGCCGCGAGGACGTCGTGGCCTTTAAGGCATGGCGGCGTTTCAATCAGTGGGAATTTTGATGCTGTGTAAGCGTCGTGGGTACGTCCTTCTGGACGGTCTCACCCACGGCATCTCAGGCAGTGGATCAACTATAATTTTTGGAAATTTACTGAAAACTTGGGAAACTTAGGGAATAAATCTAGGGTCTGTTTATTGACCATAAACCTTATCCATTAGGGTTCAAGCCTTTGCCAGGTAGTCAGGAACCCGTGGGAAACACTTTAGAGTTGCAGAGTGGTATCAGGATTGCGTTAGATAGGTAAGTACACATATGCTATGTATGTGTGTATGTTAGTTGGCCAGTAAGAAAATTGTATGTGATTCATGTATCCTTTGTTGATTGCTATTATTGAATTGATCTCATGTTTGATATTCCATTCTATTCCTTCGTTGTGTGTTCTTGGCGTGACTATGTTGGGAGGTATCATGTGGCCTGCACTAGTTGGAACAACGTGAGTACCTCTTGCAGGGGTACTGACCACTCCGAGTGTTGTGTGTACCTGGATACAGGATTTGAGAGGTATTGCGATGCCTCTTAATTTCATGCTGCGCTAGTGTTGCGACATTGCCCAGGGGGATCTTGTGAGATTTTTGTCGTATGCTATGAAATTATACCACTTATGTGTCTCTTTTGATTTTTAGAACATGCATGTTTTAGTTATCTATCAGTGTGCTTATCATGCTCCTTAAATTGTCTAATTTTCAATTTCTTTCAATTACCGCATGATATTTGGACTGCTTTATCGTTAAATCATGAATTACAGTTATATCCTTCTGGCACTACTTTCGATTTCTTCAGTTACTCACCATTTAGTTTGGGACGGTTGGTGCAGATAGGGTGGAGTGCAGCAAGGGCAAGGGGCCCTACCTAGGTGACTTCTTGTGAGGATTAGTGACTGGATTTGCAGACCTTAAAGTAGGTTTATGTTGTTTTTGCTTGTATGTGGTTTCCTATTATTATGTTTCGACTCGGGGGCTTGTACGGGTTTAGGCTGGGTGTACCCAATTGCATGGGGAAATTGGGGTCATCACAGTTGGTATCAAAGCCTAAAGTTATAAAGACCTGATTCTTGATTTAAAACACAAGCCATTAAGACAGTGAAAATTAGGAATGGTTGAACTTAAAGTGGAAAACCCTACGATCCTAATTAAAACTTTAGTTTGGGGTGTGAGGATGTGTTGCGATAAGTCAGATGTGATTTTGTACATGCTATGATTGTTGTTTGTACTTTATGGTATGTAGTAGCTAACCACTGATCCGAGGAGTTCGTTCTCTTATTCAAACGACGATGACGGATCATACTGTTCGAGCAACGACAAGGACACGTCCGACACACAATATGCTAATGCGAATGATGTACACCTCTTAACATAGAGGTCGCGACTCAGGACCAGTGACTGGAGGAGATATTATGGTTGTTGAAGACACCCGTTACGGCTACCACGACACCATCACTGACTACACCTTTTCCACCCATTACGACTACTCATGGGGCAAATATTCCAGTGGCAACAGCTTCCACAACATCGATCTCGATTACAGTGATGTCAGGGATGGCAAATGCACAGATAGCGTAGGCAGAGGTTGTTGCACATCTGATCTAGACTGAGGAGGCACCAGCTACACCTGTAGCTAGTGCAGAGACTAATCTGGTTACTACTTCGGAGAAGAGTCCCAGATCCACTACTAAGGTGAGACAGTGGAGAGAATTCAAAAGGCACGACCCAGTCAAGTTCTTTGGTGGTACGGATGTAACAGTAGCAGAGCTATTCCTTAAGAATCATGAGAAGATTCACACCATTATCGCGACACAGGATCACATAAGAGCGACGGTTTCTTCATCTATATTACAAGGAGAGGCAAATGATTGGTGGACGACCATTATCACTACATGAGGCATTCAGAGAGACTGGATCGACTTTAAGACCCAGTTTAACCAGAAGTACTTTCTGCCGACGGTGTTACGGACGAAGAGGAATGAGTTCACATGCCGAGATAGTCTATAGGCGAGCCGGTGATGTACATGGGTAGATTCATCCTGTTGCTACCTTATGCAGGAGGATCAACTGATTCGAATATTGATAGGATTTACTACTTCACTTAGGGTTTACTACATGCGATTGGAGATTTTGTGGTCACTACCGAGCTGAAGACTTTACAGCGAGCATACTACCGGAGTCTAACAAGAGAGAGTTATCTAATTAATCACTCAAAGGAGGCTAAACCGGCCAAACTGGAGAACCGATCTTAGGATCATCAGGACAAGAGGCGGAGGAACAACAGGTTTCGTTATCGAGATTCTAGAGCTCAGAGTGTAAGGTCCGTTGCACCACCTACTCGACTTGCACAGGTGACTCCACCAATGTCGAGCTTTGCGAGTCATCCTCCACAGCCTACTAGACCTGGACAATAGTTACAGGGATAGTCTATCGTAAGGAGAGATTCTGGTAGAGGAGGTAGACAGAGGCGGATATAGAGGTCTGGGCAGACTCAGACTCAGAGCTCTACACAGAGTCGTGGACAAGGTCAGACTTAAGGAGCATAGGATACGCGCACTTGTTACAAATGCGGTAAGGTTGGACATATCCAGGCTCAGTGTACACAGCCAAAGAGGACGCAGCCACATCACCATCAGCACTAGAGGGAGTGTGTGCAGACCGCAGTCGAGCAAGATCAGGAGGCGTCCTGA